>OY743224.1:58026953-58626953 GCA_963555765.1 Orthonevra nobilis
AGAAAAACAACTGTTTTTGAAGGAAATATCGAGAAAACAGGAAATCGCACAAATCGCCTTTTTTCATAATTTTAGCCCATGATGTTGAAAATGCACTTTTTTTCCATATTTTGTATTTTATCTAAACTGAGCTGTTGATCTTTACAGAGGCTTCAAACTGAACCCATTATCTGGGAATTTGAGAAAAACAACTGTTTTTTGAAGGAAATATCGAGAAAAAAGGAAATCGCAAAAATCGCCCTTTTTTTCATAATTTTTTGTGGACTATAGCTCATGATGTTGAAATGCACTTTTTTCCATATTTTGTATTTTATCTAAACTGAGCTATTGATTCTCACAAAGGCTTCAAACTGAGCCCATTATCTGCGAATTTGAGAAAAAACAACTGTTTTTTGAAGGAAATATCGAGAAAAAAAGGAAATCGCAAAAATCGCAAAAATCGCCTTTTTTCATAATTTTTTGTGGACCATAGCCCATGATTTTGAAATGCACTTTTTTCCATATTTTGTATTTTTATCTAAACTGAGCTGTTGATCCTCACAGAGGCTTCAAACTGAGCCCATTATCTGTGAATTTGAGAAAAACAACTGTTTTTTTGAAGGAAATATCGAGAAAAAAAGGAAATCGCAAAAATCGCCTTTTTTTCATAATTTTTTGTGGACTATAGCATATGATGTTTGAAATGCACTTTTTTTCCATATTTTGTATTTTATCTTAACTGAGCTATTGATCCTCTCAAAGGCTTCAAAACTGAGCCCATTATCTGCGCATTTGAGAAAAACAACTGTTTTTTTGAAGGAAATATCGAGAAAAAAGGAAATCGCAAAAAATCGCCTTTTTTTTCATAATTTTTTGTGGACTATAGCCCATGATGTGGAAATGCACTTTTTTCCATATTTTGTATTTTATCTAAACTGAGCTTTTGATCCTCACAAAGGCTTCAAACTGAGCACATATTTAGTGAATCTGAGAGAAAACAACTGTGTTTTTGAAGGAAATATCGAGAAAAAAGGAAATCGCAAAAATCGCCTTTTTTTCATAATTTTTTGTGGACTATAGCCCATGATGTTGAAATGCACTTTTTTCCATATTTTGTATTTTTATCTAAACTGAGCTGTTGATCCTCACAGAGGGCTTCAAACTGAGCCCATTATCTGTGAATTTGAGAAAAACAACTGTTTTTTTGAAGGAAATATCGAGAAAAAAGGAAATCGCAAAAATCGCCTTATTTTCATAATTTTTTGTGGACTATAGCCTATGATGTTGAAATGCACTTTTTTCCATATTTCGTATTTTATCTAAACTGAGCTGCTGATCCTCACAGAGGCTTCAAACTGAGCCCATTATCTGTGAATTTGAGAAAAACAACTGTTTTTTGAAGGAAATATCGAGAAAAAAGGAAATCGCAAAAATCGCTTTTTTTTCATAATTTTTTTGTGGACTATAGCCCATGATGTTGAAATGCACTTTTTTCCATATTTTGTATTTTATCTAAACTGAGCTATTGATCCTCACAAAGGCTTCAAACTGAGCCCATTATCTGCGAATTTGAGAAAAACAACTGTTTTTTTGAAGTAAATATCGAGAAAAAAGTAAATCGCAAAAATCGCCTTTTTTTTCATAATTTTTTGTGGAGCCCATGATGTTGAAATGCACTTTTTTCCATATTTTGTATTTTATCTAAACTGAGCTGCTGATCCTCACAGAGGCTTCAAACTGAGCCCATTATCTGTGAATTTGAGAAAAACAACTGTTTTTTTGAAGGAAATATCGAGAAAAAAAGGAAATCGCAAAAATCGCCTTTTTTTCATAATTTTTTTGTGGACTATAGCCCATGATGTTGAAATGCACTTTTTTCCATATTTTGTAATTTTATCTAAACTGAGCTATTGATCCTCACAAAGGCTTCAAACTGAGCCCATTATCTGCGAATTTGAGAAAAACAACTGTTTTTTGAAGTAAATATCGAGAAAAAAGTAAATCGCAAAAATCGCCTTTTTTTCATAATTTTTTGTGGAGCCCATGATGTTGAAATGCACTTTTTTCCATATTTTGTATTTTATCTAAACTGAGCTTTTGATCCTCACAAAGGCTTCAAACTGAGCCCCATTATCTGTGAATTTGAGAAAAAACAACTGTTTTTTGAAGGAAATATCGAGAAAAAAGGAAATCGCAAAAATCGCCTTATTTTCATAATTTTTTGTGGACTATAGCCTATGATGTTGAAATGCACTTTTTTTCCATATTTTGTATTTTATCTAAAACTGAGCTGTTGATCCTCACAGAGGCTTCAAACTGAGCCCATTATCTGTGAATTTGAGAAAAACAACTGTTTTTTGAAGGAAATATCGAGAAAAAAGGAAATCGCAAAAATCGCCTTATTTTCATAATTTTTTTGTGGACTATAGCCTATGATGTTGAAATGCACTTTTTTCCATATTTTGTATTTTATCTAAACTGAGCTGCTGATCCTCACAGAGGCTTCAAAACTGAGCCCATTATCTGTGAATTTGAGAAAAACAACTGTTTTTTTGAAGGAAATATCGAGAAAAAAGGAAATCGCAAAAAATCGCCTTTTTTTTCATAATTTTTTGTGGACTATAGCCCATGATGTTGAAATGCACTTTTTTCCATATTTTGTATTTTATCTAAAACTGAGCTATTGATCCTCACAAAGGCTTCAAACTGAGCCCTATCTAAACTGAGCTATTGATCCTCACAAAGGCTTCAAACTGAGCCCATTATCTGCGAATTTGAGAAAAACAACTGTTTTTTGAAGTAAATATCGAGAAAAAAGTAAATCGCAAAAATCGCCTTTTTTTCATAATTTTTTGTGGAGCCCATGATGTTGAAATGCACTTTTTTCCATATTTTGTATTTTATCTAAACTGAGCTGTTGATCCTCACAGAGGCTTCAAACTGAGCCCATTATCTGTGAATTTGAGAAAAACAACTGTTTTTTGAAGGAAATATCGAGAAAAAAGGAAATCGCAAAAATCGCCTTTTTTTCATAATTTTTTGTGGACTATAGCCCATGATGTTGAAATGCACTTTTTTCCATATTTTGTATTTTATCTAAACTGAGCTATTGATCCTCACAAAGGCTTCAAACTGAGCCCATTATCTGCGAATTTGAGAAAAACAACTGTTTTTTGAAGTAAATATCGAGAAAAAAGTAAATCGCAAAAATCGCCTTTTTTTCATAATTTTTTGTGGACTATAGCCCATGATGTTGAAATGCACTTTTTTCCATATTTTATATTTTATCTAAACTGAGCTATTGATCCTCACAAAGGCTTCAAACTGAGCCCATTATCTGCGAATTTGAGAAAAACAACTGTGTTTTGAAGGAAATATCGAGAAAAAAGGAAATCGCAAAAATCGCCTTTTTTTCATAATTTTTTGTGGACTATAGCCCATGATGTTGAAATGCACTTTTTTCCATATTTTGTATTTTATCTAAACTGAGCTGTTGATCCTCACAGAGGCTTCAAACTGAGCCCATTATCTGTGAATTTGAGAAAAACAACTGTTTTTTGAAGGAAATATCGAGAAAAAAGGAAATCGCAAAAATCGCCTTTTTTCATAATTTTTTGTGGACTATAGCCCATGATGTTGAAATGCACTTTTTTCCATATTTTGTATTTTATCTAAACTGAGCTATTGATCCTCACAAAGGCTTCAAACTGAGCACATATTTAGTGAATCTGAGAGAAACAACTGTGTTTTGAAGGAAATATCGAGAAAAAAGGAAATCGCAAAAATCGCCTTTTTTCATAATTTTTTGTGGACTATAGCCCATGATGTTGAAATGCACTTTTTTCCATATTTTGTATTTTATCTAAACTGAGCTATTGATCCTCACAAAGGCTTCAAACTGAGCACATATTTAGTGAATCTGAGAGAAACAACTGTGTTTTGAAGGAAATATCGAGAAAAAAGGAAATCGCAAAAATCGCCTTTTTTCATAATTTTTTGTGGACTATAGCCCATGATGTTGAAATGCACATTTTTCCACATATTATATTTTATCCAAACTGAGCTGTTGATCCTCACAGAGGCTTCAAACTGAGCACATATTTAGTGAAATTGAGAAAAACAACTGTTTTTTGAAGGAAATATCGAGAAAAAAGGAAATCGCAAAATTCGCCTTTTTTTCATAATTTTTTGTGGACTATAGCCCATGATGTTGAAATGCACTTTTTTCCATATTTTGTATTTTATCTAAACTGAGCTGTTGATCCTCACAAAGGCTTCAAACTGAGCCCATTATCTGCGAATTTGAGAAAAACAACTGTTTTTTGAAGTAAATATCGAGAAAAAAGTAAATCGCAAAAATCGCCTTTTTTTCATAATTTTTTGTGGACTATAGCCCATGATGTTGAAATGCACTTTTTTCCATATTTTGTATTTTATCTAAACTGAGCTATTGATCCTCACAAAGGCTTCAAACTGAGCCCATTATCTGCGAATTTGAGAAAAACAACTGTTTTTTGAAGTAAATATCGAGAAAAAAGTAAATCGCAAAAATCGCCTTTTTTCATAATTTTTTGTGGACTATAGCCCATGATGTTGAAATGCACTTTTTTCCATATTTTGTATTTTATCTAAACTGAGCTATTGATCCTCACAAAGGCTTCAAACTGAGCCCATTATCTGCGAATTTGAGAAAAACAACTGTTTTTTGAAGGAAATATCGAGAAAAAAGGAAATCGCAAAAATCGCCTTTTTTTCATAATTTTTTGTGGACGATAGCCCATGATGTTGAAATGCACTTTTTTCCATATTTTGTATTTTATCTAAACTGAGCTATTGATCCTCACAAAGGCTTCAAACTGAGCACATATTTAGTGAATCTGAGAGAAACAACTGTGTTTTGAAGGAAATATCGAGAAAAAAGGAAATCGCAAAAATCGCCTTTTTTCATAATTTTTTGTGGACTATAGCCCATGATGTTGAAATGCACATTTTTCCACATATTATATTTTATCCAAACTGAGCTGTTGATCCTCACAGAGGCTTCAAACTGAGCACATATTTAGTGAAATTGAGAAAAACAACTGTTTTTTGAAGGAAATATCGAGAAAAAAGGAAATCGCAAAAATCGCCTTTTTTCATAATTTTTTGTGGACTATAGCCCATGATGTTGAAACGCACTTTTTTCCATATTTTGTATTTTATCTAAACTGAGCTATTGATCCTCACAAAGGCTTCAAACTGAGCCCATTATCTGCGAATTTGAGAAAAACAACTGTTTTTTGAAGTAAATATCGAGAAAAAAGTAAATCGCAAAAATCGCCTTTTTTTCATAATTTTTTGTGGACTATAGCCCATGATGTTGAAATGCACTTTTTTCCATATTTTATATTTTATCTAAACTGAGCTATTGATCCTCACAAAGGCTTCAAACTGAGCCCATTATCTGCGAATTTGAGAAAAACAACTGTTTTTTGAAGGAAATATCGAGAAAAAAGGAAATCGCAAAAATCGCCTTTTTTTCATAATTTTTTGTGGACTATAGCCCATGATGTTGAAATGCACTTTTTTCCATATTTTGTATTTTATCTAAACTGATCTGTTGATCCTCACAAAGGTTCTCAAACTGAGCACATATTCAGTGAATTTGAAAAAACAACTGTGTTTTGAAGGAAATATCGAGAAAAAAGGAAATCGCAAAAATCGCCTTTTTTTCATAATTTTTTGTGGACTATAGCCCATGATGTTGAAATGCACTTTTTTCCATATTTTGTATTTTATCTAAACTGAGCTGTTGATCCTCACAGAGGCTTCAAACTGAGCCCATTATCTGTGAATTTGAGAAAAACAACTGTTTTTTGAAGGAAATATCGAGAAAAAAGGAAATCGCAAAAATCGCCTTTTTTCATAATTTTTTGTGGACTATAGCCCATGATGTTGAAATGCACTTTTTTCCATATTTTGTATTTTATCTAAACTGAGCTATTGATCCTCACAAAGGCTTCAAACTGAGCACATATTTAGTGAATCTGAGAGAAACAACTGTGTTTTGAAGGAAATATCGAGAAAAAAGGAAATCGCAAAAATCGCCTTTTTTCATAATTTTTTGTGGACTATAGCCCATGATGTTGAAATGCACTTTTTTCCATATTTTGTATTTTATCTAAACTGAGCTATTGATCCTCACAAAGGCTTCAAACTGAGCACATATTTAGTGAATCTGAGAGAAACAACTGTGTTTTGAAGGAAATATCGAGAAAAAAGGAAATCGCAAAAATCGCCTTTTTTCATAATTTTTTGTGGACTATAGCCCATGATGTTGAAATGCACATTTTTCCACATATTATATTTTATCCAAACTGAGCTGTTGATCCTCACAGAGGCTTCAAACTGAGCACATATTTAGTGAAATTGAGAAAAACAACTGTTTTTTGAAGGAAATATCGAGAAAAAAGGAAATCGCAAAATTCGCCTTTTTTTCATAATTTTTTGTGGACTATAGCCCATGATGTTGAAATGCACTTTTTTCCATATTTTGTATTTTATCTAAACTGAGCTGTTGATCCTCACAAAGGCTTCAAACTGAGCCCATTATCTGCGAATTTGAGAAAAACAACTGTTTTTTGAAGTAAATATCGAGAAAAAAGTAAATCGCAAAAATCGCCTTTTTTTCATAATTTTTTGTGGACTATAGCCCATGATGTTGAAATGCACTTTTTTCCATATTTTGTATTTTATCTAAACTGAGCTATTGATCCTCACAAAGGCTTCAAACTGAGCCCATTATCTGCGAATTTGAGAAAAACAACTGTTTTTTGAAGTAAATATCGAGAAAAAAGTAAATCGCAAAAATCGCCTTTTTTCATAATTTTTTGTGGACTATAGCCCATGATGTTGAAATGCACTTTTTTCCATATTTTGTATTTTATCTAAACTGAGCTATTGATCCTCACAAAGGCTTCAAACTGAGCCCATTATCTGCGAATTTGAGAAAAACAACTGTTTTTTGAAGGAAATATCGAGTAAAAAGGAAATCGCCTTTTTTCATAATTTTTTGTGGACGATAGCCCATGATGTTGAAATGCACTTTTTTCCATATTTTGTATTTTATCTAAACTGAGCTATTGATCCTCACAAAGGCTTCAAACTGAGCACATATTTAGTGAATCTGAGAGAAACAACTGTGTTTTGAAGGAAATATCGAGAAAAAAGGAAATCGCAAAAATCGCCTTTTTTCATAATTTTTTGTGGACTATAGCCCATGATGTTGAAATGCACATTTTTCCACATATTATATTTTATCCAAACTGAGCTGTTGATCCTCACAGAGGCTTCAAACTGAGCACATATTTAGTGAAATTGAGAAAAACAACTGTTTTTTGAAGGAAATATCGAGAAAAAAGGAAATCGCAAAAATCGCCTTTTTTCATAATTTTTTGTGGACTATAGCCCATGATGTTGAAACGCACTTTTTTCCATATTTTGTATTTTATCTAAACTGAGCTATTGATCCTCACAAAGGCTTCAAACTGAGCCCATTATCTGCGAATTTGAGAAAAACAACTGTTTTTTGAAGTAAATATCGAGAAAAATGTAAATCGCAAAAATCGCCTTTTTTTCATAATTTTTTGTGGACTATAGCCCATGATGTTGAAATGCACTTTTTTCCATATTTTGTATTTTATCTAAACTGAGCTATTGATCCTCACAAAGGCTTCAAACTGAGCCCATTATCTGCGAATTTGAGAAAAACAACTGTTTTTTGAAGGAAATATCGAGAAAAAAGTAAATCGCAAAAATCGCCTTTTTTTCATAATTTTTTGTGGACTATAGCCCATGATGTTGAAATGCACTTTTTTCCATATTTTGTATTTTATCTAAACTGAGCTATTGATCCTCACAAAGGCTTCAAACTGAGCACATATTTAGTGAATCTGAGAGAAACAACTGTGTTTTGAAGGAAATATCGAGAAAAAAGGAAATCGCAAAAATCGCCTTTTTTTTCATAATTTTTTGTGGACTATAGCCCATGATGTTGAAATGCACTTTTTTCCATATTTTGTATTTTATCTAAACTGAGCTGTTGATCCTCACAGAGGCTTCAAACTGAGCACATATTTAGTGAAATTGAGAAAAACAACTGTTTTTTGAAGGAAATATCGAGAAAAAAGGAAATCGCAAAAATCGCCTTTTTTCATAATTTTTTGTGGACTATAGCCCATGATGTTGAAACGCACTTTTTTCCATATTTTGTATTTTATCTAAACTGAGCTATTGATCCTCACAAAGGCTTCAAACTGAGCCCATTATCTGCGAATTTGAGAAAAACAACTGTTTTTTGAAGGAAATATCGAGAAAAAGGTAAATCGCAAAAATCGCCTTTTTTTCATAATTTTTTGTGGACTATAGCCCATGATGTTGAAATGCACTTTTTTCCATATTTTGTATTTTATCTAAACTGAGCTATTGATCCTCACAAAGGCTTCAAACTGAGCCCATTATCTGCGAATTTGAGAAAAACAACTGTTTTTTGAAGGAAATATCGAGAAAAAGGTAAATCGCAAAAATCGCCTTTTTTTCATAATTTTTTGTGGACTATAGCCCATGATGTTGAAATGCACTTTTTTCCATATTTTGTATTTTATCTAAACTGAGCTATTGATCCTCACAAAGGCTTCAAACTGAGCCCATTATCTGTGAGTTTGAGAAAAACAACTGTTTTTTGAAGGAAATATCGAGAAAAAAGGAAATCGCAAAAATCGCCTTTTTTTCATAATTTTTTGTGGACTATAGCCCATGATGTTGAAATGCACTTTTTTCCATATTTTGTATTTTATCTAAACTGAGCTATTGATCCTCACAAAGGCTTCAAACTGAGCCCATTATCTGCGAATTTGAGAAAAACAACTGTTTTTTGAAGTAAATATCGAGAAAAAAGTAAATCGCAAAAATCGCCTTTTTTTCATAATTTTTTGTGGACTATAGCCCATGATGTTGAAATGCACTTTTTTCCATATTTTGTATTTTATCTAAACTGAGCTATTGATCCTCACAAAGGCTTCAAACTGAGCCCATTATCTGCGAATTTGAGAAAAACAACTGTTTTTTGAAGGAAATATCGAGAAAAAAGGAAATCGCAAAAATCGCCTTTTTTTCATAATTTTTTGTGGACGATAGCCCATGATGTTGAAATGCACTTTTTTCCATATTTTGTATTTTATCTAAACTGAGCTATTGATCCTCACAAAGGCTTCAAACTGAGCACATATTTAGTGAATCTGAGAGAAACAACTGTGTTTTGAAGGAAATATCGAGAAAAAAGGAAATCGCAAAAATCGCCTTTTTTCATAATTTTTTGTGGACTATAGCCCATGATGTTGAAATGCACATTTTTCCACATATTATATTTTATCCAAACTGAGCTGTTGATCCTCACAGAGGCTTCAAACTGAGCACATATTTAGTGAAATTGAGAAAAACAACTGTTTTTTGAAGGAAATATCGAGAAAAAAGGAAATCGCAAAAATCGCCTTTTTTTCATAATTTTTTGTGGACTATAGCCCATGATGTTGAAACGCACTTTTTTCCATATTTTGTATTTTATCTAAACTGAGCTATTGATCCTCACAAAGGCTTCAAACTGAGCCCATTATCTGCGAATTTGAGAAAAACAACTGTTTTTTGAAGGAAATATCGAGAAAAAGGTAAATCGCAAAAATCGCCTTTTTTCATAATTTTTTGTGGACTATAGCCCATGATGTTGAAATGCACTTTTTTCCATATTTTGTATTTTATCTAAACTGAGCTATTGATCCTCACAAAGGCTTCAAACTGAGCCCATTATCTGCGAATTTGAGAAAAACAACTGTTTTTTGAAGGAAATATCGAGAAAAAAGGAAATCGCAAAAATCGCCTTTTTTTCATAATTTTTTGTGGACTATAGCCCATGATGTTGAAATGCACTTTTTTCCATATTTTGTATTTTATCTAAACTGAGCTATTGATCCTCACAAAGGCTTCAAACTGAGCCCATTATCTGCGAATTTGAGAAAAACAACTGTTTTTTGAAGGAAATATCGAGAAAAAAGGAAATCGCAAAAATCGCCTAAACTGAGCTATTGATCCTCACAAAGGCTTCAAACTGAGCCCATTATCTGCGAATTTGAGAAAAACAACTGTTTTTTGAAGGAAATATCGAGAAAAAAGGAAATCGCAAAAATCGCCTTTTTTTCATAATTTTTTGTGGACGATAGCCCATGATGTTGAAATGCACTTTTTTCCATATTTTGTATTTTATCTAAACTGAGCTATTGATCCTCACAAAGGCTTCAAACTGAGCACATATTTAGTGAATCTGAGAGAAACAACTGTGTTTTGAAGGAAATATCGAGAAAAAAGGAAATCGCAAAAATCGCCTTTTTTTCATAATTTTTTGTGGACTATAGCCCATGATGTTGAAACGCACTTTTTTCCATATTTTGTATTTTATCTAAACTGAGCTATTGATCCTCACAAAGGCTTCAAACTGAGCCCATTATCTGCGAATTTGAGAAAAACAACTGTTTTTTGAAGGAAATATCGAGAAAAAGGTAAATCGCAAAAATCGCCTTTTTTTCATAATTTTTTGTGGACTATAGCCCATGATGTTGAAATGCACTTTTTTCCATATTTTGTATTTTATCTAAACTGAGCTATTGATCCAAACAAAGGCTTCAAACTGAGCCCATTATCTGCGAATTTGAGAAAAACAACTGTTTTTTGAAGGAAATATCGAGAAAAAAGGAAATCGCAAAAATCGCCTTTTTTTCATAATTTTTTGTGGACGATAGCCCATGATGTTGAAATGCACTTTTTTCCATATTTTGTATTTTATCTAAACTGAGCTATTGATCCTCACAAAGGCTTCAAACTGAGCACATATTTAGTGAATCTGAGAGAAACAACTGTGTTTTGAAGGAAATATCGAGAAAAAAGGAAATCGCAAAAATCGCCTTTTTTTCATAATTTTTTGTGGACTATAGCCCATGATGTTGAAACGCACTTTTTTCCATATTTTGTATTTTATCTAAACTGAGCTATTGATCCTCACAAAGGCTTCAAACTGAGCCCATTATCTGCGAATTTGAGAAAAACAACTGTTTTTTGAAGGAAATATCGAGAAAAAGGTAAATCGCAAAAATCGCCTTTTTTTCATAATTTTTTGTGGACTATAGCCCATGATGTTGAAATGCACTTTTTTCCATATTTTGTATTTTATCTAAACTGAGCTATTGATCCTCACAAAGGTTCTCAAACTGAGCACATATTCAGTGAATTTGAAAAAACAACTGTGTTTTGAAGGAAATATCGAGAAAAAAGGAAATCGCAAAAACGCCTTTTTTCATAATTTTTGTGGACTATAGCCCATGATGTTGAAATGCACATTTTTCCACATATTATATTTTATCCAAACTGAGCTGTTGATCCTCACAGAGGCTTCAAACTGAGCACATATTTAGTGAAATTGAGAAAAACAACTGTTTTTTGAAGGAAATATCGAGAAAAAAGGAAATCGCAAAAATCGCCTTTTTTTCATAATTTTTTGTGGATGCCCATGATGTTGAAATGCACTTTTTTCCATATTTTGTATTTTATCTAAACTGAGCTATTGATCCTCACAAAGGCTTCAAACTGAGCACATATTCAGTGAATTTGAGAAAAACAATTGTGTTTTGAAGGAAATATCGAGAAAAAAGGAAATCGCAAAAATCGCCTTTTTTCATTATTTTTTGTGGACCATAGCCCATGATGTTGAAATGCACTTTTTTCCATATTTTGTATTTTATCTAAACTGAGCTGTTAATCCTCACAAAGGCTTCAAACTGAGCCCATTGTCTGTAAATTCGAGAAAAACAACTGTGTTTTGAAGGAAATATCGAGAAAAAAGGAAATCGCAAAAATCGCCTTTTTTTCATAATTTTTTGTGGATGCCCATGATGTTGAAATGCACTTTTTTCCATATTTTGTATTTTATCTAAACTGAGCTATTGATCCTCACAAAGGTTCTCAAACTGAGCACATATTCAGTGAATTTGAAAAAACAACTGTGTTTTGAAGGAAATATCGAGAAAAAAGGAAATCGCAAAAACGCCTTTTTTCATAATTTTTGTGGACTATAGCCCATGATGTTGAAATGCACATTTTTCCATATTTTGTATTTTATCTAAACTGATCTGTTGATCCTCACAAAGGTTCTCAAACTGAGCACATATTCAGTGAATTTGAAAAAACAACTGTGTTTTGAAGGAAATATCGAGAAAAAAGGAAATCGCAAAAACGCCTTTTTTCATAATTTTTGTGGACTATAGCCCATGATGTTGAAATGCAAATTTTTCCACATATTATATTTTATCCAAACTGAGCTGTTGATCCTCACAGAGGCTTCAAACTGAGCACATATTTAGTGAAATTGAGAAAAACAACTGTTTTTTGAAGGAAATATCGAGAAAAAAGGAAATCGCAAAAATCGCCTTTTTTCATAATTTTTTGTGGATGCCCATGATGTTGAAATGCACTTTTTTCCATATTTTGTATTTTATCTAAACTGAGCTATTGATCCTCACAAAGGCTTCAAACTGAGCACATATTTAGTGAATCTGAGAGAAACAACTGTGTTTTGAAGGAAATATCGAGAAAAAGGAAATCGCAAAAATCGCCTTTTTTCATTATTTTTTGTGGACCATAGCCCATGATGTTGAAATGCACTTTTTTCCATATTTTGTATTTTATCTAAACTGAGCTGTTGATCCTCACAAAGGCTTCAAACTGAGCCCATTGTCTGTAAATTCGAGAAAAACAACTGTGTTTTGAAGGAAATATCGAGAAAAAAGGAAATCGCAAAAATCGCCTTTTTTTCATAATTTTTTGTGGACTATAGCCCATGATGTTGAAATGCACATTTTTCCATATTTTGTATTTTATCTAAACTGAGCTATTGATCCTCACAAAGGTTCTCAAACTGAGCACATATTCAGTGAATTTGAAAAAACAACTGTGTTTTGAAGGAAATATCGAGAAAAAAGGAAATCGCAAAAACGCCTTTTTTCATAATTTTTGTGGACTATAGCCCATGATGTTAAAATGCACATTTTTCCACATATTATATTTTATCCAAACTGAGCTGTTGATCCTCACAGAGGCTTCAAACTGAGCACATATTTAGTGAAATTGAGAAAAACAACTGTTTTTTGAAGGAAATATCGAGAAAAAAGGAAATCGCAAAAATCGCCTTTTTTCATAATTTTTTGTGGATGCCCATGATGTTGAAATGCACTTTTTTCCATATTTTGTATTTTATCTAAACTGAGCTATTGATCCTCACAAAGGCTTCAAACTGAGCACATATTCAGTGAATTTGAAAAAACAACTGTGTTTTGAAGGAAATATCGAGAAAAAAGGAAATCGCAAAAATCGCCTTTTTTCATTATTTTTTGTGGACCATAGCCCATGATGTTGAAATGCACTTTTTTCCATATTTTGTATTTTATCTAAACTGAGCTGTTGATCCTCACAAAGGCTTCAAACTGAGCCCATTGTCTGTAAATTCGAGAAAAACAACTGTGTTTTGAAGGAAATATCGAGAAAAAAGGAAATCGCAAAAACGCCTTTTTTCATAATTTTTGTGGACTATAGCCCATGATGTTGAAATGCACATTTTTCCACATATTATATTTTATCCAAACTGAGCTGTTGATCCTCACAGAGGCTTCAAACTGAGCACATTTGAAGGAAATATCGAGAAAAAAGGAAATCGCAAAAATCGCCTTTTTTCATTATTTTTTGTGGACCATAGCCCATGATGTTGAAATGCACTTTTTTCCATATTTTGTATTTTATCTAAACTGAGCTGTTGATCCTCACAAAGGCTTCAAACTGAGCCCATTGTCTGTAAATTCGAGAAAAACAACTGTGTTTTGAAGGAAATATCGAGAAAAAAGGAAATCGCAAAAATCGCCTTTTTTTCATAATTTTTTGTGGACTATAGCCCATGATGTTGAAATGCACATTTTTCCATATTTTGTATTTTATCTAAACTGAGCTATTGATCCTCACAAAGGTTCTCAAACTGAGCACATATTCAGTGAATTTGAAAAAACAACTGTGTTTTGAAGGAAATATCGAGAAAAAAGGAAATCGCAAAAACGCCTTTTTTCATAATTTTTGTGGACTATAGCCCATGATGTTGAAATGCACATTTTTCCACATATTATATTTTATCCAAACTGAGCTGTTGATCCTCACAAAGGCTTCAAACTGAGCCCATTGTCTGTAAATTCGAGAAAAACAACTGTGTTTTGAAGGAAATATCGAGAAAAAAGGAAATCGCAAAAATCGCCTTTTTTTCATAATTTTTTGTGGATGCCCATGATGTTGAAATGCACATTTTTCCATATTTTGTATTTTATCTAAACTGAGCTATTGATCCTCACAAAGGTTCTCAAACTGAGCACATATTCAGTGAATTTGAAAAAACAACTGTGTTTTGAAGGAAATATCGAGAAAAAAGGAAATCGCAAAAACGCCTTTTTTCATAATTTTTGTGGACTATAGCCCATGATGTTGAAATGCACTTTTTTCCATATTTTGTATTTTATCTAAACTGAGCTATTGATCCTCACAAAGGCTTCAAACTGAGCACATATTTAGTGAAATTGAGAAAAACAACTGTTTTTTGAAGGAAATATCGAGAAAAAAGGAAATCGCAAAAATCGCCTTTTTTTCATAATTTTTTGTGGATGCCCATGATGTTGAAATGCACTTTTTTCCATATTTTGTATTTTATCTAAACTGAGCTATTGATCCTCACAAAGGCTTCAAACTGAGCACATATTTAGTGAATCTGAGAGAAACAACTGTGTTTTGAAGGAAATATCGAGAAAAAGGAAATCGCAAAAATCGCCTTTTTTCATTATTTTTTGTGGACCATAGCCCATGATGTTGAAATGCACTTTTTTCCATATTTTGTATTTTATCTAAACTGAGCTGTTGATCCTCACAAAGGCTTCAAACTGAGCCCATTGTCTGTAAATTCGAGAAAAACAACTGTGTTTTGAAGGAAATATCGAGAAAAAAGGAAATCGCAAAAATCGCCTTTTTTTCATAATTTTTTGTGGACTATAGCCCATGATGTTGAAATGCACATTTTTCCATATTTTGTATTTTATCTAAACTGAGCTATTGATCCTCACAAAGGTTCTCAAACTGAGCACATATTCAGTGAATTTGAAAAAACAACTGTGTTTTGAAGGAAATATCGAGAAAAAAGGAAATCGCAAAAACGCCTTTTTTCATAATTTTTGTGGACTATAGCCCATGATGTTGAAATGCACATTTTTCCACATATTATATTTTATCCAAACTGAGCTGTTGATCCTCACAGAGGCTTCAAACTGAGCACATATTTAGTGAAATTGAGAAAAACAACTGTTTTTTGAAGGAAATATCGAGAAAAAAGGAAATCGCAAAAATCGCCTTTTTTTCATAATTTTTTGTGGATGCCCATGATGTTGAAATGCACTTTTTTCCATATTTTGTATTTTATCTAAACTGAGCTATTGATCCTCACAAAGGCTTCAAACTGAGCACATATTCAGTGAATTTGAGAAAAACAATTGTGTTTTGAAGGAAATATCGAGAAAAAAGGAAATCGCAAAAATCGCCTTTTTTCATTATTTTTTGTGGACCATAGCCCATGATGTTGAAATGCACTTTTTTCCATATTTTGTATTTTATCTAAACTGAGCTGTTAATCCTCACAAAGGCTTCAAACTGAGCCCATTGTCTGTAAATTCGAGAAAAACAACTGTGTTTTGAAGGAAATATCGAGAAAAAAGGAAATCGCAAAAATCGCCTTTTTTTCATAATTTTTTGTGGATGCCCATGATGTTGAAATGCACTTTTTTCCATATTTTGTATTTTATCTAAACTGAGCTATTGATCCTCACAAAGGTTCTCAAACTGAGCACATATTCAGTGAATTTGAAAAAACAACTGTGTTTTGAAGGAAATATCGAGAAAAAAGGAAATCGCAAAAACGCCTTTTTTCATAATTTTTGTGGACTATAGCCCATGATGTTGAAATGCACATTTTTCCATATTTTGTATTTTATCTAAACTGAGCTATTGATCCTCACAAAGGTTCTCAAACTGAGCACATATTCAGTGAATTTGAAAAAACAACTGTGTTTTGAAGGAAATATCGAGAAAAAAGGAAATCGCAAAAACGCCTTTTTTCATAATTTTTGTGGACTATAGCCCATGATGTTAAAATGCACATTTTTCCACATATTATATTTTATCCAAACTGAGCTGTTGATCCTCACAGAGGCTTCAAACTGAGCACATATTTAGTGAAATTGAGAAAAACAACTGTTTTTTGAAGGAAATATCGAGAAAAAAGGAAATCGCAAAAATCGCCTTTTTTCATAATTTTTTGTGGATGCCCATGATGTTGAAATGCACTTTTTTCCATATTTTGTATTTTATCTAAACTGAGCTATTGATCCTCACAAAGGTTCTCAAACTGAGCACATATTCAGTGAATTTGAAAAAACAACTGTGTTTTGAAGGAAATATCGAGAAAAAAGGAAATCGCAAAAACGCCTTTTTTCATAATTTTTGTGGACTATAGCCCATGATGTTGAAATGCACATTTTTCCATATTTTGTATTTTATCTAAACTGAGCTATTGATCCTCACAAAGGTTCTCAAACTGAGCACATATTCAGTGAATTTGAAAAAACAACTGTGTTTTGAAGGAAATATCGAGAAAAAAGGAAATCGCAAAAACGCCTTTTTTCATAATTTTTGTGGACTATAGCCCATGATGTTAAAATGCACATTTTTCCACATATTATATTTTATCCAAACTGAGCTGTTGATCCTCACAGAGGCTTCAAACTGAGCACATATTTAGTGAAATTGAGAAAAACAACTGTTTTTTGAAGGAAATATCGAGAAAAAAGGAAATCGCAAAAATCGCCTTTTTTCATAATTTTTTGTGGACTATAGCCCATGATGTTGAAATGCACTTTTTTCCATATTTTGTATTTTATCTAAACTGAGCTATTGATCCTCACAAAGGTTCTCAAACTGAGCACATATTCAGTGAATTTGAAAAAACAACTGTGTTTTGAAGGAAATATCGAGAAAAAAGGAAATCGCAAAAACGCCTTTTTTCATAATTTTTGTGGACTATAGCCCATGATGTTGAAATGCACATTTTTCCATATTTTGTATTTTATCTAAACTGAGCTATTGATCCTCACAAAGGTTCTCAAACTGAGCACATATTCAGTGAATTTGAAAAAACAACTGTGTTTTGAAGGAAATATCGAGAAAAAAGGAAATCGCAAAAACGCCTTTTTTCATAATTTTTGTGGACTATAGCCCATGATGTTAAAATGCACATTTTTCCACATATTATATTTTATCCAAACTGAGCTGTTGATCCTCACAGAGGCTTCAAACTGAGCACATATTTAGTGAAATTGAGAAAAACAACTGTTTTTTGAAGGAAATATCGAGAAAAAAGGAAATCGCAAAAATCGCCTTTTTTCATAATTTTTTGTGGATGCCCATGATGTTGAAATGCACTTTTTTCCATATTTTGTATTTTATCTAAACTGAGCTATTGATCCTCACAAAGGTTCTCAAACTGAGCACATATTCAGTGAATTTGAAAAAACAACTGTGTTTTGAAGGAAATATCGAGAAAAAAGGAAATCGCAAAAACGCCTTTTTTCATAATTTTTGTGGACTATAGCCCATGATGTTGAAATGCACATTTTTCCATATTTTGTATTTTATCTAAACTGAGCTATTGATCCTCACAAAGGTTCTCAAACTGAGCACATATTCAGTGAATTTGAAAAAACAACTGTGTTTTGAAGGAAATATCGAGAAAAAAGGAAATCGCAAAAACGCCTTTTTTCATAATTTTTGTGGACTATAGCCCATGATGTTAAAATGCACATTTTTCCACATATTATATTTTATCCAAACTGAGCTGTTGATCCTCACAGAGGCTTCAAACTGAGCACATATTTAGTGAAATTGAGAAAAACAACTGTTTTTTGAAGGAAATATCGAGAAAAAAGGAAATCGCAAAAATCGCCTTTTTTCATAATTTTTTGTGGATGCCCATGATGTTGAAATGCACTTATTTCCATATTTTGTATTTTATCTAAACTGAGCTATTGATCCTCACAAAGGCTTCAAACTGAGCACATATTCAGTGAATTTGAGAAAAACAATTGTGTTTTGAAGGAAATATCGAGAAAAAAGGAAATCGCAAAAATCGCCTTTTTTCATTATTTTTTGTGGACCATAGCCCATGATGTTGAAATGCACTTTTTTCCATATTTTGTATTTTATCTAAACTGAGCTGTTGATCCTCACAAAGGCTTCAAACTGAGCCCATTGTCTGTAAATTCGAGAAAAACAACTGTGTTTTGAAGGAAATATCGAGAAAAAAGGAAATCGCAAAAATCGCCTTTTTTTCATAATTTTTTGTGGATGCCCATGATGTTGAAATGCACTTTTTTCCATATTTTGTATTTTATCTAAACTGAGCTATTGATCCTCACAAAGGCTTCAAACTGAGCACATATTTAGTGAATCTGAGAGAAACAACTGTGTTTTGAAGGAAATATCGAGAAAAAGGAAATCGCAAAAATCGCCTTTTTTTCATAATTTTTTGTGGACTATAACCCATGATGTTGAAATGCACATTTTTCCATATTTTGTATTTTATCTAAACTGAGCTGTTGATCCTCACAAAGGTTCTCAAACTGAGCACATATTCAGTGAATTTGAAAAAACAACTGTGTTTTGAAGGAAATATCGAGAAAAAAGGAAATCGCAAAAATCGCCTTTTTTTCATAATTTTTTGTGGACTAGCCCATGATGTTGAAATGCACTTTTTTCCATATTTTGTATTTTATCTAAACTGAGCTATTGATCCTCACAAAGGCTTCAAACTGAGCACATATTTAGTGAATCTGAGAGAAACAACTGTGTTTTGAAGGAAATATCGAGAAAAAGGAAATCGCAAAAATCGCCTTTTTTCATAATTTTTGTGGACTATAGCCCATGATATTGAAATGCACATTTTTCCATATTTTGTATTTTATCTAAACTGAGCTGTTGATCCTCACAAAGGTTCTCAAACTGAGCACATATTCAGTGAATTTGAAAAAACAACTGTGTTTTGAAGGAAATATCGAGAAAAAAGGAAATCGCAAAAATCGCCTTTTTTCATTATTTTTTGTGGACCATAGCCCATGATGTTGAAATGCACTTTTTTCCATATTTTATATTTTATCTACATATTGATCCATTTGCAAATGAAACAGCAAAGGATGAATCTTTTTATTCTTTGATTTATCAGTGAAGTTAAGTGGTTTCTGTTTTGTTTTTTAATTTTTGGCCAGAGGTAATATAAATTACATAAATTAACCATTCTAGAGACAGTTTGAATGCTTTTTATTATCAACTTATTTGATTTTTTATATACTAGACAAAAACGCTTACACTAGCTTATATAATTTGATTTTGTTCAACTGCTTACTGGCCCTGTGCCAATAGTGACTCTCGTTTGAAAAAAAAAACTGTTTCCCAATCCTCTGCAGTCGTACTTCTATGGTTCCTCGCACATTGCAGTCTTTTTCCCTCATTGTCATAGTCAGTCAAAAGACGTCCTCGAACAGTAGACGAATCCACGTTTATACGTCTCTTTAGTTTACACAAAATATTGACCATAGTTTTTGGTTCACAAATGAAACCATCCCATTTTTGTGAATTATTTGCAATCAAATCGGGCAAAATAAACCAATAGAGCTTGGTCTTATAAAATCAAGATAGAAGAGCGAACATTTCTTTACACAAAAAAAATATCAAAAACAAGTTTGTTAAATGATTATAAAATAAAAATGAAAATGATCTTTATTCTTAATTTTTGGTAATTATTGTCAATGGATCCTTATCGTTTTCTGAGACAACTACACTACACATGCCATTTAACAAATTGCATAGAATTAGTTTGAAATGACTCAAGAATCCCCTTTCCGAATTGCTGTGGTTGCACAGAATAACAGAAATATTTCGATGCTGAGCATCGATGACATCATGATGCGACATTTCACCGGTAATGTACAAATCAACGGCGACATCTTTGAGTACAGAAGATCCAGAACCAGCGCAAACTGCGGCTGTATTTATAGGAGTATCCATGGTATGATTGACACCCAGAGCCAACTGTACGTCTAAACCGATATGCTTTTGAACATTTTTGATTGTTGTAGCGAGAGTAAGAGCATCTTTAAGTTTTAATATTCGACCTGAACCACAATGAGTCACCGGGTCAATCTAAAAGTTATAAATAAAATATATAAACAAGATTTAAATGCATTGCGCCTCAAAGCAAATCAACATGCATGTCGACACGCATAAATTTAACACTGAAAATAACAACTACCTTTATAGGTTCACATTCCACAGCGGGTAAAGCTGAGGCCAACCAATCATTCACACCATTTCGAACCGAATCCCACGCCGTATGAGGAGAATACACAGATATACCCTTGGCTAGGCATATCGAAACGATTTTTTCTTTCCAATTGCTTCGAGAGATTATGATGTTTATTATTAGATTTATTGTTATTCTATTATTCCAAACCAACACGAACTTACTTTTGGGTTATCCGTTTGAGGCCTGTGAAAATTGGTGGATGATAAGAAATTATCAGCTCGGCATTCTTGGCAATCGCTTCTTTAAGGACATTATGGGTCAAATCATTTGTAAGAAAAATCGTACGAACGCGCCTAATAAAAAACTAGATGTTTAGAGAATTGTGTTTTGTTTATGGAAATTTACCTTTCGTGATAGGGTTCGATTAGAAGACCTACGTTGTCCCATTTTTCGGCTAGCGACGAAGGTGCGAAATTCTCAAGCTTTTCCAATACCTCAGCAAGTGAAGCGCCCGGTTTTTCTGCTTCCA
The DNA here is from genome assembly GCA_963555765.1 of Orthonevra nobilis. Lineage (NCBI taxonomy): Eukaryota > Metazoa > Arthropoda > Insecta > Diptera > Syrphidae > Orthonevra > Orthonevra nobilis. Next base: position 58,047,968 of record OY743224.1, read on the forward strand.
TTCTATTTAATTGGCGGACACAATTTTTCACGACAGGAAATATCTCCCGCTTTATGAAGGAGTTCAGCATTTAAGGAGTTGTCAAATGATCTCTGCTTGGCAAGGGATTTTTTTTGTGTTTATGCCGGGTGATGCAGCCGCTGTGTTGTTTTATTTCAACTGAAGATTCTAAATGTCATTGTTGTTGTTAGGGGACGTCAGTGGTGATGCAGTGATGCCAAACTTCACACTTTTCTTAACGCATAGTATTGAAATCTTGGGTTTTCTAAGTTCTTTCAAATTGCAAGTATTTGAATAGCTATTAAACTTATATGAAGGCAACCATGCCTGGCACAGGGACGAATTAATCTAGTGCGCCCGCCACAATAAAGCTGCTTGATAATATTTCATCGTGTTGGTGGTGATTATTTTCAAATATTATCTGGGATGATTTCGATGGTACTGTCTTACTTATGTTTGATGACTTACCAGTCATTCATTACTCTACTTTTGCCGATGTGATTACCTTACATACATACATCTCAAGCCAGCGACCCATAGAGGGTCTAAGCCTGAGCTAGGGCTCGAACCGGAGGTTCGATCGTCCTCTTCTTCTCGGACCAGGCGGTTCGGATTCGATTCGAAGACTCTTTTAGCTGGAACGTTGGTATTCATGCGCTCGATGCGGGCGATCCAATCAAGTCGACGGATTTTTGTAATACTGGCTGCAAACATCGTTGTAAAGCTCCATCCATTCGCCTTCCTCGAAGACAAGGTCGAATATCCGACGCACGATTTTTATATCAAAGGAGGCAAAAATCAGCTACCGCCCTGCTAACCGCAAGCTTTCGGCTCCATAAAGCTTAAGTGGAAAGATAAGGAAATGTAGGGCATGATTTTCGTCCTTCGAGTGAGGAATTTTGACCCAAGTGGTTTCGACTTACCGAAATAGCAGCGTTTGCTTAGCGTTATTCTGCTCGGGATCTTCACTGTAGTGTCGTTTGTGGAACTCACATTCGCCCCGAGGTAGACAAACTCGTTTACTCAGGATTGTCGATAGCTGTCGATTGTTAAGTTTTGTCAAATTCTTTGTTTGAGATGAGATAAACGCATGTTTAAAACAATCGTTTTTATGACGAGGTTTTGAAGCACTTCGATTGACCTTAAACATGCGAGTACAATTGCAAAATGTTAAATCATCAAATTGTTGGACAATTTCTGCTCTGAACTTATTGTTAAGGATGTATTGAATAATTACTTGGATCATAAAAATTGGCTCAGTAATCGCGCTATTTTGGCAGAAAATTAATAGTTGTTGAGAGTTGATCTGATGACTTTGAAATCAATCGACACGAAGCCGTAAATTATTCCCCTGAATTTTTTAAATTTTCTGGATATACCAGGAATGCCACCCGTTGCAGATTGGTTCAATGATTAATTTTCTTCATAATATGAATCAACCTAGATTATGCCACATACACGTTTGGTCAACAAAAAGGTAACTGCAAAAATTCTTCAAGCAACCATTCTGACTGGAAAATTTGGATTTGGAACAAGTAGGACTTATATAATGGGTGAACACTTCCCTTCCAGAGAAGTCAACCTGCTGTGTTTATATATAGTGATTTAATGTGATCATATACTTCTTTACCTTCAATAGTTAAACGAGATGTTTTTGCAGTTATTCTTTTAAAAAGATACAACTATATTTAAGCCATTATTTTTTGTTTTGTTTTGTTATTATAAACAGTAAGAAGGTTTACGAATTACAAAATATATGAATGTAAATAAAGACAAAAAGAAGATAACAAATAATGGAATAAAAAAATTATTGTTTTTTTTTTAACTTAAAAGTAACACAACTACACGAAGAATAACACCACGCTATTGTGTCCTCTTTGTTAACTTTTGTAATACTTTTAGTCCCTGTTCCTGATATTCTTGCTTGGACATCCAGAATGCGTCTCGATCCTTTGTTACATCGGCTAAGACTGCGCCACCAATGAACACCATGTCTTTTCGTCGTGGAGGATCTTCGATGCGAATTTTGAATTTCTGGTAAACAGACAGAGGTGCAAAAGCCGTTTAAAATGGAATATTAATAGTTTAATACTTACGGATAATTTATCTATGTCATTCTTTAGGACTCGCTCTAGATATAATTGCTTAATTTCTCTTTCTAAACGACTTGGAAGACCGGGATACATTGTAGAGCCACCGGAAAGAACAATGTGCTTGTATAGTTCAGCTCGCATATCAATATCTGCAGCTTGGATCGTATTGAAAACTAGTTCGGCAATGCCTTGCCCTTCAACGTTAATTAAATGCGGTTGAAAGAGTGCTTCAGGTGCTTCAAAGCGTTCACCGCCAACTTTTATCACTCGTCCATCGGGAAGCTGCCAAAAAAAAAATTCAGTATATTATAATTTTTAAATGTGATACACTTACCGTATATGTTTCGACTAGAACTGTGGTTTCAAGAGCCAGCCTTTGTTCCATTTCGATGTCGTAACCAATGTAGCAGAGCTTTTCTTTCATCATACGAACAGTTTCGAAGTCAGCGGAATGATTAAATGCATACCCACGGAGCAGCAATAACTAAAATCAAACATAATCAAATGTTAAAGAAATATTTCAGTAAAGGCATAACCTTACATACCTTAATTAAATAGCGAGTTATGTCTCGACCAGCTATATCTAGTCGTCTCGTTAAATGCGGAAGAGCGAATTCTTCGTAAACCGGACAAATGTGTGTGACTCCATCGCCGGAATCAATTACCACTCCAGATATCAAACCTTGAGCGTATAGTGTCAGCACTGCCTGGATGGCAATGTACGTTGAATCGAAACCATATTTTTCAAACATTACCTGCGACCAAAGTTATTCGTGACCCAAGGCTCTCATTTAATGAAATTAATTGTTTACCTCAATCATTTTTTCTCGATTCTTTGTTGGATTCATTGGAGGTTCAGTGAGGAGAATCTTAGTGTTCGTTGGGTCGATATTCATTTTCTTCTCACCAAACGTATAGTCCCACACATGACACATGTCCTCCCAATTTCGTACGACACCATTTTCCATGGGATATGACACTTCTAGCAGCGATCTGAGCTGCGAAGCTTCATCTCCAACCATAAGATCCTAAAAATAATCACTTTTCCATTCAAACATATGTTTGGCGACATAAAATTTATTTCACTTAATCTGATATGAATTGTCATTTATATTATAAGGATTTCGAACTAAACGGAATACATTCAGGATAGAAAAAAATAATCGTACGTGATAAGGGAGAATAAATAAATAAGGAATACATTTTTGGGTCAATAAAAAATAAATAAAAATTCAACACGAAACACGCCAAGAGTGATCAAATAAAATATTTAGTTCATAGTCTGCATTCATAAACAATAGAAAGAACTCTACTTGAGGTGCCATGTGCGTTAAATATCACAAAAACCGTACAAGTGTAAAAAGTCAATTATTTATACTTTTTTTCAGATTTTTCAACTCCTCTGCTCTAATTGCATGCAAAAAAAAAACTTTGAAAAGATTTTTTTGCTTTAAAAACACGAATAATAATTCCAAATTTAAACCGACAAATATAAGATAAATTGCCAAAGAGTGCAAGAAATTGTGCTACGCTTTATTTCTTCTTGCTGCTTATGAAGGCAAGGCTATAATGCTTCCAGAAGTATTTATTTTTAGTTTGTTTATGAAAAGATTTCCTTTTTTAATGTGATTACCTTTAACAACTTATCATATCTTTCCTTATCTTATGCATTGATTGTGAACTTTGTGATCAGGTATATCTTTTTTATAACTTGCGAACATGAATAGCCTTACATTCTATTCCGAACCAAGAAAGGAAGTGCTTATGCACATCGATTTGAAGCTTCCTCATATAATAATCAGTGTTAGTAGATAGCATTGTGTTTTTGAGGCATAAAATTCAACTTCTTTGAATTTAACACACGCTGCCTTTACAATTTCATGACCTAAGATGAAGAACATGAACTTGTGAATGAATATTTTTTTTAAGAGAGAGTTTGTTTAAGGATATTAATAAAAGATTCGGGGACAATGCAGAACTTCTGGGACACACCAGCATTTTTTTGTATCAAGTACTAATTAAATCAAATCAATCAAATTATAATTTAAGTAATTATCTTCAAATTTTAAAAGTACGGCGCAGATGCAGATGAAGGAATTGGTTTACCCTTTTGAGCGGATATATAAACCATGAAACTGTAAGCCGTATAGCATTAGTCGATCAAGTGACCCATCAGAAGCTAAGATTGCATTATAGCGTTAATAAGTAATGGTTTTTTTAGTTTTGTCGAACATGGGGTTGCCAAAAGAGGCAATAAAACAGGAAACAGGAACCGAATTTGGCTTTATACATAAATATATTTCGACAATCATCGGATGGCTTTTTAATGTTTGCAAACCCAAAAACATTCTATTTTCCAAGCACCGCGAAGAAATTAAATTTGTTTTTTTATATTTCAATTTGAATGAAATAAAATGTGGATATTTTAATCACGAAGCATAAAAGTTCAATTTTTCTATTCGTAGTCCTCCCTTTAAGAGAAAACTACGTTTACGGGTTGCAGTTTTGTTCTGTCTAAACTAATATCTATTTTCGGCAGGAGGTCCGCAAATGAGAATACAAATTAGCATTCGAAGGCATGCGGTTTTTGTGATTGAAGGACATAAGAAATCTATCAGTTCTGAGATAGTGCGTGGCTTTCTCTGTTTAAATTTGATCATTGTACTCCATCTTAGTCTTGACAGGGCCAGCAACACAAGTGTCAATCAAAACATTGGCTTGATACTAAAGCAGACAACGTTATATCTAGAATCATCAGATTCTACTTGACGCGTTTATATTTGCTGAGCAAAAAAGCACATAAAACAAGAATACAATCATATGAAGGAATACATTGGAATTCACGCAGACTAAATAGAAACAATAAATATTTTTTAAGAGCTTAACATTAAGATGATAAATATTTATTTGCTTATCATATTAAAATAAAAAAAAACTATGTTCAAATTGACAGTACTATGTATAAGAAATTTACAAGTTTATTTAATTTTCATTCAAAACCATTGTGTTATTGGTGAGATGAGATGGGTTAATTAAGTTTAAGTTGTGGATCATGATAGAGATTTCTCTAAAGAAGAAAACAGACCCTCTGATCCTGAAATATAATACTCATTGTTTGCACCATTCCTCCCGCAGACGAGTCGACGGAAGAAACGAAAATTACTGACAACGGGCCCCAGAAAATAAAGAACTCTTAGCAATCTAGAAGTTTAATTCCGAGCAAAAGGAAAACAAATGAAAAAAGCATTAGAGATTGTGTGTTAAACTTATGAAAGCGAAGTCACAATATTCCTCACAAGCCTGAAGAACGGTGTTAGTAAAACGCTAAGCCAAAAGCTCCAGCTTATTTGATTAACAAAGTTTTGCTCCTATTCTATCGCATTTGTTTACAAAGCTCAGCTATTAACACACGAACATTATATTAACAAACAAACGTAATAAATACATTTGAAAAAAAAAGGAAAATAGAAAAAATAAAAACAAAACGGAACAACCACAGCAATCAATTATTGTATAAAAAGAAACAACAAAATCAACAAAGGGATCAAACTTTCGTACATTACATTGTACATAAATATAGCATATAAAAGGAAATCGAAGATTTGAATTTAATTTTTTTTTTTGTTTAGTTTATAAAACTGTAGACTTACATCGACATGTAAATCCTGTAAAAATAATTCCAAATAAAAAGGAAAGAAAAGAATAAATGAATAATATATAAAATAACTTTTGTTTGTTTGTTTTAAAAAAATTTATATAGTTCATCAAAAATATTCTGTTGTTATGTAATAAAGGACGAAATGCTAGTTTCTGATATAAAACAAAAATCTAAATTAGCATTTCGTCAACGAAAATAAAAAAAATAAGTAAAATAATATAATATATAAATAGTATACAAACCTTGACTTCAATGTCGCCAATTTTGTTTACCGCCCGAATTATTGGCCGACCAACCATGGATGGGAATATGAAAGCTGGAAAGTTGCTGCCTGCATATCCACATTTCACAAACTGAAATTAAAGTGTTTTCTCAGTTATATTTTTTAAATGTTAAAAGAAAGATAAATATACAAAGAAAGAAAAAATCGCCTGTCTCATTATTTTAAATCTAACTCTGTTGTTGGAACTTGTGTGACGTCGATAAATATCTTGAGGAACAAAGATATACCGGAGCGGTGTAGCGAAAAACATACGATTATTTTCTTATTTCAATTTTACCTACAATAGAAAAGGTAATTATTTCGTAAAAGCATGAAACTGATACAAAAACCGATGACAGGAAAGTAGTCGCGGTTTATAGTAGTTCAAATTCTAGAGACCCTTTATTTTAAATTTTTGGCGCGACAGTTCCTTTGAGACTTAGGGCGTTACTACACATAAATTTGACCATTGGTTGATTGCCAACTGCGAACGTCAATGTTGAGAGATGCGACCTCAACAGCTCACACAATTTCATTTCCCTGACAGAAACCTGGCTACTCAAATGTGACAGAATCTGATTTCGAATGTTAATACTGTTGGAGGTTGAGTTATAATCCCATCGCCCATTATAAAGACTTTTTTGTGGCAAAGTTGCATTGTCTTACAAGAATACTTGGACACGTTTGAATAGCTTGATTACATTTTTGACTAACTCAACAACAATGATGAGATAATTTGTTTAACCTCACCAATGAATTCTGGCCACGCTGGCCTAATACTCTTTTTTGGTGCCAACAGACAACTTTAAAGCAAATGACTCTCTAGCTGTGGACAGCTTTACATTTCTTGGTATAAGTCAAATGAACGGTATTATGAACTCGTATGGGAGAATACTTGACCTTGTATAAACTACTATTGGCACTGATATATCAATGCAAAGATCATATGACCCACTTGTGACTGAGCATCTATTTCACCCATCACTCATTGTATCACTATCATTAAACGATAATAGTGTTCATGTGTTCAATTTCAGAACAGCTGACTTTGTAAAATAAAATTATTGTTTATCTTTGTTTAATTGTTCAAATGTTCATAATTGTTCTGAAGTTAATGTCTTTAAATTTTGTAACGTATTGTTTGACTGTTTTTTAAAATCCGTTCAAATTATTTAAAAAAAAATCAAAAATTTACCCAGCTTAGTACTATAGTGAAATAAAAAAACACCATTGTACTATTGCCTGTCTATAAACAAATAATAGTGAAACCGATCTCCTGCTACTTAAATGCAAAAAAAATATTTCATTAGAGCATCGACTTTAAAATACTTATATTAAATTCAGGGGATACAAAGTGACTTACAAATTAATAAAAATTTATAACTAGTTTGTTTTCTGACTTTTTTAAATCGGCTTTTACAAACTGTGATAATATAAATCTTTGTCCGTTTGTGAATTTCCTGTTGCCTGGAAGATGTCATTTATTTGTGTGAATCACTGTATTTTTACGTTAAATCTATAACTGTCCCTAAACATGGTTTTTGTAAAAGTTCTGAATTTGGCTAGTGTCATATTTATAAATAGATCTTTTTATGTAATTTCTAATGTAACGGATGAATTACGAATGATATGGACCCACCTGTGTCCGTTATTGTTCGTTTGTTTAAAATGATTTCCTTCTATTTAAAAGAGCTCCAAAAGTCTTATTTAAGCTGACGATGTTACTTACTTAAAGAAGATACATAACATTGGAGACTGTCTAAATTTTCAGCGTGATCTTAATGCGTTTTATTTGTGGTATGCCAATAAAAGCTCACCAGTATCTTTCGCATACAATTTAAATTGTTCGACAATGTGTAATGTTTATAACATCTCGGTTTTAGGGTTTGTGTTAGATCAGAAACTTCAGTTTGAACAAGAAATCAACATTATTTCCAATGAAACGAACTCAAAGAGATTCTAAACATTTAAATGACCAAGGATGGAAAGGCTTCCAAAAAGGTTATTGAGATTTGCCTTGAAAGGACTGGGATGACAAAATCATATAACTTTCAACCTTATACAAGTAGACTTAATTTTACTCGAGAGCATTATTGGAAACATTAACAAACTTTTTTATGGAAATTTTATCATTAAATTAATAAAAATGATAGCATGCTCGACGACCAGTATATATCTAAAAAAAAAAAACCAAGGCATAGCCCTACTCAATGTCGCTCACTTAATTCTATTTAGCGTACTGTGTGAACGTCTTAAGCTATTTTGCTCCACACAAATCGGACAATACCAGTGTGGCTTCTGGCCCGGCAAATCAACGCCAGACCACGCCAAATCGGAGAAAAGAACAGCGAATTTCAAGTCGATACCCATCAACTATACATCGACTTCAAAGCCGCATATGACAGTTTTTGATGTGATGGCTTTCGAGATCCCGGTTGTGTTGTGTACAACGCTCGAAAGTAAATGATGATAAGTGCAGTGTCAACCCAAATCCTCCGAACTATTCCAAAAATGCGATTAATTTCGGAAAAGAGATGCACTGGCATGTGACTTCTTCAATATGGTCTTGGAACAGGTAGTACGACGGGGAGTTGTCGACACGGATGGTACTATACTTTTAAAAACTATCCAGTTTCGGGATTAATGACGTTACCGATATCATCGCCCGTTTCCAGCACGACGTAGTTGAAACATTCACCGAAAAAACGGCTCACAACATAACGAATGAAAGCTTTAATTCTGAGGTAGTAAAGGAGTACATCTACCTCGGAACTAATATATCCTGCACAAACACAAGAATAAACCAAGGCAACCGTAGCTACTTAGGTTTGTCGAAACAACTACATAGGATCTAAACGCCTTCCTAAAAGGACAAAAATAAAGCTGTACAAGACACTGCTTTTTCCAGTCCTACTTTATAGACGATAAGCAAAGCAGTTGAGCATCTTCCTTAGAATGAAAAATTCTTTGTGAGGGACGCAGGAAATCTTGGTCTTACCAACTGGAAGCAGCGTGCTTAGGTTTGAAGGCATCTCAGGCGCTGATCCTACCAAGATTGTTCGCCGAATAAGAAAGTAAGTAAGACTCACTTACACAGCGATGCAAATTTAGCGAAAAGGAATTGCAAATGGCAGTTCCGCATATTTAAGTATAAAAACTGATGCCTAAGAATTTGTGCTACTATATTAAAATATAATTTTAGGAAAGCATGCAAACGTAATTTTTGTCTTTATTATTTCACGACGAATCAAAACTTTTTATGAACATACAGTACAGTATATTCTTCAGGTAATAGCTCATAAAATTTTCACCATTATAACACTTCGTTCAAATGCAGAAGAACTTTTCTTTATGCAAATAAATATATTCATTCTTTTTATGCTCTCCTTTAAATTGGAGGTTTAAATTAACAGTTTGCTTGGATGTCGCCAACACCGTTGTTGAACCTTCAATCTTTACCTTGAAGCTTAGATTTGCTAGGTCATCAAAACCAGTCTCAAGACAACAGGTGGCAGTTTACTTATCATACTCGGCTAGCGCTTAAAGAACAGTCCGACAAATCGGTTTGTTATATGCATGAACAAACTCAATTTCCAAACAGTTGTATCCTTGTTCAGCTAATGGATTTTTTAAACAAAGCCCCCCCGGGTAGAGCTAAATTCAGGAATAGTAGTCAACCAACCTATATAAATTAACGTCAATGAACCCTTGCGTACACCAATATATTTAATTCAAACATAAATCTATTAAATAAGTTTATGTTATATTAAAAGATTGAAGCAGTTGGTATCCAAAAATGAGGGCGGGTCACTATATGTGTCACACATAATTCAAAGATAACACTCATCGTAATCAATATCGCAATTTCTACTCATGATAAAATCAATGAAATAACAAAACCTAACCAAAGTTTACTCAATGAGACAGTTTAATGCATTTTATATTGAATTATGGAAAGAAATCAACTGAAAATATGATAAAAATACAAAGGTATTCATACATACACCGGTTCCATTATCACAAACTATAACATTCCGTCCTTTGCTATCCATTTTAATTAACTATTATAGACTAATTTAATAATTCAACAGTAAGGAAATTAAACGCTTTAACTGCTATTGATTAATATTATAAGGAAAATACAACTTTCCTTATTTAACGAATAAATTAACTAACTTTTCCTTCTTCCCAACACAAAATAATAAGCAGACGATTGTGCTGTCAAATTTTGCTCATGAAGAGGTACAAATCGCCATGACTCAATGGCTGTGTTGGAAAATGATCTGAATGCATAAATATGTACTTGAATAGAGTGTGTTCGTTAATGAATGAATGTAATTTTTTAATTTATAAATACTTTAAAAGCTATTAAGTTTACAATCTTACAAATTTTATTCTATTATCAAGCACATAGTTCTTACATAAGCATAAAACTTTCTTTTGAATTCATTTAAATTAATAGTGTTCTTTATTTCTATCAGAAGAGGGTTGGATTCTTGAAAACCCATGGGAAAAAATAGTTTTCTGACCTTCTTCGTTGCGTTCGAACGTCCCAACTAGTTTGTAGGTTATACACCGCCAATGCATTGGTAGATTGGTACGTTTTGGTACATAACATAAAACATAATAATAATCGTTCTTCCTTAAAATAAAAGTCTAGGTAAAAAATAAATGTGTCTCGATATTAAAAGTCACATTTAATTACCTCTGTTAATTTTGAAATGTAGACTTCAGGAGATTAAATGTGTCTTTGTGTTAATGGAGACCTTCAAGCGAAAATTTTTACTTCTAAAGCTGCTTTTGGATTATTGCCCCAACAATTTTAATTTTATTCATTTAACAATCTTTTGAAGCTTCAAGATTTCGCTTTTACCAAAAAAAGACCACAAACCACAAAAGTAAAATGAACAAATTCCTTTCTTTAAACATGAGGAATTTTGTGCATTTGGAAAAATGTCTGATCGTTTTGGTCAAAGCGGTGGAAATACTCGTATTTTATGAACAGAAAAACAGCCTTTATATAATCGATCGATATTACCAATAACATTATATCAAATCAAATTTAAAAAAAAGGATGTACATAATTTGTACAGCGGTTATTATTGAAGTTAATAACATATCTGATAAGGCGAAGACAAATACCTTAACGAAAATTTGACAGCCAACTTTAGATGGTGTAGTTTCTTTTTGACACTAGTCAGTCCACTTAGAAAAGAAATTGAAGAAAATCTAAAAAAATTATTCCAAAATTCAATGTGCACTAGTGTACTGATTGGAAAACACAATTGAAACACGTACAATTCTATCTGATAGATGAAAATGAAATAAGCAGAGAGAAAACAAATTGCATATACCCGACGTGTGCTCTTCGTAAATCGCCATCGAGCAGTTGTGTATCTTCAGTGTCCTTAATTCAAGTAGAACTCAATTTACATGCAAGGAGTTGATAATAGTTGCACAATAACAATAACCGAGCTTTACCTGATCAGATATAAATCAGTGAAAGTATCGTTTTGAACCAGCAAAGCGACCTGAAGTCCTCGTTTTATGGAGGAAATGTCTTCGTCAAATAATCAATCGAGCCAAAACCAGGCTGCTGCTAATCAATCTCAAAAGTCAGGACAGCAATCAAATTCGGCAGGAAAAGTGAAAAATGATCAACCTTCGACCCCGGACGCGCCTATTCAGCAGTCTGCAAAGAAATCCTCATTAACAGCAACCAAAGATCGTGTTGTAGATAGTGTGCCATTTCCACCAAGTCACAAGTTGACTATTGCTGAGGTGTTTGATGTTAGGACTGGTAAACCACATCACGATGTGTTGAAGCAACATTTCATACTTGAAGGCCGTATCGAAGAGGCTCCAGCGTTACGTATCATTCGCGAAGGCGCTGCATTGCTGCGCTCTGAAAAGACCATGATCGATATCGAGGCTCCGGTAACTGTTTGCGGTGACATTCATGGACAATTCTATGATCTTATGAAGTTATTTGAAGTTGGTGGATCGCCAGCCTCCACAAAATATCTTTTCTTGGGTGATTACGTCGATCGAGGTTACTTTAGTATCGAGTGCGTTCTTTATTTGTGGGCTTTAAAAATTTGTTATCCCACTACGCTGTTCTTGCTTCGTGGCAATCATGAATGTCGACATTTAACTGAGTACTTTACGTTTAAACAAGAGTGCAAAATAAAATATTCCGAGTGCGTATACGATGCCTGTATGGATGCATTCGATTGTTTGCCTTTGGCGGCTCTTATGAATCAACAATTTTTATGTGTGCATGGCGGACTGTCGCCTGAAATACACGAGCTTGAGGATATTCGACGTTTGGATCGATTCAAAGAGCCACCGGCATTTGGGCCCATGTGCGATTTGTTGTGGTCCGATCCACTCGAAGACTTCGGCAATGAAAAGAACTCAGAATTCTATACCCACAATTCGGTTCGTGGCTGCTCGTATTTCTACAGCTATGCAGCCTGTTGTGATTTTCTTCAAAATAACAATTTACTCTCGATAATCAGAGCTCATGAGGCACAGGACGCCGGCTATCGCATGTACCGCAAGAGCCAAACAACTGGATTCCCATCGCTCATCACGATATTTTCGGCACCAAATTACCTTGATGTGTACAACAACAAAGCCGCAGTACTTAAGTACGAAAACAATGTTATGAACATCCGCCAATTCAACTGCTCACCGCATCCGTATTGGTTGCCCAACTTTATGGACGTTTTCACTTGGTCCCTGCCGTTTGTCGGTGAAAAGGTCACCGAAATGTTGGTTAATGTTCTCAATATATGTTCGGACGATGAACTCATGACCGAAAGCGATGAGGATCCACTCACCGATGCCGAAGATGCCGCCCTACGCAAAGAAGTAATTCGCAATAAAATACGCGCTATTGGTAAAATGGCACGTGTCTTCTCTGTACTGCGCGAGGAATCCGAATCTGTTTTGCAATTGAAAGGCCTCACACCAACTGGCGCATTGCCATTAGGCGCCCTCTCCGGTGGTAAACAATCACTAAAGAATGCCATGCAAGGATTCTCACCTAATCATAAGATAACATCGTTCGCTGAGGCCAAGGGTCTGGATGCCATCAATGAGCGAATGCCACCGCGCCGAGATGCACCCCCTACACCAATCGATGATCCAAAATCAAACAATGCCCAGCAGTCCATCAATGGGTAATTAAATAAGCCTAACTCTCAAGTTTCAGTAAGCAAATCGTGTTTCATTGTTGTGTGAGTTCGGGATATAAAAACTACTGTTTTGTTTTTTTATTTTTTTTTTTTTTGTTTTTTACCAGGAACGGGGAAAATTCTCAATTTCGAATTTGTGTCCTTAGAGTTTTTTACCAATTATATTTACATAAGAGGTCTCTCAGCCTTTAAGTTGCTGTTCCTTATTTCCTATCAATTAAGATTAATTTTTCTTTTGTTATATTAATTTTATTTTCTATATTAAACTTATTTAACGAGCAAGTTTTTATTTTTTATCTAAAACAATGCTTTTACATGATTAGAAATAAATACAGAGATCAATATATATATATATATTGCAAGTGTTATGATAAATAAATTTACAAATATTTTAGCATAAATAAAAAGAATACGTGCGCGTTTTGTATTTTATACTCATCACAAGCACGCGTTAAGTGTACATGCCATATACTCGTCTTGGAAGTCTTTAAAAGAGTGCAAAAAAAAAATCATAGAATCAAACATACTTGCAGAATAAAACCGTAAATCTAAACAAACAAATATGTTACTTAAAAAAATTATTTTCTTTTGATATTTATTCTATAAACAGGATTCACTTTTCAGTGCATTTCTTTTTTTAAACAAAAAATAACAAATTTGACAAAAGACCTTTGGTATAGAAAAAAAAATATAAAAAGGAAAATTGTATTCTTAAGTTTTAATTAGGGTAAGTGCTCTTTAATGGGGGTGTAACATATGAGATACTTAAAAATAAAAATATAAAGGAAAATTGTTGAGTTACTCTCCACAGAGCGCGGAGGGAAACGGAGGAGGTGGTGTAACATTTTTAGCAAATAAAATTTATTTCAAATTTAAACTTAAGCATAGCATATATAAATTTTAAGATACGTTCGCACCAAAAACATTATATTTGTTGTTGCATTTAATGCCAGTGTTACCATTGCAGTGAAGCGTCAGCAGATAATCGCACCACAAGAGTGTGTCTCTAACTCGTTTGTTGTTTCCTCAGATTCAAAAGTGAGATTCATTTTCTTTAGAATTTTTAAGATTTATTTCCTACTGAGAGTTAGGCTCCGGGTTCGATACAGAAAAATAATATTTGACTCTGAATAGGACCATCACCCGCGTCTCATGGGAAATCAATTTTCAGTCGTAAATGGTGCAAAGTCGTACTGACTTCGCCGGTATTTATTTTAGCGAAGCGCAGTCGTTGCTTCTTTAAACAAATTAAACTTCAGTTTCGTAAAAAAAAAAATAATTGTTCGAAGCTTACCTTGTTACATTACACAACAGGCAATGCTTGTGTCGTTCTCTTGTGATGTCGAAGTAACCCCAAGTTTTAATTAGAAACTAAAATAAAATTGATTTTATCCTTCCCACACCTAGTCCTAGTTGTTGTGGTCAACCAATTTAACTTTGAAACACAATCAAGATACCGATCACGTATCAACGAAAGTCTTTTACAATCGTAGCCGTAACATAGTGATTTAGTTTTTTCTCTTAGCAACGTTTTGTACGAAATCATTCCCTAATTCATCCCTTGTAATTGATTCAGTGCTGTTATTGATCAGATGTTGGCTTTGATTAACCTACCGTGATACTAACTTTAAAGTATTCGTTGAAGTTACCGGCATTATCTTCTGTTGGGTTGAGAAGTTATTACTCTAGTTGTTAAAATCTACCCAAAATGCATTTTTTCCATCGTTCGCACCCGACCTGCGAACCATACTTATTATATGGCAATATTTCACAACTCACCTTTTAATGGGGAAGGAGACAAATGCTCTTCATTTTGGCGTAGTTTGTAAGCTGTCTTCTACTGAAGTGATGATACTAAAACCGCTCTAACCCTGATCAGAAAAACGACATTTTGAAAGCTTTCATAATGACACCACACAAAATGCATCCTATCTCCAGGGTTTCGCCATTTAATTTCTCGAACACAAACTCTAAGCTACAATCACTCATATTTCAGACGATCAGACACGCGGCACTAAAGTATTCCTAACCCGCTTCGATGATCCACAGAAAAGGGCATAGCTCTGGCCATAGTTTAAGAAGTATATCTTTTATTTTGTTTTTGCTACAAGTGCTTTTGAACACGGTAATACTGAAAGTAAGTGCTATTTTCCTGAGCACATAATGTTTGTAGCCCTTTCGTAGAACATGTACAGATGTTTCATGAATATGGCAGGTTCAACGTTTGGAATAATGGGAAATGATCTTCGAATTGCAATGTTAAATCCTTTCTGTTTCGACTAGACGAAGTAACAAAGAAAACGCTAGTCTTGGTGTTCAACGGATGTATTAAGTGACGTGTCGATGTCATCAGTAATTCTATGATGTATATTGTGTAGTTCTTTATTTAAGAAAATGTATATTTTTGTTTTCATTTCTCACCGTATAATTATTGGCTTCTTAGAAACGCAAAAGAGGGGATCGTATCCATATAAAGATTTGCCCTATTGTTTCTACCGTTGGAATTTAAATATGTTCAAAGGTTTATAAACAAAGTTAGCTTTTGTTATCGCAATCAAGTCAGAAGCAGACATTTGTATAAGAATTTGTTTAAAAATTTACTCCATATTGAAACCAGGCTCTGCTGAAGAACAAAATTATTAGTTTCTCCGGAAATTTCTTAATACACACTGATCTCTTCTTCTTTTCAAAATAATATTACATTCTTTTTTAGATATAAGGTAAATTTAATTTCGATCTCTACCTTTTAATATCATTCCTTTTATTCCAATTTTCAAGAATATAGGCACTCCCAACACTGCTGCAGATTAAACTTGATTGTTTCTCGAATTAACTTTAATCTACTTTACTAACTAAAGATTCAAGTACTATAGACGTGGCTTAAGGGACGACACATTTCTACACTAGTGCGCTTATCTGCTGTTTACTGTAAAAAAATCTTTTTAAAAAAATCCCACAGTTAGTAAATCATATCTCATAAAATATATAGTCAATAATCACTCATTAATATCGTTGTTGTGAAAACATTATATACATACATCTATAAAGTATAAATTTAAAAAAAACTAACAACAAAATTAATTCTTTATTTATATACAAAAGATAAATAAGAATTTGAACTTGACAAAAGGCTTCCCATAGAGTTTTCTTGTCTTCTTAATACTGCAACACATTACAACTAAAGTAGCATACTAAAGCAATCCTAACATTAATGATATGTTTACTCTAGCAATAAATATAAGAGAACTATTAAATATTTTATCATTAAGTATATATGTATATATAGGAAAACAAAGTGAATTTGTTTTATACATATATATTTATGATTCTGTCGATTTTGTGCATAAACCGACTCTTAATCAACTTGAATTGTTTTTTTTTTAAATAAAATTAAGCTTAAACTGATTAAGTTTAACTGATACTTAATATCCTATGCAAATATAAATATATTTATGAACAAACAATTTGGAAATATCGTAACTTCTTTGTAAGACTACTTTAATACCGCTATGAGCAAACTCTGAGTGATGTTCATAAAGTAAAAAATTCACAGAAAATATATAAAACAAAAAAATAAATAAATGATATAATTAAATAATAAAAAAAAATTACTAGCTACATTTCTACTATACTAAACACTATGTGGAACACATTTTTTACTTATACATCTATATTTTAACTTAAAAATTACAATTTTATGAATTTAATTATACAAATAAAATATTCAGGATAATATAAAAAAAAACGACGAACAGTTTTTTTTATTTACTTTTTAATGGAAAATTGTCCTTTGTCCATCGTCGCTAAAAGTTAAAAGTTTTAGTAGTCTGAACACCTTTGTGGGCAGCCAAGTGGCAATAAAAGCACTTAACAAGGTTATTATAAAATCGGAAGCAAAAAGCAGCTGCATTACAGTTCTAAATGATCTGGGCGAACGCCACAAGATTACCATCATTAGGTTCCTGGCCACAGTACTGCAAAGCAGATGAACTTGCCAAGAAAGGTTCATTGTTGGAGGAAGGATAACCACACACCATTGTGTGAGCCAATGAAACAAATAGGCATGATATTCGAGAATGTAGCAATAGTGTATAGAACTCTATAGACGGTCAACTTCTAACACGTAGTGTATGGCGGGATCTAAACACAAAGAGAAGCAAAAGCCTTCTAGGCTTCAACAAGAAAAATGAACGCATCCTGACGAGTATCCAGACAGAACATTGCGCTAAAGGCCCAACGGCCGTCCGAATGGGCGTTATCTCCAACGACTTTTTTAAGAACTGCCAGGATGAAGTGCAAATGAAGACCATAAGGAACCTCCAATGTGAGAACCCCAACCTACGACGAGACGACTTTGGTTCACGTTGGACAGAACGCACAGGGAACTGAGAGCACTCGCAAAGGTACCACTCAATGACCTAATGAGTTAACTCTACAAATTAACGAAAGCTGAATAGTCTCATTTTGAAATTCGTTAGCTTAAGAGAGTTGTATGCTTCTAACACCGCCCTTGATTTGCCACATTATCCTTTTTTTCTTTCGCTTAACTAGATCTAGATTTTCGTCTTAAAAAACATTGCATGTGTCCGGTAATCTGATCAACTCAGGGCATTTTTTAATTGCTCTTAACTGCATTAAATGGAAAATTAATTAAACACATACAAATGGAAATGTGCATTGTTGCAGTCGAGAAGTTTCCACCACCACCTCGTTCCGAGCTGAGGAAATATTCAGCATAGGATCTTCTTCTTTCTGGTAAAAAGATGGCTGTGAGAAGCTCATATCAGTTCGGTTTTGTTTGCAGATTTTTATAGTTCTTTCCGGGCAGATTTCCCCAGATCTATGTCGTTTTCTGGATTTGGTTCACGATAAGAAACTACATCAGTGGTATAATAATTCCAATTTTGGATTTTGTGATCTTTACCAACCTTTTTTTTTAAATGTAATTTTATGCATCTGTTTAAACATTTTCTACTAAATCAATAGATTGCTCCATGTTTTTTTTTTCCTTGTATAGACTTTATGGTGGCTTAGAAATTATTCGGACGCTTAAACTGATGAATAGAAATTTGAAGTTTTTGAACAAAAAAGCTGCTGGTTCCACAAGTGTTTAAGGATTCAAATTTCCGAAATAACTCTCTAAGGTCTACCGTGGGAACGTGGGTCAAGACAGAGAATTATGCACCTGGAAATATGAAATGGCCTCAATTTAATACTGTTTTGGAAAGAACTTGTCAGACAGGTTCGTTAAACACTGTCCAACATCGAGAAAAAATTTGCAAGTAGTCTTGAGATCAAAAGCATTGGAAATTATCAATGAAGTTGATCGATTTCGTGTTGGCTAAATTGGTGCAAACATGATGTGGATTTTAGATGAAAACGAACCATATTAAATAACCGCAATATTTTTCAGCGATAAGAACAAGCTTAAAAGGATTTCGGACGAAACCCACAAAAACCTACTAGCTGAATCCGGGCTCCCATCCATCAAAGGGAGTTGATGAGAGCCAAATTATACTCTAGCCAAATAACGCAGTTAATTGATGATGCCAAAAGAATATTCTTGCAGAAAAAACGCGTTGAAAGTAAAATCGACTATTTACAAAACGATCCAAAAAAATCGGAATCCAACTACAACTAGTTCAATCAAAAATATCAGATTTTCCTCCGTGGACATTGACCCAAAAATCAATTAATACCACATTGAACGTTTTACAACAAGTGAAAACCTCCAAAGAATCTTACATTCAAAGATTCAAAAGAATAACTGAAGCCAAAAAGGGTTCGAATTGGAACATGATTTTTGCTATAGCCAAAGAAAACGGGAACATTGTATCCAAAGGGCCTCTAAGTATTTAATGCCACAAAGAACATAAATAATAGAACACCTTTTATAGAATACATAAGAAATAATCTTTTAGCAAACGAAAAGCTTCTACGGGTCATAAGAAATGTCGGAATAATGAGAAAAGAAGCAGTTGACCGCTTATTACATTTTGGACAAATGTAAACAAAAAATATAAAAAAATATGTATCCATCAATTTCGGCAAGACAAATTAAGAAAAACTTGGAGCGAATATTACCATTATAATAAACAAAAAGCTGTTCCATTCCACGATTACGATTTACATCTGACTTTGACTAGGACACACTAGACTCATCCACATGCAAAAGATCCAATTCCATTTTTAGTTCTCTGCAAGCGCAAAAGTAAATCGAAAAGAAGTATAAATATTCCTGAGCCTTACCAACCAGAACCGTCAAAATAAGGGAAAACAGAAGAAAGACTTGTTGAACTGTAAGACGATAGCGTTCTTTTCCTTTCTTTACAATGTCGGAAAGCTTAAATAAATTTTATTTAGGAGAACCTAAATGCACTAATCTGCACGAACCCCTCCAAGAACCACTGAACCATCGAATGTTTTGAAATGGGAACAATTCAAAAGTAAGTAAACTTGTGATGCTGATCATGTGGTAGAAGAATTGTGCATTCGTAGCTTCGTACTTACATTTGGGTAGTATTAAGACTACTTCTTTCTGAGACGTAAAGTGAAGTTTTCGAAGAGATTCTCTGGAGCCTTATTTTGTTTTAATTAAAACAAGAAGAAGATTCTATACGTGCATCCAGAGTTGTTGTCAAACTTACGTAGGTTGTGTATAAAACGAATAACATTGTTGAATGCTTCTTTTAGCTTTCTTTGACTTGTACTATCCAAACTGCAGGTGATTATATCGCATAGAACAGCGTTGGTAGAATGATTGTGCCCCGTATGTTTTACCAATGGTTGGGATGTATTGTCACACCATGTTAGGGTTGAATGTAATCGTGCAAATGCTGTTGCGTCCTCTACCAATCCTATCGGATAGCTGAAATATAATTGTTCGTCGTCAACATACATATGGATTTGGGGCGAAAAACGAATTGGAAAGGTGTGAGCAATCTAAGAAATAAAATTACTAAATAAAATTTAAAGTTGGCAGTATAGTGTAAAATATATGGGTAACATTAGGCTAGATGAAGTATTAATAATTTAAAAAATGCTGGGTGTATATTGACTAGACCGATCACTTCTGACTCTGTTGAATCTAAATTAAATTTCCCTATTGGCGACGTTGTTACTTTTGCTCCAAAGCTACTATCTATTGGTGCCTCAGTTGATGGAGGTTCCCACAGACATTTCTACATTTTTTTTTTGTTCTACTATTGAGAATCGTTTCTTCTTTATATGTATTAAAAAATAGAGTCAGATTCTGGTGAAGAGCCCCACAATATTCATTCCCCCTCTTCTATCTGTTGCTAGTGTTGTAGCTGGCTGGATCGCGATGATACCAAACCTTAGATTAAAGTTATGGGCCGATACAACAATACGCCCAATACTTACTCTTGCCATATCAACAGGTAATGGGTTTCTAGAGTAGTTATAGCTTAATTTCAACCAACCACATGTGTCATTTGTACATTAAAAATCAACCCATGTTTGAAGATTAAATAACAGTAGATTTATTTACTACACAAATAAATATTTACAGCAAATTTACACGGCAAGAGATTTTTTTTAGCACATTTCAGAAATATGTATGTGTTTATATTCATTTTTATCCAAGAGAAGGTAGGTACGCTCTAAATATCTAGAGCACATAAACATAATTGAAGTAATTAACTAAGTATTCTTTATATTCTTAAACTTAGTCATTAATTCTTATAGAATAAGATAAAACCAATAAATAGACACAACTATGTATCTTAATATTCGGTCTAAGTTATATTAAAATCATATAAAAAATAGAAAAAAATTTCGCCTAGAAAAAATCTTAAGATTTAAGCCCTTATCTATTTAGTTTCGACTTAAGTCGATTATTTAGCAATACGCTCGCCACTTTCATTGTTAATTGAATGAATGACTTCAATGATTTCCGTAAAGTCGGGACGCTGTTTTGGATTTTCATGCCAGCACGGCATCATTAGTTTGTCATATACATTGTCTGGGCAGCGTTCGGGCTTTCTTAACCTACATAAAGAGGTATATTGAATAGAAAATAAATGTAAGTCTTGTGCAGTAAACAAACCTATGTCCACTTTCCAATCTATTGAGAAAGTCGACTTGACTCAGTTCCTTATTGGCATCAAGATTTGGCACTGCTCCACGGGAAAACATCTCGAACAGTGTTACTCCGTACGACCAGACGTCAGATTGAAATGAGAATTTTGTTGTCTTTATGGATTCGGGAGCATACCATTTGATTGGAATTTCACGTTCGCTTTGCGCAAAATAATAGCCATCGTTGTTGGCCACCTGCGCTAAACCAAAATCAGAAATTTTAACTCTTTCTCTATCAACAAGTATATTTCTGGCAGCCAAATCCCGATGAATAACCTTTTTACTACGGAGGTACTGCATTCCCTGCAATCAAAATTTAAATATTAAAACTTGGTTCTTATATTGAACAAAGCTAAGCTCACCTTCGCTATGTCCAAAGCAAAATGCAGGAGTTTATCATTTGTAAGGTTTGGCTTCATCGATGACAGATAAACGATAAACGACCCACATTCCACGTATTCCATGATAATCGACACTGGTGATTCCACAGACATTTTAATTTTTACTATATTGGGATGATCTAGCGCCTGCAAGATATTTTTAGTATGCGCGTAAGGCAAGCCTTATGTTGTTCAACATACCTGCATAATCCGTATTTCCCTTGTGAAATCCTGGTTAAAACGTCTATGATTGACGTATTTAAGTGTTTTAATTGCAACCTGCAGCGGATCGCTGTTGTTGTGATAGTGAATTTCACCACGGTAAACTGTTCCGTAGTGACCTTCGCCGATTTTTTCTTTGTAAATAATCTTACCATTTGGGATTGCCAATACAGATGGTGTATCATCAAAATAATTGGAATGCTGTTGGCTCATTGGATTATGATTTCGTAAGAGTGGAGCTCGATCACAAGTTGTTGAATTGCCAGAGAAAGTACAACTTCTCACATCGCTACTGCTGTTACCATTGAGAAGATTTTGGACTTTGGAAGAGAGTACCAAGTTAAAGAATAAGAATATTGTATAAGAATTCTGCTCAACGTACAAGTATCCTCAGTTGTATTGCTGAAATCAGATATAATTGATGATTCATCGTCCTGTATTGAGTCGGCAACATCGATAGTTGAGTAATTAAATGAAAGATTTTCTTTTGTCGAGTTCAGTAGATTTAGTATGGCCTGTTGATTGAAGCGTTTATCTGGATCCATACTCCAGCCATCCATCATGGTTTGGTACATATCATCTGGACATTCGGTTGGTTTCGGTAATATGCCTCCCCAGCGATTGTAGTTAAGGCAAAGAGTTTCTGCAGTGAGATTGCTTATAGGTTTGCCCCGAGCAAATATTTCCCAAACGGTCGTTGCAAAAGCCCAGAGCTCGGCGTGGGGATCAAATTTTGCCGCATTAAGATTCTTATGGTGTTCAAATGGTATCCAGGGTAGACTTAAATTAAAAAAAGTTTTGATTGTTTTTAGACTTATTATTTTTCTTGAGACATGCTATTTCATCTGATCACATATAAAAGTAAAATTTATTCCCACAGAGACCTAATATGGAAAGTCGCGTAAAAGCGATCAAATTGATTTGAAATGATCGAAAATGGTTGTTTTGTAAAAACAAAACAGAAATTTAGAGAGATGGAATACAGGATTAAGCAACAACATCAATTGATTGAAATGTAAGAGATCGAGCTGCCTGTCGATGTTTATTAAAGCCAGCAGGGCTAGTCCCACAGGTGCATCTGTAGGGACGCCGTGCACTGGATGCCCTTCCATGAAAGAAGGAAAAGTGGAACAATGACATTGAAAAACAGGCGAGTCTCAATGAGTTTTGGTCTAATTTCATTGTTTAACTTTTAACATTATTTTTTTTTGTGTCCTGGTCTAATGCTGAGAATTTTCTAGATTGTTGTTGCGATACTTCGATAAGAACGAAGGCAGGTTTCGTTGTGCAAAAGCCTTAAACTTCCCCAAAGAAGTGGGAACGACACACTTCACCAAGCTTTGATCAGTAAAAAAAACTGCAAGAATATTTCTAACTTACTCTTGAGGTTTGTATGATTTCGGAAGTCCAGGATCCGATATTTTAGCAACAAGCAAATAGATTTTGGGATCGAATTTCGTCACCATCAAATGACTGCATCGAATGTATCCATGAATAAGTCCTTTCTCTTGCTATAATTAATGAAAAAACAATTTTGTTTGCCCTCTCAAGAAAATCATTTCATATTTCTTACCAAGTATGCAATACCACGGACCAGTCCGTGTACTGCATCCAGCAAACATTCCAGCGGTACTTTTTCTTTTTGTTTGTAAAGAAAGTCACTTAACGGTCCAAATTTCGAGTGTTCCATTATCATTGTATACGGAGTAGATAATGTTAAACCGTATAATTTGAGAAATTCTGGTGAATATATGCGACTCCAAGTATTTGCTAGTTTCATAAATTCCTAGAAAAAGAAATTGCGTTATTTTTTTTATAATTAAACAAATTAAAAGCAGAAAATAGGAGCGAGTGAATGATTTCCCGATAAAAGATCAGGTATTATTTGAGAGAGACAAGCTGTGTATAATTTTAAGGATGATACAAGTAAATTTGTCCAGTCAGTGGAGACTTTAATTTTATCGTTGCTGTTATATAATTGCTTTCAAAATCATAAACTTGCCATGAGGCCAGAGAAATGTAGCATGAATCTATATTATTTGATACAAAGGATGCAATAAGTAAAACACTGTTTCCAATCGCTACCGAAAGGAGAAATAATAAAATAAAATAAATATTTAATTTGTTTGCTTACCGGGAACTCTTGTTGGTATTCTGCTTTCAAAACTTTGAGCGTTACCCGAACATCTTTTACATCTTTTGGCTGAATCCAATCAGCCCGAAGGCAAATCATTTTGCCATTTTCAATCTCTATTTGAGAATCTTTTTTAAGGATAACAGAATGATTATAATGCTTTTATTGATCACAAAATATATGAACTCACTTTTGTACCACTGCAGGTCTTCCTTTGGGTCAAAAACTTGCACACGTTTACGTTGTAGTTGAGCCTCACCTAGTTCATTATCAGTCTTTTTGGGTAAGAGATCCCTTGGTACACATATAAGTAACAATGGCGGTTTATCTAAAGATACATTTATAAGATTTGTTTCATTTTCATATATTTATAGTTTCATACCATATTCAGAGGGCGGTATTCGAAATTTGTTGTCAGAAGACGTTGGTATCCCTAAAGCTAATTCTGTTAGTTTATCAAAAGAACGCACGCTATCATTCATATGCAACTGCCATTTATCTCGATCTCTTGTTATTTTAAAAGTCTCTGTTTGTGTGCTGCAAGAATGATTAAATAAATATATTATTTAAGCTTACTATTGTGTTTTGTTTTAATTTTATTTTTCTTACTCTTTTGCATTAATATCAATGTAATAGACGTCATATTCTCTCTCGCATTGACGTACAATGTAACTTCCACATTTTCCTTCTTTTTCCCGAATTTTCGCGTAAGAGAACTCACCGCTAAAATGGATAATGAAATCAATGATTGCGCATTAAGAATGTGTGTGTAAATTCGAAAACTTATTTAAAAACAAACTCTTGTAATCTTTTTTTCGAATGAGCAAGTTTTCAATTTAAATTTTTCAATTCAATTAATTTCAATTTAATATCAAGATAAGTTCAATAAGACATGGTCTTCTATAGTACCAACAGTACTATGGACTCAAATTATAAAGAAAAGCCATAAAATGCAAAATAAGTAAACGCAAAGCCCCGTATTCTCCACTAGCAGCCCTAAACTACTAAAAACATCAACCTTTCTGCGACTAAATCTTAAGCACACTTCATCTTCCCATCAGCATCGACTAACAAAAGCAATCCTGCTCTACTCGCTTCCTGTAACACCACATTCGACGCAAAACACATCCTTAAAAACTTCCGTCTAACAAAGCCTATCATCAAGAACATGTTTAAAAATAATTCGATTTACGAAATATTAAAATACCCTTACTCTTCTTATTTAGAAAATATAACTGATCTTTTAACACAAACAAACATTGTTATATAATATATATTATATAAAAGAATTCAGCAAAAGAAAAAATTAAGTCATTTACACTAATTAGTTCAAACTCCATCGAGTAAAATAAGGATAACAAACTATATTAAATTATTGCAACAAAGAAAAGTAATTTAAATCATTTTTCTGAATGGAACTTTAATGATTCCTTTGGTATGAGAGTAGTCTGGCGGTGCCGCTAATCTACCAGGTCGCCCGTTCCAGTGTAGAAAGGCGACTCACCTACGTTCGAGACATCGCACAAAATTCCGAAGAGTCTCTCCGTTTCAGCAGGGCGGTATCAACCCGCGATAAGGCAAATTCGCAAAAGCAGCACCATCAATTTTGGTGGCTCTTAGAAAATGGTTAGAGATCTCTGTCATTAATATCCTTCAAAGCCAGGTCTCCTTACGGGGAAAAGTTGGCCTCTTTTTGTTTAGAAAAGCCTTGCCGACTTACATAGATTTAGTTTTTCTTAAGTTTAAGTAGGATTAGGGTATATATATAATAGGTTTATATGTATACGTAGGCTTAAGTTAAATTTAAGTTTATATTTATAAGTTATTTTAAGATAGATTTAAGCTTTATATCTTAAAAAAAAAACGTACTTTCACTAAGTTTTTGCCAACATTTTCTTAGTTTATAATTGTTATCTTTAAAACATATATTAAATAATAACTTTTAGTCGAAATACATAAAATAAGTACTAGGTTTAGCTTAGAGCGTCTGCACAGGACCAGTAAGCTAGTTAAGTTAAGCAAAATTAAGGTACATATATAAGCTAGTTTAAGCGTTTTTGTCTAGTGTCTAAGTAGTACTTTGAAATAAATAAAAATGCATTTAAAAAAAAAAAATAAAAAAAATTCCTTTGGTATGTGCAGGTAAAGAATTCCAAAGAATTTCTGAGACGAAATAAATATTTTAAAAGGGATGCTAATGTTCTTTGAGACCGAGAGAAGAAGCCTCTGGTAGCCAGTGCTGTTAATCTTATATTGCAATGTAAATTTCTTTTATATTTGTAATAAATAATAATAATAATGATAATAGATTTAGTAAAAAGATATTCAGGCATCCTACTTGCGAGGATTATATGCAGAAAGATACAATAACGAGCATTTAAACAATGCTGTATCGAGCATCCAAAAACATTCCTTGAAAGAAGACACATATTCGGTCGAATCTCTTTAGCCCAAAAATGTATCTTACCGAATCATTGTAAGCAACCTGAAGTTTGTTCTGTGATAAGGAGGTGACCACCTCAGCATGAGGAACAATTAGAGTTAAATCCAACCTTCGTAGAGTTTCGATAGGAGTGAAGGCAGCAGTGTACCATAGTTTTCTAAGAATATTAATGTGGTCATGACACGTAAGCTTGTGGTTTATATCAAAACCCAAACTGGTTACTTTACTAAGAAATTAAAGTTTAGTGCTGTGTAAAAAAAATGTCGGTTGAGGATGTTAGGTCAAGGGGTCTTTTAAAGGTCGGTATTTTGCAGAGTTTAAGCGAAGTCCGTATTCAATTTATGTTTGCAGGCAGAGGGCAGGTCATAAATGAACATACAACAAAATAAAGGGCCGAGTAAAGATCCTTGAGGAACTCCGTAGATCTATTTCAAACCACAACGTTCACTGTCACTAAAATTTTAAAAGTGTCGAAGTTTCAAGCACAGCAGTTCATGGTCAACTGAATCGAAAGCCTTAGAGAAGTCGAGCAAAGCAAAAGCGAGTCAAAATTAGTTCTTAATTCTTTCATAATGTAGACAATGGCAATAAAGCAGCTATGGCCCGGCGAAAGTCTGACTGAAGAGGATTAAGCAATGAATACTGCTCCAGATTATTACAGACTTGCTTGGCTAGGATCTTCTCAAAGACTTTCAACAAACAGGGTAAAATACTAATCACATTTTGTTTTTCAAATGTTTCGGGCTTTTGTTTGGCAATTGAAAACATTTTTATGAGTGGATGAATGTTTCTGTTCTCAGAAAATAATTCGTTTATAAACGTGTAACTAAAAATCCGATTACCGATACTTTTGGCAATCTTCATACATGAAATCAGAGACCATTAGATATTCTTCCTATCACTGAAAGCTTAAAAATCCAATTTTGCTGCTGCTGTTATTCAGAAATTCATTCTATAACCATGATAAATTGATGAAAAAGTAATTTTCAAGTCTTCATTTTGCCGACCTACGATTTTATGCAACAACTTTTGATTTCATGCCATCATTGTATGTTTTTATGAACAAAAACTAAAATAATCGAAAATATCTTGTTGTCTTAATAAACATCTGAAAACAAAGAACATTCGTTTATTTATTTAGAGTGCTCTGTGCTTATTTCCTTCCATGAAAATTTAAAGTGTTGTTTATATGATATTGGCACATATGCATTCACATAGAATTGTTTGACCTCGCCTAGAGAAAAAACAAAATCTTAAACTACCTTGAAGAGAAAACTTACCCAACAGGGCCATGGCACCGTAGACTTTTAAGCTCTTCCAGGGACGGCGTAACAAACTGTACACAGGGATCGAACATCCACTTAGTCATAAGCCTGAAACAAAAAATGTTTAGAAAACAGTTAACATTATAAAACTCAACAATAATCAAGGATTAAGGATCAGTTGTCTTTAAAAAAGAAAGAAGAAAAAAGTATCCTTGTTTTTTTTACCTGAAATAACCAGAAATGTAAGTCATAAATGATTTCAATTCGAACGGTTTTGAAAATTCAAGACGATATCCTTTGGGTGATCCACTTATATCCAAGCGAACATATTTCTTGCCCTCTCTATACAAGGCGTAAATGTTCTCCAGTTTAGTCAGTAGTAACCACTACAACAGCAAAAAAAAAACATTATCCCAATTGAATGAAAGTGCTATTGAGTGGTACTTACTTTGTCTTTTTTATATCGAACCGACACTTTTAAAACTGGTCCCTCAACATCAAAGGGATCTAGTTTCACTGCCACCGGGTAAGGTCCATTGTTCTCATCATCATCGGGTAATTTTTCAGCTATAGCGTTGTACTCCTCCAAAAGATAATTTGGCGACAGTCCCGTAATAGTATTCATATACGTTCGCTTCACATATGATAATTCATGATTTTTCATCCTCAACCCCTGGAAGCCTTCGCATATTTTCTTTCGCGCAAACATCTTATGGGTTTTAACCAGTTGCTTTGGCAGATAATTTTTATATTGTTTTTCCAAATTATCTGCCGCTGATTTATTTTCTAAAAAATCAATGTACATATCAACCACTCCCAGTCCAACGACATTGTCCTTATATGCGGGATATCGTATATCACTTATTCGATCATGCACAAGATCATGTCTTATTTGGACATACAT
This sequence comes from Orthonevra nobilis, assembly GCA_963555765.1. NCBI lineage: Eukaryota > Metazoa > Arthropoda > Insecta > Diptera > Syrphidae > Orthonevra > Orthonevra nobilis. The sequence continues at coordinate 58,076,631 of OY743224.1, forward strand.
GTATTCGTACGCATTAGGGTCAATTTTGTGTAAGCTATGCAATTCAGGGACCTTAAAGCGCATCCGGAACTCATACTTTACCCCTGGCTTTGGTGTTCGACTCAGAATCAACCATTTGTCTGTACCACAAACACGCAAACAAAACAACAATCTTGTTGTGGGAAGAATGCGGAGCGACTTGCAACAGAGAATGCATATTTCCTCGCAAGTGATATCGAAACGATATGGAAATTCCGCAAATGTGTTCGTTTGATAATTACTAACATAAATAACTTGGCTATCTGTTGATGACATTTTCGAAATAAAAATTATGTACGCGAACTCCTGTTGATAACCCTCCAGGGTGTAATCTCTTATCGCGATCTCCTCTATTATCTATTGCACTTAATTCATTTGTTTACTTTAGAAAATAATAACGATTTTTCAACTCTTTAGCTACATTTTAAAAGTCCCATTTTTATTTGCTGAATAATCTAGCAAGCAGTACTTTATTATAAACTGAACTTCACTCAAAAAAAAAACACTGCCTATAAATAAATTATAAGGCTAATTCCAAATATTTGATAAATAAAAAGGCAATATGTCGTTGCCATCTTGTTTTTCTCAGTGATGCCAAGTTAAGTTTTTTTTTTTTAATTGACACGTACAAGAGTCACAAAATTTGTTTTGCCAGTCTAATAACGAAAGATGCTATAAAAAACTTTCCAGTTTCCATTCTCTGACTTTATGGTAACTTCTTTTAATTCGAAGTGAAGCAGAATAAATGTTAATATTTTATACGTTTAAAATTTGTGACTTTCCTCGAAAACAATATAAGGCCTTGTATAAATGACAAAGTTAATGATGTTGTCATCAAATAAGTGTTATATGTCCTCTCAGTTCGAAGCTTAAGATAAGCATGACAGTAAATGTATATTTTGTTTTAATGAAAATAATTGGCAACTGACATGAAGTTATACCGCTTTTGTAAAGAATTTGACAATGGTCCTGTTATGGAATTCAGAGACTAACATCTAGAATAAAAACGCTTAATTCAAAGGCCAAAATTAATTATTTTTCTGCATGGAACTGGCTACTAAGCGAGTGAATTGAGAGGTAGTTACAACGGCGAACTACACCAAGGTTCACGAAATAAAAAACTGAACCTCTAGCGAAGGATTGAATTTATCATAGCATAAGCTGATAAGTAATGTTTAAGTTTAATTAAAATAATCAAAATTATCTGAAAGCTGTCATCGTTTGGAAAATATGAGATCTAGTTGACATGTGAAGAAGAATTTTATGGAGTTGGTTGAATAATAATTTTTCTTAATATCCGGCTTTTATTCTTTAAGCTTTTCATTAAAATAATATAAGTATTCAATTTCGCATAATTATGAGCCAAAGTACACAAATTTTTCCACAACTTTTTTTTATATTTTCATATGAACAAGATAAGGGAACACCAGTCAACTATTAAAAACGTTCAATTTATATATTCGCGACATATGACAGTTCGCGTGAGTTGTCAAATCAACCTCAAGCTCATCAAAAAACGTTGGAAATTGTGTTTGATAGCTTCAATTATGAGCTGATTGGGAATATTCCTTCAACATTTTTTTTTAAAAACACATAACCAAAAATCACCGCTTTTTGAAACTGTATTTGCGTAGGCATATAAACCAGATTTAAACCAAAACGAAACATATTCATCTGAATAAAAATATTAGAGATTTAATGAAATCAAGGAGAAGAAATAATATTGAACTACTGATTGAACACATAACCCTGTCCTTCTAAACCGGATAAAACAATAGCATATATTTGGAACATTCCCATCACTAATGAATTATCTCCTACAATTCCAATCCCAAATTGGCACGTTCATCTCACTTGTCATTGAATGCGGCGAAAACAATACAAAAATCATCTGTCAAAAATATGTTTACTCCTCGCCGTAACTGTTTTCTTCACTTCAGATAAAAAGAATCATTTTTGAAATATAATGCGTGATTTACACAAAATTCTTAGCATATTTGCAAACGAAGACCCAATGGATTATTGTGAGGAATTTGATGCAATAAAGTCTGTCCTCGACTACTGCAACGACAAGGTTAAACCTCTAAACAAAGTCCGCTTTCGAGGAGGTTGGTAAAAATAATAATGAATACAATATTTTTTGCCGACTTATTCATGTGGGAATTTTTGCAGGTAACGAAGATGTTATTGAAGAAATTTGCAAAAGAATGCGTGATTACTTGCTTGGAATGGAGTATATTGATCCTGATTCAAAGAAACCTTTGCCAAAAGCGTTCACCGTATTGCGAAAAATAACAATGTTTCTTTTGGTTAACACAGACGCTACATACAAGTACAACTTGAGAGACAACCAAGGATTGGGTCATGTCATTGAAATATGCCCACTGCTGCCGAAGTTTCTACTTGTGGCTATAATTTGGAAGCTAAATCTTGAGCAGTTCTTTTATGAAGCGTTACAGAATTGCCCTTGTTGGTTCACATTCCAGTATTTCGAAACTGCAACAGATTCCTTAAAACACGTAACTGATCCCTACGAGGTGTTGACCAAAGTTGAAAATCTTGTGAGATCTATTTTCGTTAGCATTACAAAATCCAGGACACAGCATATGAATTTTGTGGACAAGAAAATCGTTTTAGCCAAGTTGTACGATTTCACAATGAATTTGCTGAGACAGTTCTATACACCAGATGCAGAGAAATTCAAGACATTCTCAAAGAACGAATTTTTCAAGTACTCAGGCTACGCTATCAATCATATCCTTGACATGATAACCTTTGCTTTTGATATATATGAGGAGAGAAACTCCCTGAAGGTAGAGTTTACAACAGCTGTTTACGACATTTTTGCCGAATTCTCCACCCAAAATCAAGTGTCTGAGGCAGAATCAGTTCCGCTTATGAAGGACTACCAGCTTAAGGTGATCACCGCTCTGCTCAACTCTTTGCAGTACAATGTGATGCTGGTTAAAATCGACGTTTTCATGTATTGGGTTGAGATAGATATAAACGACGACGAAACGCTTCAGTCGGTCATTGGTGTTAAGTCGTATAAAATAGGTGAACGCATGCAAGCCAATCGACATTTCCGTCACGATGTAGAGCAGCAGCTTAAATCGATCGCCATTCGCCCAAAGACCTTACACGAACTCATTCAAGACGCAACAATTGGAGAGATCCTCTGTAAACTAGACGAACCACTGGAACGGCATGAAAAGAAAGCATGGTTTAATGAGCTCTTTAATCGAACTATTGCCTTTGGCAATGACGAATGCTTACAAGCAATCAAAGCGAACGTTAAACTGATGAATGTAGAGAATTGCTTTCAAATGTTAGATTATATTGAATTAGAACGTCAGCAATGCGCACAGCCTGAGGACGACGAGGCAAATGTCATCATGGAAGAGTCATATTCCGATTTGAGATCAGTTCTTTTACTGGCCCTGTCAAACTTCAACTCGGAACACATTATCAAAGCCATTGCATATGAGGTAAAAAAATTTGGTGTACAAGTCAATCTTTTCCAGGCAGAGCGATTTCACGAACGTGCAACAGAATTCCTAAACAAATATTCAAACGCATTCGATGCGCAGGCATTTCTTGTGTTGTGCTTTGAAAATCCGCACGCCATGTGGACAAAAATGTTCGATGTGGCTTGCAATTCACAAGAACACATTTCGAATTTTTGCGCCATGGTTAAGTTGACGCGTCCCCTCTCCAATGAATACTTTTACCCATTGTTGAGCAGTGCTCTTACTGACGAGAGAATAAGGCAGAAGTTTTTCAGTCAGCTGCTGTGCAGCATTTACTTTGAATTGTACTTTGACCAGAAGACGGAGTTTTTCAAAAAGTATATAAATGCTAATGTGAATGAGATGCTGGAAACAGAGCGATACGGTGATTTAGTGCCACTAGTAAAGTGCTTGAACCTTATTGCGTCACGTTCCCATCATGTGCCCCTGAACTTTGGAGAAGCAACTGCTCCGGTATTGTTGATGGCTGCACAAATTATGGAAAATGTTCGTTGGGACCTTTTGACATATTCCGACCAGAAAGATGAACTTGTAAAGGGGTGCATCACATTCATACAGAACACGTCGAAGAAGTTCTTGCCGCTAGCAACGGAAAAAGGTGAGTTTTTGTTTTGTCTATTATTGAACATAAACAACATTTTGTCTAGCTCAAGTATTGCTTCTGTTTATAATGCCATTCGTTCGTTTTCAAAGTGTTACAAAATTAATCTTTAGTTGTGTATGAGTCCGATTTCATCACAATAGCTTGCGATCGCACGCGATTCTTCAACTAGAAGCTCCTACCGAGCACATTCGAATTCCATTTAAAACTATTTGTCTAGTTTCTCCAGGCAGAAAACTTTGCCGTTCTTAAGAAAGGAGATAAGGAGAAGCAAATTCAAATCTAAGTGAGTGCAAGCATAAATTAAATGAAATAGCTTCGTTCATCGAAGTCAGCCTTACTTGTGGTTTGCCTCATGAAGGGTTGACAGAAAAAAATAACTAACATAAAAAGGAGCGGGGAATAATATCACAGACGCGGTATGGAAATGGGACACCGAGCTACATGATCTCTAATATATGTAAATAAAAATATCAAATGGCATCATTACGATCGAGTTCTTGACTGTAATAAAAGAAATCATGAATAATTGGTGCAATTGGTAAGAGAGTACTAGACGATAAGCTGGAAGCAGAGCTGATTTTGAATACTTTGGGGAGAAAAAATCTTCGTCTAATATGCAAGGAAGACGAATGGAGGAACAGATATAACCGCGAACTGAGCTGTATCAAGATGTGGATGTAGTCCAAAAAGCAAAAATACGAAGACTACAACCGCTCGGCCACATCGAGCAGACGATTTTCGAATCACAGCCCCCAGATTCGAGGCGAAAAGGAAGGAAAACCGAACCTCCGATTAAAGGATCAAGCGATCGCAGATGCCAGAGCGTTTGGTCTGTCGTGTCTCAAATAGAGACTTTTGATGGGTCGGGAGCCTTGTAAGTAACTAAAGTAAGAGAGAAGGAAGTGGAACATCTAGAGCTATGCATCCAACGCTACTGCCAAGCAACAATGAGACTGCGACATAAATAAGAGGGGTCACCGATGATGCCAGGAATCACCGAACCTCCACTTTGGTTGAATTTTTGAACAATCAACTGAAAGTATGTTGTTTTGTGCTCATTGCAAATGGTCTGGTCCTTTAATTAATGACACGCTGAGAACAAATTTTGTGCCTTGTAGTGATCAGATCAGATCAGATTCATAAAATCTATATGAAAGAGTAAAGATTTTTGGTAAAACAGAGCCGACGTGAGGGTTTTTAGGATAAGTAATTTGTGTCGGTCTATGTGCAGGCCTTAAGATAATAAACACATTACGCTTCTGGATGAAATTGCCGCGGACACGTGTGGCTAGGTCGCAAACATTGGAGACATGATGACCAATTTGAACAAACAACTCCCAGAACAGAATCGGCAAAAATGAGATTCAAGCTAAATAACTGCAAAACAAAGGATCGAGTGTCAACAAGAAAGAACGCTCACCATTGAACAATAGGACATAACTTCGATTAACTTTGGGACTAAGTTTGATCCGGAATCTAGACAAATGACGTCAAAAGAATCGAAATCAAAAGAAGAATAACTCATGCTACTTTGAGCCAAGAACTACTTTGTGTTTGTCCTTGCCGTTCTATGTGGCGCAGAAGCATGGACCTTTATTAAGAGTATTAAAAATAAATTTCATTCCTTAAGAGAAAAATTCTTCTTACAATTTTTTACCCCTGGAGAATAAAATATTGTGCGCGCTGTTATCCATTCAAGAGGTTTAAACGCGGTTAAAAAAACAAAAACACCTTCGATGGTACGCACACACAAATGGAAACCGACCTCAGTCATTCAACTAAATATCAAGCTGACTTGAGAAGCTTGTTGGTGTAGGCTTAGATCCACATCAATTTAAAGCGATCGAAGTTTATACATCTGTTTATGCTATTTGTCCTTTTTTTGCAGTCGAACCAAAGGGTTACTTTATTATTCACCTAAACGACATTATTGGGAATTTGCTCGAACTTGTTATTATTTTAGCATTTTTTTTTCCTTACTGAGAATTCCAAAAGATTATTTCTCGAGCTTCATCCCCAAACTCGAACACAGCTTAAAATAGCTTGGTTTCTATATAATCTCCTTTTCATTCTTTTGCAGATAAAAAATGGATCAACAAAGCCATAAAAGAGTCTTACAGGCCACTTACTCAATATTATTTTCAAAAATTCTCTCTGAATCCAGACCAGCCAGCAAAGAATTTCGACGAGTATCTCATTCCGACGGAAATTCAAAATGCCTCAGACGCAGAGATGTTCCTTATAAGTGTAAGTAAATTGTTTTTGATCAAATATAAATGGGATTACATAAATGTGTTAACATTTTGTTTTAGAACTTCATCCGGTGTACAATGAAAGAAACTGATTGGTTGGCACGAAGTGATCGGCTACTACCTCATATGTCCGACATGATGCTCACGCTTGGGGTTGTTGTCAACGAAACGGAGAATTCAAATGCTGTTCTTAACTACCGCAACTGCATGGTTAATTATGCAAATATTGTTAAGAAATACCTTATACCCGAAGTGGCCCAAAACACATCCAAGGTGGAACAACTTATGACCAAATTGCTCAAAATCATAGAGTTCGCGCCTTCTGCAATTTACGATGAAATGTTTATGAACTTTGAGTGGCTTCTGTTGGAAGTGATGCAACAAAGCGTAGTTCCTGTTGACGGGAATGTTACTCATAATATAAGAAAAAATGTGTCCAAGATGAAGGACTGCAAGGGCAAGGAATTGTTTTTAAAAAACTTCGATACACTCGTTATTGAGAAATTAAGTTAAATAAATGCAGTTTCTAATTCACATCACATAATCGTTTTGGTTTTAATGAATCTTGACCTTAACCCATTGATATCTGCATTCACTTTCTGTTTCGTGAGACGTAAGGATCGATCCGACACAACCATCAGTTCCCTTCTATTTCCACTTTACTGCCAGGTGGTATTTCGTACATATTTGATTTCTTTTCTGTACGGGCTCTTTCAAGATGGAGCTAAGGCCTTAAATGTCTGGAATTTCTGGAAAGGAACTCAAACAGTTCTTATTATTGGGGGAATCTTGTTTTGATTTTTAGTCCACCGTTCAAAAAAATTGAACGGTGAAGTCAAGTGAAGAAGTGAAGGTCCCATGCCTTGAATCCCGTGTTTCTCATAGCCGCAAGGCCTATTTATAGTTATATGATAAAAACGCGTAACGGATGAAATCCAAATGTTCATACATTCGCAGTTCAATTTTACTTCGTAGAGTCATCCACTTGCCGGTTCCAAGAACATAAACACATTTATGACTAAAATTTCTATAATTTTTTTTATTTGACTACATCGTTTGGATCTTGCCATTATGAATGGAATAAAACATCATTCAAATGTTCTCCACGGGAGTGGAGTGGATATAAAACTCGGCCATAAAACGCGAAGTAACTCTTCCAAGAGAATTTTCTTGCAGATTTGAAGCCAAATAAAGTTTTATATTCAGCTATAGCGAATTCTCAACAGCTCTTCGCGTAGCGAGTCACTACGGAGAGTTGTTATCGCAATACAATGGCCCCTTTCCAGGACGCTCTAGCGCAGATCCGCTAAGCGAAAAATGTACTGAGGTGGCAGTTCTTCGCGTAGCGAAGGGTAGCTTCGAACTTGCCCATTTACAAAGAGGTAGAAGGACCATTCTCATTGGCCCCGTTCCAGCACGCTCTATCGCAGATTCGCTATGCGAAAAATTAACTGAGACGACAGTTCTTCGCGTAGCGAAAGGAAGCGCCTTCAAATGCCTTCCAAAGAAATATTCCCGTAGCGGAGCCGTAGTACAGTTCAGCGAAGGCGACCCCTTTCATGTCAAAAAAGGCTTTTGACAAGGTGATGTGATTTCTTTAACATCGTACTCGAAAGAAAAGTGCAAATCATAGATTCACGTTGTTCTCCTCTAAAGACGCGTTCCAAAATTTGAGTGAACGAAACGATGGAAAATTTATCATATTTTATATGACGCATCGATTTAAATTTATGCCATTCCACAAAGATTGCAAATTTCTTTGCAAATCGCATCTTACGTGAGCTTTGAAAATTATATTAGTCGGAGTGAATTCTATTCGCTAGTTTCGGTCAAACCAAATTGCTTAAGCTGTGGGAACCTCATACATCCTGATAAGGCATACAGAGTTTGGTGCCTATGTATTTAGAAAAAAAAATGCAAGGACGTTCACTACAGCGCACATAGTTTTCAAAATCGTGATATTGACATAAAAAAAACTTTAATATAATTTACTAAAAGATTAAAAACTCCAGCAGTTAAAAACTTGGCATCACCTAAGTGTCGTGGAATTCGAAATTGAATGCAACTCCATGTTGTTTTTTGACGTCATACATTTATCGAATTCGAAAATTCTGTTCAAAATATGACGCATGCGTTGGATTTCTTGCCAAAAAGCTGGAGCATAAAACGGAAGGCCGGGGCAATTTTCAGTAAAAAAGTAAAATAACTATTTTGCAATTTTCGTAGAACACAAATAGTGAAAATATATGTAATTCAAATCACAATCTTATCACTCGATTGGCAAACAAATATCAGAAACCCTTAGCAAACTGCATTAAAAACAAACACCGAGAGCCGTAAAAAGAAAAACCAAAATGGAAAAACGGGAAGATCTATTAGTAATTGAGCCAGCTAACGAATTGCGATTCCGTGGTATGTAATATTCATTTTATTGTGCATACGTCAATAAATTTCATCACAGAAATTGAGAATTATATATTTTTTCCCCCGTACATAGATGGGAACTTTTCATGGGGGGGTTAATATAAATAAAACGAAAGCGAAAGATATATAACAATGGATTCTGTTCTCACTGTCAAAGTTCAATAATTTAATAATGCAATTGGTGTATTACAAATTGGCCTGATGATTGAACTACAATCAAAACAGTATTAATTGCATTGGGCTTAGCCGCTCCTGGGCTAGGTGTTTTATTTTTTTTTTTTGCTCAATTTCTTAACGTTCGCGTGAAACGGTTGCGTGGTTGTGAAAAAAAAAAAAAAATAATCGAAAGTCATAATGTGCACCCTTTGGTTGGTGTTCCTCTGCAGTGTACTTTCGTGACAGCTACCTATTATCTTGGAATTGTTTGTTCGGGCACTTTGGGTAAAATCGATTTTTCTCTTCGACGGCATTAATTGAATGAATCCGCCAGAGTACGTACGCACCATAATGTGCTTTAGTGTTATCAAAACACACCTCGGCCAAACGCCCGCCCGCCCCATAACATATATTTACTATTTCAAAAATTGTGTCAGAGTCTATTTCAGACTGCTTCATTTTTTTTTTTTTTGTATTCATCTTTTTTTCTTGTTAACACTTGGATACAAATTACGATATATGCAATGCAAGAACGTTGACACAGTTTTTTTTTTTTTGGAAGATTGTTTTTAAAGGACAATAAAAGTGAGCATCATCTATATCTATAAAGTATGTTGTTTTATGTACCCACAAATTGTATAGATCTAAATTTTAGTTGTTTGCCAATGGTACTTACCTGAATATGTTATTGAATATGGACTTTGTCTGATGTTAAAGTATATTGCTGTACGAGGTGAAGAAATGGAGCTGTCGTCACTTATTTTTATGTGGTTTCGAGTTCAACTACTTGGGTGAGGGTCAATTGGATTGAATTTATTGAATAGGAGGGTTTTTGGTTTAGTTTTCATTCGCAACACTCGATTGTCGTTTTCGAATGGCAGAATGAAGCCTTATGAAAACGTTTGTCCCAATTCGCCTTGTGATTTTCTTGAAAACAGAGTGGTAGTCACAAATCACTCTGATTGCTTCTTCTATGGTGTCTTCCATACACAATAATGACCTTTACTTTTATAATTCATAAGTGAAACGTCGTCAATTTCTCTCAGTCAGCTGGACACGAGTTTAGCACATTTTGCAATCTCTACCCTTGATGAAAATTTTTTTCCAATCAGATTGAAATACATTTTGAGGTATTAAACATTTGTCGACATTGAGATTGTGATAAAATGAAAACAAAGGGTCTTTAGGTATGGCCAAAGGATAGTGATGCTCTTATTTTGCAAATGAATGCTAATAGCTGGAAAATTGCAGAAATTTCTCAACTATAAGAGTTCCCAAGAAAGGTGGTAAACACCGCGCTTCAACAAAAGATTCTATTAAGAGTTCCAAAATGCCAAGAATCATAGGACTACGATAAGGCGACGTTTAAATGAAAAACAATAACGTGGAGGCATAGCGCAACAAAAGTCGCTTGTGTCAAAAAAGAACCTGAGAGCCGGGTTAGAGTTTGCCAAAGGTCATATTGTGCGACCAATCTTAGTGTTTCAGGTTCGGTTTGGATGGAAAATAAATTATTTTTGGCGAACTCAAAGGAAACAACATGATCAAAGTACACTTTGAAAACGGTTTAACGTGCATAATGGTTAAGTCTGCCTTTTCCTGGCATAATGTTGGTCCAATAATAATTTAATCGACACGAAAATCTAACAACCTTTTGAAGAGGAGAATCTGCTTGGCGTTGGATGCACGGCGATGGCCGCGAACTCATCTCGAAGTTTGTTAAAACCTTCTTAGAGGTCAACAATATCACCCGATCTTAAAAATTTGTGGAATGACATCGAACATCATGTAGGACAAAAAAAACCGACGTGGCGGGAAATAAAAAATGCCTTGTATAACATTCAAAAGCAATGATGCGAGGGTCTAGTCGAAAGTTTAAAAATTAATCAAAAACTAATCCCAACTAAGTTATAAGGGATTTAAGGTATAGTATATGTTAGATGTCAAATGAACTGATGTGCCAAATTTGTGTCCAACCAACGTGAAAACTAATGTTTCATTAATTTTTCTTAGCAGGTTTAAATCATTTCAATGCTTTAAAAGGCTAATGAAACTCAGTACACTGTTCATAAAAGAAAAAAGTATTTTTAAATGAAAATATGTCCATGTCCACCACTGTATGTTCAGACATTCATCCTTGGTCGAGAAACATAGGGCAACTTCTTTATCAACAAGATATAAAGTTCTTCAAAGTGTTTGGCTGCCCATTTTTAAGAACATATAATATTTATTTGAGTTCATGCTTGCCTGTCCGGGCTCTACACACAGTTAAATGTGGTATTATTTTCTAATTTTCGTGATTACTCATTATATGTTCTCATTGCTGTAATTTTTTTTTATAATAAAGATAAGAAACATCGGATTTTTATAGATTAATTGAGCAATAAATAAATTACTGTTGATCCTAGTTGTTTATGGAATGTTTTTATACAAAGGTGTTCAGCTGCGTCTTAAGTATTGCCGTATTGGGGAATGTATCTTGACTACAATTTACTTATGATACACCTCATTGGCTTTTGGCATCATTAGTCGCGAAATTTTCATTCGTGTTCTTTATTCCATTAAAATAAAAAACGTTGACCATAATCGTGTTTACTTCCGATTCGGTCTAAATAAATTGAGAGAAGAAATTAATTTTTCTTAGCCATAAATGTGGTTTCAAAGAGGCTTAATAGTTTATAGAGTCGTTATTTTAAGCTGTACTTATCTCAGTTAAAGGGTTTCTGGCTGATTCTTTGGAAGATGTTTGAATTGACTGTAATCGCATGATCCCCTTTTTGAAAATAAAAATAAAAAACTAAGCGGATCGCGGTCATTTTCCGATATATTTTTGGCGTCTCACATGATTGGGTATGGGTGGTATATTCGGATGGTGTGTATTGCGTAATTGTGTCGTAATCACCGGCCTTTTTTTTACAAAATTTAAATTGTTATATTATTTTTATCGGTACGTTACTTGAGACCTCAACTAAATGCTAAGACTATCATCAAGAAGCACTTTGGAGCAAGAGAATGGGAGTTATTTTTGTCAACAATTGAGTGAAGATGTCGTTTCTCTGCTGTGTACGAAAAAATGTTGAACACTTTTAATATTTGTGAGCTAGAGACATATGAAGTCCCTTATGGAAGCAATGGAGTATGCAACCCGAAACCAAATCACATTTTAAGGTATTGTACCTCAGAAGGAAAAGCAGCACCATAAGAGAATTACTTTTTTGTCCCTCTGTCTATCACCACACTTTTTCTGACTTATGCGTAGAGGTATCAAGTCGAAGTTAATATCGAATTCGCGATGTTTGCATAGAATCTTCATTGCGCCAGTCCCACTCGCACTTTACTGTTTTTTGTAAAGTGAACAGCTTTGCAATTCTTGCTGTCTTGCGCCAGTTGCCCGTTATTTTGTTCTCACAATCTTTTTTCATTTTCTTATATCATTAAACGTATGAGACCATCGAACGCAGGGCAGCTTGAAGCCTGCTTTCTTCTAAGAGTTTCTTCGCAGATAATCAGATATTTTAATTTTTCGCTACTGGAAGCACCTCCCATTTAATTAAATATCGGGGACTCGACAGAACAAACCAAATAATAGGGTTCACCTCTAAAACAACCACCAATAAATCAAGCGCTCAAAGTGGTGAATTTTCGTTGCTTTTAATGAGTTCTTCTTCACCAGAGAATGATTTGTTTCTACAAAATAATCAAAGTCTGCAGTTGATAGCAAATGACTCAAGTATATCAACGATCTGCACCTGATGCCTTTCACCATAAAATTCCAACACAAGGTGAATACGGTTGTGTTAATAAAATCTTCTTGACTGTTAATAAAAAAACTCCCGAGTCTGCTTTAGTGTTGAAGCAAATAAATAATTCATGAATTTTCTAAGGTTATTTTTATTTATTGTAAAAAAAAATTATACACTTTTTATTTTTGTTGATAAATCAATGGATGCCATTTACTTTGCAAGCATTATTTCATGTGGTTGTTAAGCATGACTAAGTTTTAAGCGGCCTATTTGTAGAATCCAATTTTGTGCGCCTTTTTTGAACATATAGGCTGGTATCTCGTTCATAACACGTGTAATACTGTCCTCCAAGACTGGAATTGGCGTTAGCTTATCGGCTGATTAGACGTTTTCTCAAAAAGACAATATGTTTAATTCAATCCAAATTAAGCGTTATAGTTTTTAAATTCAATCGCCTTAAAGTCCATGAATACGTCCAGCGCAATTTAAGAACTAGAAAAAAATTGTAAAAAGCCAATATATACAGATGAACTTAATAAGCCAGAATGTTCTCTGTCGATTTTTTTTAAATATTTTATCTTTATTCCTATTCAACAGGACCTTTTACGAAACCGGTCATCACCATTATGAAACTGACGAATCCAACAGATCAGATTATTCTTTTCAAAATTAAAACAACAGCTCCAAAAAAATACTGTGTTCGTCCAAATATTGGCCAAGTGGCCCCAAAAGCCGTTACCAAGGTGGAAAGTATGTATTGCTTAACATTTATCAAATCCGAATATAACAAATAATTAAAAAAAAATTCTCTTAGTTTGCTTGCAAGCATTTCTGTATGATCCGACTGAAAAGAATAAACATAAGTTCATGGTACAGAGTTTAGTTGTCCCAGAAGATGTACCCAAAGATGAGATCAGTGACCTGGTGAGTTAAATTTATGAATTTATTCTTGAAAATTAATTATTTATAATATTTTGTTTTCCTTTATAGTGGAAGAAGGTTGAACCTGACCAGGTGATGGACGCTAAACTCAAATGTGTGTTTGAAATGCCTGGTCAAGCACCAGATGCAGAAAATGCCGGTATTTATAATGATTTTTAATTTATGTATTCATATTTTTAAGTCAAAACGTAACAGTTGTACAAGCAAAGGGTAGATGCTCATTCAAAAATACTTTACGTTTGCCAGAATGTTTTTTTGTGATTATGCATTTTCATGCTTTGATAGGGTCCTTCTATATTGCTTTAAGATACCGCTTACACAAGGGCTCACAAGGGGTATAATGGCATTTGTTTTTTAATTGTGCATTCAACAGCTAAAGTAATAACTTAACATTTATTCCCATAAGTATAAGATGTTTCAAAAACTTTCAGATCAAAATGTTATTGTTTTTAACACTGGAAAATTCATAATTTATCTTCGGAAGGATAGGGGGATTTTTCGGTTTCTTGCATGAGGGTTAGTTAAATTTTGTCCATTCTCTAATCAAAGTATGAGTAATGACTTGTACCGGTTATAGTGTTTTCTGTATCGATCTTGTTGTGTTGTTTGTGTATAGAAAAAAGCCTATCCTTTGGAAGGCCAGGAAAAAAGTAAAAATTGCAACATGCAGCAATATTTTCACTTATCTTTTGTTAACGCAATTCATGCATCACTTTTGAATTAGCCCAGCAACACTTATCGCCGTTTATAAGAGTATACAATGCTTGTATAATTAATTAACAGATAGAATTAAGCTTGGTCCCTGAATAATTAATTTAAAGCAAAACAAATAATTTTTATGCATAATTATATGTTGATTTTGAAAAGTAATTACCGTCTCCTATTGCGGAGAAAACTGTTTTCTATAATAAAAAAGACGCAAAGTGTTTTTATCACTATGTATGTAATTATAAACTTTCGAGTCACTGCTTCACTATCATTTTTAAACATTTCATCAATATGTTTTGTTTTCTTCTAAGAATTATCAGTATCTTTTCATTCCCAACTTCATAGTGGGATAAAATACTTGAGACAAAATATCTCTAAGAGCTTCACTTTCTTTAAGACTTGTTAACCACCCTTGACAATTAAGATATGCTTAACAATCCGTTTTCTATTCTGCGTATTTCATGTTTGAACACAGAAAGCTGCCAAGTATTAAGATTATTACTACACTACCCTTTGACACCGGATTTATTTATTTCTTTACATATAGCTGTGCCTTAGATACACCTTAAGTTTGTGCTTTTGAATTAAACTATTATTATTTATTAAGTTGGTATTCAAATAACATGGTAATATAGATTTAAGAGCAACTTACTACTAGGACTTTCGGCTCTATGGTTATCGAACTAACTTACAACAATTACAGAACGGTATGAGCTCTTTTTATAATAAATTCACTGATTTTGGTCATGTTATTTTGATGAGGGTTTTTAAGTATTTCAAATACAGATGTTTCATTGAAAATTGTATTCATTACACTCTTAAGACTAGGACAATTATCAAATTTAAACTTAACTAAAACTATTCCTTTTCTTTCAAGCTCCAAAAGAAGTGGTGACTAACGAAACTTCGCCAATACCAGTAGGCGATGAAAAGGTAAGATATAATTAACAATTTTTAAACATAAATTAAGAAAATTATGCACTGTTCGAGTTTATGGCAACCTTTTTTTTAATTTCAAAAATATTTCCAAAAAATGTACTCTCGTCCGATATTTGTATTCTTTTTATTATACTTTAAACCAAACTAAAGATTGTTTGATTGGGGGAGGCAGCCAATATTCAAGAAGTTTTTGCAAAAAAAGAAGATTTGAAACTGGAACTTCGCCTTATCCTCCTTAAGTATGAGGTTCTCTCAGTTCGGTCACCGATATCGCGAATGAAAAGTAAAGACGTATCGTCCACTTCAGCAAGTGGAGTTGCTCTCACATAAACTTGTTCCCTTAACACTTATGTTTGATTTCCACTTAGGGAACTGAAGGCTCTTCAGTCCAATTGGTACTTAGTTCTGCTTATTTTATGCATCTATGCGAGTCTTTTTGAATGTTGGGACGTATTGAGATTACGTTTATGCTTAAAGGTCTAAAATTGTATCAGCACAGTCATCTCTTGTCTTTGAAATGATGAACATTCTGTGGTGGACTTTCTGGAGAAGATATCAGTTGCAAGGCATTGGTTTATTAGGAAAATATTAATCCTTATAACAATAAAACCAATATAAAAGGTAGAAAAAGATAGTGTTCCGCTTAATGTTGTCCGAAAATATAATTTTTAAGCGCTACCATAGAAGCCGTCTCAATGAAAAGCTTCTGTTCCATCATGAAATGGGATGACTGGGATGGTTTCTCATCGACATTTTTTTTTTGCACTAGTTTAATTTTTACTAAAAAAAAAAGTCCATCCTGTCGGAAGGTACTCAGCTACTCCCAAGTGATGGGCCGTAAAATGTTTGATGTCATTTCCCGGACATGGGATATTTCTCAGTTGTACGACACACTAACCACATAAGTTCTACAAAAGAAGAATTAGTCAAAAAGATGATTCTAAGCCGCCGGTATGACTCCTATGTTTTTTTTTTTTTGTCGACAACTTCTACCTCTTAAAACCTAATCGTATTACTTATTAGTTTAGTTTAAAACACTCAGAAGTCTTCTTAGATATTGATTTTATTTTTTTTTTTTCATTTTAGCCAGTCGATTATTATTCAGAAAAACTTTTAGCAGAAATAAGAGAACTCAAAAACGAAAGCACCGAGCTAAGAGATGAAAATCTTGATTTAAAGGTAACATAAACACATTTCCCCAATCCACAAATGGCTCATTTTATTCAATACATCTTATTACAGAATCAAATAATGCGCTTAAAGTACTCAACGTCGCAGCAAAGGATGGACGGACCATATTCACCGGCGGTGGAAAAACAAATTCCCATGTTCTACATAGCGCTCTCCATCGTAACTGCAATTTTTGGTATATTTCTGGGCAAATATTTGCTCTGAATCAATGGAGTAAAGAGTTTATGTTATTAATGATGATGAGATAAAAAAAAATTATTATCAAAATAAATAAAATTAAAACAACAACAACAAATACATAAATAAGTGGCTAAAATGTATAATTTTTAAACAGACATGCAATAGAACAAAAATTCATGCAAACAAATTCAAATATAACAACCGAACAGAAATAAACAGAAAACGGAAAGCTAAACTAAACAGAAAGCAGATTGATTGAATTCAATACGAAAAAAACAAAAATAATAGACAAAAATAGCTTAAAAAAATAATAATTATTATAATAACAATAAACGGACTCTTAAGTCGCTGTTACAATTACATTTCAAATAAAAGTATATACTATACACACATGCACATAAACCGTACATTTGTGTATAGGATTTCTCGGAAAAGATTACTGTATATATAAAGGCAGATAACACGAGGTGATGGGGCAAAATTTAAAATGCCTACTAATAGTATAACACAGAAAGTTCCATTTGTAACGGTTTCAGTTTTAAAGAAATTATATTTCGTGTTTATTTTAAGACAAATGTTTTGGTTTTTTTTAGTTTAACAAATCATATAAACAAAGCTTAACTTAAGCGTAAAGATTACAGATGCCATTTTTAAGCTTATATGAAAAAGAAAACCTTTTATTATTGGTCGCTTATTGTATAATTTTACTAATCCTAAATAAGATTATTAAGTCAGGATTTTAACATGTTGAATAAAGATAATATCCAAGCGCAAAATAATTTGTTCCTTGAGGAATTCAACACGATGGTCTTGAAATCTTGCTTGATAAAATTAATGGCAGAAAGACGAAAAAGTATTAGGAAACGTTTTCCCATGTGTATTCGAAATATCACTTTTGGATCAGCCAATAATGCAAGTAGATCAATGTAGGCATGCAGTACATATACTTGGAGGGTTATTTAATTAGTTCCATCACATGCTCGCCTAAAAGGAAGAAGAAAAACTTCTGTGATCGTCAAATTAACAAAGTTGATTGATTGTTGTCTATTATGCAGTTTAACTCTGGGCGATTGGAACCGTTTATACGTTTTTCAGGTTTCTAGTATTCTATAATTTAACTGTAATTAAAAGTAGAATGGAGGGTATTTTTTACAGCATCTTACAAATTCTCCAAGGATCATAAACATTAAACATGTCCTTTAAGGAAAGTAAATTCTCACTTAACGTGTGTCGGTCTTTATTTAAATTAAATACTTAAAGTTTTATTAAAAATTCTGCTTGTTTTTTATTAGGATTAGCTTTATTTTTATCATTTTGCCTTATTATCATAAGACTTAAGGAGCACTAGAAAAGGTTAGCATTATTGCACGATTTATTTTCTTTTTGATTCGAGAAGCCGTTGCTAGAGTGTTCCAATTTTTTCCCATCACCTCTTGTGATTTTTGCCAAATTTATAACAAAATAATATTTCATGTTATTAATTTACTTTTAATTTTCGTTAAAAAGACAACAAAGAGTTTTTTAATTGCTGGTCTCTAAACTGTATTAGCTGGGGTATGAATAAGGTTTAAAGTGAAACACTCGAAAAAATAAAATAAAAATACATACATCATCTCCTTGTGGGTTGTGTATGCCTAATGTTAAAAGAAACTTTTCAACAAAATTAACGAAAATATACCTACTTCATACAAATATGTAAATGTTTGGCGTATAAAATAAAAAAAAAAATATTTTTGCTTATAATAAACGTCTAACTCAAAATTTTATGTGTAATGTTTTGATATACTAAATTATTTGTTTGCTTCGGGTACATATTCAAATCATATGTGGTAGAATATTCAATCGATTGTAACTCAGCTATTAAATAGGAGGAGGGTCTTTTTCATTTTCGACTAATGACACTAACAACTGATGATCTTCTTCTCAGTGCCATCATTAACTGCGCACTCATATCAATTAATTCTTATTATAATCTCTGGATAAACACCAACACCGCTAGTCTCAATTCTGAACGCAGCTAGTGAATTAACAAATCGGTTCGGTTTCGCTTTTTCTTCAAATATGGCGATTCGTTCCAATCGCAGTATTTTCACTATCAAATGGCGTTGTAGGAGCGAGTATGGCCTTTGGAAAAAGACCACGTCATAACACTGCCATCAGTGTCATGCCTCGCAACAAATCAAGGAAAATAATGAAGTGTTTATGGAATTCTTTTCAGTAGAGATATATGTAATGCGGGTTACGCTGCTTAGTTGTTGACCCATTGTGTTGCAATGTTGATTGCTTTATTGATCTGAGGTCTTTTGAGTTTGCATATGCAAATTAAAACAGTCAAAAGAAAAAAAAATCTGAGATCAGAGGATTTGGTACCTAAGCTTGGCCAGTAATTAACACAAACATGGAATAAATGAATGTTTCTAAACAACTCTTGGAACGTGTATTTTAGTTTAGAGACTACTGATGATGACTTTTTTTTTTTTTGTTTTTTTGAAGCAGAAGTGAAGGAAACGAATCTGCGTTTGCTTTAATTTGTTTTCCATAATTGTTTATTCCTTTGCCTAATACACACTAGCCATCTGTGAATGGTAAACAAAACATCTACTTGCGTGTTCGAAAACGTTTTCTGAACTCCACAGAATTTAAATAAGTTTTGCTTATGGTTTTGAAAACTATACACTAAGTTGAATCAATGCATAATATACGACAGTCGATATAGATATATATATATGAAAGCAGTTCTTTCCATAAGCTTTCAGTTTCAAACAGTCTAAGACCGCGAAATCTGCTGAGGTTATACTTGTACGTTTGTATGCACAAGGTAATCCTCTAAACAACCCATCCGGTTTCAAAAATGTTTTTACCAATGGTTACAATGGACCTTGGGTATAACCATAGGCCATAAATTATTGGATTTACAATGAAAAGTTTCTCATGGCGACCAATTATTTAAAAAAAAATATATTGAAAAAGCGGTCGTTTTTGCTAGCCGCTGTCCTAACGTTAAGGTTTATTTACATACTTTCTAAAGAAAGTTTTTGAACTCGAAAGCTTCTGTACATAAGTCCGCGATGACATAAATCCATATGTAAAGTTAAATTCACAAATTGTTAAACCTTAAAATATACATATTTTAAATCAATATCAATAAACAGGAAATTTAGTTACATTTGTAGGACTATCAGTTCGCTCTCGTCCTACGCGGACGAAGTCGCAGGACACGGCTGGTATATATAAATATATATGTACAAAACGACCATGTTGTTCTTCTGTTAATATCATTAATTCGCTTGGTTCTCGACTTAAAAAATAATATTTTCTTATAGAGACACAAAATTCAATTATGAACATATTAGCAATGGATTTCGCTTCGAGGATCTAATATCGTAGCCAAACTTGACCTGAGACAATAACAAAAACTGTCCACTCATCGAAATCTGAAATATATTTTACAGTGAACATCTCAAAAACCATCCCCGTATTTTGAACCACTAAAACAAGTGTATGTCCAAGGATCGTATTGTATGTTAGCCGTTGAAAGTTTCAAAACGAGTCGCACTGTATGTGTTTGTTTATTTGTTTCCCAATAAGTAAAATCCACCGTTAATCGTCAAATGAGGTGTTCAGTTTGCTGTACCATCTCTTGTCAAATAGTTCTTCGGCGTCACGGGTCACGTTTCAAAGTTTTACTCAAAGTAACTACAGATCGGTGTAAGTTTTTTTTTTTTTTTTTAAATATGGCTTTAATAAATTGGTTCAACCCATGCCAAGAGACTAGTAAATTATTGAGGCAAAATAAGTTTAACATCGACAATAATATCCAGAACATGATCGACATTTTAACCTCAACTCATTATGAGTTCGACTGTGAAGCCGACCAGAACCAGAACCGATGTAAAAAACAGTTTGGCCTGCGAAAACCAACGTCCGAAGAACGTGCTCAATTGTTGTGCAAAATGGCAATGGACAGCAGTGGAAACGTATGTGATAGTTCAAAAAGCACAGAACCACGCGGTCCGTTTAAATCGCTGAGGTCACCCATGCCAACAGCGCCTACAACGCTACCGCGGTCATGCAATGGTTTTGATCCCGAAATGCAGCTGAAAGATGATGCGGCCAATATGGACCTGAAATACATGTATTCTGTTAAGGCACCTTACTTGTGGAATGGAGTCCTACCACATCGAAACAATCGAATAACAACTTACTCGCCAAAGGTATTCATTGGAGGAATACCATGGGACATGAGTGAGCTAACGCTAAATAAATTATTCGAGCCTTTCGGAAGGATTCGCGTTGAATGGCCAAGACGAGACAAGCATGATATTCAGCCCAAAGGTTATGCGTATGTCATATTCGAGGCTGAAAATAAAGTGAGAGAACTACTTGCTGCGTGCACCACAACAAATTCCTGTTCAGCAAATCCTGGCAACTACTATTTTCACATATCTTCCGGTCGTATTCGTACTAAGCAAGTGGAGATCATTCCGTGGACTATTTCAGACTCAAATTTCGTTACGGCTACCCATCAAAAATTAAATCCGAGTAAGACAGTATTTGTGGGAGCCTTACACGGCAAATTGACTGCCGAAGGATTGGCTAAGATAATGAATGACATGTTCGATGGAGTGATCTATGCCGGAATTGACACAGACAAGTATAAGTATCCGATCGGATCGGGCCGAGTGACATTCAATAACAGTCGGTCGTACATGAAAGCCGTATCCGCCGGATTTATCAAGATTAAGACTACATTATTTACAAAGACTATTCAGGTCAATCCGTATTTGGAGGACACATTGTGCGCATTGTGTGGCGTTCAACATGGTCCCTACTTCTGCAGAGAACTGGCCTGTTTTCGATATTTCTGCAGGACATGCTGGCAGTGGCAGCATTCCTTTTACGATTTCAAACTACATAAACCACTAACGAGAAGTTCCAGGTCGGACGCGTTGATTGGATTCGATGTTTGAAATCTCTCTTTCTCTCTGGATCCATCAGAGTAAATTTGTTTAGTTTTCCTTTACTTTTTGTATATACATATTTGATTTTTGTATTTGGTGATTTGGTAGACAAACTTTTTGTATATTTTTTATTGTTAAAGTTTTTTTCTGTTTAGTTGCTTTTCTCATTTTCATACAACAACAATAATTCGATTCCAAAAATGGATTGTTTTCGAAGCATTTAAGTTATTATAAAGGGAAACTAAAAAAAATCAAATTTTATTGTTATAAATCTTTAATGGTTAATGTACGTGAATTCGAATGTATTTTTGTGAAACTTTTTTGAGGTTTGCATACCATATTAATTTTAGAACATAACAAATTATGTTTTAATTCTTAGTTACAAATGTTACTTTATTTTGTTAATATAACTCTTGGCATTGTTCCCTTGTAACCTTCATATTGTATTTATGTAGTTGTAAGTTCAATTTTTGTAAATATACAATTATGTATTAAAAAATTTACTCGTATAATATTCTTAAAAGAATAAAAAATAATTTTGTTTTTAACTTTCAAAATACTCATGTGTACACAAAATAATAAAAAAAAAAACATTTAAGTTTTGTTGATTCAGAAACAAGTCTTTTAAATTGACGTAGTTTGTTAATTGATTCCGCATTTCATGGTCTTGAAGAGAGAACGTCTGTTCCTAGAGATATATGGATCAAAATATATCGCAAATATAGGTAATTATGTCCTTCCTTGGGATTTCTAAGTTCCTGAATCTATGTAAATTTTACTTCGTTTACACCATTTCCATAATTTTATAAAATATTGTTGACTTTATTATCTTAATTACAATTGGACGTATGTTCCGGATATGTTCTCAACCTTAATCAAATTTCAAATAAAACACCGCAAGAGGAGATTGTTTAGGTATTATTAGCATTCTTGAAAGACCGAGTTCTTTATTGATCAACTGTAAGCATATGTATGTGCCTCGTGGCAGCTATTAGATACTTCTTAAGCGCTATCTTGTGATCAGGCCTACTCAACATCCAGTCAATCCAAACACCCAGTTACTTTTAATACTTGATTCTTAGAAAAATAGCGAGACTTTAAAAACGTTTGTGATTCTTCTGCCGATCAACGAATTTCTCAACAATGCCTATATTTTTTGCTGTTTGCACAATTAAAGCAATCAAATCTGCTTCCTTAACAATCACACTAAAAAGCACAAGTATGGTTTTATCGCTTCATACTATTGAATGCATCTTGAACGCTTACGACTTCCAAAACGTGATTTATTTCAGCAGAAGAATTCAGCAAAGTCGTTGATAAAAGAGTTTATAAAGATTAATAAGAAGGATTGGTTCCAGAATAGAGCCTTGAGGAACTTCTTAGGAGAGAGTATTTATAGAGCTCAACTTTCCATTAATTAAATCCCTCTGCGTCTTAAAAGATATATATGTGTAAGCGCAGAACCATTTATAAAGAGGGCCAATTTACCAATCGAACTTTTTTCTTCGACAAAAAGAGCATCGGTTAGACGCCTTTAATTCAAACCATTATAAACGTTTTGGCAAGAGGGCATCTCCAGTCGACAGCGCAGACCGAAAGCCATATCTGAAATTGAACATTATTGTTAATAGCTTTTTAAAAAAAAATTCGAAAATACGGAAATTATACAAATTGGGCGTTTGTTATTTAAAAATGCTCTATCACCCTTTTTGAATAAAGTTATTACTTCAGCCAGCTTCAAAGCGTCGGGAAAAATACCACACGAAACACTCTTGTTATGCAGGTGACTTAAAACATATTTAAAGAAACTTTATTTTTTATTGGAAAGGTAATCAAATTTGAAAGAATTGGAACTTTTCAGAAACATGCTGATTTTTTATAATTCAAGAGGTGTTAACAGCTCCAAAAGGAAACTTTCCGAGGCTGGCAAATCGCTCGATAAATAGCTGCAGTGAGTTTCTTCGGTACTATATACTCTCCGACACTACTCGACTGCTTACAGAGTTATAAAAATTGTTGAACCTGTAAACTAAACGTTTAGGATTACAAATCTTTAAAGACATGAACAATTCGTTTTATGCAGAATTTCATTTACCTCTTGCCGTTCCTTTAACATACCAAAAACGTCGTTATTAAGGTATTTCTTTCTGTAGATTTTTTTTCTAACTTTAATAAAGGTTCGCTATAAGGCAAATAAACTTGAAAAGCATAGATCTCCAGGGACAATTTTCTATAACAAATTGAAAGTATTTATGGCGATAGATATCTTGGTAGCGGAAGGACGAGACAAATGGGAAAATCAACTTCTGAGGCGAATTTCAGTTAAAATTTGTTTTCATACATGTGCTGCAGACATGCCAGCTCATTTAAGTTTGTTTTAATAACTATTCTTATTTTTCATCAAGGGAAAAAACGAGTCTTAAATAGAGATTGAACCACCTACGAATTATCTTCTTCGATATTGGAACGATTGTATATTTTCGATTTAGTTTTCGAGATGCTTGTGGAATTGGGATGCTGCATGTCTTCTTCCGTTGCCTGGGTCCGTTAATACAAGAATCGAGGAATCAATCTGATTCTTAACTTTTCTAAAAATTTTAAATGAAAATTTATGTGCTAAACGCTCGCTTGATTTGAGGTTTGTCGATCATTCGAATTCGGAAGACTTTGAAATGTACAAAGCTATTTAATGCATTAATGATTTACTCGTAGTCTTCTGATATGTCGCTACATTGCTGAAATTGTGGGTACGGTTGTTCAAGACTAACAACTATATTTATTTGTTTCAGATTTGCATTAGAATTAGTATAAATTGTGAGCTGCCATGTTCATGACACATCAGGCCCGTGAGTTGATACCAACTAAACTGGAAATCTTAGTCGATGTCCATGCTTCCGCGCCTTAAAGTAGTATAAAGATGATTATGTTTTTGTTCAATGTGTAGCACCAAGTCGTCTGATTTTCGGCATTTTTTTAAGTGATTCAAAAAGTGATTCGACAAGAATCATAATGTTGTCCTAAAATTTAAAGGTGATATTTAAGATTCTTATGTACTTTTTTTCGATCTGGGTTCATGAAATGCTTTTGCTATTCTTAGGTCTTTTAAGTTTGTGCATAAATTGAGACAGTCATGGCCATTTTTAATAGTTAAGCGTCGGTTAAGCACAGTTTAGTTGGCGGTAGACGTGTTTTTGAACAAGGCGGTCCGCTCATTTGTTTCTTACAAATGATCGTGTCTGGTATCCAGACTATGTCGCGATTTGTATCAATACAATCGAAAAGATTAAGGCATTTGCAAACTAGCTTTAAATCAACTTAATACGTGTTAGGAAAAAGTTTCAATCTTCATTAAGCACGTTCCACGAGTGTGTAGCTAAAATTTGCTACCAGAAAATTGTCTCTACGTATAGATAGAATATATAATAATTGAAATCACACATTTTTCATGAAATCGGATGGGTATGTAAATATAAAAAAATACATTATTTCTTAAATTGTTCATTAATTATTTTAAATGTTACAAAAAATAGAGCGTAGCTCACAGACAAGAATGAATTGCTCTCAATATGATTTTCTTTCTGTTTTTAGTTTGGCATAAAGCTACTCCGACTTCTCGCACACCGTTTTGAGTGAATAGAGTCGCCTTTTGTGTGCAGTGACTGACTTGATCTTTGCGGATAGTTGTGGAGGCACATATTGAGAATATACTTAATGGTTCTTCACCAGGATTAAACCCTCTATAGATCGGCGTGTTATTGAACCTTCCAACCGTTGATCCGTCGACGCCGTTGACATTAACAACGTACCCTCGATATTTTTTCTTACTTATTTTTCATGAGGAACTCTATAAGTCCTTATAGTACCTGTTCTAAAAATTCCTTCTTTTGTCAAATGTTCTAAAATATGCAAAGATGGGAAGTAGTTATTGAAGTCACTAAAGCAAGCTTAGAATATGTTTTGTTCAAGGCATCAAAGACTGGACGAATTGTAGATATAGTCTGAACCAGAGCTCGAAAATAACTCTCAAACTTGATTTTCATTTTTCACTGCTATTTGGGTCTTGCTCCAAGATATATTTATATTTGGGCTCATTTTTCGCTTGAGATTTTTTTTTATTTTCAAATAGATCTCTCCTCGGTTAGCCTTTTTTTTAAAAATTAAATGAAAACGGTCAATCTAAAACCTCTAACGTTGAAAATCAATCAAATGCGTTCAATATCTAGAATTAAATCGTAGCCTTGATTTATAAAGTGAAAGTGTATAAAGAAGTATTCTAATATTTCATAAATTTAGTTTCACTTAAAGTAAGCTTTCAAAGATTTAAGAACTTAATTTCTTTACTTTTCAACAGCAGAGAGTAATTTTAGAACCTTTGTAAAGGCCAAAGTTATTTGCGAGCTCTTGTCAGATTTTTCAGGTTTATTAGAAGTACCGTGGACGGATCTTCAATGGTTGGTCACTATTATGGTCGATATTACAAAGGGTAATAATAAGTTTAAATATATTTTTCATTATTTTCACTATCAATTAAAATTTCGAAATTCTAGAAAAATGTATAAGAGTCAAATATATAATAATTGTTAATTAAACAAGAAAGAAGCGTCGGGCTCCTTTTGCTGAGTCGAACTTAGTTATAAGTCTTACATTTAGACAAATTATATATATTTATATACATGGACAAATAAAATAAAACTCTTAATATCAAACAAAATTATTCAAACTTATTGCAAATGGAATTCCATACAGATTGCTTAAATTTTTCGAACGATCTGTCAACACAGCCATTTGCAAATGTCACAATCGTCATCCTTGGTTCGCTTAAAGTGGCATACCACTAGAAAATAAAAAGAGTGATCGGAGAATTCTTCTTGGACGTAGTTTTTCTTTCCTTTTTTTATATTTTAAAGTGAATCTTCGAAGGTAAACATTTCACGAATTCAATAAATAGTATTTTGTGTAAATTGAATTTAGTTTTGGCTTTAGCTTGTGCTGTAAAAGCGATGCACTTGTGAAAACTTCAAGCTTCTGAATCATATTAGGAGTTTTTTTCATCTTTTTTTGTTCTTGTGACGAGTTTGCCGTTCTTGTATATTTTCCATGCTAAGATGTATTTTGAGAATAACAAAAAAATATTTTCAATGAAAATAGTGAACCGTCATTTAAGTCTTTCTTTATTTAGAGATTTTCTAAACAAAATCGATTCATGGTCCGTGTGTGTCGTATTCACCAGTATGACATCACAACTATAGTGTACAGCACAAGTCAACGACTGAATCATTCATTGAAAAATTTCTGGTAGAATAATTTTTTTTGTTTGATTGTTTTCAGATTGCGCAGATAAATGGCTTCAGGGTCAACGCTTCAGAAAGCCATTGATTTGGTCACTAAAGCAACCGAAGAGGATCGCAACAAAAACTATGCAGAGGCACTGCGTCTGTATGAGCATGGAGTGGAGTACTTTCTGCATGCAATCAAATGTTGGATACGTTGATACGAATCAAAAAGAAAGAACGAAATTAATGCATTGTTTTTGTGCTTTCCATTTCAGACGAGGCTCAGGGTGAGAAGGCGAAGGACTCTATAAGGGCCAAGTGCCTTCAGTATTTGGATAGAGCAGAAAAGCTTAAAGAATACTTAAAAAAAGGCAAGAAGAAACCCGTCAAAGAAGGGGAAACTGGTTCAAAGTAAGGAAATGAAAACAGATTGGATAGTTAACCGAAATACATTTTATATAGGGACGACAAGGATAAGAAAAGTGACAGTGATTCTGATGGCGAAGATCCGGAAAAGAAAAAACTACAGAGCAAATTAGAAGGTGCCATTGTGATTGAAAAGCCACATGTCAAATGGTCTGATGTAGCGGGTTTGGAAGCCGCTAAAGAAGCCTTGAAAGAAGCTGTTATTCTACCCATAAAATTCCCACACCTGTTTACTGGCAAAAGAATACCATGGAAGGGAATTCTGCTCTTTGGCCCGCCCGGTACGGGTAAATCATACTTGGCCAAGGCAGTTGCAACGGAGGCGAACAACTCTACGTTCTTTTCGGTCTCGAGTTCAGATCTTATGTCCAAATGGCTGGGTGAGTCGGAGAAATTGGTCAAGAACCTTTTCGAACTCGCCCGTCAACATAAGCCAAGCATCATATTCATCGATGAAGTGGACTCAATGTGTTCAGCGCGATCGGACAACGAGAACGACAGTGTGCGGAGAATTAAAACTGAGTTTCTTGTACAAATGCAAGGAGTTGGACATGATACCGATGGGATTTTGGTCTTGGGTGCCACCAATATTCCCTGGGTACTGGATTCGGCTATTCGGAGACGTTTTGAGAAACGTATATATATTCCGCTCCCCGAAGAACATGCCCGTTTGGTTATGTTCAAAATACATCTGGGCAATACGTCACACATACTCTCAGAGGACGATTTGAAAACACTCGCTGGAAAAACTGAAGGGTAGGTGATTAACAGAATGGATAATATAAGTTTGAGCACAATGAATGAACATAACTTTGCAGTTATTCCGGGGCAGATATCTCAATTGTTGTTCGTGATGCCTTGATGGAACCTGTCAGAAAAGTACAACAAGCAACTCATTTCAAAGTGAGTAAAACATTTTTTTCAAACAGAATACATAAGTGAACAAAGCAAGTGCGTTTAAGGGTTCAAGCCTTTTATTGAGCCATTTTTTCTATAATGAATTCGATAATACGAATAGCTTGCCCTTCTAGGCAATCATATGTACGTGTGTGACAATTTATTGAAATGCTTCCATTTGGAAAGTAAATGATGTTAATGAAACCTGCGAAACCAATAACAATTCAGCTGAAAATACCTTCAAAGCAATTACTTTAGATAGCATGACTCACACTCGTGAATCATTTGGGTCAACTTTAATTTTTTTCTTTTGACTGATAATGAAAACTGGTCAATGCTATAGGCTTGAGCATTTTTGAAACTTGACTGACAAATATGTGAAATGATGCTGCTTAAATTATTTCTTTATTTTGTACAACCGAGCAATAACTCTATAAGGTTTCCCTATTTCCAATTATTAATCAACCCAGCGGATAAATGTTTGGTTGGGAAAGAAGTCCGCGTTCTCTTTATCCTATTAACTCGAATCACGATTGCACTTGCGCCTTATATGTTTCACAACTTAACATGGAGTAAAAATGTTCGAGAGCACGAGCTGCATAGGTTTTCGCCTCGTCAAGCTTTGAAATTAATTGTTGAACAGTTTTAAGGTTTTGTATGATGAGAGTATGTCGATTACCTCTGCAGTTGGATGTTTTTTGTTTTCTGTACTGATGGATCTTAAAAG
The DNA here is from genome assembly GCA_963555765.1 of Orthonevra nobilis. Classification (NCBI taxonomy): domain Eukaryota; kingdom Metazoa; phylum Arthropoda; class Insecta; order Diptera; family Syrphidae; genus Orthonevra; species Orthonevra nobilis. The sequence continues at coordinate 58,105,602 of OY743224.1, forward strand.
ATCCGACTCACTAAAAGTATTGGAGAAGAGTGTAGGGTATTAACTGGAGCTTTGGTTGACGGCTCTTAAAAGATCCGACTCACTAAAAGTATTGGACAAGAGTGTAGGGTATTTAGTGGAGCTTTGTCGGCGTATTCGTTACCCATGATGACTATATGGGCAGGAACCCAAATACTTTTATTTGGCGAATAAGTTTCCATTTTGTGTTGTTAAAGCGAAACCTTAATGGTTTTCCGTTTATGACCCGTTGGAGAGCATAAATTTCCAGTTCCTGCTTTTGACGTTATTTTCAATGTTGTCGAATAGTTTAAGGAACATAAATTAAGGAGTAAGGTCTTTGCGAGTTTTTTAACAGTGATAATTCAAAGGATTTCGGTCTGCACAGCCATGGAGGGTATGATGAGGTTTTAATTCTTTTGATCTTAGTGCGTAAATAAATATCTAAAATTTTGTAAAAATAATGTAGCTGATTTCATCACATACATATACAGGAAAGTTTGGAGAGTATGCATTATTAACTCTTAACTCTTACGCAAAATGTTCTATTAGCAAGGAAAGCCTTTATGAAACCAAATTATTTGAAACCTTTTTGCCATTTTCTTAACTTTTTAAGAACAGTGTGAACTCCTTTTCTAGCGAAGTCTTTTTCGAAGTCAAGTGAAAGCATTGAAACTCGATTTTTCGGCGGATGCTACTTGATTTAAATATATAAAGATTATGAATTCTGTATTGCAAAGCGACAACTTTCTAATTTTGCAGTATAACGCTCCTCTTCATCATAATCGTGGAATAATCGAACCAAGGGATTGCAAAGTTGGAAAGTGTTTTGATTCTCAAATATCTCGAAAAGTTATTTTTAGTTTATTGCATATCGTCTTGCGGTGCCCTTGATGACTTGGATGATGTTAATAAACTTCTCAAAGCTATGCATTCACAATAATGTACTCTTCGCAATCTTTTCGGAAGAATATTCCTATGGAGATGTGAATGAATGGTATAAAGACTGGCATGAAGATAAATTTCTCAAATGAAATTTAAAACATTCTCGTTCTCTCACATAGATCTCTTTATACCAAAAACTTTAATTTGTCCAAATATCTTAATTCGCAAATAATTCTTCTTGATTTTGGTCAGTCAAGTATCTTTAAAGATGACAAGCATCTGGTCCATGCAAATATTTAAAGTGCAGTACCTCAGCTTAGAGGGCCTATGGCTAATTCAAGCTGCTGCTGAGCTAGGCAAAGTTTGCTGTAGGTCGTTTGGCTTAACCATCGCGTCGTTTTATTCTTAATTCTATTCGTAAAAAGCATTCATCACACTACCGATATCGCCAAAATAGCTGCAAGATCCATCTGATCTGGCTGCAATATATAAAATAACGTTCGCCCTTAGCTTGAGTACAACTCCCATTTATGGGCAGGTACTCCAAAGACCATCTTGAGCCTGCTTGAGAGAATTCAAAATCCAGCGATACGAATGTGGAACGCTCTATCACGCTCGGTATTTCCTACTCATTACAATCTGCAGAAATTCAAAAACAAAGTGTATCAGTACTTATCTCTACTTCCCTCCAGATTCCTTCCATTTGTCCCGAAACCATTAAATAGCCTTCATCTGTACCACTGATATAGACAATCGACCGGTTTCTGCCGAGCCAGCCACTGGGGAACAATCTGTATATATGACCATGAAGCCTTAAAGCAGTCTCACACTCATAACCATCGACTCCATCCCGATGTCCCTGAAAGTTATTCGTATTTAATCTTTTCTCTACGTAGTTTCTTTCTGTCTTCTCTTCGTGAGATGTATTGCGAAAGAAAAAAGTGTGCCGGGAACGCCATATTAGCTCGTGAATTATTAAAGGAATATTGAAGGGAACCGATATTAAAAGATACACAAGTCTTATGTGTTTCGCTTATAGTTTCGAATTTGTTTATTATGCGCTTTTGAACTTTTGTGATACTAAAACTAACATAGGATTAAGCACATTGATTTGACTGAAAATTCGCCTGCACTACAAATTGCCTGAAGATCGGTATTACATGATGTTATAAATTTCTGAAAACAATCTGGCTTTTCTGTTCTTGCTTAAAAATAAATAAAATTATCAATTTTTTTGAACCGTTTAATAGCTATTCGAACTTCTGTGGACATTTTCTCTTTGTGAGTTAACTCTTGGATCGTTTTTATTTTTGCGACCTTAGTCATAGATTTCAAATTGATTTAAATTGCCTGATATTTAGCCCAGTTCCTTTTGGGGATCGAAAATGATCGTGTATGCGTCTCCTTCGATTCTGGTTGACCGATACACTGAACATTCTGCTTAATACTTTCGCTTCCAAAATATTTTTAAGGTCATTTTTGTCTAAAGTGGCAAAATCATTTATAACGTATTGGTATCCTTTTACGACATTGGCATTTATTTATATTGCAGAGAGTTACAGGTCCCTCGCCAGTGGATAAAAGTCTCATAGTCGATGACTTGCTTACACCGTGCTCTCCAGGAGATCCTGGAGCATTCGAAATGCCGTGGATGGAAGTGGAAAGCGAGAAATTATTTGAACCTCCAGTTACAATGGTAAATTACATAAAAAAATAAATTAGAATTTATCCAATTCAACCTTTTTTTACTTTCAGCGTGACATGTTGAAATCACTTTCACGTACGAAGCCAACTGTTAATGAGGATGATCTGAAGAGATTGGAAAAGTTCACACAGGATTTCGGTCAAGAAGGATAATACAATCAATGTTGGCTACCCCTCATTTTGTTTGTAAAGCAGTTCACTGTTCCCTGTATTGAAAAAAAAAAACACTTGTTGTCCATATATTACCGAACTTTTCATTTTTATGATAACGAAAAATGTAAAAATTGCGTGCAAGCTTTCGCGGTAAGACTAAGAAGTTATTTTGTCTTTTAATTTTATTTTCTGGTTAAACGTTGACTTTCACTTGCAAATTTACAGAGAACACGAAAATAGGAAAGTTATTTTTTTATGATACAAGCAATGACAAAACAATTGATAAACTTTTAAATTGCTATATTAACAGATTAATTTTAATAAAATAATTACACACATAAGATCCTCCGTTTGTTTTTAAGTGTTTTAGAATAGTTTAATCACTGTAAGACGAAAGACGGTTGTTTTTTTTTTTGCCACCACTCTTTTCATGCTGCTGCTTCTTTTGATAATTTAAGTGAATCAAATTTTCTCAGCACATGATTCCCTCTTAATAGATTTCCACTACGAAAAAGCATTCTTCAGACCATCAGAAAAATAACATGCAAGTCTTGTTTAAAAATTAAATCAATAACATCCAAAAAGATCACCGGTAAGGCAACAGAATAACGCGTTTATTAAGGACGTTTAACCAAAAAAAACCTTGCGTTGCGTCGAAGAAAAACCATTTGAATCACATAATTCGAACTCAGATTCATTACTCGGTGCAGTATTTTTGCTTTTTGGTCTATTCGTATATTGTCTTCTTGTTTTATGGTCTAATTGTTTAATGGTCGAGTGAGGAATTCGAACAGCAACTCGCTCTAAAGTTCAGCATGTCTCTATTTTCGTCAAGCGGTTTCTCAGTATTTGTTATTTTTCGGCGCGTTTTTATGACGTGCTGTTTTCCGCCTGCATCATTGCTGGTTTAATCTATTAGCCAAACATCTTGTTAAGTTGTAGGTCTAGGCGTTATGGAAGTTATTTTGAAGTAAAACACATGCAATTTAATTTTTTTTCTGCAAAATTACAGCTCCTCATAGCTTTTCTGCCGTAATTAAAGAAGTTACATCGCACTTCATCAAAACAATAACAAAATCGCTGCTGTTGAACCTTCACTGGGGATATTCATGATAACATGAATTGGAACCATTAATTGAGTTACTTATTTTAAAAGCTGCTATTAATGTCTTAAAAGATGAAAAGTGGTTCTCAAAAATGTCTCATCGTCCTTTATTTTTGCAATTTACTAGGAAATGGATGCAAACCTTTCTACCTCGGTATACTTTCCGCAACCGCTTTTATCACCAAGCTCTCAAAAGCAATTTAAAACTTAACAACTTAAGTGATCCGAAAACTAATTTTGAGGGAATCGAGTAGTCATTTAAAGTCCTGTGAAATAAAAGATGTGTCTTTAGGAAGATCCTACTTTAGAAGGCTCATATAATCGATATTTTTTACTGCTTGAATATATTCATAATATATCTAAGAATATGTACCCAAAGTTATAGAGGATAATTCACAATGTTTTCAAAGATACAACACTTAACGCAATGAGGTGTCGAGCTGGTAGGCACGCGCTCCTTTTCTCGGCCAATTCACTCCGAACTATGTACCTGAAAAGGTTCAAGGGTCGTTCGAAACAATCTTGAATTTCTGAAACACATCTTTTTGACATCAAGTCAAGTTATCCTAAAGGTGATTAATCGAGCAGTGAGCCACGAATACGCAGATTCTACTGGAATCGCTTCAGAAGCGAACCAGACAATGCAGAGTGCAGCACAAGCAGAAGTGCCAAGAAATTAGCCACCGCAAGCATCGAAAATATAATTGTACATCCAGATAACTGTTTTCGAATAATTGAATTTCTGATAGTGTTTCTTGCAATTTCTAAGATAGTTTGCAGATGGCGGGCATCGAGGTTTGGGTTTCAAAATTGAGTTACCATGTATGTGTGGGCGCCGAAAAATCAATTCAGGACTGTTGAAAACCACCGGACAACGAAATAAATAGACGAATTGTGTTTATGATGAGGCTTCTTGGTGTTGGACGAGAAGACATTAATTTGTTTTGTGGGCTCATGGATATGAGTCAAGGTTTGGCGAAATCAACTTATTATAAAATAGTGCAGCATTTATACTCAGCGTCGTAATCGAATATTCCAAAGTGTCAGTGAAAAAGCTGTTTAAGAAGAGCAAGAAAAAAAAGTGAAGAAAAAAGGGTCGAACTGCAAATTGTTTGAAGGTTTCAGGCGATAGATCGCGAAAAACCCTGGTTTCACTTCACTGTACGATGTAACAACTCTGATTGGATGTAGTAAAATATACGGAGTAAAATATACGAATTATATCGGCGACGGCGATTCGAAAACATTCGCTGGTATACTCCAAATGAACCCATACGGTGACGATTGCCCTGTTACTAAAAATGAGTGCGTGAATAAAAGAAGGAAGAAGAAGGCTCCGAATTAAACGAAGGAAGAGAAGCTAGGAGGTAAAAAGCACTTGACAGAGAGTGTCATTAAAAAGTTAACAGTCTATTATGGTTTGGCAATCAGAAGAAATATTAATTCTGTCGAAGATATGAAAAAGCTGTAATAGCAACGATGGATCGTTTTTGTTCGAGAGATAAATCTCCTCGTCACGAGAATTGTCCAGCGAGCGCCGAAAGCTGGTGTGTATGGCGCAAAGCCGAAGCGACAGATTCTTTGGCATCCAACTCGATTGATTGACGAAAATGTGGAGAAACATATTCTTATTAATTTTAATTTTACAATAACAAGCCAAGCCGACTTTTTTTTCGCAACAAATCGCGTTTTTCCCTTCAAAGTGTTCTTAAAAAGTGAAAAATTAAAATTTCGAAAAACTCTCCCAGCATTACGTGGGGAAAACTATTATCTAACGAATTAACTTTGATTTTTTGATTTCAAATGATCCAGCACCAAGTTATGAGAGTCACCGCAATTTTACTTTTTCCCGAGACACATCCGAATAATTGCTGCCTTTGCCGTGTTTTTAATATTTCTTCGTGAAAATTTAATACAATATTCTTCGGATGTCACTTTAATGTTCTATAGGTTTTAATAAATAGATTTTAACTGTGTCGTAACAAAAAAATCACAAAAACTTGCCTTTTTTGTACGAATTAACCTACTCCTCCTTAAGTCATCGATAAGACACACCCTTACTGTTGAACAATTTTTTTTAAAGAATATGCCCACGAATCACCTCTCAAATTCTCCCTGAATGATAACGGGACACACTGTATACGTGTATATGTAACATTTTTTGAATTTAAATCTTTCTGGTCTGTCCAAAGAACAATAAAATGCACCAAATTGTAGTAAAGAAAAATGTTAACAACTAATTTTTTTATTACGTAAATAAAGTGAAAGAAATCGTGCTCCGGTTAACATTTCACTGACCATGAGAAGTTTTAATCATAGCCTCGTGAATATCGTAGAAAACAATCATTTCCTGAAATTCAAATGATATAAGTAAGAAAAACAAACAAGCTATTACTTAAAATACACTTGCCTTGCAAAGTTCTAAATTTATACTGCAAACTGACTGCTGAGTCTGCGCGACAAGGTTCTTTTCATTTGTCTGGGTTACCCGCACATGCGGCATATTATCTTCGCCGGTTTCTATTGCTACATTACCATCACGGGCTAAAAAAGATACTTGGAAAGCATTCTCTATTGTATTCATGAAGCTCGACGGATCGATGACGAGCTTATAAAAAGGTATCGACAGTCGATTGTTTGCTTCGAATGCCTTAAATAAAAAATAAAACTTTTTTTAATAAGTATATGGCAATGTATCAACACAAATTCTCAACGCACCTCACTGATTTGTTTCAAGACAATTTGAACTTTCTTAGCACCTTTGTCTTGTTTCTCTAATTGTGAAATGCTCTCTGGTTCAAGTTCCTCAGCGTTCTAAATAATCAAATATAAGTTGAATTCTTTTGAATATTTTTTGGGAGCATCTTACGATTGTTCTTCTTTTTCTTTGTTGGCGTTCTTTAATGACTTTTTGAGTTTCATCTAGATTCAGTTCAAAAGATCGCAACATTGAAGCGGAAAACTTTGATGCTCGACAAATTCCAACTGCAATCTCTGTGAGAGCGCTCCAATCTTCGTTGTCGTCTCTAAAAACAAGTGTAGCCTTAAAGAGTTTACAATCTATAGCAATTGGCTTTTTTTAAAAAGTTTATTATGCTCACTATAGCGTTTTGGTAAATTGCATCGTTAAAATCGGTGCCAGCTTCCATGACTTTAGCCACAAGTTGATGACTCATCTTAAGCAGTTGGGCATCCATCACAACTTCGGCTGTGTGTTCGGCACGTTCGCCCACATTACCCTCGCCGATAATCACATCTGATTCGGAGATAATATTTTTGATGGCATTTATAGTTTCGATAGTTCCTTCTGACTCAACGTTTTCCCCTGAAAGTGAACGATTAAATTGATTGAATTACTTTAAACAGTGCCTTTTTGTTGCACACGAATCGGCTACCGGCCCGGAAAATCTGCACAGTTTGGACACAAAACCTCTGAACTTCTCCAAACATGCACCAGACTTCGAAAAGAAGATGCACTATGAGGTGTGACTTCTTCAATCTTGTCTTGAAATCGATAGAACGAAGAACACGTGTCGACACGTAGTGTTCTATCTTTTTCAAGTGTGCACAGATTTTGGAATAAGAAGACAACATCGACATCACCGCTCTTTCCCAATGTGTCGTAGGTGAAGCATTCACGGCGATTCAAGAACACGCAAAACGGTGCAGTCTTAATATCAGTGCTGAGCAAATATGGGATCCTTCGAAATAAAGAAGGATATCAGGACCAATTTGCGAGGAGGGAGAATGGAGGAGGATGCATAACCGCGTCCAAAATGTGGATAAATTCTACTTCGTGAAACTGGACAATAATGCTCCAGCCCAATAGAATCTTCGAATTTAAGCCACTAGATTCAAGAAGAACGGAGTTGAAAGGATCAAGCAAACGCTGGCGCTAGAAAGCTGGATCTTACCGACTAGTATCTCTATTTAACAAAAGCCAGGAACTTAATCAAATTAAATAAACAGTTAAGTTAGTGACACTTTTGTTAACAAATACAATCATACCACACTCAAAGTGCTGTGTGTAGTAAGGACAGCTTAAATGAAGCCACTCCTGACTCATACCTTCTAAGAAGACCTTAAAATAAGACTCAGTCAATGTGATAGCATACGACCATGCCTTTTTGAAATGCAGGAGATGTGGGTCTTGTGCATCTTAAATGCTCAAATGTTGAAGAGAAGCCAGTTTAATTTCAAGAACGCTCGCAAAGGACGTGGTGTCCTTGCATTCGTTTCAAACATAGACTGGCAATCTGGGACTTAGGATATAGATAGTTAGGTTGTTTGATTAGATCGCTTGTAGACATACGTATATCATTTATTAAAGGATGAAGAACCGGATTGTATTCATAGTTTAGGATAGTATATGCATTAGCGAGAACCAAGGTGATGGAATGGTATTGGTACATCTTCAACCCAACAATGGTTATTGCCATGCTGGGCATGAGACTGTTTGCCACCAATTAAACTAAAGCCAATATTATACATTATTATTTCTTCGGCTTAAATACTGAACTCCGTTTCGGGCGACGCTATAGGCATCCGCTTTGTTGGATAAAATTACCTATAGCATTTCCTTTATCCAATAGGTTTTTGAGACGAATTTTTCGGTCGCTGGATATTGAACTATTAAGTGTCGCCATGGCTTTCTTATTACTTATACTATTAAAGAAACGTTAAATAAACTAATAAAATAAATAAACAAAATAAAGATAAAAAAATATCGTTCAATTAAAATATGACAGCGTATTGTTTACGCATTATTTGTTTATATCTGCAGGTGTCACTACTTTGTCATATTGGGCGTGTTCAGTGAGTATAAAATCCGATTGCAGATCTCCTGTTAACGTCCCAGATATTCCACGCTTGCGAATTAAACTCGTGCTAAAGTTTAGAGTTTATTTTATTTATTTTAGCTTTCAGTCACTTTGAAGCACTCTGGCTATCTATATTAATAATTCTAAGCGTCTATCAAAGTCTGTTATTTTATTTCACTTTGATCGGCAGCGCTCGATTTCGCAATATCCACAATTAAGATTCCCTGCCATGTTTTTGTCTTGAAAGGGATTTTCCACTTACAAGAATAAAATATGATTTTAAGGCGTGTTATCAATTGTTTCTATGCGCATTTTTCTCTTTCACTTATCAGCGTTTGTAGATTTTTCGAAGCCGTATAAAACTAGAGATCTTTTTTACTAATAGTTGAATCAAGACCTCTTCGTCTGCCACGGTCCCCAGAGATCATAAGAGCGTTCAATAATTTTTTTGGCGGAGGGCATTGAATCATTCTGATTTAGGATTCTATACCTGATTTCGATATGCTTCTATTACCATCAACAAAAAAAAACAATTCCCTCAATATAAGGAGAATATATCTGGAGCTTAACTTCAATTTTTGACTTTGCATAAACCACTTTTGTGGCCTAGGAAATTAACATATCGCAATTTCTGTTAACGTGCATATAGAAACTGAAGTTTGTCTCGGGAGCATCCAAATGTAACGTCACCGTCAGCCGGCTTAGAGTGAGTACCGAAACAACCAATGACAGCTCGCTGGAAGGGCTAGTTCAATACACCTCATTAATCGGTTGCATTCAGTACTTTTTTGAGTTAATATCAATAAAAAAAAACTTCATCTGTTTTAGACATCGAGTCTACGTTATAACAATAGTTCTTCTTAAATGCGGCTGTAGTCCGGGGCGAACCTGGGCCTCCGGCTAGTGCGATCTCTTGCGAGCTGCTCCCAGTTGCGCAAGTTGAGGTCCCCTGGAACCGTGGGCGTCCTCGTTATAACAATAAGATATTGCTTAAACTGGGATACTGAGTTCTAGAGCTGTCTGAGCAGGACATTTGCTAAGACTGATATGAAGTTACAAATGGTCAGAAAAAGAACGATTGCTGGAGCACTGGCACTCTGTCTGATGCAATATGATGCAGTTGTCCAAAAGGTACGGGCTAAAGCAATTATAAGATTGCCCGAAAGAGTGTCAAAGAGAAAAACCCGAGACATATAAAACACCGAAAAGGGTTCAAGATGTGCTAAGCAGCCAAGCAGATTGCTTGGAAAGATGGTAAAATGCTTCAACACGACCTTAAGAGATCGCAAGTGTAAGCATTTGGCGATAATCAATGAGCCTAGGATCAACACAGTCCCTTGCTCCGATGGCTTACTGCAAACTTGGGGTCCATAAATGCTTATCCTTAAAAGTAAGACGAATTCATCTAAGACATCAAGTAAAGAATACGTTTTTATGGCAGGACAAAAACAAAATGAACTATTATATGGAGAAGAAGACTCGGTCTGACTTAACGACCCCCGTCGGCAGAAATGAAGTCAACTAAACTTACACAAGATTAGAAGGGATCTTTCGAGATAATCTGAGACAGCATTGTCCAGTTCTAGAGTTGTGCTTTGTAAAGTCTCTCAGCTTGTATACAACCAGAATAAGCACGAGAGGCCTGAATATGGTGATATCTATTGTTCCACTACACACGAAGGCGTAGTCTGCCGCTAACATTGAAAAGTTCTCGACGGCGAATTGCGTATAAACATTGTATAATGGCGATAATCTTCTTTTGTTTTACGCAACTGATTTTATAAAGATAAATACGGTTGCTAGTGTTAGTAAGGTCAGTCTTTCCTGAAATCCTGTTGCGTCTTAAGTTGCCACAGCAAATTTATCTACGCCCTAGTCTCTTGGTAATCATCAATTCTTGGAATTGAGCATCTTCGGCTTCCTCTCGAGACAAAGTTTGTAGTATAAGCCGCAAATCTATTTGCTTTTGGAAGGCAGCATTCTCAGTCGACAACATAGTTTTAAATTATTTGTGATGCAGTTCTAAATGTGAACCTATAAAGTAGCCACTAGGCCACTTCCACCAACTAAGTCTGACTAGAACCGTTAGTACCACTGTGTAGCACGAAGGACGATTTAAATTGTCAAGTTATCACAAGAAGAGAGCTTTGCGATTGGCAATTGGGACCAATCAGAGCAACTTCTTCGACTTTCGTGCCAAACTTGCCGGACTGTTCAGAATGTTCGAAGCTAGAATCAAGCGAAGACTTAACTTTGTAAAAGTGAACCTACGATCGACAGATATCGTGAATGGATTGCAATTTTCGGGGCGTATTTCAAATGGCAAAGTGCATCGTAGTTACTTTATTGAAAAATTGAAAAGCGCTTTGTCTAAATAGCTAAAGCCAAATGACTTCATAGTCGCTCATACATATTTTTATCACATTTGACATTTTACCACATCATTAGATTTTACGTGTGATTTGACTTGCAGAATGGTTATCTCTGAAAATTAAAGATTAATTTCAGATTAATGGACAACTCTTGCTACCTTTTTGATTGCATGATTTTTGTCGTAGAAAAATTGCAGTGTCGGGTAATATTCGACTCTCCCGAAGGTCCGTAAAAAGTATTGAGCACTTTTGTCAATCTCTCATCTGCAGTATCTTAAGAAAAATTAATTTAAAACACTCCATTTCCATGAAAGTTTAGAGTCAAGTTGGCATAAAAGCATTCCGGCTCAATCTAGAGGTTGAAAGTCGTGCTCTTGAGTAAAAAGGAGGGTTCAGTTTTGCATCTTTTTCTATCTGGTAAAAGTGGCAGTTTGTCAGTGATCAGAATATATAAGTCATCCGACTTTCCGGCTGTCTCTATGTTCCCTTTTGTAAAGTTTGTAAATGGATGGAATAAAAATTCTTAGCAGGCCTTCGTGGTGGAGTAGCAATACGAAAACAACTTCAAAATGATATCCAGGGGATCAGCAGGTTTTTTGATGACAAAGAATTCGAATTCTAATGAATCCTCAAGTTCCGAAACCAGGAAAAAGTTCAAACAGAAAATCATGAAAACATTTTTCGCTTCTGCCGATAATATCCAAAGTCTTTGAAAAACTATTGCTAAAACGTTTGCAACCTGTAATTGAAGCAGACGATTAATACCGGACCACCAGTTTGGTTTAAGAGTCAAGCATTCCACAATCGATCGATGGGGAAAAAATTGTTCTAGTGCATTTCTCGACGTATCGCAAGCCTTCGACAAGATATGGCCTTAGTATAAACTAAGGCTTATTTTACTGGGGAAATTGTTTTAAATACTAGAAAGATACCTTGAAAACTGGACTGAATACTCAGAATTCAAAGAATCCCCAAGGGAGTGTTCTGGGTCCGATTCTGTTCATGCTCTATGTACATATGTAAGAGACATACCCAAAGATATCGAAACAGTCGTAGCCACGTTCGCGGATGACATAAATAGATGACAAAGTCGGATCTTCATAGCGAAAACCCCAACGAGCTTTGGACATATGTGAGTGGACGAAGACTTGGCGAATCATTTTAAATAAGATCAAATCAACACATGTTAATTTCGTATACAACATGCCTCTAAATTTCTAAATTCAGTTTAAATCTCGTATTAACATTAAAAAAAAAACGCGACGAGCTCGGAATCAAGCTAAGAGATTTATCTTCTCCGGAGATATTCAAAACTAAGCTCTTATAACAAACTGCTCTTTTACAAGCAAGTGCTAAAACCTTATTGGACGTACGGTATACAACTATGGGGTTGTATCAAAGCAAGGAATAAATGAATAATAAAGGGGTTTTCAACAGGGACGCTACAAAAGTAGAGCGACAGGTACGGCAAACAACGCCATATTTCTTGCCGCCCTTTCATGATGGAAAGATATACGAGCCAACAACGAGTCGAAATTATTAAAATTTACTACCGAAATTCGGAGTCAGTGGCCTCAGCGTTAAGAGCGCTACGTCCAATTTATGGTCGTCATAATCGTCCTAGCGGATCAACAATTGAATCCACAGGCACAGGCATAGTACAAAATGTTCCCGTGCCAGTGAGCCAAATAAGTGCGCGTAGTGTCGAGAATATTGCTGTCGCTGAGGCTTCAGTTGCAGAAAGCCCAAATGTGTCTCTCACACGTCGTTCTCAAGCGTTGGGCATCTCTGTGACGTCGTTGTGGCGAATTTTGCGAAAAGATCTTGGCCTACATCCTTACAAGATTAAATTGACGCAAGAACTGAAGCCGCTTGACCACCAGAAGCGTCGTATGCTCGTGAATTGTGCTGAGCAACAACTTGAAAATGATTCGGATTTTCATTGAAAAACCATCTTCAGCGATGAGGCTCATTTCTGGCTGAATGGCTCGGTCAATAAACAAAATATGAGGTATTGGCCAGGCAGCAATCCACACGTACTCCATGAGTCATCATTGCATACCGAAAAAATTACGGTTTGGTGTGGTCTATGGGCCGGCGGCGTCATTGGGCCGTACTTTTTCCGTGATGATCAAGACCAGCACGTTACTGTGAATGGGGATCGCTACCGTTCAATGATAACCGAATATTTTTGGCCCGAATTGGATGATATGGACTTGGGGGACACGTGGTTCCAACAGGACGCCGCCACATAGCGAATGTCACAATCTATTTATTGGAAACCAAGTTTGGAGAACGTGTTATCTCCCGAAATGGTCCAGTCGCTTGGCCGTTAGACTACTTCCTGTGGGGCTACGTCAAGTCTATGGTCTATGCCAACAAGCCAGCGACGATTGATGAACTTCGTACGAATATCGAACGTGAAATTGCAGCAGTATCGGCCGATTTATGCTTGAAAACCGTGGAAAATTGGGTTCAGCGTCTGGACTTCTGCAAGCGTCCCCGTGGTGGCCATGCAGAAGATATCGAGTTCCATACATAATGGCATCGAACGTACTTTCACAGGAATAAAGAATTTCATGGATATCCAAAACCGTTTTTGTTTTATTTAAGCGCTCTTATTGAAAAACCCTTTACAAAAATTTCAAAACAAAACATTAAGAGCAATCGTGAATGCTCCATGGTATATCGAAAATAGCGACATTCACAGAGTTTTGGGAGTTGCTACCGTGTCTGATGAAGTAACTAACTTTGCTCAAAAGCTTCGTTCTCGTCTCCACGATCACAGCAATAACGACTAACTTTGTGCTCCGACTTCAACGCCTTGAGTAAAAACCGCATGTAATGGCGGAGTTAGTAGCTGCCTTCACTGACAAGCTTCCTGCCAAACGCGATGACCTACACAAAATAAAACTACTTGTTAAGGAAACTTAGTCGTTGTCTTGAAGACATGGAAAAGCTTTTTAGTGAGTAAGAATCTCACAATATTATGAGCATGCGCGACCGATCCTCATAGTGCCTATGAAGGTTTTTACCTACCCACGGAAAAAAAAAATAAAGCTAAATAAAATTCAATTAAGGTAAAGAATTTTGCATCAACTTCTTTCGCCACTTTTGTTTTGTTATAACAATTGAATTCGACGAATCATTCATTCATTTTACAAATGCGGATGAAACCAATTTGGATTCGATAGCCTGATCTCGAGTAATGCGAGGTGAAAAAATACGCACAAACATGCATACGTACACACACACATACAGAAACATCCCTCTAAAAATATTGGAAATCAACTCCTAAGATCTCCAAACGCGGAGATATAATGAGGACGATTTCAAGAACTTCCAGATGTGAAGCTATGAAGACTTGATGTCGTGCAGTAGAGTGCAGAAGCCGACAAAGTTGGATGAAAATGCTCTTAGCTCAACGGACAGCTTTCTTGGGTATAATGGAATTCTGATTCAGTCAGAAGGCTCCGGTTACAAGGACTAAGGCGGACAGAATGTGATGAGCGGATGGACATCAACGCCCCGGCTTTTTCAATTGGCTATGCTTTTTTCCACCAATCTTAGCTCAAAAAAAAATTTAAAAGTCCGTCCATTCAGTGCGTTTTATTTTGAGCTCTAATGTTAAATCTATAATAACGTTTATTTAAGCCTTAACAGCTATTATTCTTTTTATCACCTACGCTTCATAGTCTCTTTTATCGCCCACACCTTTTAAAAGAATCGTTCTCCTATTACTGCATATTACCATTTTCTTCGCAACAAAGCAAAGAAAATGAAAAAATGGTGGTACGCACCATGGTAGCTGATCATAGTCTCATTACGAGTATAGCTAAGGCTCCCCACTTTGTGCGCCAAAGTTGGAACCATGAATCCATTGCTGTGTTTCCACTTTCATCGAGTCAGTTACTCCGTGGCTCCCGTATACTTCGGTCTCGTGAATTTAGGTCCAGCATTGTGGTCAAATAAGTTAACACACTCAACCGTTAAACAAACTCCGCACAAAGTGCATCTTCCATTTCGAACCCGTACCGCCGAAACAACAATTTCGCGAAAAAAGAAAATACACCACTCGGGCCCCCAAAGTCTCCAATGATTCCGTTGAATGAATACGTTCCAAATAAAAGTGTATCTATAGATAGTTGGTTGAGGCTTTGTTTTTTGTTTCCAGATTTATTCTGTTGACACAAAACGAGATTTCGAAACAAATGTGCACAAGACACTTACAACGCGAAAGCCAAACTCAAGACTTGTGAACAGCGATTTACGGAGCCAGTATCTAGAAGTGTTAGGTTCAGATACTCTCGGGGATTATCAAAGGTACGCATTGTGCAATAAATTAGTTAATATGTTTTATTTTGATTGACACAGTCACGGTTTTGATGACACGCTAGTGGTGCAGTTGTTTTGTGCAGAGGTGGCTTGAGATTGGGTAGTTTTGCTTTCAAATCGAGCTCCAATGGAGTTCTCTTGAGGCTCAAAAGCTCCATCGCGTCCATCGTCGTATGTGGGTCAGCACTTGCAGTGGCTGTATTTCTTTAGCTGTTGTTCTTTAGCTTTATTTATTTATTTTTCTTTTGTAAAAGTTGGGGAATGAAAGTGGAAAGAAATTATGAAACAGTGTACGTATAGTAGTTGTGACTGATTATTATTTTTGTTATTATTTCCTGAGAGCGTTGATGCGCTATTATTGTGTTCAAGAGCCGTGGGCAGTAAACCTAATTGCTTCAGGAATTGTTATGTTTTTTTTTCCTCAATTGGTTTTTTTTTTGTGGAAGTACAAATGGCCAACAAATACCGAAGTTTATTCGCCGCAAATGGCAAGAGATATTCAATAATGGTGAAAAGATAGTCAACCATGGTTCCGTAGAGTTTCACTTTGCAAAAACAAATAAAAAGCTGCAAGTTGATGTCGGAGAAAAGTGTCGGGATTTTGGATATTTTGGCAGTCAAGGTTTATATAACCTTTTGCTATGTAAGAACATTCATCAAGGAATTCGAGAAACCACCACGTCTGTATGGCGCAGTTGGTTAAGCGCCTGCCTTTCCATTGAATCAATTGTTGGGTCGCAGTTTCGAGTCCTCGAGCAAATTTTGAACTTCTACTTAGGATTTCGAATCTGGTCCACCATTTGGCGTTGGGGTTAAATAAACGGCGACATAACTGGAATGGTCGACCAGGAAAAGAAGTCTGACCTAGTCGGTGTATTAGCTGGTGGAATTCTTATTCGCAAACCAAAACATTAAGGTACATCTGAGTTTCAAACCAACTCGGCCAAATCCGTGTAAAAATTATACTCAACTGTTTGCAACATCTTCTAAGTGACTGACAACGACTTGACTACCAAAGCAGATCCAATCTTCCTACACTTTAATCTTAATGCTTTTGCTAACTGAACTATATTGGCATTGCCATTTCTGACCGAATAGGAAACTAGCATTCTATTTTTCTGGTTCTACAGCAAATGCTGCATCTGAATGTTTCTACAGACAGCGACAAAGCCATCTGGCCTATGGCTCTATTACCAGTGCTAAACTTATCTGATCTATAATCAGTGCTATTGTTGGCTGGCACTACAGTGGAATTACTATCTACGTAAGGGCTTGTTTGCTTTATCTTAGTTGAAGTATAGTTGAAAAGATTGCGAGTGAATACCGTTCTTAGTTAGTAACTTAAGTTGGCGCTACAGTCCTCAATCAGCAAGCTTCTCAAGCCAGTTTGGTCAGTTTCGCCTACCAAGTTGGCGAGGTTCTTCCTCATTTGAGTCACGGTCTTGATGTCAATTTGCTCTAATGCCAGAGCAATATAAGATGTTGGACTTTTATTCCTTTTGCTAGATCGATGTCGCTGTACAACCCGTACAGTTTATCGTTGAATCTTCGTCTCCATCAAAAGGTGCTCTCATCCGCTTTCGAAAGTGTCCATACATCTACGTTATACAGCAGCACCGGGACTATGCAGGTCTTATTGATTGAGACTTTAGTTTTTCGGGAGAGGGCTTCCTTAACCCAAAGAAACGTTTGAACTCAGCACTGGTGTTGTACTCTGTGTTTATAGCGGTGCTTTGGTATACAAAATCCCTCATTTTCTCAAAGTTATAGTTGTCTATGGTGACGTTCTAACCAAGATATCGGCCATGGGTATCCTTTTTTCATGACAGCATATACAATACATCGTTTTGCCCTAGTTTGCCGCCAAACCCATCTGTGTCGCTTTTGTCATTGTAAGCATAACGCTGCCTTCTTCCGATGATGTCAATATCATTGGCGTAGTTGAACAGATATTTGAAAGATAGTGCCTCAAGTGTTGTCGGAGTTTTGCACAATTCTTCTTAGTACGATGTTGAAGAAATCGCATGACAGCGCATCATCTTGTCAAAAACTAAAGGTTCGGTGAGGTCAGTCATGCCAAAGCAAGACATGGCTAGACTTAACAGCTCTTTGCTTATGTCTGTAGATGCTGTCATTGGCAGCCTTGAAATCGATAAAAAAGCGGTGGGTGTCGATTTGAAGTTCGTGGTCGTTTTTTCAAGACCTGCCGTTATGTGAATATTTGGTCTGGGGAAGACTTTGCTGGTCTTGAGGCACACTGGTATGAAAATAGGACTTATCATGTTGTTGATGCCTTCAGACGTTCCCATAATATCGCAGAAGAAAAATTATAGGCAATGTTAAGAAGACTCACAACTCTATAGTTGGGGCAGCTTAGAGAGTCATCTTTCTCTACGATCGGGCAAACAATACTGAGGTTCCATTCATCAGGCATGCTTTCTTCCGACAACGCTATTAATTTGATATACTCTTTACCAAGTCATAGCCCGCCGCTTCGAAAAGCCGTCTGTTCCAGCACCTTTATTAAACTTAAGCTTTTTTTTCAAACTTGTCTATTTCCACCATAATTTTAACAACTTTCTTAACGAAAACGAAATAAACGCTAATTCAATAAATATACATTTTCGTAAATGGCCAACTAAAAATTGGCTCTCATTACATATAATTTTAAAATAATTACTTAGACTAAATTACTAGAACATATTTTGTTTTGAGATATTTTATAATTTATTATTTTCGTTGCGAGAAGAAAAGGCGGAGGTTAAAAAACTCCTCATTATAATATATTTTTTAACAAAGAACAAAAACAAAAAAAAACGAAAAAATATTACTTACAAACGACTTAACCTAACTTAGCCTAAGTTTTAGCTTCTACCCAATCTAGCCACCAGTATTTATTTAAATTTGACCTATTGTCATTATTTACATCTTTATCAGGTACGCTCATGCAGTACTATATTTCCAAATATTGATTTCATCCCTTGAGTGTGTACATGAAGGATTCGTTTATCTGTTGCTCTTCTGGCAGCATGATATTTGATAGATAGCTATGTGCAACCAGATAAAGAAATGCTTCAGGTGACATATGTCCACTTAACAATGAATTTCTAAATACCCAGGGTTAGGATTAAATAAACCCGATATGAATTCATTCTCAATAACATTACTCGACCGCGCAAAATGATTCCTCGCAAGGTCTAGAATGACATTGTCAATTCTAGACACGCCGGAAGCATCCAATAGACATAATGCCGAAAGTCGGAATGAGCGCTTCTGTACATTCCCGTGCATGCTCGTAGGCATTTCCTCTCAAAAATTCAGTACTTCTCCATATAAGATGGGCTTATGTTCCACTGGACTCGCATAAGTCAAAATTGAACGCACAAAAGCTTGGTTACAAATGACCTTCACATCTGATCTCAAATAGTTGGTATATAAAAGTTTCTTCAGCGACATAAATGCTGCCCTTGCTTTTTTTAATTGGATATTTACATGATCATTATAATACAGGAATTCATCTTAGGAAACTCTTAAATACCTCACAACAGTTTTTGTTTTGATTCGAAGGCCATTTGAAGATGTTATAACCAAATTTCTCCAATTGCGTCGCAAGTCTGAATTGCCTTGTCCATTTTTAGCATTTTAGAAACGTAAATATTAAAGAGTATTGGTGCGGATACTGTGCCTTGCAGTAGACCATTAATGGCATCTTTGATATCGTTATCTTTCCTTTCGTCGAATGGATCAGGCTGCCTGAAAGCGGACATTGATACATCACCGATTACGGGATACAGAACCTTTTGCCTCGCGTTATTCTATAGCGATATTTCATATCACTAATTTGATACTATCGGGTTTTTCAATAAGAGCGCTACAAAAACGGTTTCGGATATCAATGAAATTCTTTATTCCTGTGAAAGTACGTTCGATGCCATTGTATGTATGGAACTCGATTTTTTTTTGCATGGCCACCACGGGCATGCTTGCAGAAGTCCAGACGCTGAACCCAATTTTCGACGGTTTTCAAGCATAAATCGGCCGATACTACTGCAATTTCACGTTCGATATCCGTATGAAGTTCATCAATCGTCACTGGCTTGTAGGCATAGACCATAAACTTGACGTAGCCTCACAGGAAATAGTCGAATGGCGTCAAATCGTACGAGCGAGGCGGCCAGGCGACTGGACCATTTCGTGAGATAACACGTTCTCCAAACTTGGTTTCCAATAAATTGATTGTGACATTCGCTGTGTGGCTTGTGGCGCCGTCCTGTTAGAACCGCATATCCTCCAAGTCAATATCATCCAATTGGGGCCAAAAATATTCGGTTATCATTGAACGGTAGCGATCCCAATTCTCAGTAACGTGCTGGTCTTGATCATCACGGAAGAAGTACGGCCCAATGACGCCGCCGGCCCTTTAACCACACCAAACCGTAATTTTTTTCGGGATGCAATGATGACTCATATATTTTGTTTATTGACAGAGTCATTCAGCCAGAAATGAGCCTCATCGCTGAAGATGATTTTTCGATGAAAATCCGAATCATTTTCAAGTTGTTGCTCAGCCCAATGTACGAACAAACGACGCTTCTGGTGGTCGAGCGGCTTCAGTTCTTGCGTCAATTTAATCTTGTAAGGATGTAGGCCAAGATCTTTTCGCAAAATTCGCCACAACGACGTCACTGAGATGCCCAACGCTTGAGAACGACGTGTGAGAGACACATTTGGGCTTTCTGCAACTGAAGCCTCAGGGGCAGCAATATTCTCGTCACTACGGGCACTTCTTTGTCTCACTGGCACGGGGACAGTTTGAACTGTGCCTGTGGATTCAAATTTTTCCACTAGACGCTCAATTGTTGATCTGCTTATACGATTATGACGACCATAAATAAGACGTAGCGCTCTTAACGTTGAGGCCACTGACTCCAAATTTCGGTAGTAAATTTTAATAATTTCGACTCGTTGTTGGCTCGTATATCTTTCCATTATGAAATGGCAAACCTTACTGAAGACAAATGTCAAAAGAGCGGCAAGAAATATGGCGTCGTTTGCTGTCTCTGTCGCTCTACTTTTGTAGCGTCCTTGTTGAAAAACCCTTTATTTATAATTACTACTTCTTTTTAAAGCAATTTTAAAGGTAAAGTTTGGAGACTTACGAGTAAACACATACACACATTTCTTGTTTGTAGTGAGAAGCCCCTTTTCAGCTGATGCTGTATGCATTTCTATACGACGAAAGTACCAAACAAAAGCGGAAGCCTATATGCGCTCTTAAATGTCTGAGTTTAAAAATTAAAGTGCCACTTCACTAAAGTCGAACGAGTAAAATACCCAAACAATTTATTTCGCGCGTGTTACGAAAGCTGTGAAAATGAAATAAAGTACAACTCTCCGACCGGGTGGTGATCTTTAGACTGTCATAAATCTTAATCTACCTTTACAATTCATTACATACGTAAAATTTGCGTCGGCGCATAGAGTTCAACGCCTGAATGCAACTTCCGGCAGAAGTGCAAGGTACACAAATCGGTTTGTCATTGCGAAATCGTCAGGAAAGGCAATGCGTGCGAAAGCATGCCGAAAGCATAACAAAATGGAGTGATTGAACTTAGTATTTTCTGACCCAGCGGGAAAGACGTAACTCAGGAAAATGCTTTAACGTAACTGGCGCGAAGAAATCGCATTGAATTAAAACCCATCCAATCTTTAGTGGTTTTCGGTTGTAGTTGAAATACTTTTCTCATCTCACCTCGAACTCAGCAACCACATTAATTCGGGGCATAAGGATGTCAACGAATTTGCTTTTTTGACTTTTCATGCTTCCGCAACGAAAAAAGCGAAAATTTGTTCATGAACGTTATTTTATCATCATTCTTTTGAATTAAATTTATTATTATCGTTTTAAATAACCATCGAATTGAAATCATTTTTCGAAAATCAATTGAATTCACGTAATAACCAAACTCGTACATAAGTCAGTTGAAGTCAACAGTGCATTCAAATACTATTGTGTCCAAAAAATAAGGTGACATTGTATTTATTTTGAAAATTCTTTATTTATTCTTCCAAATCAATTTCATCCCCTTCAAAGTAATCCCCTCCCGATGCAATGCACTTATGCCAACGGATTTTCCAATCTTTGAAACACTGGTTGTAGTCACTTTCCGGGATGGCCTTCATTTCCGTCTTCGCTGCGGCTTGAATCTCCTCTATCGTATCAAAACGGTGGAGCGGTCTTTTGAGCTTGTTGAACAGCCAGAAGTCGCACGGCGCCAGATCAGGTGAATACGGTGGTTGCGCAACGATATGGGTTGAGTTTTTGGCGAAATCATCACGAATTACGAGTGCGGTATGGGATGGTGCATTATCGTGGTGTAAAAACCAAGAATTCTCTTTCCACAATTCCGGCCTTTTTAGGCGGATAGCGTTACGCAAACAACCCATAACGTTCAAATAATATTCCTTGTTGACTGTTTGGCCGGTTGGAAGGAATTCATAATAATCGAAGAAAACAGTCAACATGACCTTGATTTTTGAGCGACTTTGGCGCGGTTTTTTTGATTTCGGCTCTCCTTTGGCACGATATTCGCTCGATTGATCGGTTGTTTCGGGGTCGTAAGCATAGACCCAAGTCTCACCGCCAGTTATAATGCATTTCATGACATCCCGGTAGTCGGAAAGCATTTTTTTATACACTTCAACGCGACGCCTTTTTTTCTCCAAAAAATTCAATGTTTTCGGTACCAGTCGAGATTTGACGCGCTTGAGGCCCAAAGCATCCTTTAAAATGGTATTGACTGAGCCTTTCGATAAGCCAACTTCATCAGCAAGGTCTCTAATCGTTAATCGATGGTTTTTCAACACCAAATCTTTGATTTGTTGGACGTGAGCTTCATCAGTTGAGGTTGATGGTCGCCCAGAACGCTCTTCGTCTTCGACATGTTCACGGCCGGCTTGGAAATCACTATACCACTTGTAAACATTTTTTTTAGACATAGCCTCATCATCAAAGGCTTTCTGCACCATCCTCAACGTATCCGCAGCAGAAAATTGATTCCGCAAACAAAATTTAATGCAAATTCTTTGCTCAATAAATTTCGACATCGAAAAAATCGAAAAACTCACTTTTAGCAGCTCACAAAACGACGCGTATCTCTATACTATGAATATATTTTGACATGAAATTTCACAAAGATGTCACTGACAGTACTACCAACCTAAAAAGAAAGAAAAATTTCCAAATCCTCGACGCGCGCAGTTTAAATTCATATGTCACCTTAATTTTTGGACACAGTAGTATTTCGTTGAAGCCATAAGTGAATTCACTTTAAATCGATTGAAGTCGGGGAATTCTACTTAAATTGTTTGAATTACAGGGTGGCTTAAAAACAGAAAACTCAATGTACATAGACCTTTAAATTTTTTCCATTACTTTTTGAAGTCGATACGGGATTGATCTCTTCTTACTGCGTTTTTGTGGCAACCTTTGGCTTAAGGATCTCTTGTTGGATATTCCCGTTTACAGCTTTCAAATCAATTGTCATTTTTTCATCAGCCTGTGAACATGAAGAAAGAAGTCTGGAGCGATTAAATCGCCAAACCAAGACATAAGGCGACTCGAAAACGCATCCTTCAAAATTCCCATTGTCGTACGACAATCCAGTCGCAACGCTTCATTTTGCCAAAGAAAAAAACTCGGTCATCATTGTTCTTTTTGGCTCAATAGTCGCAGTATCCTTGTTATCCCTACCGCAATAAAAAAAGGTAATATAATGCGTCTTCGTGACAAATATGGTTTGTTTGCGCATCCGATGAGATGGAAATGGGCTTCGACGCTGATGATGAATTTAGACTGACAATTGTCACTGAGTATAGATAAAAGGCGGGTCTACAGGTAATAGCTGATAGAGTGTCTATTGCCTGTTCCCGGTTTGGAATATTCAGACCACTTTTGCCTGAACATATCAGGCTTGAGCGTATTTTAGCTAAAGGCATTGACAGCAGATTGCTTTGAGTTGCCTCAGGCTCATGCAGCAAAGCTAGCCTTATACATATATTTGAGTATTTCGGCTGTAATACAATTTTGTTTTGTTTTCCATTAGACAGCTTGGATATGTTGCACTTAGAAAAACCTGTTTACCAATAAAGCTTCAGACAAGTCATAGAAATTTCAGAATCTTGTAATCTGCATCAGGTAGACAATGCGGTTAAGGAAGACTTCTTCTTCAGTGGTCGAACAAATACTGGATGACTTTTCTAGATCCGGAACATGATGAAAGTCCAACGCTCTACAAACAGAGCAAGTTCGGCGGTTGCCCTAAACATGGCTTAATCCACTACAAGCAAATCAGACCCTTGAACATTTTTAGTTCAAGACTTTGCTGATGGATTTGCCTTTGCAATTTCTATAATGACAATTTTTTAGTCAAACTAAGACATCAAGAAAATCTGATGGGAAACTCTACAAGAAAAAAACTGAATGGCATACAAACTAAACCTGTGTCCCAGTTGGTGTTCCATAAAAGTAATCTACCGATCTGCTTTTAGATTCTTTTTCTTCCTTTTGTTCCATAATGAAACTCACGTCACACACTTCTTAGAACAGAAGAAATTAAATGATGGCAAAACTGTTTGCAGAAACTATTTCCCAGGCATGATCATTTCACTAAGTGTGTCTTTCTGCGGTGCCTACTTTAAAGTGTTGCGTTCTATTGACCTAGAACTGCACGCTTCAAGTACGCAGTAGGCCAGAGGTTTTATGAAAAACAATGCTAGTACATTGGACAGGTTTATCTAAATATTCCACCTAAACAACGCGTAACACATTCAAATAATAAAAGTCGAATTCTACACCCGTGTTTTCGAAAATTGGACGTTTTGTTCTTAAATGTGAGAAAACCAGCTTTGGAGATCTATTGTGAAGTGTTTACTTCTTTGGGTTAGAACATTTCTTCAACTAGATTGCAAAGGGTATTTTTTAGTCATAAGCATTAAATTGAGATTCTTCACTTGAAGCACCATCTAGAAACTGTCTGTAATCATTCCCTCTCATTATGAAGACATTTCGAATCCTGAAGTTTTGTTAAGATGGATGTCTTAAGATTAAGATGGCCCACAGATACAAAATTTCAGCGGCGACCAGAAAACAAGGAGCAAATTTTAAAATGGGAACAATAAAACCCTTCAAGTGCGAGACGAACACGCACACAAAGGGTTCCGTACCATCGTACAAACTGTACTTTGATTTTTATTTAATTATTTAATTAACAAACTTCTCATTACCTATTTCTTGGCGTTAAATTGAGCTGCGATTTTTAAAAAACACTGTTTTACAGTTCTTTAATTTTATATTATTTTTATTATTTGGAAAATTCAGCCCCGTGACAGAAAGACGAGCGGGTACGGAAACCTAAAAAGTAATAAATCTTTGATTTTGGTATTTGACATAAATGGAGAATATCGAATTCGAGGCAACGTTGGACAATAGATATTATCTATGAGAATCCGTCAAGCATGAAGCCGATCTGTAATGGTTTTGCGAAGTTTCTGTTTAATTTGTTTCAGAGATCTGATTCGAATAACTGAAAAAAATCAATAAAGCATATATGCGCTGCAACCTCTGGACTAAGATTGATTTAGGAAGGATTCATGCTTCAAAGCTTAAACACATTTAACGATTTTTCAAAAACACCTAAAGAAGAAGAAATAATACAAATTATGATATGACCGTCGTAATCATCAGATTAAAACTGGTTAATGTTAAAGAAGCTAGATAGAGAGTCTGGATAAAGGACTGGAGGCCTTAACAACAACAGATGTGCCAACAGATTTTGGTGTCAATTTTTATGCCTGTTTATGTACACTTATGGACAAGCTAAAAATCAACTCTGTACAAGCCCGTTTTGAGGTTCATATTGGTATATAAGGTTTATAAGGCTTACTTATGATGTTTTGAAAGAATAGATTTCTTCGGGTTAGGTTTCAAGAGGGAGTTAAAGCCCTGTATTAATAGTTCAGGATTTTTTTTTGCGGTAAGATGTTTTGTTATGATGCTTATTATTAGAACTATGCGTAATTTACTATCTCAAAGCTGACTTTTTTTAACTTAATCATTTCTTTCGTTTAAGTCAAACTAAATATTTTATTAAAAAACTTGGTTTGGGTGCGATTTTTAAAAGAAAGAACCTTAAACAAATCCATTAGAACCATCCATCATTTCCACTTGAGAATATTCAATTCAATTCAATTTCAATTTTAATTTTTTTACACTTTTAGTATTTAACCAAAATTCATACAATTCAAGTTACTAAATTTGCAAATATGAACTAGAAGAGAAAATTAAAATAATATTTAATACCATTTATAAGAGTAAGTAAATAACATAATAAATAATTATGGGGGGGGGTGATCCTTTTTAATTAAGACACAAAATTATTTATGTATTATTGTTTTATGAATATTTGTTTAATAAAAATAGTAATAAGGCTATCCAAAAATAAATTTGTACAATGCACCAAAACATCTAAGTTACGAGTTAGAGTAAAGAATTGAATCACGGAACTTTATATCATGTGTATGAAGCCAGTGTTTTGCGTGATACACACAATGATTAATTGGAATTAGAGACCTCAACCAGATTGGTCGACTGTTAAACAGACGACATGAACTTATAGCAAAAAAAATTCTTATAGTGCGAAATTAAGGCTCTAATTCAAGATGCAATTGCTTTGTTTGCAGATTAAAGCTTTCTAAGACTCTCATGTACAAATTATCAGATCTAAGGTATAAACAATTTTGCTCACTTTATAAGATTTTGATTTTTCTTTGATATTTTGAATTTACTCAATGTTTTATATTTATTTATTTTTATTTCTTTTTTTCGATCATTATCTTAAACTTAAGTTTATACTGTTTTTTAATCTTACATAATTTTGATCATTCCACTTTTATATACAATAGCTTTGTTGGTACTCTTAAAGACTGAGTCTTACATGTACTTGATTTAAACATTATAATAAATTGAATTGAATTGAATTGAACAATGGAAAATTCGGAAAAAGTAAGAAATGCTTACCACATATTCTTCTAATGATATATTTTTGTAAGACAATGAGTGGAAGAATCTTGCTGAAATAGGCTCCACCGAAGCAAGTAATTTCGTTTTGAAGATATGAATAAAAAATCCCGTATAAACTATAGTAAGAAATTTTGCTGAGCATTTTGGATAGAAAAAAACCTACAAAGCGTTTTCCAGAGATTATTTATATGGTTGCTAAACCACATTTTTGAATCTTAAATGAGCCCCATTTATTTAAACTCATTGACACTCTCAATTAAAGAACACAAGACTGCAATTAAATCGATTGCGAATTCCTGCAGTCTGAGATACTTGAAACTGCTCATTTTAACCAACTAGTTTGTGAAACAGTTGCTGATGTTTTTGAATTTAAGAAAATCGGTCATCTGTGCTTGTCTAAGCCCTTGCAGAAAGTGATGAGACTGAAGCACACTATCTGATAATTTTAATAGAAGGATAACTCCTGAGACATGGTCTTTCTAAAACCTGAATCTTTTCCAATAGGACAACTGTAAGTAATCATAGGTCTGACGAGATCCATGTAGCATATGACCTTTTTTTTTAAATTATTTGATTATTTGCTCGCTCTTCAAGAGGATATTAAGACTCTTATAATGGGTGTAGCACAGAGCGAGCGGAAGAATTAGGAGAAGAATGAAAGATTGTGTAGTGGTTTGAGAAACTCAGGTGTAATTGGTTTCAATTCACTTCCGTGAAACTTTGAAAGTTTGGACGATTTAGCTTAAACACCCCACTGTCAGTGTTATGCCTTCACAGCAGAGCCATCTACACAAAATCTACACAAACAGCTGTTTTGAAAACACGAATTAGGAACTAAGCCGATACAACAACCACTACAACAACGCCACCCACTAGTCAGACTACTATCACTGGTCGACCAACCCAGTGATAGTGCCATTAACTTGATCCCAATGGCAAATGGTGACTGGACCAGATTCGAAAAACTAAACCAGTTCTCTAGGAATCGAACCTGGGAATTATCAATTGAATCAATTGAAAGGCAGGCGCTCTACCAACTTCGCCACCCAGCTCTACCTACCCTAGCACTGAGTTGGCTTCTGGAAAATAGTCTCGTTGTCATGTTTAAAGATGAATATTGGTCCAGCCAGAGTACCAGGTATCTGAAACGAACAAGAGTTAACGCCTTTTCTTCCGGGTTTCTCAAGAACCGGCCTAATACAACAGAGTTCTGAACGGAATGGTTTCCGATTTCTGGTAGTTTCTCTTAAACTTCCGGCCATCAGGATATTGCTTAATCTAATTCATTTAGATTCATCACGCTACATGAGGTTTCTAATGATTTCGATCTTTGGAGCTGATCTATACTCAATGAAGTCCTCTGGCATGGTGAAGGGACGCTATAAGATCACCCGTGAAAATGATGAAAAGTATTGGAAAATAAATGGAACCTGTTCTCGGTTTCTTATTAATTCGAATATTCCAACATAAGTAACATTGCAATACTTTGCATGCCATGAAGCATGTAAAGCAGAGGTATGCTAACACCAAATCTGTAACTGATCCAAGAGCATTTCTAATCACAAAGCGTCGAAGGCCTTTTCCTTGCAATGTTTCTAGCTCGATTAACGACTTTCTCGCATAGCTTTCTGATTCCCCGAAGTAGACTCATTGACCGAATATTCGCCGAAATAAAAATGAGAAATCCATATTAAATTTAACAAAAGAGAACAAATTTGGTTTTAAAGTTTTGGCCCCCTTAAATCGATACAACTTTCGATGAAATACGTCAGAGAGCAATCGCTTGATAAGTATGCATCCTGGAAATAAAAAAAAATCAAGCCCATTAAACTACTTTTATAAATTAGTTATCTAACGGACAAAAACATAGACATAGGCATTAAAATTAATGAAAACTACTATTTCTTTAACACAAAACCAAATGAGAGGGAAGAAGAGAAAGCAATGAACCTATAAAAAAAATGATTCATCCGATAATAAAGTCAGTGACTAACTTTCTTAACACAAATTCAACAAAAAGTCTACACCTTGTACTAACCTCGACTCATATTCGTAGACTTTTATTGAGGAGCATGTTCTCTTGGTAACTTGGTTCCAGTCTTATGGAAAAAAAATACAAAGGTCTCTGCTAGAACAGCTATTAACAACAAGTCAATAATTATTTAACTTCTTGGAGGTCAATCAGTTTCAGTTTCACTTTCATTCGATCTGTCTTGGCACAAGTTGCATAGTTGATCTGGTAAACTGGTTTCTGGTCTTGATTATTTGAGAACACATGTCGTTGCGTCATCGCTCGTTAGACCGATGCGTGACACAGACACTTATTGGAGTTGTTGGTTCCATTTAATTGTAGGAATACAAAAGTTAATACGAAACTGGTGCACTTGGACTGGTTCGCTTTATTCTATTTTTCTTTTATAGTTCATTGGACGCCCGGATTTGTGCTTTTAGATTAATGAATCAATTCCTTAAGGATTCCTGTATCAGGAGCTCTCATATCTTCACTGTGCAAAAGACCAAGATCTCGGTGAGATCAATCAGCTCCTGTTGGTTAAGATTCGTGTTGTAGAGATTAAGCAGCGTTCCGTTTACCATCAGTAACCTAAACCAGGTATCATTTGAGAGTTGACAACCACTTGAAGTCAGCTTCAAGGCAACCCCTGAGGATTTAAGTTAGCAGGTTCGAAAAGGTCGAAAAGAGATCTCTCTCCGAAGGCTCATGAGTTGTTTGAAGTCGATTATTGTAACAACGGCACGGATAAAGCCAGAAGCGAAAGGGATGATGATACCTAAATAAATGTTCGTCAAATGAGGCTTGAGTCCGCAAGCGGAACTCATGGTATAAAGAGTGAATGCGTCAGAAGTTTTCATCGATTTTACACTAGATCCAACACATTACGCACTGCTCCGGATTAGCACTGGCCCTATGCTTCGGAATCAACGATGGAAATATCTATGAACACTCTACACTGGGAATCACTATGAGCCCAAGTTCCACCTCCATGTGATTATCTATTAAATAAAAGTCTTTCAATGCGTATTGATCTTCATTGAAAGAAAACCTGATATTGGACAATCCCGATATTGTGGTCATGCTCAATGCATGAGGAGTCGATGGAGCTACTGGGATCTGATGCATGAACATACCAGTTACCAGAGTTGTTATAACATCACTCAAAGTGTTTCTTGAGAATGAGCGTTTGGCTTATGCTTGATTTGGATGTTCGACTAGGCTTCCGATGAACTCAAAAATTATAAAGAAAAAAAAAGCCATCATGCCCATGATAACGCATATGACGTCGATAGTCAAGGATTCGGACTGATTTGAAAAAACTAGCTGCTAAGGATTTTATGCACTCACTGACTTTTATAGCTGTCGAAAAGGCTTTTATGATCAGCATGGGCCTAAAATCGAAAAGAAAACCCAACTGGAGGTTTCTATCACGGCAAGCTCGAACGGCGTACCCATTCTGAACTGCAAACTAACCAGTGCGGTCAGGCAGTGCGTCCGTCGACAACCTTGTCAAGAAACGCCAAACATGCCAGCAAGTCGATCGTTATACTCTCCGGAATGATCGTTAACTGCAAAGTCACTCCGTCAAAAAAGTCATTCACTGCACACTCTGCATCACATTCTGAAGAAATACACAAAACATACTTTAATTCGTTGTGGATCCTAGGTACAGGAAGTCCTTTAAAACCTTGAAGCTATACAAGATGGGGCTTAAGTTATATCCTCGTCGTCATGCACCATAACGAGAGTGCACACAAGTTGGATTCAGAGGGCGTACATTACATTGAAAAAAGGAGATGTTCCCATGCAAGGTTTGCACCGTTCGCTGCCCCCTGATACTCAAGTGAGGTCAACCTTCTCCCAAGGTGGGTTAAGCCAAGTGCCAATGAGTCCGTTTTAAGTAGTTATGAGAATAAACAGGATTTGTTCGTGGGAAAATAGCATACCTTTAAACTGAAATGCTTCTTTAACAGTGCATAAGGGATTGGCCTTGTTTTTTTTTTTTTCGAGGACGGTGAACGTTACAGATGGAAGTTCAACAATTTTTAATTTTGTCGTCAGCATCTAAATTGGATCTCGCTCACACAGCTCGGGCATCGAGCAGTCTAAATGATATAAACGAACAGTCTCCATCGACAGTCTGCACAGTCAAATGAGTTTGGTAGACATGTCAAAACTTAGCACGGCTCTATACTGTTCTATTCTTAAGTCCATCATATTGGCCTCTTAAATCTATGTACTCACGGTGAGCATCTAAAGGGAACTCTTTTGTCTAATTTTCAAGATCTGTCATAGTGTGAAGATTTGAACGATTGGCGACTTTCTTGGCCTAAAACGGTACTGAAATTAAGAAGACTTACCACTCTGATGTTAGCGCTGTAAGACAAGTTTTTTTTGTTTAAGGATCACGGAGACGATACTGAGGTTCTACTCATCGGGCACACTTTTACTTAAGAATCGATGCGATGTTTGTGGTTACCTGACCAGGTTATCTCTAGTTTTTTTGAAAAGTTCGGCAGGCAGTGCATTGGCACCAACAGCCTCATTGCAATTGGGTTGGGCTGGTCTGTTTTGTCGGTTATAAAGTATGTGGAATGGTTCATCTGACTAGCCTCCACTAGAATCTTTTTGATTCTCTTCATGGTTTTAAAACTTTGAATATCATTGTGGTTCATATTTGAATGTATCTCCCTATATACTCTATAATGCACGTTGCCTTCGCGAGCAGCTCTCGTCCTTCTGTGAACTGATAGTCAGATACATAAAAAACTGGCCAAGTACGAGTTGGACTCTGAGCAACAAAGGTACTGAACACGCTTGTAGGCATGAAATAGTTCCTCCATTCCAGATATCGAGTCTCGAAGAGTTTTCCCACTAAGGTAGATTAGTATATGGTATTCATGTTAACTTGATACCTCTACGCGTTCCTGAGAAAAATTTGGTGATAGACAAACGGATAACGAATTGTTCCTATAATAGTTCCGTTTTTCCTTTTGAGGAATGGAACCTTAAAATCGATAGACCTCCATATGATCTTGTAACTGCTTATGAAGAAATTATTTTCAAGTCCTTATTCTCAGATCTGAACCTGTTGGAAATAAATCTAAATACTTGGGTATAATTATTGACAAGGACCTTAATAAGCACGAACATATAGACTTTAACTGCAAGAAAATAGGGAAAAATAGGTTTCTTCCAAAGGATCAAAAAAAAAATGGATGACATAACAGCTATAATGGAATATAATTCAATTGCAAAACCCAAATTTTAGTTTTGCTCTACAATAATTTTTTCGTGCGGCAATTAAGGCCAAATAGAAAGACTACAGAAGCTGCAGGGCAATGAGGACCCCCTGAAATGCAATCGATCCACTGCAAAGAGTTTTATGTTTGAAACGCTTAAATGGTTTAACGTCA
Source organism: Orthonevra nobilis (assembly GCA_963555765.1). Lineage (NCBI taxonomy): Eukaryota > Metazoa > Arthropoda > Insecta > Diptera > Syrphidae > Orthonevra > Orthonevra nobilis. Next base: position 58,137,483 of record OY743224.1, read on the forward strand.
AGAAAAGACTAGAGAACAACACATTATTGGACGTTTTTAAAATCATGCATGGCGCTGCTCTTAGCTTTCATACTTCGAGTGCGAGTTGCGCGGCTTACCAGTTGCGAAACATAAATTTATAAATATATAAATTTAATTTATTCAAAACACTGCAAAATGATATAAAAATGAGACAAATTTAGGAATATTTCAAAATAAATGTACTGATTTTGTAAAAAGAAGTATTTAAAAGAGTATAAGACTGAATTCAAAAATTAACTTATTTTATATGTAAAGAAAAATTATGTTAATAAATATGAATTATGTGAATTGATAACAATTAAAGAACATTTTACATTAAATGTTTAATCGAAGTATACAGGGAATACAAGATTTAATTTACATGTAATGATGAATTATGTATAGTAAAGTATGGATTTTATAAAGTATTGAATTAATACTAATCAACTTTACTAAACTAAACAATTGTTCTGTCTAGTATAATTCCATCAATCGTTTTCCACGTATACAATAATAAATGTACCTCATTCAAGACCTCCATTGATTCATTCATTTAAAAAAGGCTAACAATAATAATACCCATTAAGACTGCATTTCAAATCAATTTTCAAGCCAATTTCACGTTGGTATTAATCACTAAAACCCCATCACCCAAGCAGCCAACTCCTAACCAGCCTTGTTTGGAAAATTTTTATTGATTCTATTGATTATTTGTTTTTTTTTTGCTGTCAAATTTTTACACTCTTTATGGTTTTCATCAAGGCGGCCAATTTTTGCATAAACAAAACAGACAATAATCCGTCTTCGTAACTGGGCAAGGGTGTACAAAATGCAAATATGTAAATACGAGTAAATGTTTGAGGCCTTCATCACATACTAATCGAGCTGCCAGCGCACAATCATTTTCCAATATTTTGAATCAAAACTGTCATTTAAAATTCTCTTCGTGTAGCGATAGTCGTTTACCTTAATTGCTACATAAAAACAGTCTTACATATGAAGAGTCAACGTCTATTACGAAACTATGAAATGGTTGACGGAAAAGCGTATACAAGTGTAACGCCGAGTCGCTTCGGTTCATAATGTAGCTAGGAGGAAGTGATGTTGCATATTTGGAACCAGCCAAAGACACAGACGCATTTGAAAACATTAACTTTTTATTATTGAAAAAAACTCCGAGGTCTTTTCTAAAGGCAACCTTGGCTATGAACTGTAGAGCACCGAATGATGCAGAATTTTCAGAACTTGTAAAACATACAAAAATAACAAGTACACTTTTAAGATTGTGATTAAAGTCTTAAGAGGTGTCAAAAAGCAGACAAATGTTTAATTGGCACTAATAAAGTGTAAGGCAAAAGGCATAAGGTCATTGTATGATACCTTCAGTATCATGGTTGTTTGAATTGTGACTTCATTAAATTGTTGACTCGATTTGTTAGCGCAAATAATACACTTGCATATGTTTTGAAACGTACAGGGTGTTCGAAATCATCTCAATATGCAGCATAGTACTTATGTACTTTTGAGGTTTCACTTCGTTGTCCGTCTGTCTGTCACCATCCTTTTTCTCAGGAACTCGTGGGCGGCGAAGTTGGTAGGGTTCCAGGTTCCAGGTTCGATTCCTAGAGTAGTGGTCTAGTTTTTCGAATCTGGTCCAGTCACCATTTGTCATTGGAATCAAGTTAATGGCACTATAACTAGATTGGTCGACCAGCGATAGTAGTCTGACTAATGGGTGGCGTTGTTGTAGTGGTTGTTGTATCGGCTTAATACCTAATTCGTGTTTTCAAAATAGTGGTTGGTGTAGTTTGTGTGTAAACTGCTCTGCTGTGAAGGCATAACACTGACAGCGGGGTGTTTAGCTAAATCTTCCAAACTTTCAAAGTCAACTTATGTCGGATAAAACCTTGCGAATCTGGTGAAAGTTAATGGGTCGATATCAAAATTCTCCGTCCCGTTTCGGGCCCCACCTACAGAAGAGAGTTGAAACCAAATACACCTGAGTTTCTCAACCACTACAAAATCTTTCATCCTCCTCCTACTTTTTCCACTCGCTCTGTGCTTCACGCATTGTAAGAGTATAAATATCCTCTTGAAGAGCAAGCAAATAATAAAAAAATAATTAAAGGAACTCGTGGAGATATTAAGTTGAAATCAAAACGAAAAACGTATTACTACGGTCTCTTAAAGTTGTATAAAAAATTAAGTTTCGTGATATGGCTATGGCTGTTTTTACCGCATATTTTAATCCTCATAAATCCAAATGCCGTAAATTTGTACTTAGATCACGCAAGTTTTTTTTTTCAATCGCAATGTGAAATTAAAAATAAATTAAAAATATATAGGGTACTACATACGATCAAAAGTAGGAGACTCGATTCTATTGATGGACGAACCATTAACATTCATACCGAAAAGTTTGTACGGAGCCTCCGTTGCGCGATTCCGACTCGCACTAGGCATTTTTTTTTATCAAATCAAAGCAAAACTGAAGGTTCATATTCCTTCACCATTTGACTATGAAATGAACTTTTGTCTTTTTCACATGAGGAATTTTGCGTGCTACAATACTACAACTTTTTCAAAGCTTTTTTGTAAACATAGTTTTTGAATGTCGGGCGAAATAGGCAGCTCTTCAGATAATTGGAAGGAGAAAGGTAAATTGCACCGAAAAACATTTCTCTATTCAACTCAGTAAAAAGCTACCTGTTCCATCCAACATGCTTTTCAATCCCATGCTCGTGTAGCCAGGCAATTAGGAATCTTTCAGCCAAGCCAAAGTCAGATTGTTGCGCTTTGGGTCCTTCAATTCAGGTAGAATTGGACTAAAGTCGATTGTATATGAAAAAGCCTTCACTAATCAAAGACACGGACTAGTCTCACTAAAATAACTCTAAACGCAAATTACACCGTTTAGGAAAGATGACGTCTTCTGCATTTAGGGGACATATTTAAGCTGCTACTTGTGCAATCAACAGAAGAAAAAAAGGGAAAAGTAATAAAGAACATATGTTTTATTAAACGAACTTATGGAAGCAAAGAACTACATAAAGCCAAAAAAGAGCGCCGGTTTAAATCCAATCACAGGACAAATCGTTAAGAACAACCAGAATAAGAGTTACAAGATAAAATTTACGCTTGCCTTTGAATTAAATTTTAAAATGGGAAATTGTGGATATGATAACGATATACAAGTAAGGAAAACCTCCTTACGATAAAAAAATTATAACATCCAACATTTTTAAAGAACTACTATTGCATCGATTAGTATCTCATACAGTCTCATCAATCTGGCTTTGAGAAAAATCATTCAATCCTATAACAGGTAGGTACACCCATAAAAACTGCATTGAAAAAGCTGCTTTCTTGGATGAAGTGCAGGCAATTGATTAACAATAATTCCTTCAAATTATAAATTAATACATCTCTGAAAGACACTGCAATGTGAAATTTGAGGGAGAATGAAGTCCCCCTTAAAAAAAATATATGTTGGAGCACCACAAGGTAGTGTACTGGGACATATCTTGTTTTTCTTACTATATATACGTTCAACTTCTCAATGCAGCCAGAAACTAAAGTTGCTACCTTTGCTGATGAAATCGCATTACAAACGATGGGAAATTCTGTTGCAGAAGCAACTGAAAAACTGCAGAGGGCCACTAACACTGCATTAAAGTGGATAATGAAATACCGCTTAATGAAGATAAATCGTTCCATTTAATTTCCACATATTTGAAAGAAAATCCAAAGCTCTCACAATAAATAGCAATCAAATCGCATATGCTAAACAACTTAATATTTCGTCATAACACTCGACGACAAATTCAGATTAAAGATGCAAATAGAGAAAATAGTAACAGAGGTTAATATTAAATATCAAAAGCTTAACCAAGCCCCAGCCTGGATTTATGTTATAAATGATACCTTCCAAAACTGAGGAACATAACAAAAGCGCCAAAACGAAAATCTGCATATGGATCTACGAGAACTTTGAGTATCTAAAGAAACAACACAGATCGCGAAGGACCATTTTTACCGCCTGCAAACGAGTGCAAACGACGTGATACAACGCATATTGTAAAGGAAGGCTAAAACACCATCAACATGCAGTTATTTCACTCATTTTTCATCTATTCAATGCAATCATACAATTCTGATGTGAATTATGAAATATAAATTAAAAATTACTTGTAAAGATGCTGAATTCTCAGTTGTAGTGAAAATTGTAAGTAAAAAAGTAGTATTGTACGGCATAAAGTCTGCAATCCACCATAAAAATGTTGGTGTTCCTCAAGGCTCCGATTTAATCCCGACTCTCTTTGTAATCTTCATGAACGATCTCCTATCTGTTTTATCTGATCTAATTCAGTTTTTAATGTTCGTTCTCAAATTCACGTCCCTCATCTTTGGCTCTGGTAATTCACCTCCGATATTAACAAAATATTATTAAGCGACTGTATGAGCAGAGTGACAGGAATACTGTCAGCTAAGCGAATTGTAAACCCTAGGCCATTATCCATGAATGGCACTTGCACTGTTGAAGCTGAAAGACATTTTGTCCTCGGAATGTGAGATGACATTAATGTTAGTTGGAATGAAAATACATATAGTATAACCGATATGGCAGTAGGTGTAGGTTTCTTGAATCGATGCAAGATAAACTCTACTCAAGCAGCTGATCTGGCTGCCATACACAACGCCTACGTTAGACCAGTGCCGGATTAAGACTACTTGAGGCCCTAAGCTATCCAATGCCTGTGGGGAAACATCTTAAGCCTGTTCGACAGAGTTTCAATTGTCTCTTCTTCCTCACTGATCCTTTCCATCCGTGTTATATGTGAGCATAGGGGTATTAAGTACCCCTTGAACTCGTGTTTATGCGGCTTCGTCTGCGAAGATTTCGCGTACCTAGTGTGCTATTCAAAAACATATATTCGCCATCTGCTGTCATGTAATCGGGGACTTTTTGATTTACGTATGTATCTTATTGACTACTAAAACTTTTCTGTACAAAGTAATCAAATGTTTCTTACCGTAAAGGCAGTGATAGCAAAAAACTCTTTTTTTTTCATTGCCTTTATTTCCAAAATTGTTTGACACGAATTGCGCTTTTTTGTAAAGGGGGTAATATAGAACATTTGTTTATTTGGAAGGTCTAATGTAAATATTGTTTAACCAATTTTCGAAATCTGAAAAGTAATTTCAAAGATTATTGTATACATACAAACTTTTATAATATAAAGAGTAAAAACAATAAATTGTTGGTACAACAACTGCAAAATGCAAATGTTTTTTCCAATTCTTTGCAAGTATGGTAGTGCAGTTCTTAGTTGTAAAGCACCTCAAAAAATCGAAAGTGAACTTTTGCACCTAGAGGCTTATTTTAAAATATGGCAATTGGTCCATCCTCCGAAATTGGTCCAGTCACAATTTGCGTTGAGAACGACACTTTCATTGGAGTGATCAAACTAAATTTGTTGTCTGAATAAGAAGTGGCCATTCTTAATGAAAACTCCGCTAAACAAAACGGTTCCTCGATCTACAAACGACCAGTGAAATTAACATCATGATCAACGTCCGACATTTATCAATTATTTCGGATTTGCGGACTTTCCGAGGAGCCAACATTGGCTCGGAACATTGGGATTTTTTGGAATCCAAAATCTGATATTAAGATATTTAACACCAATGGGCTGCAAGAGACGGCCCATGAAACTGCCAAACATATTTCCCTATACCCCCATACAGATTCTACATCGCTAGCATCAAGCACCGACGATGGCAACACTGTGAGAAACACTGACAACATAAAATCTTAATGAAGGTGGAAAAAGCAGACCTCAAGCTCTATGAGCAAAGATTAGACATGAAAATCGCTTTTTCACTAGGAAAAATAAAAAAACCCGAGAAGCGTGCGACTGAGAGCGTTCCCTTCTGCTAACAGGGAAAACTGATGTGCTAATATTACGTCCTAGCTGGACCTGTATTGGATCACGTTCATCAAAAAATGAAGCCTCTTCGACAGAGCACCTCTGAGCACCTCTGGGAAAGCGTCACCGCTGGTCATTTGCTCTTGTTGCATTAAATAATTTTAAGTGGCGCCCGAGCAGTGACCCAGGCGATATTAATAATAATTTATGAGTCCCTAGTTTATCCATTCAAAAAAAATTACTTGAATTCAAAAAGGGAAGAGTTAACCGTGGATAAGTCAACACCATTGCTTTGCATGAGTCCACGATATGAAAAACTACTAAACTTATGTTAAATAATCTGGTCAGGAACATTCTTTATCTATTCATAAGAACAAACCCTGAATGGACCTTATCAATATGGTTATTGTGATTTAAAGATTCACAAAAAAGAGCTGAATTGTTCAATAAATTTGCACGGTTATGAAAGATGATAATGAGTACTGCTCAATACTACTTTAAGGTCTGTTAAAATGTGAAATTGGAAGAATTCAACGGGTAATCAATGTAGACGCCCATGAAGAAAGAGGCCAATAAGATAGGATACTAAACACCGTATTGAAAATAGACAACTGATTTTAAGGTAGTCAACACTAGTAAATCACTGCTCGTTTTGATCATGCTATGTGGCGCAAATGATTGGATCTTATTAAATATGCAAAAAAAAAAAACACTTGATCTCTTCGGGAGAACAATTTTTGGCTCTCTTTTGGAGGAGATCGCTCAAGGATGAACTGTACTGGCTGCATAGCAATATGGATCTGGCCAACGGATCAGCTTTCCGGCCTGCCTCGATCGAAGTAAATAAGTATATGAATTTATATTTTCCAATCCGATCTCAATTGATATTTTTAATTTGTCGTCAGCGATATCTTGCTTAAAGTACAAACCATACGTAGTCGAACCTTCCCTCGAATCACTTAAACTTAAGTCTTCATAACCACCACTTATCTGCAGTTACAATCACAGTGAATATGCCAAAGTTAACTTAGTTGAATGATCTGAGCTACAAAAGCAAAGCACAAGGTTAACAATTGGCTTACAGATGTATGGTGAATTGAAAGGTTTGAATTTCCCCCCCCCTTCCAATTTTTCATTTCAACAAACAAATTATTGTACATTCATACTGAATAAGGTAAGCAACTAACAAAGTATTTTGTTTATTATTTCATTCCAGACCATCATCGAACTTGTTAGAAGCAAACAAGCCTATGTGTGTGCTAGCACAAGTGAAAGCCGGCCAAGTTTGATCGCTAAACTGCCGCCAAACAACGCGCCACGGCCAAACGGCTCAACAGGCGCTGCGCCGCAACCGCACACTGTGAAAGTGACACTTTCATTTTTCAAGTGCTGCATCGAACGGTCGAATTTGTTTATTTATTTGTTGTTGCTTTGTGGTAAAAAAAAGATAACCAAACAAATCCAAGAAGGAGAATCAATCTGTATCTGTTAACTGAAGAATTATGTGAAATTCGGAATACGAAGTTTGATTTAGGAGTCGTTAATAAGAATAAGAAGACGCTTTACCGCTTTTATCGTATTTAGCACCTGTGATCTGGAAAGAAAAATGAAAGCGAGTCTTACGTAAGCGATCCCAATGCTAAGTGTTGACACTCGGGCGAATACGTTACCATATAAACTGTTGGCCGGAGCCAAGGCACGGTAGACAACATTTCGTTTTGTTGTCGTCGAGTATATGAATGATTTTATTTGGAGGAGCACAGAGTAAACCCCCCCGGTAGTGTAAGATGCATGGAACCATCGTGGCCATTATCGCATGTTTTGCGATCCAAACATTTGCAGCAGGTGAGTGGGTTGTTCCGCGGATGTAAGCTTACATCCGAATGAATGTGTGCAGTTAGCGTAAATTTTGTACCTGTTGTAAGCATTTTAATTTTCCAATCAACAACTAGAGGAACGGGACCTATTTTACATAAAAGCAACCGTCCATATTTTTCCGGATAAGTCATGCTTTCAGAAACAGTTTGTCTTTTTCATTTTAAAATAATTTTAAAAGAATCTGAAATAACTAATATCGTAATTAATTTTTTATTGAGTTTTAGTGACGCATTTGCGGCATCCTCCTTAACAGTTTTTCATCACTGCCTTGAGTGTTGAGGTGGGAATCGCCTCAATTTTTGATTTAATTCATTGCATTGAGTAAACTCCCTGTTTGCAATATCCTCAATCTTATACAAAAGAAAAGCGACCAGGAAAGAGTCGGAAACGCACACGAAGGGTTCCGCACCATTGTACGGATTTCTCGTTATATATTTCGTGACGTGTAATTGATTTTTAAAAACCTTTGTTTTGTATGGGGACCCTGTTTATTTTTTACCTTTTTTTATTTTTCTTATTTATTGTCAAAGTACATATTCCATGAAATGTGTCTACTTCTTATGGTTCAGAAGAAATAACCCCGTGGCAGATGGACGGCCAGCTTTAGTAATTGGATTCCGTTGCCACTCTTTGGGTACAGAACCCTTAAAATCATTGGTAGCAAGGCCTGGAGAAGTGGGGGCCAATAAAATGTAGTTTTTCAAACACATTTAAAAGGAATTTTCATTCGCCGTAGCTGGAAAGGAAAATCACCTTAAAAAAGGTCCGTTTTCTTGGAAAAAGTTTAGACCCATAGTGCAGCTTTCTTTCAAAACAGCATAGCATATTGTTACTGGAGCTGGGTGTAGTTCCGTCTCATAGTCACTCCATTGACTCCATATTTGACTATTTTGTTAGCTAAAATTGACGTTTAAGTCGAATTCGCTTAACATAAAACTGCTCGACTACAATTTGAAGCAGCTTCTTGCAAAATTCCGAGCGAGCCGGCATGATAGTCTGCTGAGTTTAGTCGAAATTTCTTTGCACCGAAATGGTAGAATTTAGTACATGATAGCAGAAAATAATCCATACTCCTTTTTCATCATCCCAGTTGTCCATTTTCATAAAATCTAAGTTATAATATATATATTTAGTTAATTCGACGGAGTTAGACCTCTTTTCCGTCGAAGAATCCACAAGTTAATCAAATAATATTGGTCAAATTCTTGATATATTTCAATGTCATTACATAAAGAGGCTGCTTAAAGGATCTTCCTAAATTGGACGTCTTTGTTGGACACTGTTTTTAAAACTTTCTGCCAAGTGTGCTCTAAAATAGCATTGTTGCGAGGCTGCCGGCGATTGAAGGCATATTTCAAATCTGTTTGATTCAAGTGTCCTCGACAATGATTAGAAGAAAGTTGCGGATCATTATCCTGCATTTAAGTGAATCCACAGGTTATTAATCACAACCTGAAGGTGAGGTGTATTCTTAAATTTTTCTACTCTTGTCCTTATCCTTTATTCCATCGATAAGGGAAAGGTCTCTTACTAGGCGGAAGATGGCTTTTGAGAATCTCTTCTTCAGAAGACTGCCGAAAGTGAACTCTCCACTTTTGTCCAATAGTTTATACTTGGACTCGTCCATTCATCAAACCTTTAGCTTTTTGCCGGTTATTAATATTTTCGTGCTAAAACTCGACCGTTTTCTCTGACATCTTTTACGGGAATTCCTGAAACTTTAACCTGTCGAACATTTTATAGTCCGTTCCTTCCACTTTGATGTTAATTTTGGGCTTCCATTTCATTTTAGATAGAGTGATTAAAAACTGTTCGTAATATTTCCAAGTCCAAGCTAATTTTAATAGCTTCGTTTTTAATAAGCTCTTCGGGCAGGACCTAGAATATACCCGATATGAGGCATACCTGCCGCAGGTTGTCCTTACCAGGTCATCGATTTGTAGAGGATCAGAGCCTGAGCATAAGCTGTTTTCTTTCCTTTATGGTCCCGGCCATTGATACACATCACTGTAAAGCGTTCGCGGAACTGCAGATCAGATCAGGTGTCTGCTGCGAACTGCGAAAATTGATGTTTTGAAGAGAGTCGAGTTTGATCCTTCGAATAAGAGTTTAAGGCGGCAAGAATCGACTAAAAATTTGTTTCCCAGCAATTGGTGTAGTATTTCTACTTCTTGGACTTGCCTTCATTACATGTCGATTTGGTAATGTCGTAGGATCCTTGCATGCTGTAGGATTCTTTTCTGCACCTTTGGGAATAAGGACAATACTCGAACTTGGGAATGTTCATTCCATCTCACCAAGCTCTCCTTTAATAATAAATACAACATGGTCTTCAACCACGTCGGAGAATTTTTCGTCGACTTTATGTAGGTCGTCATTGTTTTCCCAGATGTTGCCTTTCGTTTTTTATATCCCAATTTATGGCGTCAGCATAGATCTCTTCCTTCTCGAAGGGTGTCGTTTTTTGTAAGCTTATGCGCGCAATTACTTGACCAGGGTTTAAGAGAAAGCTGATTATCTGCTTCCTATCTTTGTTCTACATATTTTCGCTGATTGAATTGAAGTTCAAACCTACTCAAGTCTGATTTTTCGACCTATTCTCTTTTGAACCGACATTAGTTGTTTCAAGATTCAGGGTACTCACGCTTGTTTAATGGGAACAGATATGTCCACCCTTATTGCATCGGTTTGCAAGTCCCTCTTCGGGCGCCACTTAATGAAAAATATATACAAACTTTTCCCCGATTTGAAGAGTGAGAAAATGTGAGCGGCTTTTGAGCAAATGGCCCACTGTATAAATTTTAAGCCCGCTTGAAAGCATTTTTTTAGTTCATTTTACAGCTTCCATCAAATTTTTTAAAATATAAAAATGGCTTTTCTTTTAGATTTTAATTTTAGATGGCGGAGCCCCCAGCGAGAGGCACTGGATGAAATCCACGACAAAAAACTCCTGAAAGCAGTTCAAGAATCAATGAAGGAATGGGAATTGAACCGTCAAGCTCATCATAGGTTTGGAATAAATAAATTTGAGTTTTTTCAATCGTCTTCGTGTTCCATTGAAACAGGAAAAAACGAGCAGTGAAACGAGTGTGCTACAACGAGCTAGGATGTTTCGATGATTCTGGACCTTTCAGTTATTTGGAAATGCTCCCATCATCACCTGAAGAGATCAATACAAGTTTTTACTTTTATTCCACAAAAAATAGGTAAAATTTTGAAGTCTCTTCAAAATAAATTTTTCACAGTCATAATATAAGAACTCCGTTTGTTTTAGAAGTGACCAACCGCTTATGGAGCTACCATTTCTAAATATGACTTCTCTGTTTGCAAAGAAAGATGAATCTACACAAAACGGGACAGCTGAAACAGCAACGCCATTAACAAGATCATCTTTCACTCTCGATGATTTACGAGGGCTTGATCAGCTGTCAGTACGAGTAATAGTACATGGGTTTGGATCAGCTTGTCCCCACGTATGGATCTATGAGATGAAAACCGCACTCATGGCTGTTGAAGATTGCATTGTAATTTGTGTGGACTGGGCAAATGGAGCTACATTTCCCAATTATGTCAAAGCAGCTGCAAATACAAGACTCGTGGGTAAACAGGTTGCCATGCTTATAAACAACCTCAAGGAACACAAGGGCTTGGATTTGGCTAAGACACACCTTATTGGATTCAGCTTAGGTGCACATGTGTCCGGATTTGCAGGGGCAGACCTTCCCGGGCTAAGTCGTATCACTGGACTAGATCCTGCAGGCCCACTATTTGAAGCTCAGCATCCTAAAGTCCGTCTAGACAGTACTGATGCCAGTTTTGTAGATGTTATCCATTCAAACGGAGAGAACTTGATACTCGGTGGACTAGGTTCATGGCAGCCAATGGGACATGTTGACTTCTATCCAAATGGCGGAAGGGTACAGAATGGTTGCTCCAATTTGTTTGTCGGTGCCGTAACAGATTTTATTTGGTGTAAGTCTTTATGATTAAAACAAGCTGATGGCAAAGTTAATGCTATTTTTCTTTCAGCTCAAGCTGCAGAGGACGAAGAGGGTCGCTCGTTGTGCAATCATCGTCGAGCCTATAAGTTTTTTATTGATTCAGTGGCTCCAAGGTGCTTGTTTCCAGCATTTCCGTGCAACAGCTACGATAACTTCCTTAAAGGCAATTGTTTTCCATGCTCAATATACGAAACGAATGCGACGAATAGCGGCTCAAAGTGTGGCAACATGGGCTACTATGCTGACCGATCGACTGGACGTGGTCAACTGTACCTGGTAACTCGAGAAGAAGAGCCCTTCTGTGCTCATCAGTTCCAAATTCAGATTTTCAACTCATTCAATGATCTGCCTTTGAGGACAATTGGGCGTTTAGAAGCCACATTGGAGGGCGAGGCTGGACTCAATGAGACATTTCTTATATCTGAGTATAACGACTTTTTTTTTCAAAGAAAACAGTAAACGAAAGACTATAAAATTGCTTTCTCTGATTTTAGGAAAGATGATACAGAATTCTTTGCTGGGGATATTGTTTCAAAGATAATCGTTCCCCATCCTGCGTTGGGCTTCCCAACAAGCCTTAGTCTGCAGTACAAATCTTATAGTGGATGGTTGTCGAAGGGGTTGCCCCATTGGGATATTGACAAAATCCTTTTGACAGACAGTTTCGGACGCAGTCATTCATATTGCAAGCCCCAGGTAAAGCTGTCTTCTGGCAGCCCTATCCATTTCAAACTTCTGCCTGGCAACTGTGAGATTCCCAATGAAAATGATTACGGCAGCTTCACTACCGAAAATCCAACGGAAAAACCTTCAGCTGAAGGTGTCGACGAAACAGATGCTGTCGAGGCAATAAAACGAAGAAAGGATGAAGTGAACCTTGACGCGGGAAAAGACCAGAAGCAAAAGACCAATAAGACTCGTGAGCTGAACGAAACCACTGGAGGTCCCTGGAATTCGGTTATTGAAGGTAATTCCCTGGACAAAGAGGTGGGAGAGACTAGCAGAAGCCTGTCAGTGGCCTCGGAAATATTCGAACCAGTCTTAAAAGATCGCCGCTTGATTGTAAATAAAGGCCGTAACCTACAGACAGATGACATTCCTACCGAAATTGTTGAGCCACTTCTAAGATCCACAACGCCTAGACAGACAAAACTAAAAACAAATGACGGCACTAAGCAAAACTCGGAAAATGTTAGATCAGACACTTCAGAAACAATGACCGTCCAGCTGCTACCCTTTAGGCTCGGCGAGTTGTTGGAACGAGCTGAAAGATATGCACGTGAGACACTTCTTCCACTTATCTCTGTTCAGGCTCCAAAGTTTTTCAACTTGGGCAATAAAGAAGAAGAGGGCAGAGAAGAACGGAAGCCTAGATATATACCTCGAGTTGAAGAAGAACATATTCGACGTCAGCTTAACCTCTCAGCTGGCTTGAAGAAATCCCCACAAATTTACGATCTGGTACCTGCTGAAACGACCAATCATCGAAATATATTCGAGTTGATGCGTATCCCTGGCAGACAGACAAGTGATAAAACTCAGTCTTTCGATGAAGTGGCTTACTATGCCAACGATCTTACCGAATCGAGAGCTCTGAAGCCCCTGAATGATGTGCGAGAAGTTGTGCATATAGAGCTTCCCACTTACAGGCCTCCAGCGAGAAGAACGTCGAATGACAATAAAGTCCAGCGACCGAATTAGATTAAACTGAAAGATTGCAGGTTCTTCGAATTTAATTAATAAACATTAATTCTTGTTAACAAAGACAAATGCTTCTAGTCTGGCCACAGCGATTGCTTGTTGCACTGATTTTGTCGAGTTTTGGTGACCACTGAGGTTGCCATGTTAAATATTATTTATAAGAGTTAAAAATTCAATTATTTTATTTACAATTTAAGAGATTATATAACTTTAATAAATACGAATATTTTTTTCGAAATAAATAGTTTAATAAATCGAAATCAAATATTTTAAGAAAATCCGTAGAAAATTTCAATCAAAAATAGGTTAAGTTTTTAAGTTTCTTTTACTAAGTTCCGGATGAACATGGCTATATTTTATCCCTTTTAAAAACAGGACTTTTCGAGGCGACCAATAATGTAACTAAGCTCAATAAAAAAACTGACAATTGAGTGAGTTTTTTTACGAACACAGCCTTGATGGATAAATACATTTAATTGCTGCCTAAAGAAAATTTCTGGAACTCAAAAGAGTTTAAAAAAATGTCCGCAATGATATGTCTTTATATGTTAAGGATCATGTACAAATTGATAAGATATGACTTAAAAATATATTTTGAAATTCATTTAATTTTGGATGAGGTTATTTCAGCAAGCAAAAATAAATTCTCATTCAATTAGTTTTTTTTTCCACCGTCCATGAATTTTTATGTTAGTCAAAATTTCCTTTTCACAATATTGAATAAGTATTTGCACAAGTAGAATAATTAAGTCCCGACATGATTGATTGATTGATTGATTGATTTTATTTTTTAGCACATTTGATTCGTATACAGTTTACAATTTTTACCCGCAAAGCAAAGTGCTTATCTGCCGGTGGTTGTTCAAAAATTTAGTTTTGAAGTGATTTTTTATAAAGAATTATTTCATTACACATTGCATATCAATTTCAATTTCAATACTATCAATATTTGTAAAATAAAGTTATAATAATAATAATGCTAATTTTAGTTTACAAAATGTATTTCAAGCAAATATTTTTTAACTCTTTTTTTCTTTTTTAAAATTCGGGATATCTTTCAAAAATTGAGGAAGCGTACTTATAAGTTTTGGGATAGCATATCGTAGCTCTCGATTTCCGTAAATGTTGTAAGTTGCGGGTAGTTCTAACATCTCTTGGGCTCGTCTTCTTGTGTTTAGCGTGTGGCGTATAGGTTGAAGAAAACGCTGGTCGTCCATGTAGTGCAGCAGTGTTGTCATCTGGAAAATTGCTTTGACATCTAAAATTTTAAGATTTGAATTATCAGGTCTTATGAGTTTGATGAGACGATGTTGTAGGTTATATTTATTGTCCAAATGAGATTTCGCTGCGTTTCCCCATGCCAGGATACCATATCTTATGCGTGACTCAGCTAGTGAGTAGTACTAGTGACTTCCTCAATTGGTTCGCTGTTGGTTGATAGTGTTGGGCAGTCAGTTCGGTGAAAAATCCGGACAGTTTCTGCTCGCTTGGATGGTGCTCGTATGTGCATTACCTTCGTTTTGGATGCATTTATAACTAATCCGTTATCAGGACACCAATTGGAGACAGCGTTGAATTCGTTTTGCAATATTTCCATGGCGGAATTTAAGTGTTTGTGTTTAACGAATATTGCAATGTCATCGGCATATGCATAAGCAATACATTTTTTGAGAAGTCGCATCACTTCGTTGGTAAATAGTATGAACAGGATGGGACCCAATTTGGAACCTTGTGGTACACCATATTGGCTTGATTTTTCGTTGCTTAATAGATCCGACAATTTGACTATCAATTTTCTATCAGTCAGATAGCTCGGAAGCCATTTTGCTAGTACTCCTCTCAAGCCATTTCTGCCGACACATTCCAGAAGCTTTACTTGAGTCAGTGTGTCAAACGCTTTGCTGAAATCGATAAATAGCACAGGGACGTGGTGACTTTTACTTTTTTGAAAAGCGTACTGGTTTGGGTGCAACAATTTGTATTTGGTTATGAAACTGTTTAATCGACTAATTATAACTTCCTCCATGCATTTTTCAACTGCTGACAAAATCGATATTGGTCTGTAATTTTCAATTCTATTTTTTTTGTCTCAAAATGTTAGCATAGTTTTCATAGTTTCAGGAACGATATTTTTCTCAGGTACTGCTACAGTCAGTGAGAGGATGCTGCAATGTTTCCGACCGATATGCATTTTGACTTAAAAACTTTTAGCGCGGCTAATACGCAATATTTTGATTCCATTTATGTACACAAAAACATTTTTGGTTTTTTTCCTGTAGATCAATGAGTCTTTGTTTAGTGAGGAGTAATATCCGCCACGTCACTTTCAAACTCCCACATTCTTGGTTGAGAAGATTTTAACAGATTTTGTCATTTGCTTTAGTTTGAATTACTTCTTATTACTTCTTAGTGGCCTGCTATGCTGTTCGAGGGCGAAACTTTTTATCAGTTTGCCCACAACACCACCCACACCCAGAAATTATGGGCCAGAAGCACCGTATATTAACCGGCTTTATGACTATGGAGACATACAGCCACACCATTGGATACAGGACGAGTCAACAATCAGACAAGGCATTGATTAAAGACAGATCCGGAGAGTTATTATATTTACCAGTAAGAGTGATATCTGTAAGGCCAGTCAGCAACAACTGGTTAGAGTCTAGGAAGACTGGCAACCACCGTATTGTGAAAATATCCGTCTACTGCATCAAATTTGGAAGTTGATAGGCCAACCATTTGTATCTGGTCCTGCAGCCAGCCAGTTCGTAGATGGCTCTATAATAATGCAGTTGGCGCCTGGCTCTTCAAAAAGTCAGTTGAAAGCTGGGTCCATGACAATGCCCAGCCAATAGGAAGCTAGCTCTATAGCAATGGAGTTGGTTCCTGGCTTTCAGCCAGCCAGAAGGTAGATGGCTCTATAGCAATGCAGTTGATTATTAGATCTTCAGCAAGCCAGTTTAGTTGAAAGCTGATCCAACTTACACTGTTTGTCGATATCGATATCGATATTTTTATTGAACATAATATTTACAATTGTTCTTAAACCTAATTTACAATGTTTTTCTTAAAAAAACTGCTGGCTCAACAAAAGGGGCCCAGCGAAATACATTGGTTTTTCTTAAAATAAATACATTTGTGAAAAAAGTTAAAAATTGTTGATGGTTGAACCTCGGGTTGTTCAAATCCGGGTGATGTTGATTTCTTGAGTGTTGTTATGCGGCCTCATCCGCGGTGGTGGATAGTGTCTACTTCATCGTAGAACGCTGCTGGTCCTTCTTCGACGTCGAGAGGGAAGAGGGCCTCTTGCAATATCGCCATTGCATTGAGGTATTTGTGCTCCTCTGGTGTTTCTCCATTGGCCATGCTGCTGATGTTGTTGTTGTCGTGGGTCCTTGCTGCCTCGAGGAATTTTTTGAAGATCCGCGGCATGTAGACGCTTAGCGGAGTTATCCGGGCAGCCGCATAGAGCTCGCTGTTCTTCACGTGTCTCATGGTGTCTTTGTCCAGGTGCAGTCCAGTGCATACACGGAGAATCTTCCGTTCGAATGCTTCTAGTTTCAGCATGTACGTTTTTGATGCGGTGAACCATACCGGGAACCCGTAAGTGATTACGGGTCGGATGAGTTGCTTGTACAATAGTAGCTTGGTCCGTTGGCTGAGTCCGTTTTGTTTCCGCATTAGTGGATGGATCCGGTGGAATGCAAAGTTGGCTTTCTTCAGAATGGACTTGACATGTCCGTTAAATTTCATCCGCTCATGGAATAGTATTCCAAGGTAGCGGGCATTAAGGGACGTCTTTATGATGGTGCCATTCTGTAGTCCAATTTTGATTCCTCGACAGTTGGCGGCTGATCGCCTTGTTGCTCGTCTGGCTGTTGCTATCGGCCTCCTGATGCAGAGCAGCTCACTTTTGCTGGGGTTTATTCGTATACCCCATTTGCTGTAATACTCGTAGAGGCGGCGGATGTGTGCCTCTACTCTCCTTGCGGCGATGGTTGGTGACATCGAGCTGGCGTATGTCAGCGAGTCATCGGCATACAAGCAGCACTTGGTGGTATTGTCCAGCGGTGGTTGGTCGCATGTCATGATGTTGAACAGCTTTGGGCCAACTTTGGATCCTTGGGCTACGCTGGCTTCCATTATTTTTAGGCTGGACCGCTCCTGGTTCACTTGGACGTAGAATTTCCTGTGGATGAGAAAGGAGTAAATGATTTTTATAAGAGACGAAGGAAAGTTGAATATTGTTAGTTTGTGGACGAGTCCTTGAATCCAAACTGTGTCGAATGCTTTCTGGATATCCAGGAAGCATGCCACAGTGACTTGGTGGTTATTCAAGGCTCTCGTCACATCATGATGAAAAATCATGAGAGGATGCAGGGTTGAATGTTTTTCCCGGAATCCATATTGGATGTCCGGGATCGTCCTGTTGGCGGTGCAGAAGCGATTCAGCTTTCGAACGATAAGTTCTTCCAGCACCTTGCTTATTGAAGAAAGGAGGGAAATCGGTCGATACCCGTCGACATTCCCTCTGCTTTCTTTCTTGGGGATTGCAACAATTTTAGCTATTTTCCATTTCGAGGGAAAATAGCTATTATTGATGCAATTGTTCAGCAACACCGTTAGGAGGGTGAACATTGCCTGAGGAAGCTTTTTCAGGACGAAGCTGGGGATTTTGTCGGGTCCGGTCGATTTTTTGGAGTGACCGCTCATTATGATCTCCTCGATTTCTCCAGGCGTGCTGAATTCTTCCGTGTTGCTGGTGGGGTCTTCCGCTGTGTTGGCCTCGTTGAAGATTGTTATTGTTGCTGATTCCTCTGCCATCGCTACCGACCGTTGAACCTCTTCGATGAACGCTGTGTCGTTGGGGGGGTGTGGTTTGAAGTTTCCTTCGAAGTGGCTTGCAAAGGCTTCTGCCTTTTCAGCAGGTGTTGATGCCTCGCCTTGTGGAGTGCTAATTATTTGGGGCATCTTCACTCCCTTCCCAATAATTTTGTTGATGTTCCTGAATGTATCAGGTCCTGGCTTGATGGCTTGAAGTTTGCTCTTCAGTTTGGTGTTGTTGTAATGCTGCACGGCGTTGCGGAACATTATATTTGTGCAGTTTAGTTCGCTGCGCAGACTTTGGTATTCCGCGTTTTCCGTGTTCCATTCCCGGCGGAGAACTCGCTGGAGCCGCTTCCTGATCCGCTGCCTATGGTGGTAAACATTCTGGATGTAGACAGGTAAGTTAGCGAACCTGTCCTTCGAAGATTGTGGTCGCTTTTGGTTGTCCAGCGCTGTGTTGATTGCACATTCGAAGTCATCTATGGCAGCGTCTATCTCCGTGTTCGTCAAGTTCCGTGTCCTTGCACATGGGATTAGTAATCCTTCGGTGTCCCTCTGGAATCGCTCGACGTCAAGGTGGTTAAGATTGATGTAGTGTCCTTCGGGGCGCTGCTGGGTGAAGATCGGCTGGCTAATTTTAACTGTGAGCTGCACCGCTTCGTGGTCTGAGTCGCTGGGGATGATTTTGCATGTGTAGTTCTGCAGTTCGGGGAGAACATGGACAAGGTTGGTCGTCGCTATAAAGAAGTCCAGATAGGACGATGACCTTGTATATGTTGGCCTTGGTTGCGATATGACGGCCAGTGACTGCTGTGCTGACGTCTCCTCGAGCCAATCTACAATGGCATTCCCTTGAAGAGTGGTGGTGGCGTCTCCCCAGAGTGGGTGTCTGGCATTGAAGTCTCCTCCCATCAGCCCGTACGTGTGTTGCTGAAGCACGCTGTTCAGCTTGTTGAGGTCTGCTTTCATATCAGCGTAGCTGGCGGTGCACCTGTTGTAGGTGCTGATAACCATCAGTGATTCTCCGGGAGCGATCTTGATGATGACTGCTGTTGCTTCAAAGGTCTTCAGATTGTTGATGGTGGTCTGCGAAGCTTCGATGTTTTCTCTAATAAATGCTGCTGTTCCTCTCTTTCCATCGGTTTTGTCCGTCCTGAATGTTTGATAATTCCTGAAATAGACTGAATTGCGTTGTGTTAGTAAAGTCTCACTAACAAGAGCAATATCAGGTCTGTTTTTTTTAAGGAACAGATCAAATGCTGTCCTTTTGGGGATGCTGTACAACGAGTTGACGTTGTACGCTATTATGCGGAGTCTATTTAGACTAGGCATAGCTGAAAGATGAATGTGGCCAGAGCCACGGCTTTATTTTCCTCGCTAAGTTGCGAGTAGTTGGACGGGACTGCTTGCCGAGCTTTAGCCATCACCGACAGTACGTCACTTTAAAATACCCGGCTGATTTCACCGGCTAGGTTAACACCCTCATGTTGCTGCTGCTGTTCCTGGGGGGTAGTCTTCTTGCCCTCGATCCTCCTGGTTGGGGCTGGCCTGGTCGGGGCTGGTAAGGGGAGAGGCGCAGCTTGCCGGGCAATAGAGGCAAAGCTCATGCTCGGCTTCGTGAGTTTGCACGCTGATTGTGTGGCAAACTCTCGCTGCGCTTTTTTGAAGGTGGCGCTTTTTTCTTTTTCCGCCAGCTTCTCCTTATACTTAGGGCATCCCTTGTAGCTTGCGGGGTGTCCTGTTGTCTTGCAGTTGGCGCAATACACATCCGGACCTGAGGAGTCCTTCCTTTGGCATTCTCCGGGCTGGTGTTGCTTGTCGCACTTGACGCAGACATACGCCATCCCGCAATTTGTTGCCACGTGTCCGAACTTCTGGCAGTTTTTGCATTGGGCTATTTGTTTTGGTTTAAGTTTCTCCCAATGCACCTTTTGGTTCAGCAGTAGCTTATGCTGATAGATCGCGGTAATTTCAGCGTCTTTGGCTGCTTCTACCACAAAGGCGTTGAAACTTTTCCCGTTATTCCTCAGGGATTTGAATGCCTTAACATTGATGACAGGAATGCCTTCGGCTTTCAGCTCGTCGTGCACTTCGTTGGTGGTGTAGGAGAAGTGCACTCCTTTCAACAGTAGAAGATTTTTCCTGTCTTCCTTTGGAGTGTAGGTGTGGCACTCAATTTTCCTGGTCCTCAGGAATTCTTTGATTGACTCGAAGCCGTCCTTTGTTTTGGTGTGGATTGTTGTTTTGGTGGTGCTGGTATTTTGAAGGGTGAACTGGATGTTCATCCCTCTAGCGAATCTGCTTATCTCAGCGACGTTAGCTGAGAAGCAGATAATTGGTGGCATTCCGGTTTTTGGTGGGGTTGAGGTTGGCTGTTCCGTTGTTCCTTTTGATGTTTTCAGCTTCTTGGGTTTATTTACCGTCGTCCATGTGGTTGTTGAGGGGCCGGGCATCGATGGTTCCATATTTGCAGCTGGTTGATTAGGTATTGCAGCGGTGGGTGCATCCGCTGTCTTTGTCCTCTTCTGGGTTTTCTTTTGCGTCTTCTTGGCTCGCTTCCCTCCTTGGGCTTGAGCCGAGCTGCTGCTGTCCTCAGATCCAGCGTTGTTGTCTTTTTCAGCCTTCTCCATGTCGCTGAGGAATTCCTCGTCGCTGGAGAGGCTTACGTTTTTATGCTGTTGCGTTTCGGTGGAGACATCCTTAAGGACCTCTCCGACAATGGTTTGGAATGATGGACCCAGATTGTTTTTAATATCCCGCAGCAGTTGGGCCAGTGCTTCAACAGCGGCGTGGGCATTAAAATTCTTGGCCATCTTTTGAAATTTAAAAAAATTATTCAGCAAGTAATATTTTCAAAAAAACGTTATTTGCTGGTTTGTCTATAAAATTAGTATTATTATTAATTATTAATAAAGTAAGATTATTTTTTAATTATTTTTGTGTTTTGAAAAAAACAGACAGAAAAAATTGAAATAATTGAAATAATAATCCTTATTTTGAATTAATATGTCTTCACAGTCTGATGTCCGTATGTCTGACCACACTGACGTACACACTCACACTGAAAGCTGATCCAATGCAATTGGAAGATGGCTTTATGGAAATGCAGTTGGCAGATGTCACTATAGCCAGCCAGTTGAAAGCTGGCTGTAGGAAGCCATCGAGGAAGATTAAGTCCCTTCGTCTGGCTTTTTAAATACTTACTAAAAATGGTTATTTTAAGACTTCATATACTTTTAGCTTTTATGCTTAAACGTTGACCTATTGGTTAGGTAGGTAGGTAAAAGTGGCTACGTGCCGTCGGCTGTGTTTTTGCAGCTGCGACAATGTGAGTTGTGTGGGATGCCTAGGCTAACGGCATGATCTCCAATCGGCCAGTGTCCTGTGCAGACCGCCACTAATCAAGCAATATCATGACTAGCCTGCCTAGCAAGTTCATCGACCCTCTCATATAAGGGAAATAAGCTGACCTTCTAACGACGTTATATCAGCTCGGCATTCCCGTACTAATTTTGAATGTAAAGAAAAGGCTTTGATGCTTGGCTATCAATGCATTTGGCAATCTTCTGACTTGGCAGGATATTTGGATGTATTTTGAATTGACGACATGCTTCCCGGATTGTAAAAATAGCCGCTTAGAAAACGCTGGAATAGTTGGGCAGTCTACAGGCTTTGCAGATGTTCAGAGATTCTGAGAACGCACCTACACCGACTCCGCCACCCATCAGTTTAGATTGTCCAGTTAAAATCCTTGCCTATCTTCCCACTATTCCATTCCGCTCTCTCTGATATTAGAATGTCAAAGGCAATTAATAGATAAATTCTAGGGACCGTATAGTCCGTTGGTGATGATACCAAATCTCTTGGTATAAGATCAAGTTTGGCACTATGATTATATGGTTTTGAAGTCCAGCATCCTGGTTCTCTGAGCCTGATGGCGCTGTGTTTTGTAGTGTTTTTAGTGCGTAGGTCCAAAGATGCAGCATTACCGTCAGAGCATCTGACGGAGTCCATCGCAGAGCGCCTGTGGTATCTATGCATGCTGTTCTCTGATCCTTATTTAGTTTAATGATATTGTATTATTTTTTCTAAAGGCCGGCCATCATGCTAGTGATCCGAGTGTTAGAGTTGGGCGAACCACCGCACACACATCCATAGGATCAACTTTGATTGAAGACCTCATTTTTTGCCAAAGGTTCTACTGCAGGCGTTAAAAGCTATGCACGCCTTCTTTAATCGCTGATCGATGTTCAGGTTCCAGCTGAGTTTAGGGTCTATTGGTTAGCCTTTGTATCGTTCAAAATATTGTTGCCTACATCTTTGTACTTACACGTAGATTTGGGTTGGCGTTCGAACTTATTTCTTATGTGGAACATAAAGGGTGATTTTTTAGCTATTATCTTTTTGGCAACACTGGTTTAAATAGCTGACGCACGTTTCGTGTTTTGTTTCACTGTCAAACATCTTCAGTTTGGTCTATAATTTAACCATGAATCGTCTTACAAACGAACAACGCTTGCAAATTATTGAATTTTATTATCAAAATTCGTGCTCTGTTAAGAAAGTTCATCGCGCGCTTCTTCGCCGTTCGCAGCAATTGGGCCTCTGTAACTCAACAACGTGGAAAATTTTGCGGAAGGATTTAGGTGTGATGCCTTTCAAAATACAGCTGGTGCAAGAATTGAAGCCGAACGACCTACCGCAACGTAAAATTTTTGGTGAATGGGCTCTTGGAAAGTTGGCCGAGGATCCACTTTTTTACCGAAAAATTGTGTTCAGCGACGAAGCTCATTTTTGGCTCAATGGGTACGTAAATAAGCAGAATTGTCGATTTTGGAGTGAATATCAGGCAAAAGCATTGCAAGAGCTACCAATGCATTCAGAAAAAGTCACAGTTTGGTGCGGTTTATGGGCTGGTGGCATCATTGGACCGTACTTCTTCAAAGACGATGTGAATCGTAACGTAACTGTGAATGGTGAGCGCTACCGTGAGATGATATCCAACTGTTTTTTGCCCAAATTGCAAGAGCTTGACTTGCATGACCTGTGGTTTCAAGAAGACGGTGCCACATGCCACACAGCACGCGCAACAATGGACTTATTGAGAGGCGAGTTCGGTGAGCATTTTATTTCACGTTCGGGACCGGCTAATTGGCCGCCTAGATCGTGCGATTTAACGCCTTTAGACTATTTTTTGTGGGGCTATGATAAAGCTCATGTCTATACAGACTAGCCCGCTTCAATTGATGCATTGGAAGACAACATTGAAGCATTTATTCGTGAGATACCGGCCGAAATGTTGGAAAGAGTATGCCAAAATTGGACTAAGCGGATGGACCATTTGAGGCGCAGTCAAGGTCAACATTTGCATGAAATAATCTTCCAACATTAAATTATATGGACCGTACTATCGATTCAAATAAAGATTTCATGCATTTTTCTGAATTTTATGTGTTTTTTTTGAAAAACTTTACTATAGCTTTTAAAAAACCACAAATCACAAAAAATTATATGTTAAGGGATAAGATAAGATAAATGGCATAAATATGCTTAAATATCTCCGATTATTTAGCAGATAATTTGAACGTGTTGAAGTTGTTTTTTCGGATGTTGACAAGTTTTTAAAAGCTTTCCGATTAATCAAAAAATAAAGAAATATGATTGCATTTAAGGTCGTTCCAAGACTTCAATTGTGTTGAGGGGGTATTTTAGTCTAGAAATTAAAAAAAAGGATATTTTGAATGAATTCTAACCTCCAAACCACGTGGACGTACATATGTGCTGTGAGTGGAAGCTCATTCATTGGCTGTGAAACGAGACAACGCCCGGGTTGACCGCTCCGAGATACGAACATATAACGCATCAAAGTAGGCCAGTACTGCTCGATATGTAGAGAGAAACGCGGAAAATAGTTTTTTCGAAGTCGAGGAAGGTCCGATGTATGAAGCAGGAACGGCAGATTGAATAAATGTAATTCTACAATATCATTTCATGACTTAGACTGCGAAAAACTTTACGCGAAATTTAAACGCGTTTTTCTCGAAATTGTATTTTTCAAAACAATACCCACGATTTCTCAGGTTCTACTGGACCGATTTACCTGAAATTTTAAGAGAGTCTTTTTTATAGACTTGCCTATGTTTGGAACTATCCCCATCTCCAATTTTTTTTTTGGAATTCGAAACAGTCTAAAAAAGTGGTACAAAATTTTTTTTTCAGACAGTCGCCATTTTGTGGAAAAAAAAATCTTTCCAACTTTTCCGTAGTTCCAGACATTACGACATTATTATAGATTAATAATCTTTTTTTTTTTTGGTTTCAGATTGCTAGGAGGGTTGAAATCGTGGGTTAGGTTACGCGCCAATTTTTTGAGACCCACACTTCAACAACTGCTAATTTTTGAAATTTTCAACTTTTTTTTATTTTTTTTCTGTATTCTTATTATGTTAATAAATAACTTATAAAACAATGGATAGCCTTTTATTATGACACTTCAAAAATTACTTGAAATTCATGCCTCTAGACTATAATACCCACATGAGGCTGCAGTAGGTTTTTTCTAACGTTCTCTGTCGAATTTCAAACACCCGCACCATCGCCATCAAGTCTGATAAGAAAACGTTGGCACAGTGCTGTCGGTTAACCATTTTATCAATGAAATATGTATAATTTTGTAGAAAGAAAAACAATAAAATAATTGTACAGCAAATTTGTTATAATTTAGATTTATTTAAAATTAATATGTTTCCGTTTTGTTGTTGTTTTTGTTTTCATGTTTTTTGTTTTTTCTCCTTTCATCAGAATTGTTATTTAATTTGTATATTATTACACATTTTTGAAAATAAATACAACATACACCTGACGCCAGCGTCATGTGCCATGTTTAATTATTATTATTATTTATAGAATTTCTTTTGTTTTTTTTTTTTACATTTCTATAAACTAAAATTGATTAGTGTTTAGTTTAGTTTTGTTTTAATAAGATTTCTAGTATAATATTTGATTTTATTACATATAATAGTACTTGTTTCCTATATGTATATCTGAATTGTAGTTTAATGTCCAATAAGTTATAGCTACACTGACAGAATCTGCGCTTTGGTTTGCATTCAACAAAAAAAAAAAACAAAAATCAAAAATTTATAAATTATAAAAAACACATTATTTTTGTGGGTCACAAATAAGCCAACCTCTGTAGTTCCATTATTTTTGAGTTTTATAATGTTTTTTGTTTTTTTTTTTGTTTGTATTGAAATTTAAACATTTCAGAAATATTTACAATAAAATGTTTCTATTGATATTAAATTTCTTTGTTTATTAAATGATTTTATTTTTTTTTTGTGTCTAGGGAAAGTTTATTTTAATATATTATGTTTTTTTTTTAAACCAGTACTAGTGAAACACTAAGAATGAAATGTTAAAATTAATTTAACTCAAAACAAAAAAATGTAGGAAGAAAAAAATTAAAATAGAGTCACTTTTAGATATTGGCAAAAAGAGGCAATAAGATTATTCAGTTGCATATAATGAATACGACTATTATAGTTACCTAACATTGATTTCATTAAATTTTTTTTTCTTCTAGATTACACGAGTTAATGTTTACGATATATGTTTGTGTGTATATATATATATATAAATACATACATATATGTATATTTATATAATTTCATCTGCTTGGATCTCTATGTTAAGGTCAGGGTCATTTCAGTGATGATTAATTAGAGATAGAGAAAAAAAAATGAGAATGAACAAAAACACAATAAAAGTTAACACAAATAAATTCGAAGACAAATAAAATAGTCACATCTTAGTTGTTAGTGGTAAATCAGTTTTGCCTTCTACAGAAGGAAACGTACATATACATATTCTCATTTGTTAATTTGTATCATTAAAATTCTTAAGATGTTTTGTTACCACAAAAAATGGCAGCAAACAATTGGAATTCTCTTCCAATTTTATTCCATGCGGTAAGGTCGTGTTTTGGGAATACATAAAATATGTTTTTAATACGTTTACTTCGACACAATGACAAAGTTCTATGTATAATAATTTTTTTGTTTCTTTCATAATTTATAATAATTTTTTGTTTGTTTTTCTATCAATATTTGTATTTATATATAATCTTATACATATTGCAATGTTATTCATAAAATGTACTAGATAAATAGCAAAAGGAGGGATCCTGCCCTTATAATAAAATATAGAATAAATAAATAAAATCATTTGTAATAATTATTTTAGTTGTAGTTTATGTCATCATTAATAAAACTATATTCTACTATTTTTTTTTGTTTTGCTTTGTTTTAGTTTTGCTGTAAAACAATAATTAAATTATTAAAATAATTATTTTTTTGCTTTGCGTTTGTGTGTTGTTTTGTTTTGTTTGAACTGAAATAATGTAGATTTTCACTCTTTGCTTTGTATTTTTTTTTATTTTATTTTATTTACATTTGTTTTGCCTTCCTTTGTTATATTTATTCAAATTAATAATGAAGAAACAGAAACTGAATCTTTTTTTTTTGCTTTTTGAGTAAAGTGAGTTTTTAATTATTGTTTTTTTTGTTAAATAAATTTTAAGCAGACAGAACAAATAAAAATAAAATATAATGTAAAAACGAATAAGTTAGTAAAAGGAAAACAGTTATTAGCTCTTCAAATAAATAAGGGTTTTGTTTTATTATTATGATTATTACTATTCTTTTTTGTTAACGCAATTCTCATTTTACTTATAATAAAAATTAAGATTTTTTTTTTAAGGACTATTAGTTTTATAAAAATTCTTAAAACATGTTAGATCACAACATTCTTTTTATTTTCGAAGACTTAAATGTTTTTTTTTTTTTTGTTTTTTATTACTTTTTTTTATTTTGGTTTCTATTCAATTTACTTATACTGAAGGAAGAAGAGAAGGAGAATAGACGTAGCGAGCATTGCCTAGAGTTATACAAACTAGAGTTAATTATTTTCTTTTTTTTTTTGTTTGTTGAAATTCGAGTCCGACAATAACTAACTTATTGTGATTCTCCGTCATAATACAATAAATTTTATTTTAATTTTATTACAAAGTTTACGTTTGGGTTTTCTATATTCATTTTGTTTTCTATTTTGGTAGTTACACATTTGTTAAGGTTTTAGATATATATATATTTTTTTAATTAATTTTTTTGTTTGTTTATAACATTTGAAATGACTAGCTACGTTTTTTTTCTTTTTTTTAAATTTAATATTACACCAGTACCTAAGTAGTATATATATGTATATATGTTTATTACTTTGGTTTTTAGAACTTTTATTAAATTCACACTTTGGTAAGTTTTTTTTTTGCTTTTGTTTTTTGTTTATATTTCATAATTTCTCTACAAACGAAGAAAATTTAAATTGTGACTTGGCGCAATGTTAAAACTATTGTTTATTTTTATTCATATTTATTTGTTAATGATTTTTGTTTTATTAATTTATTTCTGTATTTTTTTGTTTATGTAAATCGGGTAAATGTTTGATTTTTTTTGTATCTTATTTTGCCGGCGCATGTGCATATGGAAAAAGAAAAAAAAAAACTTAAATAATTTTAATCAAATTTTGTTATTTATATTCCAAATGTAAATATGAATTAATATTTCAGTAGAAATTATTACTCTGCATCCTGTAAGAATTTGTTCTTTTGTTTTAATCGACACATTAGCCTTATTTTTGGTGTAAGATTTGTTTTTTTTTTTAAGTGTTTTTCTTTTTTAATGTTTTTTATTTATAAATTTTACCTAATTATTATATAATTTTTGCGCTTTTTTTGTTGTTGGTTTTGTTTAAAAAAAAAAAAACTTGTTTCACATTTAAAAGAGACATACTAACGTATAAGTAAAAAATTTTGCGCCTTTTCAGTTATTTTTTTGCAAAGTCCCACGACTCTCCGTCACATTCCAATGTGTTGTGACTGATTTTGACTCCCCGACGGCTTTATTTCAATTCTACCCTCACTTTCGTCGGCCTCTTCAAGTTCGGCTAAATTTTCTTGATCGGATTCTTCAAGTGTGACCTATGGAAAATGGAAAACAAAGTGTGAAAATTTGTAACAAACTTCTTAATATGGTAAACATTTAGTAACGTATTTTGTTTGTTGTATCATGTGAGCTTAAAAATAGAAAAACCTCCTTAATTTGTCTGAATAATTGTCTGATTGTGCAATGCGGAAACCTTGAGAACTATCTTCAAGAAAAAACTAAAGAGAATAAAGGACTTTATAAGCCATTGTTTCAGTTTCGAACAATGAGAGGTATTGAATTCCTATGTGGTTGAGAATCTGAAGCTTTTCAACCAGTCCCAGTGCACGGTAGTGTGTGTGAATGAACTGCAAGAAAACCATGCCTCTATAGTCGCGGTGCGCTATCAGATTAACATCATACAGATGGTTCGTAACATCGTCCTTGAAAACCAACAAAAGCATCTAAAAATCGCACTTGTTATCAAAATCGAAATGGGACATCAGAGTTATGCGAAATTCAATGAAAACTTATGATTTACTGTTCTATGTATTGAAGAACAACGTGTGAACTTTTCTGATTACAAATCGGCGTCGTGTGAAGCAAGAGTGACTTAAATAGACGACGTCTCTGACAAATTCTCTAGGTGCAAAGGTTTTTGAACACGGCGTGCAGGCGAATTCTAAGAACTACTTCAGAGAATTGATTTCGTTTGATTCCAGAAAAAATTTCACAAGCCTTTTGGATTGGAAATAGTTCATATTGAATCTTTTGAGAAGTAAATGCAGTTTTAAGAAGCTATATATAAACAGCATCAAAAGAAAATATACACCTTCAAATTGTATTTTTCAAATAGCTTTTTAACAATTGGATAGAACTTCCTTTTAAAATAGGTATGTAATTTTTGAAGGTGATTTATTTTCAAAAAACTGGCACAATAAACTAAAAACAAAAAATATTAAACGAAAAATTTACAAAAATGTTTTCATTTTTATGGCGTTAAAAAGAAAGTGTTCAGCAAGTCGCAAATACTTTTTGAGGTTCTGCT
The DNA here is from genome assembly GCA_963555765.1 of Orthonevra nobilis. Classification (NCBI taxonomy): domain Eukaryota; kingdom Metazoa; phylum Arthropoda; class Insecta; order Diptera; family Syrphidae; genus Orthonevra; species Orthonevra nobilis. The sequence goes on from OY743224.1 coordinate 58,166,848, forward strand.
TATTGGAAGTAAACCGTTCCCCTTGTTTTTTATTCATTATTATTTTTGGACAAATTTAAAAAAATTCAAGGATGTAAATGATCGATCCCGTTCCGGAGGACCAATGTATCTATCAGTAGGTGCTTTTGTGAGGCAATCCGACGGTAAGTGCTGTGAAGATTGCTGAAAACATTACCTAATCTTCTGGAGTCAATGTTAGCACGAACACTATTCGCCGGACCCTCCATAGTAATGGGCTTCATGAAAGAGTCATTCGGGAAAAGCTATATATTTCCGATGAAACCCGAAAGCGAAAACTAAGTTATGCCAAAAAGTATAAAAATTTTGCCTAGGGGAATGTTATTTTTAGTGACGAGAGCTTAAGTTGAGATTATCGGCTCAAGAAAGCTGCCAAAAATATGGCGAACGAAAAATAGAAATATGATCTACAATAAAGCACGAATGTGGTTCGGTAATGGTCTGGGGATGTATGACGTCATCTGGAGTTGGAAACCTCGTCTTTATTGGTAGTACAATGAAAAAAGAAAATAATCTTCAAATTTTGAGAGATAATTTGTCGTGTAGTATTGCGAAACTAGGGTTAAGTGATTCTTGGGTCTTCCAGCAAGAAAACGACCCCAAGCACACATCGAAACACATCCTAGCAACAGGACCACCCTTCGCAGTCCCTAGACCTAAACCCTATTGGTCATTTGTTGTGAGTATCTCGATAACAGATCCAAAAATGGGAAATTGCAAGCAAAGAGTCACTTAAGTCAATTTTAGTTGAAGAGTGGCACAATTTTTTTGACGCCATGAAAATGAAGTATGTTTTTTTTTTTTATTTTAAGTATAATATTTTTTGCTAAAATTTCAAAATCTCAAAAACTGAATCCAATTCCTTTAACCAAGCTTCAAATATGCGGTTCATAGTTGTACACTTTTTTGTTATGTCGAAAATATATTTTCGGCAAATTTTTACAAAGTTTTATATTTTTTTTTAGGAAAAACTGTTTTTAGTTTATACACAAATGCTTTAGGGAAGAAGTGTTCGACATAATTTGCCTATCAGCTTGTGACAAGTTTTTTAAAAAAAACTTTGGCCTGAGAAAAAAATCTGGCCTTTCAGTTTCATGGCATATAAAACGGCACTAACTTAATCAAAGTCGATGCAAACTGTCCATGAACGTAGCACATTCAGTTGGAAATATTGTCATTAAAGTAGTTCCGAATCTTGTTTCGAATTTGAGAATAAAATAAATAAAGGGTGTGTTTTTTTGGGGGTTTAGTTTTTAAATTGGCAGCACTGTTTCTACAGATGACTTGATTAACGCCAGAACAACGCGTACAAGTTGTGCAAACTTATTTTGAAAACCATGGTTCGGTTTCCCAAACTTATCGTACGCTATATGAATTTTTCGATCGACATAATCGTCCATCTGAACAAGTTTTTAGTTACACAATGAATCATTTTCGCCCCACGTAAACTCCGTCTCACATGATAAAGAACTGGCATTTTGTTTGTTTTAATTAAACGATATTTTTCAAACCCTTCTCTAATTTGGGAAAAAACCCATTGCACAAGGAATGAAGCATTGAAGCAGTTGGAGCTTTGTATTCCCAGTACAAATGTTACCGTCATAGGAGAGCGCTATAGCAGCATGATTTCTCACTTCTTCGTTCATCAGTTGAGTGGTTTGCTTTCAACAAGATGGCGCAACATGCTACACAGCGCTCGACACCAACAATTTATTGCGAGAAACATTTACTGAGCGCATAGTTTCTCATAATGGACCAGTGAACTGGCTTCCCTGATCCTGTGATCTCACACTTTTAGAGTACTTTCTTTGGGGGTAGGTGAAATCTCTAGTCTATTGTCATAAACCAGAGACGGTGAACGATTTAGAAGTCTATATTCGCCGTCTTATTGCTCGATAATGTCGTTGAAAATTGACTCCATGATTGCGCTTCGTCCGCGATGATTTCGTCACCATCTTCTGACACCAAAGCCCACTGATGTTAGAAAATTTTCTGCCTTCTTTTAATTTCCCTGACAGATTGAATTTAATTTTAAATATAATTTTAAGTCCTATTTTAACAATTTGTGTATTATACTTTACATGGAGAGATATCTTTTACCGTTAAGGCAGCGGTTTGCCAAAAACTCATTCGCCCGTCCGTTTTAAGTTACATAATTGGTCGCCACAAAAGGACCTTTTATATAAACGTGACAATTTATAGCCAATATTGATTTGAAGGTCCGTTGTAAGTGTTGGTGATAGAATTTTTGCAATCGGATGAAAAGTTTCGAAGATTATCGCATATATACAAACTAACAAACATTACTTCTTTATAATATTCGAATAAATTGAATATTTGAATATTTTATTATCTACTTACTTGAAAACGAATTTTGTCGTCGCCTTCCTCGAGGGATGGTGGTGGCGATGGGGGTATTGCACTTTGATAATAGTCTCTGTTCTCTTCAAGGGTATCTAAAATATCCTGTGCGTCTGGATGAACTAAATCGGCCCATGTCTCCCACAATGGATGAACAATGTAATCGATGAATCCAACTTGCGACTTTTCAATTGTAGCATTATGCCGATCGCACATTGGACTAATATCCATGCCGTTCTCACGTTCTTTATCGCCTTGCAAAAAGAATTCCTCCATAAGCAACTCTACCCAACGTTTGTATAGTACGAGCGGCTTTGTCGGATTACTTAAATCAGCACAATGCACTAGATTCTCCAAAACCTATTTTAAGTAAATACAATTTAAAAAAATTATTCATTTTAAGTATTTGATTGATTTACCTGTATGCGATCGGTGTAATTATCCAGCAGTAGAACACCCGAGCCGGCGACTTTTTTAGTCTCAACCATTGTCTTGAGGTCAGCCAAGAGACTCATGTGCTTGGACATGTCTGTGGACAGAACAATGTCAATCACCATTTTCCTCAACGTTTGACGCTGTTTCCTAGAAAACAAAAACAAATGGATTAACTTAAGTAGTTAAAATTACAAGACTAAAGATCAACTTACTTTTGCATATTGCAGAATATATCGCAGCCTACATTTTGCAGTAATTTAAAGGCAACAGCTAAATGATGATTTTCCAAAACAGATTCGTCATTATACATTAATGCTAGTTCGGAACCTTTTCATAAAAAATAAATCAAATCAATTTAGATTCATTTTGTCTTAAAATAAAATTAAGCATACTTGAATTAACTAAAAATTGATTTGTTAGGCCCGGATGGTCGACATCGTGAATGCAGGCTGCAAATAGGGCACCGCCGATTTCCAAAGGCGTAAACACCCCCTCCAGGGCTGGAGTATTCAGCAGCACATTAGTACTTTGTGTGACATCGGCTGCATGTAATGAATTGTGAAATGGATTGTCTTTAACGTAATGGTCCTCCAAAGTAGTCATAAAATTAAGAAAAGTTTTCGGTGGTATCATAAGACTGGTCAGTAATTCTCTACTCTGTAAATATAAAAGAATGCAATTATTTAGGAGTGCAAAGAATTTCGATTAGAGTATAATATTTACCTGAAATATTGTGTACGCAACACAGGTAAGCGGTCTATTGCTACTTAGGTCACCGATTTTAAATATATCGATGCCCCACATATCTTGTTCGCCCAGAAGTGTTCCCAGTGCGTTTTCATGTGGCGTTTCCACACCAAACGTTGGCAATCGCTCGCCAGTGAAGGAGTTCGTATGCGACAAGGGTCTCTTCACACCCGATATTTGAGACATTGGTGGCCCGCGTGGAGATCGGGCGCGCTGGTATGGAACAATATGTTGTTCTGTATTCTCTTCAACACGCAGCGAGGGCAAATCAAATTCTTGTTGTTTGTCTGCAAAGAAAAATACCGAAATATGAAAATGAGATTATAAATAAAACCGATAATAGTCGGATAAATATTCAGGCCAACATGTAATTTTCTATAAAGTATATTAATACGTTAAAAGTATATTATCGAAAGCGATGCAGCTTAAAAACGTACAATTACATGGGAGTATCCATTGATACATGTGAAACTATCCTACTCCAACACAACAAATGTTTGCCTTAGATCCAGGAGGCTCATTGAACAGGATTTGGAATCATGAAGAGGAGCATATGACGACGTGGGAATAGTAATCGATTTCAAGGTTATAAGTGGTCGGCTGAAATTCTACAGCATCATTTTTACATCTGTCTACATACCTACATACATACGAAGCTTCTGACTTGAGGATAATTGACTGTAAACCAAGTTTTCAACATATGTAGTCTCCTAGCAAGTTTATACATTAAGTCCATCTTTTTTTCCAAACCCAGAATACCCTAAAAAAAATTAAACGTCTTGATTTTTTCAAAAGGCCTCCACATCGGCCCTGCACAACCAGTCAAAAACTGTCGACCGATTAGTCTTTTATGCCGTGGATAACAATCATGCCGTGTGTATCGAATCATACTGGTATGTGCAAAGCGGACTCAACACAAATAAAATGGAGATCGGGATCTTTAAAAACTACGGATGTAAGGTGACTTGGTCTTGACAACTGGAGGCAGTGTGCAAGTTAAATAAAAATACAAAAGACTTTGGTGTTTGATGGTGGTCTTAAGACTTTAATTTAACTGCCGCAGTCGGACAAAAAATAAGAACCGAGTATCGTTCCGTGACTATCGTGAAAAAAAAACACAGAAACTTAAGCTTTTGTTTACTATTGTGCACTTGTATTTCATTCTTGTGTTACAGTGAATCGGAATAAGACTTGTGAATACGATTTTTCGAACTTGTTGAAAAAAAAAACATAAAAAAAAATATTAAATTATTAAAAATGTTAGACAGTACTACGACATCAGTGGAACACACACCCCAAATTGCAGCGCTTCAAGCTATAATTCAGGCTCAAGAGCAAATCATAGAGCAATTGGGAAAGCCTGACCAAAGTGATCGGAGCATTCATAAACTAAACATGAGTGCTAACGATATAATTAATCAGTTTCGACAACTTAAGTGCTTTGAGGGAAAACCAGACCATAATTTATTCAGCTTCATCAAGTCGGTGGAAGCATCATTGGGATTCTGTGGGGAAAACGAAGAATTACACAACTTCGCTTCTCAGATTGTTTTGACGGAAAAGATCCATGGAGAAGCAGCAAGGTGCATCCGACAATTAGGTGATGGTGTGACATGGAATGCAGCAAAAACTCAACTCAAGCAACACTTCCGACCAAACAAGACATACTCGGAGATTTTCAACCGTTGCCGTTACATTAAGGTTAGTAATTTAAGAGAACTTTTTGATGAATTTAAAAATGCTGTTTATGAATTAAACGAAATTTATGACTATGATGACACAAAACCCGAAATATATAAACCAGGTCGAGTAGAAAGGGACTTACTTACTTTTAGAAAAAATTGATTGAGTGTTAGAATTCATATGGACTTAACTTCAACCATCGTAGATATGTTCAATAAATATTCGAAACTAAAGTTACTGGATGATAGTCGAACTATTGATAGGAAACACAGAAAAAACGTACAATCTTATTTCAACACAGTTTCAGATAATAGGAGTAGATATGAAAAGAATACGCCATCAAAAATTAGAAATCCAGGTAAAAACGAAAGGAATGGCTTAAATCAACGGCCTCGGAAAACAAATTTTTTGTAATTTGACAATAAATAAGAAAACATATAAAGCGTTGATAGATACTGGATCAACAATTAGTCTTACATATTCAACAAAAGTCGATTGTTATCATTTTCCAATACATGAAGTTAAAACAGTAACTTTTAACACGATTAATAATGTATCTTCACAAGTAGTAAAAGTCGTCGTCACTGATACACCTTCAGAATTTAGAATGAGTCCTCAGAGCAAAATTAAATGGTACAAAATGGCTTTAAAAAATAAGACATATGATTTACTACTCGGGATTAGAAAAAATGCCGTAGAGTTAAATTTCCGAGAAAAATTTATAAAGCTTACTAATACTATAAAAATAAGATTGTTTTCAGAGGATTTCGAAATATTGGAATGCTTTGAACTATCTGACGAAACTAGCAAGGACAAAGAATTATCACATACCAAACAAAATGAACGGATAAAAATCAATGAAATTTTAAATGAATCTAAAATCCTCGTTTACCAAGAAGGTGATCAGTTGACAAATACTGATTCAATAATGCATGAGATAAACACTAACACTGATCAGCAAATATGTTCTCGATTGTATCGGCTACCCCCCAAACACGAAAATGAGGTAAAAAGACAAGTAGATGAAATGGAAAGGCAAGGCATAGTTAGAAAATCCTATAGCAAATATGTTTCGCCAATTGTAGTGGTGCCTAAAAAAATTTATAGTTCAGGACAACAGAAGTTTAGACTTTGTGTCGATTACAGGACACTTAACGATATAACCATTGATGATAAGTTCCCTCTGCCTAATATTGATAATATACTATGCAAGTTAGGGAGAGCTCAATATTGGATGGATTGACATGATCCCTCCTCAAGAAACAAAGAACCAAGAAGCTGCTTAACCTAAGACGCAAATCTTTAAGTGGGATACTGCCTTACTGGCAGACATGGCGAAAGGCAAAGCACACAGTCTGATTATTCCTGCCAAAACTGCCTTTACGTGGAGGAAGAAGTGACCCTCACCCACTTCCTCTGTTCGGCTCTAGAAAAATCAAGTTATATAAGTCTTGGTTCCATATTCTTCGCAGCATTGACCGAATTGGCTAAAGCAGATTACCAGTTAATGGCTCTCTCCACTTACTCCTTCTTAACCACACAGAAAGAAACCTGCTCAGAACCCTCCACAGCATAAGTAGGAAGACTTAGAACAGCTGTTGGTAGAGCGCCTGCCTTTCAATTGATTCAACAGATAGGTCCCAGGTTCGATTCTCAGAGTAGTGGTCTAGTTTTTTGAATCTGGTCCAGTCACCATTTACCATTGGGATCAAGTTAATGGCACTATCACTGGGTTGGTCGACTAGTGATAGTAGTCTGACTAATGGGTGGCGTTGTTGTAGTGGTTGTTGTATCGGCTTAGTTCCTAATTCGTGTTTTCAAAATAGCGGTTTGTGTAGTTTGTGTGTAGATGGCTCTGCTGTGAAGGCATAACACTGACAGCGGGGTGTTTAAGCCTAATCTTCCAAACTTTCAAAGTTCATTGATCATAACTTATGTCGAATAAAATCCTGCGAATTAGGTTAAAGCCAATAGGTCGATATCAAAATCCTCCGTACCGTTTCGGGCTCCACCCACGGAAGTGAGTTGAAACCAATTACACCTGAGTTCCTCAAATCACTGTACAATCTTTCATTCTTCTCCTAATTCGTCCGCTCGCTCTGTGCTACACGCATTATAAGAATCTTAATATCCTCTTGAAGAGCGAGCAAATAATTAAAAAAACAAAAAAAAAACTTAATCCAAAGAAAAACTCTCGTGGTATCACAACGGGTTTAAACACTGCCCTTAGTGTGCCTTACGGCAGCCGCTGAAATCGAACCTCTCGGAGAGAAAACCAACATGAGAAGCTGGAGAGTTCTCTTGCCTGAGGCCCAGTTCGAGGCTCTCAAATGTAACTGTAACATTTTACCGCAGAGGAGTCTATTTATAAACCTATTGAAGATTGTTTGTCTTGAAGACAATATAATGCGACCACTTACCCAAAAATGTGGAACAAATATACTCGGATATTTGATTGCCCGATTTACTTGACTCACTAAAGTGTGACAGCTCCTTGTTCAGCATACGTTTAAACTGCAAAATAAATATTAAGAAAAAAAAAAAATAATATTAGAATAAACCACTTGATGCTGCGGAGGGAGTCATTTACCTTAAGCGATGCCATATCCGATACACTTCTATGAGTTTGAATTGTTTCCAACTGATCTAGGCACCAATCAAGCTCCTCAATGGTATCTGTGGCCAAGCGATTGTATGCCTCATCGCCTTGGACTAATTGCACTCGATTGGCGTTTGATGGAGGTGTGGGCCGCCTGGATCTTTTGTTTATTAATAATTGTTTTTTTGTTTTCACACACACAACAGCAACAACAACGACAACAATAACAGTGTTTGTTTTTGATTCGTTTTTTTTGTTGTTTTTGGGAACAAAAAAAAGAACATCAAATTTGTTGAAAGGTGTGCGTGTTGGTTGATTGATTGATTGGTGTGGTCATGGTGATTGACGGACGGATGAGTAAGACATTCGGGAAGAAAACAATAAAAAAAAAAGAAAATGGAAAATAAGAAAACAAGGGAAATAAGTAAGATGCACTTTAGAAAAGGGAAACAATTTTTTTTTTTAATTTTTTGTCATCGAACACTTACTTGTTTGTCGCTTGGACATTTGTCAGACTTAAAAGGTTATTCCGAACTGAACGTAAACTGGCTAAAATTTGGGCGAATGGTGTCACAATAAGATCTTCTCCATGGCTATAAAGATTGAAACTTTAAATTAGAATTATTTTTGTATGTGTTTTAACGCTACAAGTGCTGTCAAATAAAACAAAAATGCAACAAAGCGAAATAAATAAGAATAGAAAATAAAAAAGAGTTGGCAATCTATTTGCAAATAAAGTTTGATAAATAAATAAATAAATATAAACACGAAGCCCTTCGTTTTGTCAAGTGTGGCTGTGATGTCAGTTAAGATTTAGGAAAAGCTATTTGGTTGATGAAGTGTTGTAAGCATAAACATCCTTCGCACTCGACTATTCACCTTTATAAGGAAGAGAAAACTTGGCAAAGTTCAACAGGCTTACGGGTAAGTGACCCTTTCTGGCCAATGAATAAATAAATAATTAAGTATGCATGTGAAACAAGGTAATTAAACAGTTGTTAGAGAGATAAAAACAAAATAAACAGAGTTTTGTGTCGTAAGGAGAAGAATGAGATTTCATTGTCTACCGGAGTTAGAGGGTTGTTTAATCAATAAATGGGTTAAATTTTACTGCGGGGTTCATTAAATTTAGCTAAAAAATATGAGACTCAAATGAAATCAATTATTTTTGACTAGGTCCTCTACTAATAATTCGTTGAATATTTCTGTGAAAAGTTTTTCATACAAAGAGATTATATTATTAGAGAAAAAAAGAAATAGCCGACCAAGTGCATGTCGGACTCGCGCAACGAAAGCTCCGTACCAATTATTAGTTATGTAAAAGTGGTCGTCCATCACGGGAAACCTAGTCTCGAAGTGTCTTTTCGCTTTTGGTGCATGTATCAAAATATTTTTCTTATTTTAAATTTCACATTGCCTACTTGTCGTAGAATTGAGATTGCAGGACTACCGGTTGAAAATGTCGTTATTGCAGACAACTTCATTACGCTGAGGTGAATTTTGACTATGACAGCTGTCACATCAGAAACTTTATGTCATTGTCTAATTATTTCAGTCTAGATTTTTGGTCATTAGTAAAAACACACAAGTTTTTGTAAAGCCGTAAAATGTCTACATTCGTGCCATCATTTAAGGAAAAAAGCAACCGAAGCGCATCAATTGCTTACGGAAGCTTACCCGGGCTATACTATAGACGTTAGAATGTGTCAGCGGTGGTTTAAGCGGTTCAAAGATGGTGATTTCGACACCGACGACAAAGAACACCCCGGCCAGGTGAAAAAGTTTGAAGACCATGAATTGGAGGCATTGCTCGATCAAGATCCGTCACAAACGCAAGAAGAATTTGCAAAATCACTTGGCGTCGTTCAGCAAACCATTTCCGATCGTTTGAAAGCAATGGGAATGATCCGAAAGGTAGGACCTTGGGTGCCGTATGAATTGAAGCCACGAGACGTCGAACGTCGATTTTGCATGTCCGAAATGCTGCTTGAGCGCCACAAAAATAAGTCTTTTTTGCATCGAATCGTCACTGGTGATGAAAAATGGGTACATAATGATAATCCAAAACGTCGGGCAACGTATGGATACCCCGGACATGCCTCAACATCGACGGCCGTTCAGAATATTCATGGCCTGAAGGTTATGCTGTGCATTTGGTGGGACCAGAAGGGTGTTGTGTATTATGAGCTGCTAAAACCGAATGAAACAATCACAGGCGAGGTCTACCGACGACGACGGCCGGAAACGGTCGCAAGACACGATAAAGTTATTTTGCAACATGACAATGCTCGGACACATGTTGCAAATGTCGTCAAAACTTACCTTGAAACGCTAAAATGGGATGTCCTACCCCACCCGCCGTATAGTCCAGACCTTGCGCCATCCGATTACTATCTCTTCCGATTGATGCAACATGGCCTGGCTGACCAGCACTTCCGTCTTTTCGATGATGTCAAAAAATGGATCGATTGTGGATTACGGTTTTCAGATTTTTTCCAATTACTTGATCAATAGAATGTTGCCCAAGGGTATTGATTTCTCTTCACAGTATCAAAATATGAAGCATAAACAGCCGAATCTTTTGACTGATTGAATTTGGATGCTTGTTTTTTTTTCAGCTTTAAGGGACATAAGCATTTGGAATAAAATAAGATACCTGCACGCGTTCCTGAGAAAAATGGCGGTAAAAGATAAACCCACAACGAAGTTATCCTTTAATGGTTCTGCTTTACTTTTTGAATAAAAATGGAATTGAAAAGCATGAGACAGACAGCTATCAATTTTTTGTTCAATTTCAACTTCGTTTTCTGCCTTAGCTGCCCAACAATTGATCTTTAATTCGTTAATTTGAACGTTAATCAAAGGAAGAGTTTGTGAATACAAGCAAATGGTTTTTAGGTGCGATGCAAAACTGTTTTCTTTCTTTTTTCGGATTTGAAAATCCACCAAGCGGGGAGAATACAAGTGTTCCTCCGAGATCAGAGTTTCTGTACTAGAACGAATTAAGTTCATGTTTGATTGGAGTGTTTTCTTGAATTTCCCGTTTAGCGTTTTAGTTGATCAAGAAAAAAAGACGTCGTCAGAAAGTTAACAAGGGAAGCTAGAGAAACGGGCAATTTATCTGGATTTTTATGACATCTCGAATTTTATGGCATGTTGATTTTCCTCTTATTTTACGCACTGGAATGGATTCGTTTTTTTTGCTTAAAGTGACATTCTACGTCATCCAGTGAAAGACCATAAAATGAAAAAAACACCATTTGAAATCTAGATATTATTGTAAGTAAATTTTTTTTATAACTCCTCTAATGTTTTGCCAGCGAAGTACTCCGGCGTTTATATGCATCACGATTTCCAACGTTTCTTTTCACTTGTTTTTAACAAGAAATTGACTGTGAAAACCCAATAATGTCAACTTTATTTTGGAACAAAGAGTGATGCTCGCCGGACTGCAATTAGTGAGTTTTTGGCTCTCAATTTGCTCCTCGCTGAGACTCTTTACGATGGAGCTTCATCGTTGTTTCATTCACATATGCATAATGACCACCTAGACTTTGCAGTGGCTTTCAATTGTTTGTTTTCCCTTTGACGGATCATTCATTCCGACGTCTTGTTTGCATGCCATACTCAAAACACCTGTCATAGTTCGTATATAAAACATGTGAACTTTGGGCGACGCGTCTTCTGCCTAAAAGGTTCAGCGACATTGCGCGAAAAGACTCGTGATGGATGTCAGGTTAACGACTTATCTCTCTTAAATTGTATTGGCAATTATCAAGACCAATTTTTTATTTCGAAACGTTCGTCGAATCAAGCTTGTTGCGGATGGTCTCCAATTCGACGAGAAAAAATGTAAGGGACGTTTTTGTTTAATAATTTTGCCAAATGTCAAATTCATAACGCACTACTTAAAATATGGATAATTTATTTGACACATCCGTTCTTTTAATTTGCGTAAAGAACGATTTAAAAAAAATAACTTAACAGTTTTGGTTTATAATTTTTGAAGTCACAAGTATGGAGTTGAAAACTGAAAAGTTGTATGAACAGCGATGTAGACATAAACGTATCGGCCCAAAGAGACATCACGGTAAATTGAGACCTCGACATCGACGGTGGACAGAAGTAAAATGAGACCTTAGTCAACTTTGTTTTTATAATTGGAAATAGCTATCTAACGACTGAGAAGAACTCTGCATTCCCATATGTATCGCACCCATGGAGAAGAAATCGAACTTATCAGAGCTTCCATTTTGGCCTCATGGTCTATTCCCGAAATCAAAGGAATTGGTTTTCATACAAAATCTACATTTTTCAAGATGTTTTATAAAATCAAGCCTATTGAATTTTTATATGATCCTAGCAAATTTGACCATAATACAGAAGAAAGAGGATACGCTGACGAGAAAAATAACTATGGAGTGTAACTATCTCTACCACTCTTATAATGAGCGCTAAGATCTTGTAGTCCTTTGTTGTTTATAGAAGGCAAAACGTTTTCAAACACGGATGTAGCTAAAGCAGATTTTGGAGGCATTAGCCATTTGTTACATGACAGATAATTCGAACCAAAGATGCAAATGAAAATTTTAGAACAAGAAAGAGCTTGACCAATTTCGTCTCCTTTAAAGTAATCCTATTTGGTCCTGGAATTAACTTTTTAATTTGTTGTCTAAGTCTTTCAGTGATTCTGTTTTATCTCACTCAGGCTGATTTTTTTAAGTGCGAGATCATCCGGATTTCGAGTTATCATCAGAAACATTTTCAGTTAATTTTAATCCTGATTTAAATCCGAGTTAACCAAACAAATTTGGTGCGTTCACTCTAGACTAAATGATAAAATGAATTTTGACAGATACTGATGAAGCAAAATATCATCGATTTCATTTCTATTTGTGTGAACTTTTTATTGAATTCTTCAGATTCTGATGCTTCGTCTTCTTTTTTTTAAAAAAGGAAAATAATTGCGATAGTTTTTTTTCCGAGTTAGTTGATTAATCATGAAAATTAATACTGTGCCGAAAAACTGCTTCATGAGTTAAGTCTAGATTAATTTAAATCCAGAGTTGGTTAGCTCTGTTGGACTCAGAGTGTTCTTAGCACTGAACAACTGGGGCTTATAGTGGCAAATCGCTGCAACTAATACTTTTCTTAATTCTCTTGAAAAGGAACGAGTTACAGGGTTTGTTTTATTCGTTTATATTCTTCATAGACCTCTAGCTGCTTCCATTGGTAGCACTGCACCATGAGTGTGACGTATGTTTTGTACAACTTTCATGCTCAGAATATAAAAAGAAGCATTCGCAATCACTCTGAAAGTTACTCGGAGAATTTTCAAAATCATTTCTTTCTCTTCTTTGATATTGTCTTCGGCTGTTGATATTCAAGTTCGTGCGAGGCGGTCGAAAACTTTAACCACCCTTCTTGGTAGATTTCAACTTTAAAGCTTTATTTAATAGGTTAAAATTAACAAATGTAAAAGCCCATCAAATAAGCCTCTTGGACGGCATAGTTTCAAAAAATTTATCGCACGACAAACAAAGTTTCAACAGGAAGGCTTTTTCAGTAGCCCATTTAAGCTGAGTAAGGACAAGCTCAATACGATTCCTTTAAGTTGCGTTGAATATGAAATTATATGTAATTAACACGCAATAAAATTAAGTAACGAGCAATCAGCTAGCATCTCAGGTGGAACCCTTTTTACAATTTCGCCTTATACAAGCTCCATTCCACGATATTACATCACTTTGTGTGATTCCACTGCATTTTTACAAAACAAATTATTAACAGCGTCCCCTCACTCGAGTGATTTTTTATTTTTATTTTTTAAAAACGTTAAATTCATATTTGCATATAAATAAAAATTCAATTCAATTCATAGACATTCCCGAAACGCTCCGATATGATTGGAATGCCCGCTTGAAAGCAGCAGCCGCGGTGCTATTTTTATTTTATACGCCCACGGTCAACGGATCAGAGACATTTGGTTGGATGAAATAAACATACGTGATTTGTTTTTGTCCTTAATGAGTACCTATCTACCTAACAGTCGAAGAATGTTCATGTTAATTAGTCATTTTACGACCTCAATAAAATATTTTTGAATGGACACGATATGCCTTTTTAAATGGGAGGTGTACAGTGGATAGAAGCGAATTTTATAACGATAATCTTGTGGCCGGGAACCCTAGATACGTGTAGGTATTTGCGTGTTGCAAAGAGAGAGGATTACTCATCGTTATGCAGTTATTGTTTACAACAATTAATTACGAAACAATGAAAGATGAGGGAAGATATTTATCTTTTTCACTTGTAATGGCGATCTTTTTTTCGATTTTTACTGCCCATGGAGAATGGAATAGCACACAAGTTGTTCATAAAATGTTGTTGCGAGCTCAAAAACAGCTTAGTGTTCAGGACGTGCGAATGGTCAAAAATTTGTACGATAAGTGTGCAACTATCACCTGGTTAACTGTTTGCGATTTCAAATGATGCCTTCATTCGAATCCTATATGACCATTTGAGCATGAAAAAATTGTTGGCCGATAATGCTGGCGATGGACCAAAAACGGATTCAGTTGAGGATTACAAAACAGAATTTGGAACCCTTCAAGAGCAATTCAAGTGAATTTTCACGGAGTTTTAGTAACATTTGATGAATCCCGTGTACACCAATTCAAAAATCAATACAGTGCAGTTTAGCAGGTGAACGGGCTCGAAAAGAAGATAAAAGCGGTTCCGTCGCGACGATCGGAAAAATCATGGCAAAGGTTTTCCCCACGGTCTACAGAAAAACTATCACCAGACAGAAAGTTCTTCGCCAATTAATTGATTGTACATCCGTGCGTTCCTGAAAAAAAGGGCGGTGACAGACAGAAAGATAACGAAGTGATCCTATAATGGTTTGGTTTTTCCTTTTGAGGAACGGAACCTTAAAAAACAAGTATTTTTTATCTGACTGATTATATTAAATTCCCCGCCTTAGCAAAACAAAATTTTGGAAGAATAGTTCTTTTTTAAATACCGACTTTATGTTAGGTGCCAACTTCAAAGAGCCTTTGATGTTTTCTCATGACAGTTATAATCGTGAAAAAACAGCCAAGAACTCGTGAAAAAGTGAAAAACTTCAATAATGTGCCCACTCACTAAAGTGCAAGTTCACTTTTTTCAGGGTGGATTCACTAAAGTAGAGCTTTTCTAATATATCGGTAAGACAACGGGTTGGTCGAAGTGCAAATCATTCAATTCCACGGCATTCTCAAGAATTGAGCATTGCTCTTACTAAGGAATGGAAGCCGATGGACCATTTGAAGTGACGTAAATTCTCCGATTGGGCTCTGAAGAAAATTGCGCCAAGATAATGGATTTCAACGCAAAATCATCTTCAGTGACGAAGCTCATTTTTGGCTCAATGGGTTCGTCAATAAGCAAAATATGCGTTATTGGTCGGGTGAAAATCAACATTTGCTTCATCAATCACCACTTCATCCACAAAAAACAACTATTTGGGCGGTTTGCATGCCGGCGCCGTTTTTGGGCCATATTTTTACGTCGACGATAACGAACGTCACGTTACTGTTAATAGCCAGAATTATCACATCATGATTACTTATTATTTTTGGCCCGAATCGGAAGAAATGGACTAAGACGACATGTGGTTTCAACAGGATAGTACCACAAGCTACACAGCACACCTAACAATGGATTTATTTTATTTAAAAAACAATTGTTAAGTCCTTATTGGAAAACCCTGTAAATGCATAACGTCAAGATGAAAGAGTTGATGCCTTCTCCACTCATTTCAGGCTCTCAAAAACATTTCTCATCAAATCATTTTCCGGTTCTTAATGTCCTTTAATTCGAGTATCTTAGTTGGACATTTAACAGGATAGACCTTATATATAGTATATTTTTGGTTCGTTTGTCTGTGTATCTGAAGTTCCTCAAGGTAGTCATTTAGGACCATTACTGTTATTTAAACAATTAATGAACTAGAGCGCAATGACACTGACATTCTTCATATGTGTAAAGTGAAATTAAAAAATCGACTTAATCCTTTCTGCCTTAGGTTTCGTCATATCTTGTTTATCCGTCTTCTTCTTGAGCTAAATTGGGTATCGGTATTATGATCCACAGTCCCAGTCGACAGGCTTTATTTTGGCCTAACCTGATCTTGAACCCTATCGATCAGCTCCCGAAAAACAATTTATCAATAATGTGCCGGTACATTACCGCAGGAACTCTAAATTCTCTATCATCCATCAGGATCTGACTCGAGTTTTGCGCAAAACACAAGCAAAACAAGAAGCAAGGATAGAACATTT
Organism: Orthonevra nobilis; assembly: GCA_963555765.1. Classification (NCBI taxonomy): domain Eukaryota; kingdom Metazoa; phylum Arthropoda; class Insecta; order Diptera; family Syrphidae; genus Orthonevra; species Orthonevra nobilis. The sequence goes on from OY743224.1 coordinate 58,183,015, forward strand.
TTAAGTGTTGATCGAATATAAAGGGATCATAAAAATGACTAAGTGCAAGTAGAACACGCACACGAAGGGTTCCGTACCACAGAACAATATGAAAGAAATACAATTTTTTCTCAGATTCAAATTTTTCAAGGCTTACTTCATGGCGTTTAATGTATCTGCAAGTTTAAAAAGCATTTTTTTTGTATGGCACCCCTCTTTTTTTTGACTTTATATAACTTGCTGTTATAGAGCCAAGATTTGAAAGTTTTTATCTATTACGGTTCAGAAGATACGGCCCTCTGGTTGACGGAAGGACATCAGAGCACAAGCAACAGGTTTCCATTGGCACCGTTGGTGTACGGAACCATTAGAGTTGTCTGGCCGATAATATTAAGAACATTGCTTCATGAAAAATATGGTTTGTTCGGTTAGGAACAATTCCGAAGAAGGCGATGACACCAAATTTTAAAACTGTTTAGTTCTAGTTGGTGTATTTAATAGCCGATCAAAGCAGTGAATGAAGAGATCTTTTTTTGGCCTTTTTTAATGTACCCAAGTACGTCTCACATTGCTCAGCAGTTCGTTGAGGTTAGATAGCTAAGCGACCTGTCGGTTGCAGATGAATGAGGCGATGGAGGCCTTTGGAAGAGATTTATGAAATTAATAAAATTATAATTCTCCCCGTACCCAAGCGTCCGAATCTTCGACGATGACAGAACCCTCCCGGACTTTAAAGTACGTCCAGAAGGTCATGAGGCCGGATGATCCGAAAACTTTCATCTTTTCCCCTTTTTTCACTGAGATACAACAGAAAACCATGCATGGAAAAAATCACACACGCCTAGGGCAACAGTTTACCCTTATTATATCAATTATCTACTTACTTTGGTTTATTTGCAATCCAAAAATATTGAAACATGTATTGTCTTTGCCTAAGATTGTAGTCACCTTGTTGGTTGTTTTTTTTTTGTACCGAAATGGAAAGCCATTAAAATATACAGCTTGCGCTTCGTACGGGCCTAACCAATTGACATTTACACCTTATTTGCGTTTCATCGTTAGTTAAGTATGACTACTACAGTCTTTGGAGGCAATATTCAGCATATGCGACACAGTTATGAATAAATCTCTTCCTTGTACGTAACAGAAAAAAATGTTACGTATACGCCGCAGTGAATCTCTAGTTGAGAATCTGATACAGACGATTTGGGGTGGCTTGCGCACGGGTCTGATTGGAATAATTTGCAAGTGTCGCCATCAACTATGAGACCTTTTTAAAGCTTTGTGACAAAATCAAATGTTTAAGAAATATCTTATTGCTATTCAGGTCTGTTCAGGGAATGTGTAAACATGGAAGGGATTGTCTGCAGAAGATTAAAGTCGCTCTTACACAAAGGTTTTTATGACAATTGAATGACAGCTGAAAGGTGTTAGAGCTAGATCTGTTCACCGTCTAGGACAAAATACCCTCTGTTACCTTTGTACACCACCGAAAAGAGGCGGCAAGAAATTTGCTACTACAATGCTCTAAGAGCTGCGATTCCCAGCAACTATGGTTTGAAAAATGACAACTTTCTTGAGCAAGTTCAGGCAATGCTACAAAAATTGGGGAATCAAGGCTTCTGTATAGTGGTAACGTTCACAAAAATCGCAAGACGTGGATGTCCTCATTTCCTGGCACGTAGTAAAGGTGGAACGTGGAATAATCTGCTATCTCGTTAAGGGACATTCTTGGACAAGCTTAAGGGTAGTGGCAGCTTGGCTGTCGAAGAAAATGAATAGTCCTTCAGCAGAAAAGCCTTTCTTGCGGCATGGTCAATCGCATTGGTTTCAGTTTAAAATACACTGCGATGCTCTCGAAGATTACTTGGGCAAATACCACTTCCAACTTTTTGATCTATCATAGTTTTGACCTACAAAAATTTAGCGTGCTGGAGTCGTCAGGTATCTAGTGATCAGTATCCAGGTATGAGATACAAGTTTCAAAATTGGAGGTGAGGATTGCATTTGAGACTGAATACTCTAAAGCAATTGGGGAGGCGAAATCCTCTCATTGAGTCAGCTTTGTCTGACTTTTGTGTCGGAGGGTTGTAAATATAGGATACAGAAGAGGGCATTATTCGAAGTGGCGCAAGCATACCCATTTAAGTATTTGTAAGATGAAAATAACTTAAATTGATTTAAAAATGCACCCTCTGAAAGGCCTGAGTCTTGAACTTTTCGCTCATAGTAGTAGATGAAATTCTTCGCCGAGTATACAGTCATAGCTATCAACGGAAAAAACTTTCCTGCTTTCAGTAGTAAATTGTCGTCCCTCCTGATCATGTAAGTTTTTAAAGTAAAAAACAACTTAACAAATAGGGTTGGTAACACAACTTATTGTTTTGAAATGTGCACCATACAGGGTGTCGGTGTTGATCGTAAACAAACGCGCTTTTCGAAATCGTTTAAATGTTACTCCCATTGGATTCTGTTCCGCACTGGAAGTCAATTGTTTTATTTTAGAAACAGTAATTAATGTTTAACCTCTTAAATGTTACAATTATTTGCTGTTAATTTTTTGAGCACCAGAGAGATGTCCCGTGTCAAAATAATAAAAAAGAAAACTAACGATGAAAAACCGAAAGAGGTGACTTTTATTTCGGATTTCGAACTTCGGAGCTTACAGTTCTAGGTAAAAATCCCGGAAGCAACATTTGGCACTTTTCACACCTCTTCCTTTTGTGAGGCATTGGCAATCTTTTCAGTTTTTCTTAAAGCGGCTGGGTTCTTTTAGATTTGGCAGTAAGCTCATCCTCAATCCTCATTTCGAAAACTAAAACGCTTGCATCAAAATTGGTGAATATAGTCTCTGGTTTGCCAGCACCACAGTCGCACTGGGATTATGAGATTGAAATATTGCACCCACATTTGTGCAAGTCATTTTTATTCATTTAGATTCATCAAATCATGATTGCCAAGAAACAATGCACATACAATTGTAGGTCGTCAAAATTTATGTTCAAAAAACTAAGAGGATTTTATTGACTGAATAAATGGCACGAATCGGGCTTATATTTGTTTAATTAAAAATGCGTCAGTTAAGCACTATTAAAGAGCACACCATCAGTAGTCTTTTAGCTATTGAGCCACAATTCTTCGACCTTCAATTCTCTATTTAAAACTAAAATGTGAAGGATCTGGGCCGTCAAGATCGGTAATAGATTTCTGGGCATCATTATGATTTTAACAGTTGATTTTGAAAAGAGCGCTGAACCATTTTTAAAGGACTACAAAGCTGCAGCGAGAAAGGTCAACAAGCATCAGGAGCCCATATGCTTGAATATGGTTGAAATGGTGGATTGGATCCGCCTTGCAACGAACTGCTTCTTTGCATTATATCCGCATATGAGTTAAAAGGAAGTATATTTTATATTTTGAGTATATTCAAAATTCTTAAACATGTTTAGTGTTTTTGTGTAGTGTTTATATTTTTCAGGACTTCAGTTTTTACCAAAGTTATTCGAGTTATTTTTTTTTTAGCATTTTTCAAAAACGAGTTGTCTCGAATTTGCCAGTCAGATCTAAATCAATTAAAACTTCACCACACACTTAAAAAGAGTAGTTTTAGAATAAAAAAAAATCGGTTAATTGGACCTTATTCCAAGTATTTTAAATTGTTTTTGAACGTCTGCACTGGATTATAACAAATCCATATCTATATGAATTTATGCTTTTTGAAAAATGGCTACAAAAAAAGTGTTTTCGAAAAATTTAAATGAAAAATTGTCAAGTGCTTAGCAAAACCGAATTTCGTACCGAAAAAAAAATTGAGTTTCGACAACAAAGTGGTAACACAGTTTTGTTTCTTAAAACAATAAAACAAATAGAGGAAAACTTCACAAACTAAAAATATAAACAAATGTAAGAATTATGATGACATTTTTGCATGGTAACAGCAAGTCCATCGATTCGTGTTTTTCTCTCCAATAGATACAAATTAAAGTTTTTTTTTTGTTTTTTAACAATTCATAATAAAACTTTCATGTCATCCTAGTCGTTCACCATTTGCAAGCCCTTAATCAACAATTTCCGTGCCGCACGCACTATTATTTAGTGATCGTGACGCGATTTCATTTGAATCGTGTTGGCAAACACTTTTGTTTTATTGGGATTTCAGATACAACAACCGAATGTATATGTTCAAAATAAAGAAACGAAAAATAAAATAAAATAAAATATGACGCACGTAGTTTTTTGTTAAAGATTGAATAACATTTTCGCCCAAAAAACAAAGGTCAAAAACGTTTAGTTATTATTTTTCTTTTTTTCACTTCATGAACGCCACGAGGGGAGTCCTTAATTGTATCTTGCAACATTGTTTTTTAACAAAATAATAACATTGATTTGAAGGCAACGAAACTAACCTTCTTGATTTGTGAAACATATTGTTTCGTTCAAGAGCGATGGCCGCAGCCAAGTCGTCTTCATTTTCGAAAATTGTCGGAATCATATTTCGATCTAAATCACCCATCAAACTTTTTAAACATTTAAACTAAATCTAAGTAACATTTTTATCCAAACAAACAAACATTAGTTTTGCATCTTTGTTTTTTTTTTTTATTATTTTTTAATTAAATTCTTTCACTTCACAAACACTTTGACTTTCGTTTATCTACGAGATTTTTTTATTTTCAAAAACAAAAAAAAATTTTTAAATATTTTCGTTTTATTTTTTTTTCTCACGTTATCCACTTTTTTATGAGAGCACAGAGGAAGCATAATATTCCGCTCCGGTCACGAGGGTATCTTTGTATCCATAACAGTCCGGCGGCGGCTAGACATAGTGAATCGTGCGCACTGTTATACGGGCACAAGCGCGATATGAGAAAAACATCGCAAAATGAGTGAATTGCGCGCCCTTATTGCCGCAGATACTCGTACAACATCTCGAACGAAGAGTCATGAAAAAACATGGACCACTTATCGTTAGCCGAGCGGCTCCGCTGCTTGTAGTTAATAATTTTATTTAGCTTTTTAGCTTGCATAACAGGAATGAAATATAAATTTTTCCTCGTCGATATTTGTTGTTGTACACATATGTTTTACTGGTCTTGTATTGGGGCAGCAGTGTTGTGGGGGTATGTTATTTTTATTTTTTTTATTCAACAACACAGTGCGGCCAATTGTGGAAAAACTATTTAAGCATTTTTGGAGATTTATTGTTTTTTAAAACTGGGAACAGATGTTCGAATTGAACATAGTGTCGTTTAAGTATGTGTGGAGGCTATAAATGCAATGATTGATAGCTTTTTGATTACCACTTTGAGTTATGCTTGGTTTTATTGACTGAACAACACCAAAAGCGGTTCGAGAGAAGACAATAACACTGGAGAGTAGATATAGCAGCCTCCTAATTGTTAAATCAGTTTCAACTTTACAAACAATACAAGATGGTAAGATTGGGGAAAATAGAGGACATTCGCAAGTCACTATTTGTAATTGACGCAGGTTCCATTTCACTTTTTTGTTGATTTCTCGCCGTCACTTATTTTTTTATAACTATTCTGAAATATGCAAAATTCGAATTTTTTTAAATTTTGGTGGCTTGACCCGATTTTTTTCAATAAAACTGAACGAATGGCAAATTTCGTGTTGGAACTCCATGATGAAAAAAACTGCAAAGTGAAAAATCAAAAACGCGTACGAAGGGTTCCGTACCATCGAACGTAGTTCATTCACTTTTGACGTTAAATTGAGTGGCGATTAAAAATAAACGTTTTTTGTTTGGGCCCTCTTTAATTTTAATTTTTTTATTTTGTTTTTATTATTTCTTGTTATAAAACAAACATTTTGATCCAAACTGACGAGTATATGGACAAAATGAAAAACCGGAATATGTCTTCTGATTTTCTGTACGAATTTTTTTAATGTTGCAGAAGAACCATTTATCTAAAAACTGGCGGGATGGAAGTATCACCCATACCGGAAGAGAGGGCTTCGGTTTATGGGGACTCTTGTCTGTTGAAACCATGATTTACAATATTTTTTAATAATGCCTCACCTGAAGACGATCTAAGACCAGGAGGGCCGATCAAGTCGATGGTTAGTTCTCACGCTTTTTCGAGCCTCCTCTCTAGTGAAGACGAGGATTTGGTATTTGGTCGAATGGTCACGATGACCGGAAGTTGGGTTTACCACTATAAATCGGAGTAAAAAAATTGACTTTATGCATTGGCAGACAAAAAAAACGCATCACTATCTGACAGTCTTTTGGCACTCATGTTGATACTATCCCTCAATCCTGAAATAGTTGAAATAATCTTGAAAAAGCACCTGCTCACAAGAGTCGTGTTGTGTTGGATGCACTGCATAAACCGGGCTACAATATTTTGGATCGACCGGCCTTCAGTACTGACGTCACTCCTACCGAAGGTTTTTAAAATTAATTTTCGAAAAATGATAGGAAAATTTCGGAATGATATTTTGAACAGAACAAAATGTTATTAATTTTCACGAATTTGTGAATATAATTATGCTGGATACTCATTAAAGCAACTTTTACATATATTGTTGTTGTACACCATTTGACACTTGTGGGTGAATTTCCATGGTTGGTCGACCAACAGTATTTTGGCCCAACTGACTCACTTACTTAGTTATTTTTTATCGGTGGCAAAATTATTTCATTCCAGCTGATTGCCAATGCGGGGATTTTAACTTGAAGGAAACTGTATTTGGTGTACAAGGAAAAACCAAAACTGAATTAAAGAAAGGTGTCATCTTATGACGTATGTTTTACACCAAATGTCAACTAAACTTTTCCCCGTATAAGCTTTTTAAAACATATAGATTCTATTTGTGAAAGCCTCTGAGGTCAAACAATTCGTGTCACGAAAAAAGGCCCTCGTTTCGCCAGATTTATAGCATGCGACTCCGTCCTACTAGAAGTCAGTCAATATTCGTTCGATAGCTCAATCAAATCCATTTACTGGCTTCATTTTCGAAAACACATGGCAAAATATTAGAATAAGGCCAAAAACTGTACCAAATAGGACGAGAATAGGTATGGTCCTCATTACTCAAAATAATTGTGGACAAAATATCATGATTTAACATATAGTACTTCGTGCAGTGAAATAATTTTTCAAAATTCAGTTAAGGATTGGCTCGATCTATGTGATTGTTTCGGAATGGATTCACCTGCATTCCGAATTTTTATATACTTAGTATCGGATTTGTCGTTTAACAATAAGGATCGCCTACGCCGAGTATGTTAAAAGTGTGGAATGGTCGAAGCTGCATGCAATTCGAATCGAATGGTTCTACTCCAGATGATTTAAAGCCTAACCAACATCGAAATAAATGCTATAAAGAAAGTGTTTGGACTTGTCTCATGGCATATTTTAGATTTGGGTTTCCATCTTATAAGGTTCAACTTATTTAAGAATTGAGACCAGTTGACCAATTTCCACAAACATTTCAGAGATGAGGCTCATTTTTTACTCAGTGGATACGTCGATATGGGGAAGTGAATCCACTGAATGCACTTGTCGAGGGACCATGTCGTCCAAAATTCACTGTATGTGGTACATTTTTTTTTTGGTGTACCATACTTCTTTGAAAATGCGAAAAATATTACCATTACCGTCAATTCTTATCGTTGTAGTAAAATTTTGAAAATTTTGAATTTGTGGAAGATGGTTTCAAAACAGCCCGTTTTGGGTTTTGGCTTTTGTTGATGCGATAAAGCCACCAAGAACGTATGATTGATTGGTCGCCGTTACATTTCTTTCCGTGTGACCATGCAAAAGATCAAAATTATCGTCTCCGAAACGAGTCCTACAAACACTCCCATCGTTATTTTCTTCAAAAAATTTTTTTTCAACGCATGAAGCCGTTTGTTTTTGGTACAACTTCTGCTTCGTTCGAGTCAATAGCTTCTTACAATAAGAGCTTAAAAAATTGTTAACAGAAATGTCGCTAGTAAGATGCTATATGTAAAGGAACATAGGAAAACTGTTCGATATTTTAACAGTTTCCCTCCTCATAAGATCAAAAGTGTGGTAACCATAGTCAATAAAGACCGGGCTTTTAAAGTTAGTAGAAGAACTGTTCAGGGAAGATAAAAAGAACCGAGAATGTCGTGCAAGACAAGCTGCCAAAAATTAGCGACTTCGGTTGGAATTAGCGAAGGAATACATAAAGAAGCCATCAGAGTTGTAGAGGAATGTTCTGTGGAAAGAGGAGAATGCATCTTCATATACTATATAGCAGAATTTGTTAAAATGGCCACCACAGATTCCGGATCTCCAAATTGTTGAAAATGTTTGGCACTTTCGTCAAATTAAGAATTCTAGAACAAATCGGAAGCCATTGGTGACGTTTTTTTTTACGTTGTGGAGTGGGATTCAAAGTCGCTAGACGACTCGGTTTTCGCGGGTTTTGATAAATAAAATACAATTTTCCAGGTTTTCGAGACGGTACTTAAAATTATTGTGACACTTTTAGCTTTCCTTCTAATATTTTCTTTTATACTAAAAAAGTTATATAAACTTTTCGAAAACAGAAAAAGTAACAGACGTGAGTTTCACTAATTATGTATCCAACTTTCGTCATCAGAATAATTGTGCCTTTATAACAAGAAAAAGAAATCAATTTGCCTTAAGTTTTAAGACCAAAAACCAACAGTTTTTATTTTATTGTATAACTTTTTATTTGAATAAGGCCACACTGTGCGCGCAACACGATCTCGTTATACACCCCAAACCTACCACTACGAATTACGTACGTGCAATAAATAAAAATGTTGCATTTAAATAATTCGACCATAATAAATAATTCGAATGCTTGTGTACATATATAAAAACATATTAATTCGCATGAATTTTCGTTTAATGCAAATTAAGTTTCTATTTTCGTGTCAAGAACTAATGGCACGAAAATTAATTATGCATAAATGAAGTGCAGATGAAATCTTGGCTCGTGAGTGATATTTTTTTATTTCAAGTACACCACATAGCGTGTCATGTACTTGTGTCAATAGATGACACCAACAAAAAAAAAACACATAAAGATGTATTAACAAACTTGCCATTTAAGTATAGAATTTATGTGATTTATCGTTTACAATTTTTACGATTGAAAGTTTGAAAGGGATTTTTTTTTTCTCGCCGGAACTTAAAATTCACGTGATTATAAGTTTTAATTAACATTCGGTCAGCATTTTTCTTATTTTTTTGGATTTTCTGAAAGTTTGACGCGCTTCAAAGAATTTTGTTTCCAGTCTATTTAACATAAGAGGTTTCACTTGGCTTACACAATGAAAGCTTTGCTATGATTTTGAAGCTTATAAATATCTACGATTAAAACTAAAAGGAAAAATATATGCAAGAGGTTTTTTTAAAAAAGTTTTTTTAAGTTGTTTATAAGAAGGGACTAAAAAGTTAAAAATAAGAACTAAAAAATAAAAATAAAAACGAACTACATTTTGACAGCAAGATTGAAAAAATACTGTTTAGCACGCTTTTATTTGTATTTATTAATTATTATTTTTAATTTATGGCCCCTTAAACAAAAAAAAAAAAAAAACTAATAAAAGTACGTTTTAAAAAATTATGTAAGATCATAAATAACTAATTTAGAAATTTCCTTTTTATTTGCATATATTTTCCTAAAGTGACATTTTTTCATGTTATAATAGTTGACCCGCTAATCATGAGACCGTAGAACATGAGTACTTGTCTAGATGAATAGATGTGTAAACAAAGTATCGTGCCTATGCTCTTACCTGTGGAGGAGGTCAAGAAAATTGAAAAAAAAAAAATGTCATCCGCCATCTTGTAGATGCGATCATTTCGAAATGACGTGAATCCTTTTGTTGGTTCCAACTCTTCGAGCTTTTTCACTAGATACCTATATTGACAGGACTAACAAAATCTACGATATCCGCCATCTTGCGACTGCGGCCATTTAAAAAATATTACTCCCCTTGTGCGTTGCCAGACTCTTTGTCATGATTTATAACAGATTTGCGGCTTCAAAATAATTGCCCAAATCTAGCGATCTTACCGACCAGTGAAAATTGCCAAATTGAGTTATAAGGCGACCCGTAAACATATCATTTAATACGTTCATTGTCGCTGGAGCTCCGTCTGCAGTTGCACCTTCCTGTTGGAACTAAATTTCCTTCTTTTCGAATTGTCGCGTCCTTCAGATTTAGGAGAGCATGTGCGCGATTGACGATCTACAGACGGTCTGCTTGCGGATTGTCCAGACTTTGTGAGGTAACATATTCAACAAATTCATTCAAATGCGCACATGAAGTTTCAGTCTTTTCTAGGCGAGCGGTTGAGCACTAAAGTCTTTCACCAGTAAACGGAAGAAATCCGCACGATTTGATATAAGTTCAGAAAAGTCCACGAACGATAACATTAAGATAGGGTTTGTGAAGAAAACAGCAGTTCAAATACGATTTTTGGCACCTTTTTTTCTATTTCAAGCTCCAACCGAAGAGACCGTTCGAACTGTCAAAAATCGATGTACTATATAAGGAGACAGAACAATGTTCGAGTTCCTTAATGTCCATACAAAAAGTACTTTAAAAATTCACGCATCGGATTGCCAAAATTACGGGTAGGAATAAAACTTCGATAAAACTTCGAAATGGAAATTGGTAAAGCTGAGTGTCGACCTGTACAATAACGCAAGTGAGGGCTGGCGACCCGCATTTTTATCTCATTTTCTTGGTCATACTTATAATTATATAGGGTATCCGTAAGGGATGTTTAGAAATCTTCGAATTGACAAACTGAAAGGAAATTAATAGTTCATATTGCTGTCAATATCACCCCAATTACGTTTTCTCCACAGGAGAAATCGACTCAAGTCGGTTTCGGGTCAAGTCGATAAAAAATCTATATTCTATAATTTATTTGACAGAGAAGCTATGTCGAAGATTATTTTCGACAAGATACACAATATTTTTTGATTTTGACAGCTCACAATTCAAATTGTCTTTGATAACAAAACGTCAAATCAAAAACAAATTTTTGAATGTTTTAAATAGGTTCGCGCAGTATTTTTGAGTGACAAAACAATCATTTCGTGTTTGTAGGGGCCAATACTTTATTTTCCTGATCTTCATCCGAGATCACCAAATAAAGAATCTTCACCACAGCTTCAAATGGTCAAATGGGCCATAGTACGGTCGCTTGTTTGATTGTTCTCAGTCGGTCGAAATGATGTCGCTTTTAAGTCGAAAACGACAAACGTTATTGGAGTGCATTGTACAAAAAAGTATTCGAATATAACCCACTTATCTAGAGCTTAATATAACTCGTGGCTTTTTAACAGAAGCTGAATGCAAAGAAACATCTAGTTAGAATAAAGAAAGAAAATCTCAAAAACAAAAATCTAAATCCGTATCAAACGAGTACATTCGAATTTGGAGAAGTTGCGATGCAAGAAGACAACTCTAAGCTCTTTTCACTTTCAAAAAGGGTAACCAAGGTGATTGTAAACAATCTAATTAAGGCATTCCCGGCTAACCTTATGTTTTGGAGTTCCAGTTACATGTAACCACATTTTTATGTTTTTTTTTTATTTGTAGCAAAAGCAGCTGTATTGAAGGGGCATAATTTTTGAAAAGGAAAATAGAATTACGTATCGATTTTATCGTTTAGTTTATTAAAGCCAAGCAAAGGAAACTTTTGAATTTACTGTGCACGACGAAATGAATAAAGTGGAAGACTGATAATTCTTTTGAAACAACAAAAAAAAAATGAATACTTTTTCATGGCATATAAATTTTTTTGCCAAGAGTAAAAAAGAGGAGAAAACTTTCTTGTCCTAGGAGCGTCTGTCCTTTTTTATTTTTCAGAAAAAGGTCCGTCAATTTTTTAAATTAAAAAACCGCCAAATGTGATTCGGATACGAATGCGAAGGGTTCCATACCACTGTATAATGTTCAACACTACAATTTTTTCTTTTTATTTTGAAAAAAAAAAAAAAAAAAAATTATATGGGGACCTCCCATTATTTATAGTTTTATGTCTTTTTTATTATTTGTAATTGTAACAGCCATTGTAGTACCCATTCTGTTAAAAATGCAAGTATCTGGCTGTTACGGTTCAGGAGAACTAGCCCTGTCATAGACGGATGGAAGGACAGCGGAGGCTTAGTAACGTTGGCACAATTTGGGTACGAAGCCCTAAAAACGACTAAGAATATGGAAAATTTTATTCACAATGAGAGTAGATTGTGAAATCAATTAATGAAAAATTTATGAAAAAAGTTAACTAAAAATATGAACATAAAATTTTAGCCTCAATAAAACAAGATGAAGGTTCCAAGTACTAAATATATGTACATTGAAAAGCTTCCAGAACTTATGCGGATCGGACCTTTCTAATTTTCTATTTGAGCTTGTGATCGTATTACGTAAGATGTGCCCCCGTTGAAGAAACATCTTTGAAACATTTCGCAAACAAAAAAACATTTCTCAAATTTTTCTAAAATGTTATAATAATTTTGATCTGGACGTTTCGCGAAACATTTGAGATGTTATTGAAAAGTTTCGTAAGCATTAACGTAAGGAGATAGTTAAAATTGAAAAACAAAAATGTCGCAGAATATGTGGGACAACGAGGATATTATCGAATTAATTCAACTTCTTGACACGAAAAAAGTTTTGTGGGATTCGCATGATGAACATTTTAACAATCAAAACAAAAAAGCCGAAATCTCCGATTCTTTCACCGGAACCTTTGGGATAAAATTGATTTCAAATAATGACTAGTCAAAAAAGGATATCTATGAACATATGCATAAAACTTTGCAGACCATTTATGAGTGCTTCACAAACTTTGGGTACATTATCAATTTTGAGTTTTTCAAAATATGTTGAGCCTCCTGAATTAGCTGTACTTTGAAAAATATTTCTTTGACACTGTCTTGGTTTTGTTTTATTTTTTTTTTAATTTAGTTCATGATGATAAAACAAGACGCTATTAGCGTTACTTCTTTCCAATTCAATTCAAAAAGGAAACACACAAATATTTCTTGAATTGTCCACACCACAAAGAAAAACAACATTTCTAAAATTTCAGAAATCTTTTTGAAAAGTTATTTAAATAACCGTGAAACATTTCAGATACGTTTTTTAAACAATGTTTCCTGATACGTTTCTTTGGCGTGGACATACCCTTAGAGCTTATGATATAAAAATTTTCGGAGAGGGGAGAAGTTTCGCTGAAAAAAGTTTTCCTCGAATTTTAGACCAAAAAGATCAATGCAGAATGTTGATATGTTACTAATAGGACAAAAGGCAATATATGATTTGGGCTCGACTATTAGGATACCGAGGTAAAGTTTGTAGGGGGTCAAATGCTTTATGAGCCTAGTCTATGTCGATTATTATAAAACAAAATAGACTGAACAATGCCTTTGTTCAATCAAAATTAGTCACATTTCAAAATTTGGGCTTGCTCACAAGCGGCCACCTTACAGTCCCTGAAAATATAAATCAAATGAATTTTTCAGGCTATAGCACTGTCTTTTTCAACACTTTCAGCATTACTAAAAAGATTTTCACGAAGCACAAAATCAAATCAAAACAATAAACAGCTTTTACAACCAACTCAAGACCTTCTACATCTCTCATCTTTTTGTAGGCCAACCAGGCAACAATTCTATACATTTTGATTAGTATCTATTTTCTAAAAACAAGCATGGCAGAATAATCTTAAAAACAAATAAAAATAATAATATCTATGCGAAAAGTCGCCTACGGTAGCATTTAACTTAAATATAGACCTTCTCGTATCGGCATGAACTTAAAAGTTATAAAAGGCATTTTTGCGCAAACTAAAATTTATTGCAAATAGCTACACGAAACACAGCGGAGACATATTTGAAATAAAAATAAAATCAAAAAAAAATCATAACTTATTTGGCCAAAAAAACAATAAAAAAAAATTAGTACATTATATATTTTTTTTTGTTTATATACGTACGATCTCTCAATCAGATTTGACGCCTCCTGTTCTTTAAACCTGAAAGGGTGACACCGTTTAAGAAAACATTTGGTTGTCAATATTAGTTTTAAAGTTTAATTAACAAAAAAAAAAACAAAATAAATAATTAAATAAAATTCAATTTAACTAAAAGAATAAATGTTGGAAATGATCTCATCGTTCAAAGGAGTTACTTGTCCCCTTTTTTCCTTAGCTGATTTCTTTTTTTTTGAATTAATGTACATTTGGAGTTCATTCTGGCTTGTTCTATGGGTTGGCTCATGCTATTTTTGATTTTGTATCATGGTGAATAAAATTTGGATGTGATTTAGATGGCATTATATAAAAACGGGGCTTAAACAAGCATTCGATATAAGTGCAGATTTAAGATCCGTGGTGTTTATCTCTTCACTTTTCTACTGGCTTTAATGGCTTAACTTTTACTCACAAATAACTCTATTTTGTGGCAGTTAAATTGTGCGAAGGTACCTTTGTGTCTAACGAAACAGCAGGTTAAATGTGAATAACAAATAATTTTTAGTGAGTTTTTGTGATTGAAACGTCATGCATTCGATTCGTACAAAAAAAATCTTCTTGAGATGTTGCCCAGCTATCATTCTAACCACGGACAACGCATAAGAAAAGTGGACAATGATCTTCGAATATGCACGTGGAATAGAGGTGCAACTAAGGAATGACCATCACACTCATCCAAGGAACACTGTGCACCATGGTATCTATTATGTTGAGTGCTGAAAATATGTAATAGAAGCGTGCATTGGGTCCGGATTTGCAGCAGTGCTGAGAAAGTTGTCTTGAGTTAAAGTCATATGAGAGGACTAACTATAATAATCTACATCAAGTCTAAGTTCGACAAAAAATATTTCCATTTGGGCGATTGAGTCATCTGCAGAAAATGCTAACGAAGTCAGGGAAATATTTGAACATGTCTGAGTCAAGTTAAACAGGAAGTTTAGATAGTGCGGGCACATCAACTAATGGACAAACAAAAATACTGCGAATTGAGCGAATGCAAATAAGTCGGTATCATTGACTATCTCTATCTATTCAAACCCATCTGAGTGCGTCCTCGAAACATTTGAATTTCAAGCCAATTCTGCTTGCTCTGTGCAATTACATTATAAGGGAAGTCATAATATCTTAATATTGTTAGACCCTTATACTAGCTCCCGTTTTTTTTTTGGCGCAAATTATGCACGTCATCATAGTGTACGAAAATACTTTTGGTAGATAGAAATTCTGCTTTCAATTTTTGGTTTTAATTATGAGTGAAAAGGAGAAGGTCGATGAGGAACGGTACAATGACAACGAACTAACCAAAAGATTACTACTAAAGTGACCAGGCCCCATACCGTGGATATTGATCTTCAAATGTCCAATCGAAGTACAAACGATTGCTGAGGCTATATGAACATAATATTTTAAATTGGTATCTTAAGCAAGTAAACTAATCAAGTTCAGCCACAAACGTCATGGCTAGCGTTTGCAGAAAATCAAGCTAGGGGGAGTAATTTAAAACGTTAAATTTATATTTGCCTAAAAAAACCAAGATTAAATGTTACTATACGGAATAATCGAACATAGGTGCGTTCATGGCGGCTTTAACAAATGCCAATGATTGATGGATAGTAAACTTCAGATCGGTGCCTAATTTCTTAGACTTAATGGCACGAAACGTAGTAAATGGTTAAATCTTAAAGATATAGTGGACACGACGCCTAGAACTGGACTTCGACTAGCGATGGCATTTATCTTTAGCTCCTTTCTCGAAATGTTAAAAAAGGTTCAAATCGACATATTTTGTGGACAAATTTAACAATATTGAAAGAGATTTCACGGACTTTATTTCATTTGAGTGTTGCACGAAACGGATCCAATGATGGAAGTAATATAGTATTGGACTTGAAACTTTCCAGTCGGAATCAGCAATACATTTAAAATATTTTTTTTTTAAAGAGGAAATATTTAGCAGCAAATATTACAACAGCCGATCGCATAAACTTAATATGTTCAAAAAGAACTGACTGACCGGTCAGCCCAATAACAAGTTCGGACTGAACACTCTGACCAATTTAACATGTTCGAACCAACCCAGAATGCTTGGACGGACGGTCTTACCGTGCGCCAATGCTGTACAAAAAAATTAAACAAGAACAAATTTTAGCAATTGTCCATTAGTCACAAGCTCTTCGCCGTTTTTGTACACTGAAAGTGTCAGACATTTGGCAATGGAAGCTCACGAACGGAATATTATACTTAAGTGTTCAATAAATACGAACAGAGTGGATGAAGAAACTTCACAGAGCTGAATTAGTCCGTAATTTACAGATACCGAAACGCTATTTTCAAAAGTTATAGAATCTTGCGTTCGAGTGATATATTTTGGGCCACCTTGAAAACTGTGCGTCGAAAAAATCGATCGATGCAATAGCACAGACTCATTTTCGAAAAATGACAATATACCGGAAACGATAACTTTTTGGACCGAACCAACTCAACTTCATTGCGCTTTATTGCATGGACCTGCCACGGCTACCAAACTACTTTTTTGCTTTTTCTTAGGACATGCTTAGTACTCAAAAGCTTTTCATTTCAAAATAAAGGTGTCTAAATCAAAAAAGTTTTAACGGCCAGAAGAATGTGAAAAAAGGACTTGCCTACTCTAAGGAAATGAATGTGGAAAAAGAAGGTTTTCGTATTTGGCTCATTCTCTCGTAGACTCAGATTTAAATCCCATTAGAGGCAACAATACGTTGCTTAAGAAGATTATTGCAGGTGCTCTTACTTATCAGGAGAATGATGCCTCAGAATTCAAAGAAGATGCAACTCAAGCGCCTTATTGCCGAGCCTACTGTGATCTGAAATGAATGAAAACGAGTAAACGTGCTTTGCCTAGGAGCAAATATTGAAACCAGACTAATCTGAGTTTCAAACCACTATCCAAACTTCGCAACCTTCCAACCCCAACCTGAACTGTGCGAATCATACAAAATCTGAACGAAAATTGTTAAAACACTGGAAAGCTCTTAAAATTTGATTACGCCAATTTTATGACGTTGTAAATTACACATTCGTCTCTATGCAGTGGATATGACAACAACATGCAACATTGACATGGTTTCGTCCTTTTGTATACCTGGAAGACGTCCACGAGGTGAAATCGTTTTAAAATTTAGGATTTTACGTCAAGAAATAGCGCAAACAAATCGGAGCGGATTTCCCAAGAAGTTATTCGCGTGATTCAATGACTACAGCTACAAAATAGTACTTTACGTCTGAGAAAATCTTGTGACGAACACACCATGCGCCCGCTTATGGTAGATTAATCAACAGGACCTATTTTTGGATACTTAACTACGAGTATAAGAGTGCGAAAGAGCTGCCAAATTTTGAGGAATATTGAATGCTTAGTGCCAAAGACTTTGATTTAAATGATGTTGTTATTCCTTGGAATGTTCGCAGCAAGCCGAGAGGAATGAAACGAGGTTAGACGGAAACTGCTACGACAAAACAACATGTAACCTCGTGACAACATGTTTTACCTCATAGAAGTTTTGCTGGTTTTTATGAATCAAAACGGTGTAAAGGTTATGTTTCAGGTTGCCATGTGGCTCTTTTTAGATTAAATGAGGACTTTGATGACTTGTAATCGGTCCCATTTTAACATCTGGTTCGACGGCTGTAGAAAACGTCGGCATGGAACGTGAACAAGTTAGTCAATGAAATACACATGTTTTCGAGACTACATTTTCGCTATTTGAAAGGCATAGAGGCGACACATTTTAAGGACAATCAAGCAGTGATTCGAGCCTTTCATTTGAAATAGGCACTCACTGAAACTGATTTTCATACAACGACCATCGATCAAATAGGCGTTCAAATCAGGAAATCAAAAACAAACTTGCAGTGATTTATTCCGCATGCTAAACTATGCTGCTGAGAGACAGAAACGCTTTATATCCTAAAACAATGCCGATCTTATATTTTGAAAGTACCGATAGTCTTGCGTTTAAGTCATGTGAGAAAAATCTTAATTTGACAAAAATTATTTCCATTTGTGCGTTTAAGCCCCAACTGCAGAAAATGTTTACGAAGTCAGCGAAACAACGGAATAGCGAAACTACTGAACTGCAAGATTTATTGTAATTATGGGTATGCTAGGATGTTGAAGTATCCACGTCTGAAGTCAAGTTAAACAAGAAGTTTAGCTGGATGTGGGCCTGGACACAACAACTAATGGAAAAACAAAAATACTGCGAATTGAGCGAACGCAAATAAGTCAATATCATTGTCTATCTCTATCCATTTGATCCCATCGGAGTGCGTTCTAGAAACATTTGAATTTCAAGCCACTTCTACTCATCATTATTGCCGATCTTATATTTTGACAGTTCTGAGAATTGATTCAGAGGCATTACGATGAGCCGCCACAAGGGCTGCGATTCAAGACATAGTAACCTCGAGCTTCTATTGAAAAAGACAAGATGGTCTGTTGAGGAAGTTATGTGAAGGAATTGCCTAACAAAATGAAAGACAGAAGATAACGTAAATATTGTATAAAGGCTTATTTAAGGACTGTCTGTGTGTAGTGCACGACAAGGATCTTGATGGATTCCGTCTGTACGAGTAATCAGTGTAGTTCAATTTTTTTTTGTTGGCTAGTGCCCCGTGTTTAAAGCTTCTTTTTTTAAATATATTTAAATATAGGAATGATATTTTGGAAGCTTCCGGCAGAAGATAGTTCATTGCGTACATAGAATCTACAGCGCATTTGTTTAAATAGCTTCGAAGTGGTAGCAGGATGTTTGATTGATGAAGGGTATGAATTTGTTGAAGACTAGCTATTTCATGCCCCAAAGCCTGCAGATAATTTCTTTGGATAGATTATAGAAGAATTATAGAAGCAGTCAAAACACGACGTAGGGAATAGGTAGAAAATTAAGGGTTTTGTCCAATATGGTGCAAGGAAGTAGAATATGAAGGAATTGCTTTAATGGGAGGTAAAGCGAACAATCTTGATCCATTTATCGCATATCCATAAGGTCACGTAAAAGCGGAATTGCCAGCTCTTACCAAAGATTTTTTGGCATAGAAAATGGCAAATTTGGTTCACGTAATTGCCATTTTTTACGCTTTCTGAGCTTCCTTAACTGAAAAAAAAATGGAAAACAAACAATACACCAATTTTTAATTGAATTTAATTTTTCTCCTTTGTCCATTGTTGCCAGGCAGAAGTTTCCCTTTTTCGATTCGAAAAGAAATCTATGGAAATAACTAAAAAGTGTTATTTACGAAGAACCAGCTTTATCGTTGAATATAAGAAAATTTTTCAGTACTTAAGAATATGACAATTAAACATGCTGGCCTGGCCAGAATGTAACAGACATCTAGTTCATAAAGAGCGAATTGAATTGACTCTAAGGGTGTGTGAATGTTATTTCGCGCGGATGCGACCTTCAACAATAAATGTAAATAAAATAATCAATCTTAAAAATAACAAATTCGTGACGGTCTCATTTCGTTTACTCCACCTGTTGGCAATGCTGCCAGGCAACTGGTGAAAGGAAATCATTCGTTTAGTGTACAATTCAATATTTCTCATTACTTTTGAATGTATTGGCTGCTAAGGAAATTTTAACTATCGACTCAACTGTCTGATGAACTTACAAGGACTAGCAAAAAAAAAAATGGAATAATTATCAAACAAATATAGAACTGGTTAGTTCGACTGCCTAAATTTTTTTAAAAGTTAAAAATTTGGTCCTTCACAACCTTAACTACTAGATGTCCATACTTAAAATAAAATTGTTTTACAAGCAATTTGTGTTAAACATTTATGTGTATTTATTTATGCGCTGTCTTAGAAATGATCATTAAATTAAAAGCGATGGTGCAAGAGTAAGAAGAAAAGGTACAGGCAGTGGCAAGTGCTGGATATTTACATTTTGGCTTAATGGAACCTATATTTATTCCTAAATATTTGATTTAAATAGTCTTAATTATTGTCAGGTTTAAGTGTCATTGGGTTTAAAAAAAAAACAATAATCATTATGTAAGCAGAAATATTTGTTGAAAATTTTATTTAAGTTAAATGAGTGCGTTTTTCAAGCTAATTTGATTTCGGACTATACAAAAAAACGCTAGTCGACATTTTGGAAGCACGAAAAGAGTTGAAGTGAGTGTGCCACTCAACATTTATGGTGCTGTTATTTAGGACTTAGTGTTCATTGAGAAATAGTAAAAATTGTAGACATCAGTCATGTCCTGTTGCAAGAGTGTGACTAATTTTATCGCTAGCATATGGTATAGAAAAATTAAATTGAAGGAGGAAAACGTTTAAGTTTGAAAAGAACTGCGATATGTAAGAAGTTTCTGTTTTTTATTTTTTTAAAAATGTGAAATTTTCTTCATTTAGAAAATATTTTCCAAACCGTAAATTGGCTGGAATACAATTCAACCGATCCTCTTACTCAATCCAAATTTTTATTTAAATGCAGGACAGTGATTGAAGATGTTTAGCCCTCATTACATTTTGCAAAATTTAATCAATTACCAAAGATTCCGATTTATGTTCAACAATTCAATATTAAATCAAACTCTGTTTCATCAAAACGATTGTTTACCGATTTCTGAGTTAAAATTATTTACAAAATTTTACAGAGAACAATTATATGTACATGTTTGTGAAATTAAAAAAAAACGATTTTAAGAAAAACTAAATCACAATAAAAATAAAATTAAAAAGAAAGTAACATTTTTTTGGTATTTACCTTTCGCTTGCTATGCTTGAGTTTCTTGACATAGACTTTGGGGACATCTCAAAGTCTGAATCCGATCTGTATAGAAAAGATTCACGACGTTGAGGGAGGTTTTGTAAAACCAATCCAGCGCTGGGGGAGCCGCCTTCAAGCGGGGATCTAGCGCCTTGGCCATTTTCTACATCAAAACTGAAATTAACAGAAATATAAAATATTTGTTAGTTTAGTTTAAACAATTAAATTGAATAAAAATGTTTTTTTTGTTTTAATAATTTGCTTGAGCTCAAGGGATTATGAGAATCCTAAAAATGTATTTATGTATAGCAAGAGAGTTAGGAGAAGAATAGTTTTTTCGTTTCGATTGGGACGAAGAAGTCGATATCACTTATTTGCATTCACTCAATTCACAGTATTTTTATAATAATAAGTAAATGCAATTTTTTGTTAAAGATGTTTGGTTATTGCGTTAAATTGATGACAACGGCAAAGAGTGTAAGTTGACCAGATTTGAAAAAAGAAAAAAATTCAAGACTTACTCTGAGATTTGAACCTGTGACCAATCAACTCGAAGGCAGGTGCTTAAAAACAGCGTCACCCGGTCAGTGGCTTACGCAAAGACAGCGCACGAAAATAACAATTTTCAAATTGGAAATACCAAGGGTTACTGGCTAAACCCTCAGAATTAGACGAAAGATTTCAATAAATATGAATGCAAGGAGGAATATCCTTGACCTAGATCCAGTAAAATAAAAGTATAAAAAAAACATCACCCCTCAATATTGGTATTAATCCAAAATTCCTTAAGGTAAACTTATTCATATGATTTCCTTGTAAACATGTTAAATCCAAAAGGATGTCTTTCTCTTGTCCGTCGTTTCAATTAGTTGTTGGAAAAAAATATAAAAATAATAATATTATAACCCTTTGGATTGTAAAGAATACTTTCAAACAAAAGCAGATCTGATGCTTAGTGCATTCGGTTGCCGATTATCTGCACGCATATGACCCGAAGTAAAGATGTGCCCCCAGGGAATAACCTCACTCATAGACATCCTTTTATCGACGTTATGTAAGGTTTTGGTACCTTTTTTTTTAACCCAGATGTAAGTATTAGTGTTTTGATTTTTTTCAAGATTAATTTGAGCTACCAAAAGGGTTTTGAGTAGGATGAGTGGGGACGACATTCTTTTAGCAACATATTGGCTAACAATAACTTAATAAAGCTACCAAAATTGTGGAAATTAATTTTGCCTTGTCAGTTTTGGCTACAAATATATCTCGTTATCTTATATCAAAATTTTAGTTCGAGTACGGTTTAATCCCAACCTTTGTATCTTTGTATATTTGTTTTTTTCTTTTGACATAGAAAAACAATTTTCAGTTTATTTGATTTGTGTTTTCGAAAATGTACAGTCTTTTAGGATAGCATTACTCTTGTTTGTTCCCAAGACGAAGTTGATTTTCAAAGCTAACTTTTTTTTCTTTTAAATGATTTGGTCGAATATAATTTGCCTGTTGTCGCTGTTCAAAATTTTCAAAAAGAAAGAAAATCCTTGAAAAAAAGTGCAGCAACTTTGAGCAAGACAGATCTAAAGGGGATAAAACAAGTTCAAGCTGCTTGCTTTCGAATGTTTCAATAAACCTTGTTTTATGGACTGAAATAGCCCTAAGAATATCAGAAGAAGAATCAGCAAGTAGGAAAAATCACATGCATGCTTCTGATAGATATAGAGAAGGCACTTGGTTTGTCAGTCCTATATAAATTATTCAGAATGTTAACGTTAAACTTTTTATCTGCGCAAAATATTTAAATTAAATTATTGAATCGTCGTTTTTATTTTTTAAATTTCGTTTATATATTATTTAATGTTCCACAAAGTTTTATTATTAGTCCTGTAATAATAATGAATAAAATTTTTTATTGTATTCAATAGATTCCAAAATAATTTTGTATTTCTACCAGTACCAGTCAAAATGACTGGTACCTTGCAATTTGCTTACCGTGGACAAATTCACTGGAATTGCAGATCAAGAAATGGGTTTTTTAGAATTGTCATTGGATCTTTTCATTCATTACAGTACAAATATTCTATTCTAGGCAACAAAAAGGTTCGATTATTATATTAGGTAGCAAAAATGAAGTGTATTTTGTGTAAAAAGGGGTTTTTGGGGGCTTAGCGTGGGTTGCAGGTGGACAGGTAGTTTTCTTTTTTTCGTAAAGAAAATATATAATGTAAGAAAATTGCAACATCCACGTGTAAATAAAATATATAAATTATTATAAGCCGCAGATTATTTCGAGGGCATTTTTCTTAGCCCAGAAAATGACAAAACGATTGAAAATCTCTGAAACAGTGGAAAAAATCAACGATATAAGAATGGAATGCTCTGATATTGACGACGAAAACTACGAAAGTGAAAGTGCGGCTGAAAAAACTGAATACGACGTTTCCAGTTGTAGAGATGAAATTTTCGACAGAAGATGAAGATAATGCAAATGAAATTGCTGCTGACGGAACATGTTGGGAAAAAATACGAGGTGGCGGTCCTGGAATATCACCAATTCACAGTATCTTCAAAGATGCTTCCGGTCCAACAGGATATGCAAAACGAAATATTGCGGTGCATTTTCTTTGGTAATCGATGACCACGTGCTTGAACATATCAGATCTTGCACGGAACTGGAAGCTTCTCGAGTTTTGGGTACAAAATGGATCCATTCCAAACAAAAATTGTAAGCTTTTATTGGAGTTCTGTATGGACGAGGCGCATATGAAGCGAACAATTTTAATGTTTCATATTTATGGAACCAAAAATGGGGACCATCTTTCTTTGCAAACGCCATGAGTAGAAAGGATTTCACTGATATTTTGAGATTTATTCGCTTTGATAAAAAAGTGAGAGAAGTCAACGTCTACGAAGCGATAAGTTTGCTTTAGTGTATAACCCGAATTTTACATACCAGGACAAAATATAACAATAGATGAGCAACTTTTACCAACAAAAGCGAGAATGCAGTTTCACACAGTATTTGCCAAATAAGCCTGATAAATTTGGTATAAAATTCTGGCTGGCATGTGATGTTGAGACAAAAAATATTGCAAATGGGTTTCCTCATTTAGGAAAAGATGAGACACGGGCAAAATCACAGCCTCTAAGTGAACATGTTGTACTCAAACTTATCGAGCCATTCACTATGAAAGGAAGAAACGTAAATCCGTCAATATAAATCCGTCAATGTTCAGAAAAGTAAAAAGCTCTTGACTGAAATTTGTGGAATAACAAAACTAAGTTTGGCGTTGACGTTGCAGACCAAATGGCAAAAAACTATAGCGTAAAACAGAATCAAGAAGATGGCCACTGCAAGTCTTTTTTAACATGTTAAATGATCTTTTTTAATTATTTATTTAACTATTTATAACTATTTATATATTAACTTTTAATATTATCGTAGTATGTATTTTTTCTTTTGTTATTTTGTATGAAATAAATAATGTTTATTTTGAAAGAAGACTTTATTGTAAAATATGCGGTGTAATGCGAGATTCAGATATTAAGTATTGCAGCGATAGGTCATAAAGACAAATCTTTTAGCAAAATGTCTTGAAATGCCAGTACTTGAATTACCAATTTGCGATTGGTATTTACTTTTTTTGATTTAATTGATGTTCTCGTAGCATTTCGGTTTCGACGGTCTACCACTGCTTTCATCATCCTCGTTGAACTGTCGACCACTTTTGAAGCGATTTTTCACACATAAACTTCCAGTTTCGATAGTATATCATTCCAGAAGCACTTCCTTGACAATTTCTAAACTTATTGTTGCGAAGTAAAAAATGTAAAAAATAGAAAACTCAGACTGGGGCGAATGTACACACGGCAGCATAGTTTATACAAATTAACATAAGCCATGAAGCTTAAATTTTTAACCCATATTTGATTAAAAAAATATAGCTCGAATCGTCTGACGGAAAATACCACACGATCATTATTGCTGAACATTTGTGTTCAAGGTAGTATTGTATGAAATAGAAAGGAGTTCGGATGACAATAACATTTGTTCGAATTCCATCTCGTGAATTCGTTTGAGAGTAAGTTGAATCAAGCTAAATGAGTTCGCTATTGAAGTATGGTATATCCATTCATTTCCTCCTTTAAAGGCAATTACTTATTTCTTGGCTAGATCGCAATGCTTTAGTCTGTTCAACCAAACGTTTTTTACTAGATACTTCTTATTCCAATAATCTTATCTTTTCAATACTATTTTTCAATCTGAATCTTTAGTATTTTCATAAATTAAGTGAAGTGCTGAACGATTTTGGAACAATATCGGGCTCGAATCCCTGAGAAAGTCGAAAACGGGACTTAAATTATAAGATTAAATACTCACGATACTCAAAAAGTCACGCTTTCCATTTGTGTTCGGTGATGGCTTTTGCAGAACATGCAGGAGTGAGTAAATGATCAATGGGGCAGACCCGTCGATTTTACATCAGAAAAATATCTCTTATCTCTCTTTTACTTTTTTCGATTTCATATGCTGCAACAGCAGTTATCTTAATCTTCTATAGAGCTGTCTGGCTAAGTTGGTTTAGCGTTTGCTAATTGATATGTCTATGGTTCGAATCTTAGTGTTAGACTTAAATTTTTATATAGTTTTTGTAAACCTCTCAAACACACTACTTTCTAGTAAAATTTCAAGCACACAACTTTCTTGTAAAATACTGCGAATCAAACGAATTAAAAAAAATCGTACTTTTATTTCAGACTACACCCAAGGTGCAATTGTAACTAAAAATACATTTACGATTCAAACCACTACGAAAATTGTTAGGTCTCTCCTTGCAAAATTGCATTTCAAGGATAGTAATAGTCCCTTTGGTACATATAGTATTAGTTTTTGGAGGAAATTTCAGTCAGTCATATTGAGAATGCAGTTTAATAAACGAAGGCGTTCAATAGAGATCAAAAGTGAAGAGTTGAGCAACAGCACAGTCACCGCTTTGAGAAGGAAAATATAATTCAAAATTTCATTTGGAAAATTGGTCAGCAGGAAACGATTTGGTGATAGCTTGTTTTAAAGAGTCATATCATCCGATTACGGGAAAAGCGTTTTGCTTCTTTCCAGCTGTTGCATTCAAAAGATGGGCGGATTCATTTAGCAATTTTATGCATCAAATAGCTTTATCTCGAGACTGGCAGAAAAAATAAATTTGTAATATTCATTGATGTGGAGTGAGAATTATCCATTTAATGCCGGAAATTTATTTAAAAACCAAAAATATATGAACAGAGGTTGTGTGAAGATAACTCATCCATTTGAAATTGGATCAAAGCCAATATGAATTTCAACAACTATTTCGCCTCTCTGGTGCTGTAAGATTTCTTTTTAAATAAGAAGAAACAAAAAAAAAACATGCTGAAATAAATCGGTTGAAGGACACTACAGTTGTTGACATGGTTTTCATTTTGGGAATAGACTAACGCGAGTAGGCGTTTCCCACAAATGCTTTGTACTATTTTCGGAGCTAATTTAAAATTTGACAAATATGACACTATTAGTTGTAACGTTGTGCCTAAGTAAAAAAAAAGAGTTTTTTTTATTACTAAACTAATAGCGGTGTGTTTGAAAACTTTTTCGAAAACCATTTAAGTTCAAAGGTGTGGAAGCATTGTCAAGAAAAAAAGAAATAGAGTGATGCCAAGCCGCAGAAATATGTTCTCCATAAAATATATGAAAAAATTTTATTAATAATAAAAAAATTCTGTTAAAATTATTTTTATTTTAAAATCATTAACATAGAAATTTATATTTATATTTATTGTGATTCACGATACATTCTTTATTAAATAGAGAAAACATTTTCATTTTAAAACACGAGGGGTGATTCAAAAGTTAAGACAAATAGAAACCGTCGAAGAGAGAACATCAAAATTAGAGCTATCACTAAGTACCTCTGTTTAAAAAAAAAGGGTCTACCAAGACACACACAACGACTTGGAGGAAACATTTTGGGACTCTGCTCATCCATATTCCACCGTTGCACACTGGATCAAGGAGTTTAAGCTGCGGAGATGAATTTGAACACCACGAAGGACGTCCATCCACACCCCTCACTGAAAAGAAGAATCAAGTCGACATTTCGAGGGTGAATCTCGGAAAGTTCCAGGCGAATGAGGATAATTTTTTGTCACGTTTCGGGACATGATTATGGTGAAATATTTGGAAAATGGCCCCTATATCAGGCTCTTGCTACACAGAACAAATAAGAAGATTACGCGAGGCTATTCAAGAAAAAAGACTTGGCAAACTGCGAGCCGGAGTGCAAATAGTCAAGACCTCGCATCCGTTCACAAGGCTGCAGTTGCGATGACAACAGTTCAAGAAAGAGGATACGAAGTGCTTGAACAACCGCCCCATTCGCCGGATTAATCTCCACGTTATTTCTACCACTTTCTTTGCCTCAACGAACCAGAAATTTGAATATGATAGTGAAGTGATGGCCGCTGTCGAGTCGTTTTAGGATTATCAAGACAAAGAAGCTGAGATGGATCGGTCATGGAGAGCAAATTGATACCAAATCACCGGCCCGGAAAGTTTTCGAAACCATCTCCGAGGGTCGGCGCAGTAGAGGAAAACGCCACTCAGCTGGCGCACACAAGTGAAAGGGGATCTCAACCAACTTGGCGGGCGAAACTGGACACAGCCAGCTTGGAACCGAGCTGGGTGAAGAAGCTTGTTGGATGAGGCCCTGGTTCACACCGGACTCTAGCGACATCTCACATGAACTTTGATTTTAATTGTTGAGTCTGAACTTGGACGCAGAATTAATCCAAATTGTGATTGGGTCAGATTTGGAAGCCAGATAAAACTTCAAGACTTATTCAAGGATAAAAAACTTGAGACTTACAAAGTGGTTCAATTGAAAGGCTGTGGTTTTTGGGACTTTAGGGAATAGGAATACCAGATCCTTTGTTACTATTTTTCTTGTAAAATATGTCTTCAAGTACAAATGACTCCCTAAAATCTTATATTTACAAATAACGAATTTGGAACCAGATAAATTGTCGTTTTCAAAAATTACTCCAAATATTATAAATTCACTTAAATTTTGTCGCTTGAATCAAAAAGATTTTTCGCTCGAATACGTTCTGGAGAAATACGGCATAGCCTCATAGTTTTTATTCAAAAGGGGGGGCAAATTATTATAATGGTTGAAATATTTGAAACTTGATTTTTTCCAATTTTATAGAAACAAAATTTATGATTAAAATCTCAACTAAAAATTGACTTCGTCCAAAATTCTAGGGACCAGGATTTTGTCAAAGCCTGAAATTCTGAACGGGAAGCATTGTTATTGAAATTTTTTGAAATTTTTTTATCAAAATTCACTTCCAATTTGTTTGCGAATTGAGTTTGAGTTTCACATACGAATTGTTTTTAAATTTCATTCAATTCTAAAAGATAAAAAAACTTAAATATGGACAACACAGAAGAAAAGCGTTTATGTGAGTTTAATTGTGCGCCAAAAATTTTTCCACATCTTAAGCTTTTTTCAAACGATTTACAGAGTCAATCAATAATTTTGCAATGTTTAGATTGTATGATTGTACGCACTAAGAATTTCATTTTCTTCTCCGATGTCAATTATCGCAGTTAAATATTTTTTTAAACATTTTTACGACGAATCACAAGTTTTTTTTATGTTCAGTTAATTCAATGTTAATGCAGTTAAATACTTTCAGCTGCAAATCCAGTCCACTGCCTCGCCAAATGTCAACTAGTTTAGCAACCAAATTCATGGGCTCTCGTCCAATAAGAGCCAGATGACTAGGTAGTGCCCAGAATTCTGAAGAAGTTGCCTGATCGGTTTTATGTTATTATTTGTTCACGCATAACTATTGGCAAAAAATAATTGACAGTTTTTTCAAAACTGAAAGAAGTGCTTAGGACGGACCATATTTAGTGCATTACTTAAACCTGTGGTTGGAGTCAAGATGAACTTGAGATTAGGTCGAACACATCAAATATTTAACTGAAAGTCCACTAAGCTTTTCATTAAAATAATATTTTTTAATAAAATAAAAAGTCCTGCAAGCCTGCAAGATTCAAATGGTAAAATGTTGCCTCTTTTTGAGCCCAAAAAGAAGCCTTATCCTTAAGTCAGTTTTATTAATTATTGTCGTTTCTATTCTACTCCTTAGTCGTCAATGTACTGCACATCGATCCCTAAACCAAGATATTTTATTGTAAATAGTTTCTCCTATTCCTATACGTCAGTTCTTCTCCGAAAATTCGTCGCCTAGCTTCTTCGTACTCTTGCAGTCGACTGTGTAGACTTTTTCTTTTGGGCGTCTGCGTATTTGTCGTTGGTATTTCGTCAGTCGTCTGTCGTTTTAATATTTGGATCTGTTCTGATCCTGAGGAGCCGGGATGAACTTCGATGTCGACGGTTCGTTCCCGGTCTCCCCGACGACTTTGTTGTTTTCCTCGTCTCTTTTTGTCGAGGCTACAGTACCCTTTCCACAGTCATGTGGTGGAACGTGGAAGGGCATTTATGTATGTTGTCGTTCGTCGGTGCTATGGTAATGTCGAAAGTCAGTTTACGTTGACGTCCCTTGGTATCTCTTCGTGTATGGTGGTCTTTTCCTCTGTGGTTTTGCCCTGAATTCTGCCACCTCTATGTCTACTTCGTCGTCGTAATCGTAGTCATTCGTTCTGTTTCTTATGCTGTATGAGTCGTCTGGTTCTCCTACCATTTCCTTAATGTTTCGTCTAGCCCTAGCGTCTCTAATCCCTAAATGTTGTTTTCTTGACCCCAAATCTCAAGGAAGACACTCTGTGCTTGATGTTTTGTTGAATAATCGTTACAAGGTCACTTTCGCTGGGTCGCATCCTCATTTGTAATATGAGTGTCCGTATCGTAAAATTCGTCAAATGTTTCATGGGGCAGTTGTCTTTGATTCGTTATACGTCGCAGAATGTCCCGGTCGGGCTGGTCATTAGCGAGGCAGTCCATTTCTCGGCCGGGCCGTGCAGCAAGTGGTGGAAATTGGCTAACATTTGCCGGTCGGTCAAGCCGTTTTCTCTTTGTAGAAGGGGTACCCTAAACTAAAAACTCTCCACCGACATGGATTTGAGAGACCCGTCAAATTTGATGCCCCACTTGTGCACGTCTTCTCTCCCTGCGTAGCGTGGGGCAGGTTGTTCGCGGGCTGCTACAGGTCTCGGGTTGGGCGTCGGTCTGTATAATTGTGCCGCCGTCCTCCTGACCCACATCAAAGATGCCTTCGTGGCCTTCCGTAGCTCACAACAAAACCCAGTGTCAAGCAACTTTAGATTATACTCACAAAGTTTTGTTGCAAAAGATGATCTATCCGTGAAAGTGAGCAAATAATCGGCATGTTAACAAGATCAGTTAAGAGGTATTAAAAAAAAATGAAGTACCAAAATTATGCCAAGAAGTATGACAGAATTACAAGAAGAATAAACGTAATTGTTCCAGCATTTTGTGCGTTCAAAAATTCTTACTGCCACTATTCCTTATATGTTAATTTGATGCAAAAACTCCAATGAGTATTTGTCCATACACACTTCTAGCACACGTGCTTTAGCCCACTTTGTCCATTTTTCTTCCAAAAGAAAAAAGTCAAACATATCAACTATTGTGTATTCTCTTATAAAATTCTACTTGGACACGCTGCCAATTTAATTGAGCCATAAAGATTTGTTAGATTAACTGAAAAACACACCAAAACAAGTGCCACAATCATGTATTTTTAGCGACGTAAAAACGAATTTTTTGTTATCAATAATGATAACAAATATTGGACACAAACTTTGGGCTTCAAGTTTAAATAGTTAGATCTTCTTTTAAACCTTTCAAATGCGTACATTTTTTTACTGGTGAAAGGATAAAGAGTATTTTTTTTACAGGCTTAATATGAAGTCTGCGTAACCTTGCTTAAGTAGTATCGGCTGTCGCAATAAGTCTTCAAAGATAATGTAGCTTAATCATTTAATACTTCGATTGATGAAATGCTTAATAAGAATAATTAGTTTTGAGTGTTGCCATTTTTTTAAGATTCACTCTCTGAATAATACTTTCTTAATAATTGAAGAAACAGAGTAGAACAGAGTTAATTATAAGTTAACAGCTTCCAATTCTGAAATAGTCCGATCTAAGTCTATGCTCGTTTTTATTGCCTCAAAATATGACAAAATTAACCTCGGAATACTACTTGATTAACATTTTGTTTAATTGGAATCAGTGTTTTAAATTTTAGGGTTCCGTACACAAAGGATGTGTTGTTCGTCTCTTTGTCATAGGGCTGTATATTCTGAACCGTAAGAGGTAGACAATTGCAATATTCGAAGAGTGCGTAATTTTATAGCCGCTTTAACAACAAATAATAAAATAAATATAAAATTTAAAATAGATGCTTTCCCATTAAAAAATTGCAACTCAATTTGTAGCCAAGAAGTAGGCTAGGAGCAAAAAAAATGCATTATTTTTGGGTGCTATGAGAAATCTTAATTAAAAATATATGTTGGAGTGTATCATAATTGTTGTATCGGAGTGTACTGCGGTATGTACTGTGAAAAAGGGTTCCGCTCTTCCTCGAATTCGAATGAAGTGACGTGCGTTACTTTTACGGCGAATTGACAAATCTGTGAGTGCGGAGAGGAGCATTAACTTTTAGATATCGGTTGTGAGAAGATCGCAGCACAGAATAGTCGCGGTTTAAGAGCTAATTGTTTTCTAAGATATATATATATTGTGTTGCATATTGTACGGTGGTACGGAAACCTACGTCTGTCCAACTCGCACTTTGACGCATTTATATAACAAGCCGCAAATAAATCATGAAATTTGACTGGATCTGTTCACTATAAAGAACACATAATCCGAACCTTAACAACCTAGACTAGCTGGTCTTAGTTCCATGGGTTGCAGAAAGTTAACTCCACATGTGGGACTTAACTTGATACTTCATTGAGCCTATTCAGAATTGATTCTATATGAGAATGACTCTCCTCGGAGGCACTATAAAATTCACAAATCACAAACAATATATTCCAAGCTTTAGTTTACGCAATTCAAAAACAAGTAATAAACTCAAGTGGCTTTAAAAATGTATGAAATCAAGAGCTGTGATGCAATAGCGAAGTCCTATCAACAAAATTTTGCCAAAGAGCCAAAATACCACGTAAAATAACAAGAGAAGGATCGCCGATCATGGCTTTTAAAGTAAACAACTTCATTCATCGATTTCAAATCTAGACAATTTAATGATGACAAAATAAACAGCGTAGCAACCACACAGCTGTAAGACTCGTTGAATTATTTACCAACAGATTCATAACAAATTAACGAAAGTGTGCATTTTTACGTATCGAAGAGACCCCCCAACAGACCTAACAGTCTTTATTGGGACCCATCAACCTCATTTAACAGACCTGTAAAACAATTTAGTTTCCTTGCTGGGTAATTGAATCAATCGAATTCATCTGTTGTGAAAAATTCATCCATATTTTTATCGTTATAATAAATATTGTTATAATATTTTTATTTTATAGTAGTATTCAAATTAAAAATCTGCGTTATCGGTTGTATATCAGAGCCGTCTGAGACACTTAAATATTATATAATAATTTAATACTGCAACTGAACAACTCGAAATCTATTTACGTATCCATTGAAAAACATAATCATCGATTTCAAAAGAACTCCGCTAAATTATGTTTTTGAAAAAAAAAAAATTAATAATAAAATAAATTTCAACTGGCTTCAAGTTCAAGTGGCATGATTGATGTCAAATGATTTTGAAAAAGTTTCTTTCAAATCAGGAAGACTTCACTGATTTCAGTTGAATTCACGACAGACTTCAATGAAATATTTGAAATCAAAGCATCCACTGAAAATTTAAGCACATTAATCAGTGAGTTCAAAAGCATGGTGATTGAAGTTTTTTCTAAATCACTTTATTTTAAACAGTTGATTAATTAGTCAGAAATCTCATAAGTCATGATTGGTCTTTGGATTTATCTTATCCGAGTTTAACCAACATTACTCGAAGAGTTTTTGTGTTAACCAAAATCTTTCTAAGAGTTAAGCACCTTCGGTGTATTAAAAATTAATTGCAATTATAAATTTAAAATTAATAAATCAATTATAAATTTAAATAATACTTGCAGCCACTTGTCGTTTTAATACTAGTTTTTTAAGTCGAAATTTATCTTGTCTATATTTGTTAATTTTTGATTATCTCATTTCGTTATGTGCAGCAAATATTTATTAAACAAAATTTTATTTTTATTATAATTATGTTTCTGCTAACAAGTAATTAAAATTACATGGTAATATTTAGCTTTATGAGCATAGCTGCGGACACTTTTGACTCTTTGCTAAACTTATATTAGTTATTGTTAAAAATTTGTTAACTTTGTCTCTTTTTTTGTGGGTTTTGGAATTTTAAGAACATCGTTTATGGTGGTATTCCTAAATATATTGAGTAATGTAGGTTAAAAAACTGTACAATTTTCAAGTATATAAGATAAGTCATAATTTTGCAATGTGTAATTAGTTAGCGGATGTTGGACACAAAACTTTATTTCAGATTTTGTTTGATAGTCTATGTAAAAACTTATAATTTAATCGTGTCGAGACTGAGGCTGGCAGCTAAATGTCCATAAAAATGACTCCTTACTGCATAAAAGTCATTCACATAAACGACGGCACGCATTCATTCTCATTTGGTATTGCTTTCATAAAAAAAATAAATGGAGGAAACTAATCTGAAACTGGTACTTGCCATGAAGGACAACTACGCCGGCCTCAACTCCATAAGAAATCGTAGTTGTCTAATTGGAGCAGAAGCAATGGATAGTTTTTGAACACATATAAAGAAATAAAAAAGTTATTCCAAATTCACAATGCGAAGCTGATGCCGCATTCATAAAGCATCCCCAGTTGTATACTGGAACTAAAACAGTATTGAAATATTCTGAGGCGAATACAACGCTCTGGTGGCCTTCAAGCGAATGGATTTGAATGTAAATAAAGCAATTACTAATCAATCTACTCGGCTTGCCAATGGAACAGTATTTAGAAATTTAAGCAATTTGCAAAAACAGCAATTCAACTGACAAGTTGTATTTGGGCTTTAAATTGCTACTCACGTCACAAATGGACGTCACGCGTGTAAAGTGTGCAAGTTGCTTGAGTTTATTGCCACGCTAAGAGTTGTGTGATCATTCAAAGTCGTTTTAAATGATTTCTGTTTTTTTAGACTTTTTTTTTGTTAAACACTTCCCCTGCTCTTGAGGGACTATGAGCACCCTTATACTAGCGAGCAGGAAAAGGAGAAAAATATGAAAGATTTTGTTTTGGTTTTAAAATCTGGTGTATTAAGGTTTCGATTGCTCTAGGGATGGAGAATTTGGTAATAGATTATTTGCATTCGCTCAATTCGCAGTACTTTTTTTCTGCATTGCATATTGCTGTTTTCGCAGATCGCTTCTTTACTCTTCACAAATATTTATTTTGAAGGAAAGAACTTCGAGCATCAGCAAGACTAGCCGAAAGAGTTACGACTACAGCACTGTCACCCATTTAGTTAGACTACTATCGCTCGTCGACTCCTTCCAGATAGCGCCATAGATTTAGAGAAAAAAAAAAACGGCAAAGCGGGACAGGACCAGAATTAATAGCCAGATAGTTCATGGATATCAATTGATCCAATGCATGCGCCTTGAAGTGTGATTGTTAAAAACTGTGGAAGGCTTATTCGTTAGTTGAAAGTTAGTTGTTATGCGTGCGTCGAAAGACGTTGTTCAGAAATTCTGTTCAAAGTCAAGTAGCTGGCAGCTACATTAATTTATTGATTTGGCT
The DNA here is from genome assembly GCA_963555765.1 of Orthonevra nobilis. Taxonomy (NCBI): domain Eukaryota; kingdom Metazoa; phylum Arthropoda; class Insecta; order Diptera; family Syrphidae; genus Orthonevra; species Orthonevra nobilis. The sequence goes on from OY743224.1 coordinate 58,217,662, forward strand.
CTAAATTCATTTAATTAGGCAGCCCTGAAAGAGATCTTTTAAATCAATTGGAAGATCAATCGGAGTATCTTTTCGTTTATGTGCCTTTGAAATCAAGTTGAGATTGATGAGACTGTTAACAAGTTCGAAAATTAAAACCACATTAGTAACGCACTTTTGCAATATTGTGATATTAATAAAGAAAATGCAAAGCGTAATTCACGAAGAGTGATTAAAATTAATCTTAATTGAGCTTTATTCATAATGTACGTTTTTTTCCTTCTTTAAACCTATAAAGTAAACGTTCCAGAATAACCATGAAAAGTTTGTTATTCGACGTTTTGACGATCATTTAAGAAAAAATTGTAAAATTTTTATTCAGATTATAAGATAAATATTATACAAGTTAAAATTAATTTAATTTTTAAATACTTTACTTGATTTTTAATGACACATATTTCTTTAAGATCAATAATTAATTTATTCGTTACCTGTCATTTTGACGAACGTAAGCTAGCTATTAAGGGTAAAAGCTCAATTTAATATCAAAAATATCACCAAGACCACTTGTAAAACTAACTCTATCTTAATAAGTGTCGCCAATAATCAATAGTTTCCACTAAATTGTACGGTCTTTATAGCAAAAGATGTAACTAAATATTTTTAGTATTAAAAAGTATTTCTGAAACAAGTATTTAAACGATTTAAGTCCACTACCAACAAATCATACTACGAAAGATTCTCCAGCGAAAAGAATCATCAGTGAAGAGCATCATTTTGGAGTGAACCATAACTTTGCATAAGTCGTTGAGAAACGAAATTAAAAACAAAGGTTCAAGTTGACTACCTTGCGATACTCCGTTATTGAATTTGAAAGTTACTGTAAAGCAGAAGAATTAGTCAGTTGGGAAGCCTAAATTTTATAGCTTACGACGAATAAGACGAATAACATTATCTTATCTTAATGGCTTAACAGATCACGGATGTGCCCAGCCACAATTAAACTCTCAGACTTGTATTTGTGAGTGTCTTGCTTCGAAAACTGTAAGCCTGGAAAACATTATAACCCTCATGATACTTCTCGAATTTGCTTTTGTCTAAACGATTATTTAAAGTAAAAAATGTTCAGACTTATATAGAAATCTAGTTACCCTTATTATGTTTAACGGTTTGCTTGAACAAGATCTCTTTCGAAATGTTTAATCTGATTTTAGCTATTAATTCACCACAAAATTAAACAAAAAAAAAAAATTCGTGGAATAATTTCTTATAAGGAGGAGGAAACATGCGTATGACAGATAGTCGGATGCAAATTAAGAGTGATCTAAGGAAGAAACTTTAAGGCTTTTTAAGGCTTAGTATCCTTAAAGCTTGAATAATTCGTGTAGGAAAATATTTTATTCATCTAAAATGCAGAGTAATATCTCGATGTCGTTTAACATTTTGGTTAGAATGAACACCTTAAAATAAATAGCGATTTTTGACGTACACATCCCTAACCGTGTTCAATGGTCGCTCACATACCTCCGACCACAGAAACTTAATCATGTATACCAGTGGCTCAAAAATGGCGAATAGAGTAGATGCCGGCATCTATGGACCCAACACTAAAATCTCAATTCCCATGAGAAAACATCCAAGTGTTTTCCAGACTCAACTAAAAAACAATTGAATCCTGTACCACTGATAACCTTGCAAAAGGCCATAAGGGGCCGGAATTCTAATATATTCAGACAGCCAAGCAGCGCTCAAGGCACTGTCATCCAATCTTATGAAATCAAAATGTGTCAAAAGCTACTACGACACCTCACAATCCCTAGTCCGTCGTAACACAGTAAGGCTACGATGGGTTCCAGGGTTCTGTTTCTAAAACCGCGTTTACTGGTCCAGAAGCATTCTGTGGCGTAAGCTGGACTACGGCCACAGCTCTGACTAATAAGTGGAAACACAAGCTATGAATTATCCGCGGGAGAAATCTTCCTGGACTCATAAAACCTAAACTACTAATAAATCCTTTCTTTTACAGAGAAATCCTTGAACTCAGCAAGGAGGATATTAGAAAGCTCGTGAGCTTTCTCTCAGGCCACTGCCGCTTGAGATCACATCTAACCACCGAATACCGAAGAACTACGATTCTTTACCCAAGAAAAACTTATCCAAGTTTATTGAATGCCTTTCAGATTTTATGGCTCTCAAGGCGAAATGGAGCTGTTAGCAATGATTTTCATGCGATCGAAGTGTGTCCTTTTAACCTAATATACTAAAATGTAAAAAGAAATCGTGAAGACAATGAAATAAACGATCTCATTGTAAAATTGTTAAGCTGCATTTCGGCAAATCTGAATATAACAAAACCTAAGCGGCAGGTTACAAAACAGTATTCAAGCACCTGATAAACGATTATGACCATGATAGAGCGATAAAGTTTATCTGCTACCCATTGTATAAGAAGTTAGTGTTATCTTAAAAGCTAGGAAAGTTGCGGATTCCGATAATCTACAAGATGAACTCGTTAAATATTCCGGAGTTGTTCTGGCAGGGAGTATGAGTCAGATCACATACCGCACTTGGGAGTACGAAAGCACGCTCGACTACAAAAAAGACGATTCTATGTCTTACAACCTCAAGCCATACGACGGTCAATACCAGTGTGGCTTTAAACCCAACAAATCAACGATAGACCAAATTTTCACACTGCGAAAAAACTTGAAAAAAGCCGACGAATTTCAAGCCGATACTCGCTGAAAAAACAGATCCAGTTCTGTGGCGCTCCACGCTCGAAAACACACAATGTACCTGTGGAGTTGGGACCAAAAACCTCCGAGTTATTCCAGACATACTTTCACCAATTATAGGATAGATATTCTAACTCAATAAGGAATTCAATGTGTTTTTGAATTTGTGTCCAGCTGTTGGGGTACGCAGAAGAGATTGACTTCATCGTTCGCATCCAACGCGCTGTCATTGAAGCTTTCAAAGGAAGAGGCTTTAGTCTTCGCGCAGTCCAAGCAACCAGGCTCCAAACTTCTGACTCGAAGAACCAAAATCATGCTCTTCATAGCACTCATCTTGCCAGTTCTTCTGTATAGAGATGAATGTCTGGCATGATGAGCATGACAGTAGAAAAGATTTTAAAGACATTTGAAAGAAAAATTCTTAGTCGGATATACAGTCTCTTCAGCAAGCAGGGAGAATGGAGAAGATGGTACCACTGCGAACTCTTAAAAGCTGTACAATGATGTCGATCTAATCCGGAAAACAAAAGTTCGTCAACTGCAGTGTCTCTACTTGAACAGTGAATGGACAATGGACAGCAGCTCTAACCCAGACCCACCAAGTTTTTGTTATCTTTCAAGCAAAGCTTAAAAGTATCAAAAAACGAACTATTTCTTAAAAGAGGTGATGTTTGGTATGCTTTGACGGCTATAGCCAGATGCCCTAATACACCTTCGACTCATTTTTTCTTAAAAAAAAATTGCCAGAGTTTGACTTAAGGTTCATTGATTCTACTCAAGGTAAGCAATACTTTCTATTATTTGTTGGAGTGATTATATGGACCTCAAAAGTCTCATGCAATCATGCAATCCCCTATCCCTCTGGTACTGACAAAACAAACAAACAAGGCTCGTATTAAATAATGTCTTGGAAAGAAATAATACAACAAAAGCAAAAAAAGGTAAACAAATTAGAAATAAACAAAGTATATACCTGCCAGTGGTACGCCTACGAGCTCCTGCTATCGTCATTCGTGTTATATTTCTACGTATCCTGCCACTAGATCGACGATGACTACTTGTGCGACTGTATTCCGTTGAGCTTCGACGATCAATCGGTATCACATCTGAGCACATTGATGACGAAATGATCGATGCTGTTGATCGTCTCTTGCCACCAGTAAAGGTACCACTGCCACTTGTGGACGAAGTTGTTGTTGCCGAGGAATCACTTCGTGAAAACACCGATCCCTGACCCAGTGAGGAACGTTTCCTTCTATAGGACGATGACGGTTGACCGGACACGCCACTTAACGAATATGCCGCACAATCTTGAATACTATTATAAAACTCGGCGGCATCTTTGCGATTGTCTTCGTCGTCACCATCGCCGTCGCCGTCGCCGTCGCGGTCATCATTTGCTTCGGCATCAGCATCAGCGTCATTTTCATTATCTCTCAGACAAAGCTGATCTCGGGACTTGTCGTCGGCCGACTTATGCTGCCGTTCAGCTTCATTTTCATTTCTATTGTCAATTGCCTGTTTATCTATCTGTGATGGTTTTGATTCAACGCCGCCGTCATCCACGTCGCCATATCGTGATTTATTCAGGGTTCCAATGGAAATAGTACGATGGTTGAATTGTCTTCTAGCTGGCGGTGAATTCACTTGTAGACTAAATCTGGGTCGGGAAAGTCGTCGATGTGTGACACTTGCGTCAGTCCAATCCCTACAACTACTACTCGTAGATTCAATTGACTGAGATACGGTTGTGTTGTTTAGCGGATCGCTTTCGTTTGTTGTCGGATCGATAGTTTGGAATGCACTTGGTGTTTCGATATTCTCCGATGACCGCCTTCTCCAACGGAGTGAACGTAAAATTGCCACTAATATGAAAAACGTTGCAATCATAGCACATCCATTTATGTATTTAGATCTTTTGAAGCTTTTTTTATTTATAAAAGGTTGCTTGCGTTTTTAATTTTGATTTTGCTTATGCTTTGTTGGCTTATAAATGGATGCAGATGCAGTTGCAGATGCGGATGCGCTTATGTATCTAATGCAATATGGAGGAGTTGAATCGATCATGAGTCACGCACGATTGAAAAACGAAAACACAAAAACAAAAATAAAACTAAGCGAACTTTATCTGATCATGGCCGAAATGTAAAAAGTTTGTTTTTTTGCTTTTTTTGCTTGCTTTGCGTTGCCATTTGATCCGGATGTCATTATTATATCTCTATATACATATATATATGTCTTTCACGCACTTTTCACATACGAAATAAACGAAAACGAATAGAAAACTAAATAAATTATTTAATAGTAAAGATGTGACAAGAGAAACTAGTGATAAAAGCGCAAACATAAAACAGCACGGCAAAAACTTAAATGTTCACCAAATTGAATATGAGCCAAATGAGTACCATAATTTCGATCGCGCTAGTGCCTTGGTGCACACAGAGAACCGGTCAGATTGGTTCGAGATAGTGTTGCATTTGTGCATCTTAATAGTTCTATTAAGTGCAGAAAATAAAAATTTGTGTGTATAGGTTTTTTTTATCAAAAAAAAAAAATAATAAAAATCAAAGCAAATTGTGTGATTCAATATGGTTGCGGGGATCAAAGAGAAGCAATAGATAAGAATGTTGCCAATTAGAAGAGTTTCGTACTCTAATTGGCTTGATTAAGACACTTACTGTACGCAAAAAGTGGTCCGAACAAATTCTGTGTTCAAAAGTACTAATCAGACTTACTGGTTTCTGAATTTAGTTAAAGATGATGGTGTTCAGTTAAAAGACAAAAAAAAAAGCGGCAAAGTGCGAGCTTGGTTTTCATTCGGAGGGTTCCGCACCTTTCTTCAGTAAACAAAACTTTATATTTCTTTTATTTAAGACTTCTCATAGCATCGTACTTACAGTACCGAGCAAAAACATGCAAGCGCTTACAACAACAGAAATAATACTTCGTTATTCCTTGTAACGGTATCCAATCTGGTTTTACTTTTGAATTGTTTCTTTCCTTTGTGTAAACATTTGAGATTGAGTGTCAGTTTTTCATTGGTCTCGCGCGAACGTGAAAAATATTGATATAAGTGATTTAAAAACCAAATCACCAAACCAAACCAACGAGCAAAAAAAATGCAAACAGAAAATATGTCTACTAAGGTAGGTTTATAAAATCGGTTATTCTTATAATTATCACTTGTACTATACAATAATTAGAAACAACTGACTGCTGGATGCAAGGAAGCAATAATTGCCGCTTTCAACAATGGCAGGCTCATGAAAGACATTGCTGTCGAGTTTGGTGTTGTGACTTCAAAAATTTCACGAATACTGTCCCGATTTCGAAAAGATGGCGCTGTCAATCGAAAAGTTGGTGACAAGATCGTGAAATTGTGAAGCAAGTCAAAGTCGATCCCCTTAAGAGTGCAGTTGAAATGACAGACTACGTCAATGAACATCTTGACCTTAGTGTAGGCGTACACACTGTTACGCGACGACTTGGGAGTCAGAACTCTTTGCAAGGCGCCCAGCAAAGAAACCTTTCATCTTGTCGATCAATAAAAAAAGCGGCTGGATTTTGCGAAGCGCCACATGAATTGGACGAGCGATCAATTGGGCTAAAGTTTTATGAAGTGACGAGAGCAAGTTAAACATTTTCTCGTCAGACGGTATTCGCTATGTTCGAAGACCTCCGGGGCAAAGATATTGTTCCAAGTTCCAACCATCAAACATGGGGGAGAACTTGATTTAAGGTTCATTCTCTCGTCAAGGAGTTGGTCATTTGGTTGAAGTAGGCGGTTGGATGAATGCCGAAATGTATCGGGAAATATTAAAAGATAACATGCTTCCACATTTAAGGTCAAATATGCCTGAAGACTGCTTATTTCAACATGACAATGACCCAAAACACATCAGCCGGTTGGTCCGAGGGTTTTTGGACAGCGAAAATTTTAATGTTGTTGCATGGCCGCCGCCGCAATCTCCTGATCTCAATCCCATAGAAAATGTATGGGACATGGTAGATCATGAGATAAGGAAGCATTTGCATTTTTAAGCATTTGCATTTTTTTGCTCGCTCTCAAACATTCATTTTTAAACATACATATTAGCAGAATAAATTTTGTCCAATTAAAATTTGCTCGGTACTGTATATTAATTAAAACATACTCAAATTTTTTAACGATTTATAAACTTATTTTATTATATTTTGGTCGAGAAAAGCTTATTTTGACATTTCGTTTAAGTTTTTTCAGTGAAAAGATTGGATGCGATTTGACATACTTTGAGGTGATTTTTTTATAGTTTCTATAGAGTGGTAGGAATTTTTCTTGATTTGCTAGAACTGAACAATTTTTGCTTTTTTCTTAAGCATGGATATTGAACCAAAGAAGCGCACCAAAATTGCTAACCTTTCCGAATGCACATCAATGACGTAACGGGTTTTTCAACAGGGACGCTACAAAAGTAGAGCGACAGGGACAGCAAACGACGCAATATTTCTTGCCGCTCTTTCGACGTTTTTCTTCAGTAAGGTTTGCCTTTTCATGATGGAAAGATAAACGAGCCAACAACGATTCGAAATTATTAAAATTTACTACCGAAATTCGGAGTCAGTGGCCTCAACGTTAAGAGCGCTACGTCCAATTTATGGTCGTCATAATCGTCGTAGCAGATCGACAATTGAGCTTCTAGTGGAAATATTTAAATCCACACGTGCCAGTGCCAGTGAGAAAAAGAAGTGCCCGTAGTGTCGAGAATATTGCTGCCGTTGAGGCTTCAGTTGCAGAAAGCCCAAATGTGTCTCTCACACGTCGTTCTCAAGCGTTGGGCACCCCTGTGACGTCGTTGTGGCGAATTTTGCGAAAAGATCTTGGCCTACATCCTTTCAAGATTAAATTGATGCAAGAACTGAAGCCGCTTGACCACCAGAAGCGTCGTATGTTCGTGAATTGGGCTGAGCAAAAACTTGAAAATGATTCGGATTTTCATCGAAAAATCATGATGATGATGAGGCTCATTTCTGGCTGAATGGCTCCGTCAATAAACAAAATATGCTGTATTGGTGGTCAGGCAGCAATCCACACGTACTCCATGAGTCATCATTGCATCCCAAAAAAATTCTGTTTGGTCTGGTTTATGGGCCGAATATTTTTGGCCCCAATTGGATGATATGGACTTGGAGGACATGTAGACACAAGCCACACAGCGAATGTCACAATCAATTTATTGGAAACCAAGTTTGGAGAACGTGTTATCTCACGAAATGGTCACGAGTCGCTTGGCCGCCTCGGTCGCGTGCGATTTAACGCCGTTAGACTATTTCCTGCGGGGCTACGTCAAGTTTATGGTCTATGCCAACAAGCCAGCGACGATTGATGAACTTCGTACGAATATCGAACGCGAAATTGCAGCAGTATCGGCCGATTTATGCTTGAAAACCGTCGAAATTGGGTTCAGCGTCTGTATATAGCCAAATAGCGGAACATGTTGTAGTAAGTATGAGCTCAGGTAAGCAGAATCTGAAGCCAGCAGAAAGCAAAAGGACATGGCAAGACACATGGGAAAATTGATCCAATGATAACTGCAGACTGAAACATAAAGATCTATGGAAAGATTAGCCTGGAATTGATGTCCACGTGACCACAGTTCGACGAAGAAGTAGAAGTAGAATGAAAAGCAACAAAAAAAACACAAACTGCCTTGAATTTGAAGGTAAAAGTGCTTTGGGCTTTGAGTACGTTAGGCTATCTGAGAATATTGTTTTTTTTATTGCAATTGAAATTCTCGATGCAATGTGCTGCTTCATATAAAACGAAAAATTCAACTTAGAAGATTGTGGATTCTCTGGTGAAAGGAATATGTAAATAAAAGCTGGGTCCAACAATGCCTGCTCCTATTTCAATCTCCGATTTCGACCTTTGAGCATACCATCTTGGAGCATCGTCCATCATCCAAGGCTGTTAGCCCATTCTTTTTTTAAGAAATGATAGCTTTGTACATTTTATTGAAGTCTATGACTGAGGCTTATTATTTTTTTTAAGCAACGCGGACAGCATAAAAAGTGAAAGGGAATGTTCTTTAGTTCACCAGTAAGCCGAATTTTGGTCATACAGTCAAATATAGGGATACGTTTTTAGCTGTACATTATTTGGAACACTCTCCCACATTCGATTCATAATCTTTTCTTGACTTTTTCCTACCGCATAGTGTGTCAGTACACCAAGGATACTCGTAAGCCCTTGAACGTAGATTTTAAAAAACCAGGCAGTGTGTTTTTCTGGCTTTAAGCCTCCAGACGACAGAAAAAGATTTAAATATTTTGAGACCAAGTCTAAAGGAAAGCCAACGCAAGATTGAGTTGAAAACTGTTTAAACTCTCCAAGTACGATAGTTTTTGAATCGTCACGCATGTAAGGAGTCAAACTACCCTAATTTACCACAGAACAAGAATATTTCCAACATACGATGAGGCAAAATTATTCAGCAAAACACTGTCATGAGAATCCTTCTAACCTAAAAAAAAAACGAACCATCTTATAAAAATACTTTCACCAAGAGAATTCGTTACTTGATACAGCCCGTCTAGATTGAGGCACTGTAGGAAAAACAAATCTCAATCATGGCAAGACAATTTCGGAAGTGTGTCACGTATCCGAACATGTATACGATGACAACATCGAAAAATTTCAATTCAAAATTTTTATGCCCAAGCTATGTAAATTATAAATTACCACCCAATATCGTACAAACGGGTATGTTCGCGGATAAATCACGACTCTACTTTGGTAATCCCATTGTGATAAGCTCCGGTGGTAAATCCACTTGCTTCCGACCAATTGAAGTCTGGCACGCTTAGTGACTACAGGATTATTATGTTCTACACCGTTGTTTGTCGGAGTCATTTTTTTTTTGTAAGCTGACTGAATCCGCATGTTCCAATGGTTGGATAGAACAGGTGTTAAATTTTTTTTTGTAGGCGTCACGGTGCATCCAGATGATGTGACATATTCATATGAAAAAAAAAAATGTTAGTTCATCATGATGGTGTGATAGGTTTTCATTTTCTTTTTCTTAGTGGAGGAACAACTTGGGAGTTTTTCTGTTCCATTGCTCGATGGGTGGACTCTAAAATTGGGACGGAGAATTTTACCACGACATTTTTGCAATTGCAGAAAATTAATGCCTTGGTTCAGTAAAATAGAATTAGTCACACAAAAGCCTTCTTTTTACTCAGATAAATCGGACCCGTCGACTAGTACCGCGTGAATCGACCCAAGTTCGTCGATAATTGGATTGAAGTCCCAGATGAAAAAAACATTTTTTTTTTAATTTTGAAATTCTTTAAATGACAAACTGGACCATCAATGCGAAAATGCGATGAAATCTGACTCGAGGATATGTGTTACCAATATTTCGAAATTGAAAGTTCCACTGTCATCGATCTCCATCGCTATCCAATATTCACTCTGAGGCAAATCATGGAGAAGACCGTCAAACTTCAAGTCGAGACTAATCATCTCTTTATCAACTTCAAAACCACACATGATAGCATTCATTGTCTTAAACTCTCTAAGTCGATGGCTGAATTCAGGATCCCGGCAAAATTAATCCAGCTGTGCCGCAGACGCTAAAAAACACATGGTGCAATGTGCAATTTGGAAACAGTTCCTTTGAACTTGAACGCGCCGGATTTCGGCATGGGGATGTGCTCTTACGTGACTTCTTCAATCTCGTGCCGGAACAGATATTGCGCAAGGTATGTGTAAACAAGGAAGACACTATCTTCAACAAACCAGTTCAGCTACTGGAATATGCAGACGATATCGACATCATCGGTTGTTCCAGTGCGCCGTCCTAGAGGCTTCTACGGAAATCGTAGAACAGGCGAAACGAGTTGGCCTTCAGGTGATAGAGCACAATACCAAGTAAATATTGTCAGCATATATAGAAACATTTGTAGAACACATAAGATAAAACGTCACTGTTGGCTACAGTAATTTCCAGGTGTTTGAGACGTGTGCCAACCTCGGTGTAGATATCAACTCCACGAATGACACCTTAGTGGAGATTCGGCAAACACCAACCCTAGGGCACCGTTCCTACTTCAGTTTGGCGAAACAAGTGGATTCAAAACTTAATCTTATTGGTTCTCATTTTGAGAAGATCTTCGTCGCAGAACACCCAAGGCGGAAATCGGAGGAGGTGGCTAAGGTATAAACAAGGTCCAAAAGCCGACCTTTCTCAAATTTTCTTAAATACTGAAAGCAGATGAAATAATGACAGAATAGACGAACAACTACTACACAACACACGATGAATTGATTGAAATGTTTCGCAAAAGAGATCGGGATTAGATGGCATTCCAAATTTTGTACTGAGGCATTTACCTGATGAAATCATACTGCGTAATTTTTATTATTTTTTATTTTGCTTAGCACCTGCTACTCCCCAAATTGTTGTAAATTATAAAAGGTATTTCCGATTGTAAAAAAAAATAAAGATCCTTCCTATCCTTTGAGGTATGGGCCAATTAAGCTTCTGCCTAATATAGGGAAGGTCTTTAAGGAGATCTACTCGGATTAAAAGAAGGCACTCGGCAATACACGCTGTTGCAAAACTTGTTTCAGATTTTGGCAGGAACTTTTGTGCCAAAAGATGTATAGCTGTCTGTCAAGTGGATATTGAGAAAGTCTTTGGATTGACGGGCTAATTCACAAACTTAACATATATGAGTTTTTCCCATCATTTTGGTGTGATAAGAGCATCAATTTTGGGCGAGAAAAAATTCGTTGTTACAGGAAAAAAAGTACACGGTGACAAATGTTTATGATGTCATTAATGGTTGCTTCAAGGCACAGTATCGGCACCAATACTCAGTCATATAACATTTCTTCAATGCTGAGTGACTTTGATGGCTCAAAAGCAACGAACCAAACGAAAATGCGCAACATTACTGTTCCGATCCCCAGTAACACAGAGCAATTTCAACTTCCAATCGGAGAAATATGGTTATTACATTTTCAAATTGCCTTTGAAACTATTCAAAAACTCTTGTTAGGTTTACTAAAACAAATTTCTGTATTATTATGAAGTATATGGTTTTTTTTTTCTGACTCGAATAAAGTTCCCATCATATGCCATGCACTCTCAAAGGATCAAATTAAAATAAATAAATACTTGAGGCTTGATTGGGTAAAAGTTTACACTTCGACTAAGCAAGGTTTAGTTTTTTAAGTGCCTTTATTTTAAAGTATCTCGAACAGAAAATAATCAATTTTTACAAAAAAAAATTGCATTCGTTTAATTCACAGTATTTTTTATTGAAAATAAGTTCACGTACTAGAATGTTGTGTTTAGGAAAATTGGTTTATGGGCTTGTTATCAGTGTTATGTCATCAGAGCAGTCATGTTTTGACGACGATATAAAATACGAAATCCAGCAAGAACAAGCCGTTCAAGTAAGCACCATAGTAAGGCTGGTGACAACTACAGTAATAACACTGTTAATCGTATAAAAAACATTTTTAATACCACTTATCCTTCTGGTTGTAATTTTCACTCATAAAACTTGCATTTCTAAAGCACTATCGGCTGAAAAACGTATTTAAAAAATATATTTGTATACTTACAGGTCCGCCATGTAACGTTTTTTTTTTCAACTAGTGCTTATTTCGTGAATGGTAACACTTAGCTCATGTCTGATTTGACAGATATTTAGTTTTATCCTTCCGCTGAACGAATATGATTGTGTATACGCTTGAACAACGCTGGGAAATAATGCGACATTACTTTGAAAATCATGGTAATGTTGCAGAATGTGCGCGAAAATTGCGTACGGATTTTGGAAGAAGAGAAGCACCGTCAGCTCCATATGTTTGTTATCTTGAGAAAAAAGTGAAAGAAACTGGCATCCTCATCGATAAACCAAAGCGTGAAAAGCCAAAAAAGTGCGTATACCTGAGAATATTGCTGCTGTGGCAGAAAGTGTGCGTGAAGCGCCATCAACATCAATTCACCGTCGTTCTCAACAATTGAACATTTCGGAGACATCATTGAGACGAATTTTGCATAAAGACCTTGGTATGACGTCATACAAAGTCCAATTGGTTCAGGAGTTGAAGCCAACTGACCATCTAAGTGTTATTTAAGTTGTTACCTAAGTGTTATATGAAAGAAAGCTTCACGTAGCATGTAATCAAAATTAATAAGGCTAACCCACCCATAGACTCACTTTCTGAAAATTTATTAAGACAAATAAGGATACCTTGATCCTAGCGACTTTTTTCGCAGTTCGTAGTTAGGAAATCAGACAAACAAAAATCCTGAAAAAAAATTATATTAATTTAATTCTTATTCTAAAGCTGTTGTTATTTATTTTAAAGGTTAAACTCAAGTTTTTAAGTGGTAATCGATTCGGACAATTGTAATTCCCATTTTTGTGACAAAAACACGCATTTATTTAAATATTATTGTCTAATTAATTCAAAGGTCATTAAAAAATTATTTGGACATTATAACGAATCAATAAAGCCGAATTATTTCTTTAAAATAATAAAAATTATAGCAAAAAGTTACTGTAATTTTATAATAAAAAATATATTTAAAAATTATTTTCCAACATGGTTGCTAAAACTATTTAGTTATAGTAGAGGGCTTATATGGTAAAAAAACACATTTCGGTCTTGATAGGAAAACTATTTTAAATTAACAAAAAATGTATAAGTTTAAAGTATAAAATTCGGAGATCGAAAATCTGGTTGAATCGAAAAGAGAGGGTCGTAATATTGCGTTCTATTTTAAAAGGCAACTATTTAAAAAGATTTAATCTGCACTTAACAGCAAGAAAAAGATCGGAAAAATAATACCAGTTATCAAAAGAAAAAAAACATATTACACATAGCCACTGCACCGCTTTAATAAGCCACCGTAGGTTTAGAGGAATAGGACCATCTAGCCGACAAACTTGTAAATCCAATGACAAGACGAAGTCCAAGCAATCCGGTGTACAACACATTGAAAAGAAGGCTAGATCAATATTTGGGGTTGCAAATCAAGCAGTCCTACATGACCACCGGCACATGATTAAAACATTTTAAGTTAAATCGGAAGTGATTATATCCTACAACTTGACCTTACACCAATATATGTATAAAAGTCAATCAATGAGTTCTAAAAAAATCTTTGAAAATTTTTTAACAAACTTGGAAGCAAGAGCACGTCAACGCTTTGATAGACTGTATGTCCAGTCTTTCAGATTTAATTGCAGCGAAAGGAGGAATGCACTTAGTGTAATTTTTTTTGCTGGTTTGAAATGATGTGCACATAATTCCCTCTGCGTAATACATTGGGTGACTGGGTGGCGCAGTTGGGTAGTAGCAGCTTTTCAATTGAAAAGTCCCATTTTAAATTCTTGAGTCATTAAGTTAAGCATTCAACATTTTTTTGAATAAAACTGGGTTGAATAATTCGTAATTTAATGTGTTCAAGAGAAGACCGAATCCTTTTTCCTGAAATAAAATCAAAGGTGCATTTTTTATGCGAATAGTCCTGCTCCATCCAATTTTATATGAAAAAGAAAACAACAAAAAATTTGAGGTTTTATTAAAAAAATTAAGTACAAAATCCTACGACGGACTTTGACCCATTAACCACATTCTGGTGTTAAGATTCTTCTCAAGCTGATCTCGTGAAAAGATCAAGTCAATGAAGTGTTGGCAATAAAGTTTTGTCACTCAGAAACACTACAGAAATAGAGATTTGACTAAATTCGCAATGATTTTTTGACTAAACGAATCATCTTAGTTTTATTTTCTTCTTCTTCGCTGTTGATGTAAAAATTCTCAATACTCAAAATTTCTTTATTTTCATACAACAAAGTATTTTCTGAATAGTAAATTCAACAATTTCTAACTCAAAAACTTGTGTCTATCTCGTCGAAAATAATCAACTACTAAAAGTTTCTCGGTCAAATAAATTTCAGAATAAAGAACTTTCATCGACCCGACATCTGAATTGAGACAATTTCGTCTCTCGACAAACGTAATTGGGATAAATATTTTTTGCTCACACAAATCAATTCAACGATCATGCTAGTTGCAACTTTGCAAAGAGAAAACTTTCCAAAAATAAAAGAAATCTTAAGGATATTTTTCCGCATGTGTACGATCCTTCAAGAAACAAAACTATATTCATACAAATTTGCGAAATTTCGTTGGCCCTATTTAAAGGTATTAAGTGAAGGTCAAAACCTACTCTCAAGTATTTAAAAAAAAAACAACTTTAATGGCTGAGGCAAGTCAAGAACACGAAATTTGTTTTTAGGTTAAGAGTCACAACAGCAGTAAATCGTTGTAATGACGTCGATCTATTTGTCATGCACGATTGCCGGCATTTACCCACAGTTTAATGAGCGTCGTCGTCGTCGTCGACCGAGCCACCCTTAACTCCTCTGTTCACCCTGAAGTGAAATCATTTACGCTCAATAAATATTCAAAGTATAAATGTGTTACTTCTTATGCAATTCCTCAAAACAAGACTTGATGTTTCTCCTTTCTCCTTTCTCCAGCAGAACATTAGACATAGCCTTGCATTTGTTTTTTCCTGACACCAGTCACAATTGTGAATGTGAAACAAAATCGTTCCCCTTTTATTGCGTACGTTTTATTTAAACGTTTAAAAAAAAAACGTCACAGATGACCGTGTAAATAAGAGCCACAACCGTTTCCGTAGCTACCTCAACCGTTTACCTACTTTGTTGTTCAGTTTACGACACAACTAAATACCGGACATGATACCGACTCTCATTCTAGACGCCAACTAGGACAAAATGTCATTGCCTGCATGAGGTCACCTGGGTAGTTACAATAGAACCACCCCACAAGCTATGCCCTGCAACGTCAATGAAAGCTAACATATAAGTATATTTGTGCTACACACACACACACATACTTGATGTGGTGGTGGAAAGAAAGTATGCAATTATTAACGCGCAGGATAATTGCTTTTGTTTGAATTCTCCTAATATCCTTAAAGTAAGTTAAGTTCCTTGCATTCTTTGCTCTCATGAACAATGAACGAGGAGATTCTTATCACTTTGGTTGTCATCTTTTTTCCAGGCTACAAACACACATACTCGTACATACTCTGGTGCATTGTAGACAGAGGAAAGTTGACAATACAAGGCAGACGACGACAGCAGACTCTGGGACCCGCGGTCGTCGTCGTAGATAAGTTGTGAATTAATTACAAGATAATTACATTTGTTCATAGCAGTGATATTTTTCATTCAGACAAAAAATACCATTAACAGTCTGAAAACATATTTCATCGAAATTAAAATTATTACTGCCTGAGTGAATCTGTTGATGCACTTGGAAAATTCATAAGCTGCATTTGGAAAAATTAAAAAAAAAAAAATGTTTTTTTGGAGTTATTGCATGCGAATCTGACGTCAGATTTTATTATTATTATTATTTTTTTTATGTGAATAGTAAAATAGATATAATAGACAATTTTAGTTTCCAAGCATGCTGATGGATACGAGAGAAAACGAATAATAAAAGTTTGGATTTTACAGGGTGGGCCATCTGTTTTTTTTTTTTCTAAAATGCTTTTAAAAGGGGTTAAAGAAAAAGCCATACGAAAAGATTTTTATTCAACTGCCTTCGCATTTGGATAGCCTGCCATCCTTCAGTACATATTTAAGTATTTACTTTAAGTTATTTTAATATAGTTTTAAGCTTTAGATATAGATATAGAATAAAATACAGCCAGGCACTAAGTTTTTCTTCAAACATTCTCTTAGTTTAAAATTTCTTAACATTAAGAAATAAATAAAAATGGTTATATTAGATCGAAGGACTAAGAACGCCCGGAAAGGGCCAGTAAGTAATTTAAGCAAAGTCAATCTGTACAAACTAGTTTAAGAGTTTTTGTCTCGTATAAAGGAAGTAGTAATAACTAAATGAAAAAAATGCATTCAAACTAACTAACAACCATTCTTCAGTACGTCTCCGATAATCTTGGCTTTCTAATTCAGGATAAGTTTGACCATTATTGTTCTTGAGTACCTGCATCGTCTCTGAATAATTCACAACTGAATAATTTGAACTTTTATGACACTACACCAAGCTCACCAAACCCTCAACTTCTAGCCATAAAAAATCAGTTTAATTGTCTAGGTCGCGCTTTCCATTGAGTAAAACATTTCTTTACTGCCATACCATACAAAACAGTCCAAAGTTTAGGACTTTTTGATGAATATATGAATTTTCCGAGCCCCTAATCTGACTCAATTTAATGTATGATGTTTTGAGCTACTCCAAAGCATCAGAACAAAGGTTGCATCGATTCCTATGACAATTGGAGTTTGTACGCAAATAATCGAAGATCAATATGATAGCTAGTGCGACTAATGGTTAGTTCCTGAACTTTTTGGCGGGTTGAGGACCTTGGGTTGAAGCACCCTCTGAGCGCACAGGACAAACACGGAAATATGTTCGGTTATCAACCAGCGAACCAATCTCACGAATTATCCTCACAAAATTGTGTATTACAACTGCAATGAACTAATTTTTTGACCTAACTTTTCATTTGCACTGCTTCGACAACACAGCATCCATTGAGATTGTTCAAGATTAAGTCAATCAATTTCTTACGGCGAAAATATGATACTGATGACTTAAAAAGAAACCAACAGATGGCCCACCCTATAAATTTTAAATTTAATTTAAAAACACCAGTAAAAAAAGTAAAGTGATGTGAAGGGATTTAAAAAATAATATATAATTTACATATTAAAAACAGCAGACTCGGTTTATGGAAAGGAATGCAGCATAAGGCCGTCCTGGCCTCCTTGATCACCTAAACCTCATTTATGATACATTTTAGACAAGAGTACTGATATGCTAGTCTAAGTTGCAGCAAGATTTACATTCACTGAAACGTTGCTAATGATTGGTAGGTTAACGAATGGATTTAACAATAAGTTGTTGATGTTTAGTTGTAAGCCATTCTTTAGCCGCTTTGTAAGAAACACTTGAGTTCAATCGGATCCATTGTGAAATATGTTCCTCACTTAAAAATGTTTGCGGAAAATCATGACACTACTCAGACCCTTAAAAAGCATCTGCAAGGAGAACTTATACTTCAGGAAAGTCTCATTTTCATTTTCGCCCCAGCAGTTTCTGTAAACTTCATTGCGCGATATCCCAAGTCAAATCAATGATTATTGGATTAGGCATGGTAACTACACTTTCTTCATTTCCATGTTCTGTTATACGAAAATTGGATTGGTGAAGGTTCACTCGAACTCGAAACCAAATACACTTCTTCTAGTCTCAGCTTAATTAGAATGGATTGGAGTCAAAAATTGTCATGTTGACCCTGCTCAAACTTTTTGCTCTCGACTGCCAAGTTTTCAAAAATCCGCTTACTCAAGATCGCCTGATGTACGGAAAACCTGATAATTAGGCAATTCTGGCGTCTTGTTTCGCTCTCATTTGTGTTGACTAAGGTTCGTTTTTTGAGTCAGGAATCTAGTTTGCTTCTCACAGCCTGTGAAAAGAAATCTAGTTGAAATACGGAACATAACAGCTCAGCCCCTTTAAATCATTTGGGATGAATGGAGTCTATACTTTTCCGTAACACTTGTAAAAATCCTCAAATCTAGTCATAAAAGCAGAACGAGGGTTCTGGAAAAAAATCAGCACAATTTTCAAAGACAACACTTCTATGAACTACAGCTGAATTTTCTTAAAAAACAATCAGAAAATAGTTGATCAGTTCAAAAGCGAAGAGAGCTTGTGCCATAAGCCATAACATTAAAATCCATTTTCGTTCTTGGCTTAAAAGTCTTTTGAAAATGCTGTACAGAGAAACTTTTGACATTGTATTCCCAAGCTACACAGAAAAAATTTTGCTGAAAGTAGTAAAAAAAACCTTTCTCGTGGAGGATCACATAAAAGACTGAAAGCCACACTATATATAGGGGGAGATAATATGAAAACAATCTTCAACATTATTAAAATAAACAATACTGACCCGGACATTTCAAGTGAGGTTAAATGTCTTGAAAGGTTGAATCCAAACTGATCTTCAACAGCGTTATACGTCTGACTTATGTAAATATCATAAGGGCTATCGAAACGTGCTCCTTAAGAGGCATGACCATGGATTACGTATTTTATGACTTCATATTAAATGAGACTATTCCTGAAATGCCCGAATTTAAAACATACTCGATTTCATGTTTATGCGATTCACAATATCCTCGAAAGTGGTTTACTAATAGAACCAAATCGGTTAATGAGGAAAGTGATGCCAGAAATCTCGCAGCGAATTCTGAAAAAGCCACATGGAATTTCAAGGTTACGAACGATTGGCGTGCTTTGTCAAAAAATCTGCCTTTCGACGAATTTCGAAAGAAACTTGCAGAAAATGCCTTCGTGAAAAGTTCACCTTATTTGCTCTTTTCCGTATGACCAACGGATTTTTATGACACTCATCGGGTTCAGTTTCAAATTTGAAGATTTCTTCAACTTATTTCGAAATGGCCGTATAATTTTTCTATTTTAAAAGTAAATAATTATTGCGTCTTGATTGTATTAGTTAAAGCTGCATTTTTTGAGTTTTTCTATAAAATTATTCATAAAAAGTTGTCCGACAATACTTTTTAGAAAATCAGTTTTTTAAATCACATAAAAAGAGTTTTAACTTTTTTGTTAAAATTGAGAAAAGATGTAAATTAAATCTTTGTAAATATCTACAATCTACTAAAAGTCATCTGTATAGAAAAAAGGATAACACAATAGTCCCAATGAAGCTTAAGTGATGAACCTGGAATATGATTTCTCTGGAATTTATAAATGTCTGTAGGCATTTTTTTGACAAAAACTTCGTGATGAAATAAAAGGATTCTTTTTCACTCAAAGTTTATCAATTTTATTGTGAAAAAACGTAGAAAAACGAGTTCAGGGATTTGGAGTAGGCCACGTCTCCAACGCTGCTAGTTATCGCAACGATATACTGATCAGTTTCCACCAGATTTGTTCTAAGACGAGGGGTTTTGCGAAAACAAACTTTCATGGGTTGGCATTAAATACAGTAATTCACCATAACAATATTGGGGTACCTTAAGGTTCCCTTTTGTCCCCAACACTCTTTTTTAAAATGTTTATTATGATCATTTTTCCGATCCAATTCACTGCTTCGATGTTATGTTTTATCATAGCCATATTTACATTCCTCATCTTCGGTCGGGGAAATGAGTTGGTAAAGAGAAAAATCAAATTCCTTCAAAACACGATACTGTTAGCGAAATAGTTATTAGCCTCGCTAGTAGTGTTTTTCTCATTATTCTGCCAAATTTGGAGCGTACTGAAAATCATTCGGTTTCCTTTTTTTGGCCGGACAATGTGAATTCGAAAGCCTATATTGAGTTCTTATAAGACGACTCCACAGCAAACAGAACTTCCTGATAGGTTCCCCTCGCATGACGTATAAAGTTTCATCATACGGGTACCGAGAACCCCTTGTGCATCGTTTTAAGCGACTTTGCATACTTCAACGAACAGTTTGACATTCGCTTTTATTTTTGTATCCAAAATAAAGTGAACGTTTGAAAAAGGGCCTCAGAAAGCGTGTATGTGAGTGCTACGACTCTGTTTCAAAGCATGCAGTTATGCAGTCATATCAATATTTATAAAAAAAAATAACAATGGTACTCACAATGAAACAACTCAAGTCAATAAATTAGCACACATCCTACATAGGAAACTTTTATACATCGTTCTATTTTCGGAAAATTCCAAAGTTACCCCAAGCTGTTGGTTCTCATTTGTCAAAAACATTTTTGGCAATGAACCTTCGGAGTCATAAGTAATTGCATGGTTCTGTTGCTGGCGGTCAACCCATAAATCAATTTGTCACTTCAACGACGAAACCTGGACATTGTTGTCAAACACCATGATCCGGCAACAAGTTTCGGCTGACGAAAACGGATATGAAGTATCTGTTGGTGCTGCGTGTGTTTGGAAAGTTTTCGAATTAAATTGTGAATAAGATTAAAAGAAGTTTGACATTTAAATGAAACCAACAAGAACTTTCAGATGGGAAGTTAAGAAGTTAAGTTGAACATGATTTAAATAAAATGTTTAAGCAGAGATAAGGCCTTGAGACAGTTCGATTTTGAATTTCCGAAGGTATGGTTGAGTACGATGGCCTGAACTGATTTTCGTTAGAAGCCGCAGTCTGACGGATATTGTGTTAATCCTTGGAAGTCGTGTACGCTGCTTAGCTCGCCAGATGCATAGACTTTGTTTGGAGTTTTTCTTCATACAATTATAAAAAGGCTGTTCAATCAGCTCTTGCCTCGTTGCGGGTTGGCAAAAATTCCTTGACACTTGACTTAACAGAAATTATTGCTTAGACAAGCTGTCTGTTGTAGCTTATTCAAGTTTTGGGTATAGGTACGTAAGGACAGTTCGTGGTCTCTAGATTTTTCTTAGTTATTTTAAGCTATGCTTAAAGATGATTTAAACGGCCCTCCCAGCCGTTTCGCCTCCGTCCTTTTTCCAAGGAAACATCGGAGCTAGAATATTCCTGTGAAGCTTTATGGTTATTTTTATTTTCATTCATGAGACTATTGAAAACAGGAAAATTATTTTCCGTTGATGGCTAGGACTAATATTAATTATAACAACCAACTACAATAGGAGTTTAACGAACCACCCTTGTGGCGGGCCAGCAGAAGAAGCTCTCTTAACGACGGTATTCTCTTCAGTTCGAATTAGATAATCACCACTTTCAACCTGACTCTAATTTAACGTTATTAATCACTCATAAAGGCCGCCTCTCTGATGTTGGTTAACTCATGTAATGCCATCTGCACTAGTTTCCCTTAAATGACTGGCGTTTGTATGTTTGTGCATGATTAAGTTATGAAGCAGCTCATTTTCAAATGGGGAGAGTCTTCGGAATAAATCAAAGACAATTTCTAGGAAAACATGTCTCAATAAATGCACCTTCTCATACCGTAATCAAATGTTTAATTAGTAGTTTTGGAAGAAGTGCGTCTTGCCGGACAGGTTGTTTGGGAAAGTTGACGAAGCTTACAAAGCAAAAGCTTGTGAGAAATAATTAAAAATGGATCCGCTAAATTCAGTTGCTATTGATTACGGAAATGTGTTGAACCTTAACAGGAATTAATCTTAATTGCAACCTAAGTTATCCATGAAATCGAAGCAAAACTCGTAAAAGAAGGCATTTGTGTCTCTCAAATATAAAGTATTTTGTAAGAGCTGTCAAAACCGATCTTTGAATAAGAAATAGAAAACATCCATCCAGCCAAGATCAAGTCAACAAGTTTTTTGATCTTAACGAAGATCGGTCGGTTCAGTTTTTTGATGTTATAGATTTAAACCGGCATTAATTTTACGAGTACGGAACCATGGCATCACAACTCTCCAGTCAAATTAGTGCAGATTTTTGTCCTACTAAGACGCTAAGCACAATTCGTTTGTAACATTCATATGAATATTTATGCATTTGCATACATTTTTCAAACTTTACTAAGACCTTTTGAAGTCTTCAGAGTATATTGGATATTTTTACATTTTTATGTTTGCTTAATTTTAGTGCTTCTTTTTCTTTGCTGAATACCAATTTTGAACTAGGTGTATATAAATGAATTAATAAAATGATGGTTTATTTAAAAGTTAGTTTTATACGTTTTGGAAAAGAATATTGTTTTGTTTTTTTATTAAAAAT
Source organism: Orthonevra nobilis (assembly GCA_963555765.1). NCBI lineage: Eukaryota > Metazoa > Arthropoda > Insecta > Diptera > Syrphidae > Orthonevra > Orthonevra nobilis. Next base: position 58,240,130 of record OY743224.1, read on the forward strand.
AGTTTTGTTTATGGCAGTGAAATTTGGTTGCGTTCTAGAAAAAAAAGATATATTGATTTTTTTTTTCGTTTATTGATGTCTGTTTTAAAAATTTCATATAAGCTCAAATCACTGAAGCCTGAACTAAAGATATGGCAGCGTTTCCATCTGTTGGGGATTACCCGGACATGTACTCTTTTTGGCATGTGCGGGGAACGTCCGGGATAGTTTTTCTCAAATGCCCGAATTGTCCGAATTCGAATTCGATGAGGTGAACTGATCCATTTGAATTTGTACAATCTCAATAAAGTAAAAGTGACATTGAAGAGCCCATTCAATCTGCAAAGCAATATACGAATTTACGAGCCTCAATTGCATTTCACATTATTTTTTAATCATTAATCTCTCAAATCGCTTGATTGCAAAATGAAATTTCAAAGTTTTACTTTGACTTGAATATCTGGAAAAAACGGTTTAGTGCCAGGAGCAATATTACAGCGATCATCACCAATGTTATTGCCCTGTTTTCTGTATTGCAGTTATTGTATGACTTAAAAACGATTGCTTAAATTAGTGTTTAAACGCATGCATATAGCCATTCAGTTTTAAAAATGTTCCCTGTGCTTGAAAAATTGATTCAAAAATATGAAAAATTTTAAAAGATAACCCAGCTTATTGTAGAAACCTGCGAAATTTTGCTGAATTCCTTGACAATGCATTTAAGCCACTCTTTTCCGATGTAACAACTAGATGAACTTGTCTCTACCTGGCATTCGAATGACTTTTGCTTGTGTTTGAAAGCCTTATATACTATTTTGAAGACATCGAAACCCCAACTCAAATATTGCCAGCATATTTTCAAACATGATTAAAGCGAAGCGTATTTATTTCTAGGAAAATCCCCTGAGGCAATATGACAAGACATATCTATTTACGGCGGTGGTGAATGTTTTAGAAAAAATATTTAAACATACAAGAGCGAGTAACTAGTAACTTTGTTCCCCTTAAAATTTACTCGATTTTGAAGAAGCTTGTTGAAGCTGGGTTACAAAAAAGAGTTCAAAAAATACAATGTAACAATAAAATATATTAAATCATGGTAAGCACCATAAGCTTTTTGAAATGACAAAAATGTGACGTAGTAATTGGTTGAGTCATGCTTGCTTAATATTGAGGAAAAATGTTTTAACGTTTATTTGATCGATTTTGTAATCTCAAGCGCATAATGGATAATCTATCATTGCGCAACGAAACAAATTTCAACACCAAATGGAGTGAATATTTTTAAAGTTGTAGTTCTATAAACAAGGACTTGCGAAGTAAAACTCCACAATAAATCCATTGTTTATATGGATTAATTAAGATCGCGAAGTTTTACTTCGCAATTCCTAGTTTATGGAACTACAACTTTAAAAATGTTCACTCCATTTGGTGTTGAAACAGTTTTCTCCTAAATTAGTTCGCAGTGGGCAAGAGAAAGCAAAAAATTGTCACCGTAAAAGGATTAATTTTAACCAAATTTAATTTTCAAGGATTTAGTTGTTAACCTTTTTCATGATTTTGCAATGAATTAAAATTTAATCTAATGCAAAAAACAATTATCCTAGTAAGTTTCAACAATCTTATAACTCTGAATTTAAAAGTAATTTTCATTTGTAATTATTTTTAAGAAAGAAAAAATAGTTATGTTAGTAAGTTTTGAACGGAAAAGTCTGAGACTTCCAAACTCGATAACTAGTTTTTTCAAAATATTTTTGGCAACCCTATGGTCTGGGTAAAAGCGTAAAATGTTCAAAGCTTAAATTCAGATCTTCGTGATAAGAAATGTAGCCGGGCTGTGAAATTCTGTGGCCGGATATTGGTAAAAATGTACTTTTTTAAAAATGTATTGTAATAATTCGAAGTTTATAAATGTTTTTATACCCTACGTTCCACATTTTTGATCAAAACAAAAAATAGGTGAATGAGATATCTAGCTTGAAAAACAATAGGTAGCAGGATACTGGCAGAAAATTTATTATTTCACTCTCTACAATTAATAACATAATTTATTGGTAAAAGGTGTACACATTTTTTTTTGAAGATTTCACTGGTTTGCATAGAACTGTTGACAAAAAAGGTAAAATATTCACAGGGACTTTCTGGCATTAAAAAGTGAAGACTCAAAAAGGGGGATGTGTAGAAGAGGAAAAATAGAAATTAAGAAAACAATCTATTATATGAAAAGAAAAGAAAACAATATCAATCTCCATTTAATCGTGGGCTTAATGATATTAAGAATAAAAAAAAATCAACTTTTACATCAATTCTACAACAAATTGAAATTGACAAAAAAAAAAGAAAAGGATTTTTTTTGGAAGTTATATGTATGTAAATACGATTTGCTTCAATAAACATATGTATATGTATATGAAAATAATTATTATTATGTTTATGTTTTTTTTTTTTTTTAATGACAATAGTATACCTACATAGTTATCAAATTTCTGATCAAATGACAACAGCAACACTTCATAGCACGAAAACGATCACATTAATTGCCAACAGAATTTTTTTCTTTTTTCTTGTCGATTTTTGTTTTCGTTTACTGCTGCTAAAATTTTTCATCTTCTTTCGTTCTTTAATTCGTAAATATTTTTCATTTGGCACCACCAGCAACAACAACAACAACAACAGCAACAACAACAAGAACGATGACAAACTATATTAAATACTAATAATAATAACAACAACAATAACAATTTCTAATCTCAACAAAACGCCAGCTCTCCTCTCACTGTCAGTAGTCAGCCTTCTCTTCTCAAGATTAAATATACACAATTTCAAAAGAGATATGCAATAATTTTTTTATATTATTTTTATTAATCACGCGAACTTTTCATTAATTTTTTTTTGGTTTATCTTGTGCACGGATTTAGATTACAGCTTGCAGCACTTATTTCCATCATTGAGATGCGTTTGCGATTTGCACTAAAAACCCGACAATCAGACAGTATGTCTGTCATGTACCAAGAGTTGTATTACTAGTCATTGTTAAGGACAACAAATGATGTTGCTGTTGTTTTTGTTTTTTTTTTTTAGATCACTTGATACACAGAAATAATATTAAACTCAAATGAGGTCGAGACACAGAAACAACACACTCAATTGATATCAATCAAGATTCATGTAGATAAAAAGATACTTTTTATTCGAGCAACTGCACACGGATAAATTGCATTTTTTTCTGATTTTTTTTTTTTTTATCAAGTCATCTGACGAGACTGTTGAAATTAAGCTCCAATAGGGGAGGAGGGGTTTAAAACTATGGGAAGACAGTATGACGGCGAAATTATGTTGTTGTTGTTGGTTCTTACGCGCTTTTTAATTAAATCCCGGTTTTATTTTCCGTTCTTGTTTGCCCGCATGTGTACAGAGAGGCAACTATACTATAAATATTAAATAGGACAGACTAGTTTATTTTTATTTTCTCTCTATTATCCGCCTTAGATAAGCGATATGTAGATACGCGTGACGTCGATTGCGTTTGCACAAAAAAACGAAATGAGAATGAGAGAGAATTAACACCACAAAAATAATAAAATAATATTTATGTAAAGAAGAACGAAATCAGAGACAATCAGAAGATAAGTAGATATGAAGAAATTCGAAATACAACAAATCGATTTGTGGGAAGAGCGGTTTTCTTAATCTAAGTCTAAGACGACCACGACGATGACGGCGAATCAAGAACAACCACGAGCACGATGCAGCATACGTTTCACTCATCCGCCATTCGTGGTTGAGGAACAAGTAAAAAAATAAATAAAAGAAATATTATATACTAAATAAAATTATATATATACTTATATAGCTTCTTTGCAATATTGTTCCGAACGAATGAGATGTGTACCTACTTGTTAGGTTTGGAACGCGTGAATTGCCGTAAGATGCACTGAGAAACGCACCACCAGTCACTACCAGAAGGAGTGTACATAAAAATTAATTTTCTTTTTTTTTTATTTATTTATATTTATTTCCACAAAGGAGTTTATATAAGTTTAAAAAAAATTTTGATTGACACTCTACTCGCACGTTGTAGAAAAATAAATTACAATCTAAACAAAAAGAAAAGAAGAATTAATGTACACACTTCCCTCCTTTATACTCCTTTATATGCCGTAACATATTAGGTAATATTTTTATTTACATTTATCGGGGTGAATTCAATTCTATATGCAAAGGGCAGACAACAAAAATGTGCCACCACAAAAAAAAAAAAAAAAAACAAACTAACACCAAACACAGTGGGTAGGTACTCTTTTTTTTATTTTCAATTTTGCTGTAAATTTCTTCTGAATAGTGTCTCAGCCGCAAATCAAAAAAACAAAAAAAAAAAAAAAAAAACGAAGATGAAAACCAACAAAAAAAAAAAATGAAATGTGTTTCGTTCTTCTTCAAAGGGATTTTCTCAATGACATCTCGAGACAAAAACGCTTTGCTTTTTGGTTTTGAATTTTTTTTATATAAAACATGAAATCACTTTATTATCGTAAGGGTGAATTTTTGGGTTTTTTTTTAAGTTTCGATTTTGTATTTTGTTCTATTTGGTATTTTTATTATTTGTTTCACTATTTAGATTTCCACAACGAAAACGATACAACAACGACGACGCCATTTTGAGAGATGTTCTACGTAAATGTCACACACTGAACTTTTAGCTGTCTATGCTGAAAAGCTACTTGCCGAGGCAGAGCAGCAGGCAGCAGGCAGGCAGGCAGAGTAGACCCCCACAGACAAACACCGGAGTATGGCAAAACACACAGAGAGATAGATATGTATAAAAAGCGCGCTTGCCAGAAATAGAAAAAAAAAACAAACCGAATTACAACAAATAAGAGAAGCTGAATGTCATACACCGTAGAGGTATAGGTATAGAGCGCGGCGAGCTAGACAAGGTATAGGGTACGTACGTACATACGTACATACTACAGCTTTGCTCATGCAACTTTTTCTTCCGCCACAAATAACCACACAGAATCTCCAGCAGCAGCAGCAGCAACACACATCATAGAGTAGAGAGACACAGAGCAACAGAGCAACAACAACAATACGACAAACATTCAAGCGCGTTCAACCGCGCCAGAGAGCGCGTCAAGCACGCTTTTAATAATATAAAACTCGCCGTTCGCCTAGAAAGAATACCGTGAAGAAGAAGAATTTCGCCACTGACTCAAGTCAAACAGTTTTTCGAGAAACAACAACAACAACAACAACAAATGATGGTGTCAAAAAACCCCTAGCAAGCGACACGCGAAAGAGAGAAGACGAGCCTCATTTCTGTGATGATAAGCGACTGCCACCAGTCAGAGCCGCACATACTCGTAGTAGTATCTCGAGTAAAAATAGCCTGGGAATACCATTTTGGCCGATGGAGTTGGAGAGTGTTATCTACGGTGCGAGTAGAGGTACCTTCACATCGTCGTCCATCGTCGCATGGAGCAACAGTACGTGCGCAGACCTGCGGTTTCTTCTATGGAAGCTATTTTCATATATAAATGATAACACAGGAAAACGACCGAAAGAGTGGTGAATGTCACCATGGGTTCGGGACTTGCAGAAGCGCCCATTCTGTGTTTTTGTTTTTTTTTTCTTTTTGCACATTTTTTGTTTAATGAAAAGCTAAGGCATTGAATGCAGAAGCTTACGGAGAAAGTTCGACAGTCTATACTTTCCATAGAGAGAGAGCAAATGAAAGCATTAGTACGGCGCAAGTCCCGTTGAACAATGCAACGAGTGTCAGGATGATGGGCAAAACCAAATGGAACCATCAGTGATGCTTCTCACTTTAAAAACAATACCACAACAAAAAAAAAACAAATGCTAAATAAAACTTTTTTTGCAGGAGGCTGGAATTTACAGTTGAAGTTGAAGAGTATTAGATGTACGGAAGCTACTACACCAGCTTTAAGTAGAAAATACGTCCTACATACGTACGCACTAGAGAGCGAGGTATTTTTCTTCCATGGGGTCCTTGAAATCAGTGACGCCAGCAATAGTCAAGGTAATGGCAGTTCCATGGATAACAAACCAATGTTCTACCTCAAGTTTTAAAATAGATCTCGATATGTATCAACGGTAATGATAAAGAGGACTTCCTCTTCGATGGCTATTCGTATCACAAATTGATGCCTTGGAATTGTTGTGAACGAAATATTTTTACAGGATATTATTTCGAAAAAGTAAATAATAAATGGGAAATTTATTTATTAATAATTTCTTCGAGATGCACATTAAATATGTATTGGAGGATATTTTTTTTGTTCTCTCTCTTCACATCGAGTCAAATAATGACAGTAAGAAGTCGGTAAGAATTTCAAAACCTCCTTTTTATATTTGGAGATTTTAATCATGACCTATTTGTATAGAAAAATCATGCCTCAATAAGATCTAAAGAGGTCGGTTAGCTAGTTTAAAATTAAGTTTTTTAAATTTTCCTTAAAAAAATAAACTCGTATTCTTTTTAGATCCTATACACTTTTATTATATTCTTTACTACCTTGCGACTTCGCAAAATTAATTCGAAATGAGTAAACCATTGCCTACTTAAATTATAACATGACAAATTAAAATTAATTTTAAATATATTTTGTATATTGTTATAATGATGATATTTGCAACTTTTTTTCATTTTTTTTCATGAAATTAATTTTACACCCAACCCAAAAGAGTTCACCCACCTTGAATGCTTTTGCCACAGTTCCTTGAATCCAATATCAATAACCTCTGATGACGTGAATTACCACCTCGCTCGACTTGCAAATGATTCCACTTGCGGACCTGATGGAATACCTCCAATAATTTTAAAGAACTGCGGCAGTACTTTGGCAGGGCCCCTTGCTTTCATATTCCAGGCATCCATTCACCGTAGAGTTTTCCCAAAGTTATGGAAAAATGGTTTCATAATTCCGGTACATAAAAAACTTTGTCGGAATGATGATACTAGTTATAGACCTATAGCTAAGCTATCTTGTTTGCCTAAACTCTTTGAGGCTATCATTTTTGACAGTTTTTACTTTAGTTGCAAGCCTTTCCTCACAGACAAACAGCATGGTTTTGTAAAAACAAATCCAATGTAACTAACTTGCTGGAGTTTACTTCTTTTACTAATAAAGCATTAGAAGAAGGGGGTCAAGTCGACTGCATTTACACTGACTTCAGTAAGGCATTTGATAAACTAATAGTTTTTAAAATGAAAGCCCTTGGATTCCCTGCATCCTTTGTGGAATGGATTTGCTCGTATCTTGACGGACGAACCTATCAAGTCTTGTTTAGGGGATCAACTTCTAAATCGATTTACGCTACCTCAGGTGTGCCTCAGGGTAGCCACCTAGGTCCTCTGTTATTCATTATATCTATTAACGATGTTGTAAGTGTGCTCAAGAGCTCAAGAGTTCTAATTTATGCCGACGACATCTTTCAGACTGTTGGGCTCTGCAGGATGACCTTAATTCTTTCGCAAAATGCTGCTCCAACAATAGCCTATCATTAAGCATCTCTAAATTTTTTAACATGGCCTTTTCTATAAAACGTAATTCTCTGACCTATACTTACACCTTAAATAGTTCTGCGCTGGTCAAAGTTAACCTGACAAGGGACTTAGGTGTACAATTCGTACAAACTCATATTGAGCGAATTGTCAACAAAAGTAACTCCCTCCTCGGCTTCATAAAGCGCTGGAGTAAAGAATTTAAATGTCCATTAATAACAAGAACACTGTACACAACATTTGTCCGGCCACAGCTGGAATACGCTTCCAATGTGTGGTCACCGTATTACCTGACACATATTGACCGTATCGAGTCTGTACAACGTAAATTTATTCGTTTCGCACTTCGACATTTATCATGGACTGATCCTCTTCGCCTTCCACCTTATAAGGACCGTCTTCTTCTTATCGGCGTTGATTCTTTGCAAAAACGTTGCATCAGCTTATAGCCGGTAATATTGACTCATCAGCACTTCTTACGCTAGTAAATTTTAATGTTAAGTCATTTAATTCCCGAACAACGAACATTTTTGACATTAAGTACCACCGTACGAACTACGGCTGCAATGAACCCCTAACTCGGATGTCAATAAATATTGTTGAAAGATCTTTTGAAACTGGATACGTAGGCTGCTAGATTTCAGAATTCAGTCATGGCCGACGCTCGCTCAAAGACGAATTCTGTGAAGGTCGTCCAAAAACGGCCGTTGTGCCAGAGAACATTGATGCCGTGCGTGAACTGATAATGCAAAATCGTCATGTGACATAAGATAGAGGCATCCCTGGGCTTTTCTCCCTCCAGCATACGTTCGATATTGCATGAACATCTGGCTGTAAAAAAGGTTTGTTCTCGTTGGATACCTCAAAATTTGACAATCGCTCAAAATAAGGCCGGTGTCGATTGGTGCAAAGAAATGTTAAAAAAATACGATCGCGGTGCTTCAAAAGACGTTTATAAGATTGTCACAGGTGACGAATCATGGATCTATGCGTATGAGCCCGAAACAAAACAACAATCGAACGTGTGGGTCTTCGAAGACGAGTCAAATCCAACAAAAGTTGTTCGTGGAAGAAGCACTTCGAAGCAAATGGTCGCCTGTTTCTTCGGCAAAACTGGTCATGTCGCGACTGTTCCGCTTGAGCGACGTCGGACGGTCAATTCTGAGTGGTACACCACAATTTGTTTGCCTGAAGTCTTTGGAGAAATTCGAAAAACGAATAAGAGAAGACGAATCATTGTTCACAATGACAATGCGAGCTCCCACACATCGGCTCAAACCAGCGCCTTTTTGATCGGCCAAAACGTCGAATTGATGAGTCATCCGTCGTACAGCCCTGACTTGGCACCTAATGACTTCTTTTTATTCCCTCACATCAAGAAAAAAAATGCGTGGTCAACGATTTTCGTCGCAAGAACATGCTGTTGAAACGTTCAAAAACCATGTTTTGGAGGTGTCTCAATCGGAGTGGAAAAAGTGTTTCGACAAAAGTGTATTAATCATGATGGAGAATACTTTGAAAAACAATAAAACCACTTTTGATGATAAATATACGCATTTTCATTATTAGGCCAGAATATCACTCTTTTGAAACTGGATAATGCTTATCCAAACGTACAATTTCTTACACTTTATAAAATTGTGAATTAAACTAAACATTTAGAGATGTGTTATCGTGAACTTTTTGAGTTTTAAATCTTTTCTATAGAAAGCAATTTGATAACTTTTACCGTTGAGGCAGTGTGGTGTTTGTATTCGGCTTTATCAACTTGACATGTATTCTTACAAGCCTAAGTAAAGTCATGGTGCGGGTTATACTCTTCGAAGAGAGCTTCAAATAGAAGATCCAAGCATCCCGTAATACTTCACGGTAAGTTTTAAGGCAGTCTTCAGTATCTTTTTCGAATTCCATTATGTACATTGGGAAAAACAGTGGGAGATGTCTGCCTAGCTCCCGATAATAATTATAATTATAAAGAATCCAATCGCAGGCAGTTGTTGATGCAAACTACAAGTTCATATAAATCGATTTTGGATGTAATGGGCGAGATTCTTTAAAAAAGGTTGGAATTTTTCTCTGTTATTTGGTTTTTTTTTTATCCAATATCCATTGTTTTTTATTCTATTTCGAATAGGGACGTATAGGATGATATTCAATTCAATTTTATTTATATGTACATATATAGTTTGTTCTTTGTGTTTTGATCGATGATGATAGGCATGATTAGTTTTAGAACAAGTCTGCGACGGGTTTCGAGTAAAGCTAGCTGATATCCACAGTTTTCTCAAGCATCCATAAATACGCCCTTTCAGAGAGTTACCATGGTTAAACCATGACAGTTTTCTATTGACAACGAAACCAAGACTTGCAGCAACTTCTACTTGAACCAGACAGCAAAATATTTGGAACAGTAGTAAGTTCAAATATCCAGTGGCATTTTTTAGGATTAAGTAATAGTCCATAGTTATTCACAGCCCATGTGGCCAGAGTATATCTACTAACAGTCAGTAGGGACATTCTCACCATATTTGCAGCTCTTACTACTACAAGAAGAAAATTCAAGTCAAATGTGCAATCAGTTAAAGCAAGAAACAGTCTTCATATTGATCCTTTTGAGCGATCGCTTAAGAGAAACACTAATTGTAAGCACCATCACAAGCACTTACCTGCATAAGATACATAAATGTTGATTTCCCATAATGTATTTTTAATAGCCTGCTGGAGAATATGTCAGTGTGTCAGTACTCTGCCTGACCCATCAAATGTATCGAAGTTACCAGGCTTGAGGTATTAAATAAAGTTTTTTTTTCGACTCTTCTTATTGTTTATTGAACAATTAGGTGAGATTATGGCTCTGGAAATAAACTGATCACTCTAGAAAAGAAATTATACGTTTTATGTTAATTTGACGTCGATTTTATGTATCATTGTCATAGTTTTTTAGATTAAGGATTTTGGGGTAGATGGTCACACTAATTACAGTTTCATTAAGGAAAGGGATTGTTTAATTTTTTTCGCACGCTTGTTGGAATTAGAAATCTGTCAGTTTAACTTGTATTGCGAATTGAAGGGTAACTAGACAAGTCAACGACAAAAACAATCTATTTTATTTTTATATCTATTGGGAATTTTAAAAATAAAAATAACTAGTTTTAGTAAAATAATCACAGAAAAATATTATTACTTAATGATATTAAAATGCGGTGTGATATTTGTTGACGGTGGAAATTAAAAAAACCAAAATTGTATGCTTACCGAATCATGTTCTATTAGTTTCTACTTAAGGAAATCATTAACAGGGAACATTAATCACACCAAACAATTTCGAAGGATTTAAGGGTTTGCGGGAAACATTTTCGAAAGCTATGTTTGGCAAGCTAAATCAGCAATTGAAACGTTTAGCAATACCTTCTTTCGCCATTTTAACCGACATATCAGAAATAATAAGAACTGAGTCGACACTCCAATTGAAACAGCAACAACAGTTCTTTATGAAGATATCCACATGTATTTGAGTTTAGTGGCGGCCGAAGTGGAAACATCCTATACACATTTTTTTAACGCTACAATGGAAGCAGTGGAACCAGATGAGTCTCAGCCGGCTTATGAAAGAATTGAAGCAGTTGAAGTTCTGTTGGAAAGATCAACAAATGAAGACAATTTCGCACAGACGTCATGCAAAGTCATGTGGTGCGAACTTTAAAAAAAGGACTGTAAAAATTGAAAAAAAAGAAAAGTTCTTGAATGCAGCTTATACAGAAAAGACCAAAAATATATTACCTTCATATAAAGCAACAATTGTAGGAAATCAATTTAATAATTTTGAAGAAAGCGAAGAGGATGGAGGTTTTGAAAACTGAGCCCCATTATAACACTGTGGATTTTGCTGTTGCAAATGCATTTTTTACGCCGGTTATATTTTGAAAAAATACTGTATTGAGTTGAGTTCGGAGCCTTACACGGCTCTTCATGATTTTTTGAACTTGTAAGAGAATCTGAACCAAAAATGTATACCGAATTTCCGCAGATGTGCTAGTATTTCCTCAAAAATTCTGAGACATATCGATGTTGCAAGCGTGCTAAGAAATTCAAGAGTGCTTATAAATGCTGACGACATAAAAAATATTTCATGGTATTCACAATCTTCTGACTGCTGCGCAGGATGAAGTTAATTCATTCCCAACGTGGTGCTCTAACAATAGCTTATCACAGAACATATATACATGTAAGGGAACTGGGTTGGAAGTTGAGGTAAAAACCCTGAAGACTGTTTCCACTTGCGAGAGCGACTTTACTCTCAAACGGGCACCCTTCTTAAGACCGCTAGTGTCTTGCCATTTTCACTTTTTTTGGTTAGGTATTCCTCAAGTTAATAGTAATCACCAAATAGATTGCATAGAGTTTCGTATGAAAAACACAGCATGTGACCGCTAATCTAATCATTTCAGACCCTTCTGAAGCTTCATTAAATGTTTTAAGACTGATAATATAGAGAAGAATTAATTTTTACATAAAAATGTTGTCGGGTGGTTGGAGTCAAACTGGATTAAAAGCACGTAGTTTCAGTCGAGATATGGAAAATCTTCGTTCCAAGCCGATGAAGTGTTCAGTATAGGAAGAATACAATTCCGTCTTCGAGGGAATCACATCCAGCCCAGTTTTGTTTGCATATTTTAATTGTTCAATTGTAATACAATGAGTAATACAATGAGTTATACAATTTTAGCTTTTTCTACGAAATCAATTGGCTCTTAAAGATTGCCCATGGGTTTAATTAATATAGAATAGAATTTTGAAGTATTTGAACAAAAAATCTGGTAGTTCAATATTTATTTAAGTACATTTCTCATACGTCAGTTCGTCATTCGGAGTTATGAAAAATAAAAAGTATATAAGTATTTCAAAATAATTTTCCAAGCTCTGCCGCGGGAACAAAATATTCGAATAGCCTCAACTTGAAACAGTTTTGGGACGCACTGTACTAAAGTGTTCATTAAACAGTGTCCAACATCGAGAGATAAATTTGAAGATATCATTCAATTAGTCTTCACATCAATAACATTGGAAAATATTAAGAAGTTGATCGATTATTTGAAGTGGATTTTCGACGAAAATATATATGAAACTATATTTTATAACCAAAGTTTTCCTGGGTTTCAGGCTTGCTTAATTAACTTATTTGGCTAAGCAAACATAATGTTGATGAAGCCATTGCAAAAATTTTGACATTAAAACTGAAAAGAAAATTGAATCTTATCTGAATTTTTTTGAAAGAAAAACTTACATATATACTTAAAAAACACTGGAAAACATATCTGGATTATAAACTCTCTTCATTAGAAAACTAATTTAATTTTAATAGAAAAAGTGAAATTGTCTGTTTTTTGGACATTTTTTTTGTAATTACAATTTTACCACCAAATGAAATTTGACTAAAACCTACTTATGTGTCCATCCTGTAAATTCGCTTCGAGTTTAACCCATTTGGATTCAATGGCTCGATTTCTTCAAAAGTTGTGCGAGACAAAAAAATCTGCACACACACACACACAAACAGACATCCTTTAAGAAACACTGAAGTCCGACTTCCGAGACCTCGAAACGTGGTGATATGTCAACATTTTGAGTTCCGAAAATCGATAGGAAGTTAATAAACTAACATGCTGTCGACAAGTATTCAGGGGTTGAGCGCCAGCTGCAAGAAGTTGACTCATATAGAAGTAAGTGTACAATTTAAACTATTGTGACTTTAAGGAGAAAACCTTCCAATAAATTATGGAGTATTATTTAAAATAAATGACTGCCTCGATTGGCTATTCTGTCGACCCAATTTATGAAAACTTTTTCTCTTGTTTAATCTACATCGAGAAGAGCACCATATGAACGCAGGACGTGAACAATTGCTTTCTGTTCTATTCAGATTTAATTTCCAAGTCTATGCAGACGACACCGACATCATCGCTCGTTCCCAGAGTGGTAGAAATAGACCTGTCTAACATATTCTCGGCCAAAACATATACATTTAGTATATTGATATCTACAATTTTGAGGACAAAAATATTGCTTTATAAAACACTAATTTTGCCAGTCCTGCTTTTTGGAGTCGAATACTGGACGAGAAGCAAATCAGCAGAGTTAATATTGGGATCATTCGAAAGAAATGTCCTTTGTCCTATCGCGAGGAGGGCGAGTGGAGAAGAAGCCATAACCACGAACTCAAAGAGCTGTGGCAAGAATATTTCGTCACAGCCACAGCGAGAAATGGACAATAACGCCCAAAACAAGATGGTCTTCAAATCTTAGCCACCGAGTCAAAAGAACGGGAAGACCGAACCTCTGGTTCAAAGATCAAGTGATTGTGGACGCAAGAGAGGCCTTTTTCATCAGGTTGGCCTTATTGTAAAGTACGTTATTGCGATAGTTTTTTTTATTTATTGTGACTCTCTGGCATCTGAAGGCAAGCCGTGTTTCGAAAACCCAAACTTTTTTCATCGAATTGGCCTGACAAGGACCGTGTACAAGATTACCTTAACCTTGGCATTGAGTTGTCTGCTGTATAACAGTTTCTTTGTCATTGCAAAATCTGCCTTGGGTCTGTTTGTTAAAATATAGGTATTGGTCGAGCTACATTTCGATTTGCATATTTAAATACAAGTAAAGTCATAAAGTTCAGGTCCAACTATTAAGTTATTTTATATGAAAATATTTTCGTTATGCAATCGATATGTATAAATGTCTTATTTCAAACTGAAAAATAGCCCGTGGCTGTACTTTGTGTATTTTTTTATTCCACATCATTTATGTTCATGAGACGCAACAAGAAGGAACTTCCATTTTTCTCCTGCAAAATACAATATTGAATTCAAAAGTACATTAAAGTTAAACCTCGATGTGATCTTTGATCCTTTTTGATTATGGACAACACAACCTGACCCTATGTTGACGTAAGCAAAGCATCAATGTAATTAATATCTTCAGGCAATTTATCTCGACATCAATATTTGTTTATCTATTTTTTTATATCGCTACAGTAAAAAAAAAAGATTTCATTTTCAAATTGATAATTTTGCATGTCAACTTCCGTAAGAGGAAATTAAACTGATTTATTGTGAGAGCTTCGTACTTTTAACCGGAAACCAATAACAGGTCAACGTAATGAATCAATTTTTCAATATTTGTTTATATTGCAATAAATAAAAATATAAAAATTAATCTGGTTACTGACTGCTCAAATGGATTTGTTTCAACAAGAACTTAAACAAAAAATATATATACATTTTGTAAGCTTTGTTGAACCAGATAACATTGATATAGCGAACTTTACATTTGATTAAGCAGCAAACGTTTCTAGGGAATAATAATGAGGGCACACTGTTTTGGACGCAAGTCGATATGAGTCGATGAGTGAAATATTGAATAAATCGGAATATTAATAAAGACAGTCCCAAATAAGTAATAATGTTAAAAATGATAAGAAAAGGAATTTGAACACCTTGTTTGAAATTTAATGAACCATTTCGTTCATACATGTACTTTACAGCTCTTAAGCAAATATTTTACCGGAAGCTCGAAATTGTTCAACGAAATATAAAATTTCTAGAGTTGGAAATGGTTTGACTCACGCCTCTTTATTGGAAATATTCCATCGTTCATTTAAAACTGACAAGTTCCTCCAGATCTTGGCATCAGTCCAAGCCTGGACGTCTGTTTTGTTCCCTTCTTGTATCTTAATTTAAGACTACTCTTTGTAAACGCAATGATTACGCAGCAAATTAGTGAATCAGTGCTTCTCTGCAATGTTGGGAAAGTGATGGAGACGGTATTGCTGCGCCAAATCATGACGATATGCTCTGAAATGGGAATTCTTGCAATCCATCAATACGGTTTCCGAGCGAAGCAACCTACTATTCATCCACTGCTAAAGCTCCATAACTATGTCACCCAAACTCCTCAATAAGAAGGAAATTGTAGTTGCTACTAGGTATAGAAAAGGTACATCAAGAAAAAGTGCAAGAACACATCGCAAATGGGGACTGAGGATCAACAACAGCAAAATGGGACTCATATGGTTCCGAACATCGACCAAAGCAACAAGGAGCAGGAAGGCATTCGCGATTAAGTGTCATGATATGAGGTTAAGCATGCCAGACGGGAAAGAGATTGCAACACAGCTCATCACTAAATCACCTGCGGATCACCTAAAGTGAGCGGTTCCAAAGCAAATTTCGGCCTTCATTTGGTGCACCCACTTCTAAGAAACTGGCCAAGTGTGACACGGACTTCCGCAACGAAGGTCCGGTACAAATTTGAAGATACGACAGACGAATAACGAAGAGATCCTATAAGGGTTCCGGGCACCAAACTATTGGTACAACTCATTAGACTAGTAATAACGTAGGCCTGCCCAATATGGTTTAGAATGCCGCCATCAACCAGATCATTCTCAGATCGTCCATCGAACAAACTCTGAAGGAATCTCAGCACTTGGAAATAAATCAGCAACACAACGCTTTATTAAAGCGCAGGGATCACTCCCATTGATGACTACATGAAGATCATTGAAGGACTAACAAGCCACCCTAATAAGGACATCAAGATCATCAGCAGCCAGGAATTAGAACCAGCCCACAGGCACATGATTCGACATCGTTTTACTGTACATAAAAGAAGGTAGTCTGTTATAACTTTTGCTGTTATAACTTCTCTATAAAAAAAATAAAACGAGTAAACAATGCATCCAACCAACAAAAAGCACAGAATGATTTGTGTGCGATTCGAACTGCCCACACCACAACATTCCTCTTAGAAGGGTGTACTAATTATTTAAAAAAAAATTAAACGGAGCAACAAAAAAATTTTAAGTTTGGACATTTCAGTAAGAAGTGTTTTCTGGTTTATAGGCTATCGTTTTCTTGAACAACATCATATCAAACAGCATTTATAGAGGCTAGCCTAAAAGAGTCCTGTCGAGTCTTGGCATCACTACAACTCGTTTGTTGAAAACGACGCTGCTCCATCGGTATCAGAAACAACATCGCTTATCCCTTTTGTATAAAAAGAGGATTCACAAAAGTTGTATTTCGTCTACCTCGGTATCGCTATTACCTCTGAGTGCATCTCTTCAGCGAAGAATAGTTTTTTCTTTTGAATAATAAGGCAGCTGACTATTGAATTCCGCGCACAAGAAGAAAGTGACCTTACCCATCTTGAAGTGTGCAATTTGAGGCAGTAAGCTAGGTATCGGGCTGACTGAAGACACATATTAGTTGAGGCTAAGGTTCACAAGTTTTTGAGGTTAACATGAAAAGTGTGTATATTAACCTTTACAAAGAACACCCTCACGAATGCTGGTGGAGTTCGGAACGTGACCAACCAAAAATCTTCACAAAAGATTGTTGAAGAATTTGTTTCAATGTTATTTCTCGCCATTTATTACAAGAAGTCGAAATTCTATAATTGTTTCAATAAAGTGCCCATGGCAAAGGGTCAAATCCTTGAAGGAAAGTCCCGGATTTTTCCCGACCCCCACCTCTCGCGAGTGGGGATTGACAATCCTCAGAAAGTAAAACTGGTAAGATAATGCTTCCGGAGTCGCTCGGAGTCGGCAATATAATATAGGTCCAATCATTGCCATTTGTGAAAATAATGCCATAAAACGCACACACATATATGGTGAAGCTTGATACGGGATTTTTGTTTTTTATCAAAGAATTTGAGAGAATTTGTGCGGATGCTGTAGACGGTCAAACGAATCTTAAACGAGACTTAAGTAAGGGTAACTCAGTCCCGATTTATGCCTTTTAGTTAATTTATTTATGAGTTGTGTTTATGATTTTTTGGTGCGCAGACAAAGCTTTTCAGACTTAACTATTGACTACACAGACAAGACATGCAAATTAACATTCATAAATGTTTAGCAATTTGACCGATTTCAGTTATTAACTTTTTCTTTAGAATGCTTATAGTTAAAAATACAGGATATATCAATGTTGACGTATATTAATACGCAAAGTGTGTGTCGGACTCGCGCAACAAAGGTTTCGCACAAACTTGTTAGTATTTAAATAGTTCGTCCACCACAGAAATCGAGTCTCGAAGAGTTTTCCCTCTTTTATTTCTATGTACAAATTAACAGTTTTCGATTATTTCCCTTAACTTGTGCTGTAAGACAAGGGTTTTGATTCCCCTTCAGAGTATCAAAATATGCGCCAAAATGACCGCATAACTGCGTCGCATCAGAAGCTTGATTTTTTACAGATTTAAGAGATCGCAGTCTTAAGTATTTAGTGCTAATTTCATATACTGGCACGAGTAAGGGTGTTGACAGACAGACGGACATCGAAGTGATTTTATAATGGTTCTGTTTTTTCTTTTGAGTAACGGAACCTTAGAAATGGAGAAAAAGAAATAATAAAATATTTCAAAAATGGAAGTTAAAGTTCAGCAAACGTTTAAGTTTAGGTTTAAGAGAGACTAAGTTGACTAAGTTAATTTTGAAAAGTTTCGGAAATGGGTACAAATAGCATTTTTTCAAGAATATCGATGTGCTTAAAATGGATAAATTAATTGAATTTATAGTAATAAAAATGGCACCGATGTTATTTGAAGTGGCTTTGGGCAATTTATGCGTGTGACACAGTCACACTAGTTTCACTAGTCTAGAAATTTAAAAAAAATTTATTTTTTTTTTATCTTCAAAGTTTAACTAATCAAGAATATATCTACAAGAGGATTTTTCAAAATTCAAATTATTTTCGGAGGTATCCGTATTTTGCTGAGCCGGCATCCAAACTGGTTCGGCCGAAACAAATCGAACAAAAGACATTTGGGATTCTATCTGAGTCTATCTGAATTCATATTTCTCAGTAAAACCTTCAAACCATATGTGCTGTGAGTGAAATAAAAATGGATAAAAAATCCAAAGAATTACGCGTCCAGATCGACAAACAAAAAGGCGATTTCACGGTAATAGATTCACGACACAGGAAGACACCAGTTTTACGAGTGCGTCGAAGGAGGCCAGAACTACTCGATATGAAGAGAGAAACGCGGAAAAAAGTTTTTTCGAAGTCGAGGAAGGTCCGATGTATGAAGCAGGAATGGCAAATTGAAAAAAATGTAAGTCTACAATATCATTTCATGACTTAGACTACGAAAAACTTTACGCGAAACTTTAAACGCGTTTTTCTCGAAACTGTCTTCTTCTAAACAATACCCACGATTTCTCAGGTTCTACTCGACCGATTTACCTGGACCGATTTAGAGAGTCTTCTTTATAGACTTGTCTTCTTTTCAACTTTTCCGTAGTTCCATACATTGCGACATTATTCTAGATTAATAATCTTTTTTTTTTGGTTTCAGACACGCCAATTTTTTGAGACCCCCACTTCATCAAATGCTTATTTTTGAAATTTTCAACTTTTTTTATTTTTTGATTTGTTTCTGTATTCTTTTTATTAAATAATGGATAGTAATAATTAATATTTTAATTGCCTTTTTTATGACACTTCAAAAATTACATGAAACTCATGCCTCTAGATTAAAAGAAATGGTCCAATAAAGGAACCTTGTGGGACTTCCCTCAGTACGGGAAGGAAATCCGACATTTTGTTAGATGAGTAGTAAGTGTAATAAAATAGTAAGAGGAAATAAAATTAAAAATTTACTATATCGCATGTGAAATTAGGAAAGCTTTCCAAAGACACAGTAGAAATAAAGAAGAAGTAGAAAAGTCGTTTTCTTGTGACATCTACAATATTAAGTGAGCCGAGATGCAACTTCATTTTTGACTAAACTGATTGGCAGAAAAACAGCAAATTATCGCTAGCTCATAGGTCAATCCGATTTTTCATTATTTTATTTCGAAAACCTTAAAATGAAAGGGGAAAATGTTAACGGGATTTTATTCAGAAATTATTTATTCACTTTACGATTCGAAAGAGCTCTCCTGCCATCTGCCGTGTCACTTATCAAGTATGTTTTATTACACCAGATGCATACGTACTTTTAATATGTTTTTATTTTTACTTTAAATCTGTTCTTTATCAACATTTTTTAGTTATAAATTTCAATGAAGCACAGCACAAATTGTCGAAACAAACGTAAAGTCACACTGAAGCTGGTTCAAGTACCTCTTTGAGATACAAAGCATAGTGTAGTAACCTTAGGTTCATTGTTAACGGTTCTGTGGATTCGTTCGGTTGGCCTTAAAATATATCAACAAGCTCCCCGGCTTCGGACCACTCCATTATTTAGGCCAGAAGTTAAAGCCTGCTTTTCCATTGACTATGCCATTACCAGCTAAGTCGATCATGCTGCACTTTTATGGAGAAAGGTTGTTTGACATGAAGGGTTCCTCAAATTAATTATTCCTACTGTCAAGCGAAGCATATTTTCTTGGTACCGGGCCTGCAGCTCAGTGTAGAGCTTAGTTTACATTGTAGAGCTTAGGTGACATTTTACGTTCACAGATGGTAGTGGAGCTTTCCAGCCATATGATCCACGCCACGCTTACGAAATGATTGATGGCTCTGAGAATGGGCGGCCTAAATTATCCCCAGCTACGACAGGACGAACATTGTTTTTTTTTTTTTGGGAATTTGAGTACATTTTTAAAGGACTCGTCAAGAAGTCCGCTTCAAATTTGTAGCTCCCGAAAAATTGTAAGCACACATATACAGAGATACATCTAGGCTAAGCGATGTTATCGCTTGGGAGACATTGAGATAAATCCTGATGATGGTCTGAAATTTACTCCGAAGAACAGGATTTGTGAAATGTTTAATGATGCCCTGAGGTATAAGCCGAGTATGGAATAAATGATTTCCACTAATTGGGGTTCATGTCGACGGACGAATTTGTGGAAGACGCTCGAAAAAGTCAACCCACGTAGCATGCCGGGTTCCCTGGGAAAACAACTGCTGTTGCGTTTTATTATTAAGTAAATAAATCTCTCTTCGAAGATGTGGGAAAATTTATAATTCCCACATGCATTATCCAATACATACATACAATGTGTAACTGATGCCACCAAGAGCTTTTAAATAGACAGAAAAACTTGTTCAATCGTTAGGGCTCATCACCACAGGTGATTAGCATTAAAATAACTTTATTAGAGCACCCTTGTGAAATGTGAAGCTCCCGGCACTAGCACTTTACAGCGTCTCGGGCCTTCGTCAATCGCTTAGCTACCCAGAGCTAGTCAGTCAACGCAGGTGTAATTTGAAGCTTTTTATTTGTTTTTTGCTCTTCCATGCGCCTTGCCTTCGAATTGCGTTAGGGCGAATTCAATTTCACATTATTATGACACATCTCTCGGGTTCGCTTGGCTTCGTTTAGCCCCTGGGTGGTGCATCACACAAACGCAAAGGGTGGCATTTATCACCATCATCTTGAATCGATTACATCGATTGACCTGTAAGACTTAATTACCCTGTCGAAGGCAGCCTTCCGGTTCTCGTTCAGCTCCAGCTGTGAGAGGGTTTTTGCTTTTTGCCTGCGGTGAACGGTCTGTCTGTGTATGGAATAGACCGGAAGCACAGCGGAAAGCTCATATTTTCAGTTATAAATTCAGCCGTCTGTGGTTTTGTTTTGGTTTTTCTTGTTGCTGAATTGGTTAGCTGTCATGTGTGTGTATGTGTGTAGGTGCATGCGCATAAAGTCTGTATACATTTTTTGCTTGGGTCGAAAACAATAACACTCTGCAGCTTTTTCAGCTTTGAGAGCTTTTTTAAAAGAGTGCTTTTAAGTTCTCTTCAGTATATAAAATGAAAAAGTTTTTTTTTTGTTAATTCGGTTTATCTCGAAGCTTTTTTAAAGCTGGAACGATTTAGAATAAAAACGAAAAGTTTAGCCGGAAATGGAAAAAAACTTTTGGATGGGTGAAAACTTTAGATAAATTTGGCGCTCTTTTTCAACAAACAAATACTCTGCAGTCCAAAAGTTTGAGTACACCCTTAATAATAGATCAAACAGGGAATTTTTGTTGCGGTTATTTTTTTCCAGAGGAATACAACTCTAATTAAATAAAAATTAATTAGGCCATCGCCGTTGCGTTTTATGAACTTCAAACTATCGATCAAATTTGTGTCACTTTTGCCATCACAGCCGGCATCAAATCGTCAGGAGAGTCAAACAGCGTGCGATGAACGAATGTCATCTCAGGTTTCGTGAGGATTGTTATTAACCCACAGTGAGATTCATCACTGAATACGATTTCGCGTTGGTTCAATGGCTGATGGCTTAGTATGAACTCGCTTCGTATGTTTTTTATCTCTTAGAGTGAACGTAGATTCTGATAGACCTCTGATGAAGGACAGAATGTCTTTAACATTGGACTGTCTTATGTTCAAAGGGGAACACATACGAATTATTGATCACACTTGTGGCCCTAATCCCTACGCCAGAGAAAGGTTACGAACCAGCCCTGGCTCGTCCGTTCGCAATTTCATTGCCTTCAATTCCATGATGATCTGGAACCCATCCTAACTTTGTTACATTGGCCGAGATTAGTTAAGGCATCGGAGTACCTTCTGACAGAAATGGAGTTCATAAGGCTGTCTTAATAACTATAGATTTCCTATTGCGCAGGATTCGCAGGAAACGTGCTGCCGTATGGCAAGTCCTCATAGCACCAGTGATGCCTAAAAAGCTTAACTTTTTGCTTATATTTTTAAAGTCCTTCGCAATTACACCATTCTTAGACTTGGAATAATTCTGCATGCATAACGCCAGTGATTGCAGTGTCATATTTGCCTCTTATCACAATCGCCAGATCATTAGCATAGCTCTTTGTGGCTTAGCCTGTCTCATTAAGGCTGACTAGGTAGTTTTCCATGACATGTGAATATAGGAGAGGCGATAGAATGCATCTCTCTCGTTGCAGTGACTAACACTGACACACTTCCAAGCGAGGAAGTGATAACTCGACTTTCTATTCAAGTCCTCAATACCTTTACTCCGAATAAAGCTCGGAATGGAGTTGTAACTGGTATTGTCAAAAGCAATTTCAATCTCCAGTTGCACTGGTGTTCTATTTAGAATAAGTTTCGATGGCTGCGGTCGGAGTGGAGTTTTGTTGGCCATTGAAAATAAGAGGAAGAAAGGATAGAATGACCGGGTGTTTGTAAATAAAAATAGCTTTTGTCTTGCTACGGTTAAGGAAATAAACAGTTTTCAAAAGATCATTCAACTAAAGCTTCATTCATTAGCCCAATAGGGATATGGAAATGCAACTGTACACCATCAGCATAGCTACACAGTGATTTAATCATAAATGAGAAGTATAAATAAAAGTGGACCCAAACATGAGTCTTGCGGTACACTACTGTGAACTTCTTATAAACTGAAAAGCTTATGATCGAGAAAGGGTGCTTGGAACGTTTTGTTAGGTGAGAATAAATATGCTCTGAGGAATGTTCTTGAAAATTAAAAAAATGAGCTAGTTTCAAAATTGAAATTTTGGCGTTGAAAGAATCGAAGGCTTTTGGAAAGTTATCATGGTCTATTAGATCATGTTACTTTTAATAAGAACCTTGTGCAACGTTGTTCCCTCCGAAAACCAGATTGAATTATTTTTTAAAATATACTCTTTGATTTGGTGACTTAGAATGAACTCAAATACTTAAGAAAGAAAAGGAAGTAATGAAGTAGAACGATATTAATTTGCTTTGTCGTTTTTTTGGGATGGGCACTTTTGTTAATTGTTTCCAAAGATCTGGTTTAGTCGATGACAAGAGTATGGTGTTGAAAATACGTATGTTCTTGATTTAATTGGATAAAAGAATATAAATTAAGAATGAAAATTTCTAGTCCCATGTTAATCGATTAAACCGAAATAGTGGCCCTTATCAACCGCATCGAATTAAAAGGCGGCGAGTAAGTCAATTTAGCACAACGAATCACGAGGTCTACTCTATTTCTGGCCCTCTTAAATTTGCTTAACCAAATCTGTTTTATAAGCTTTTAGTTAAATTTTCAAGGTGTTTTGAAAAGTATTTTAGAACCAGGCATACAAATATATTTTTCGTTAAAAAAATTATATTGCAAGCAGTAATAGTTTGGCACACAAACCGTGAACTTTGAAAAAGAATTTTCACCAAAATTCGCCTGGAAAAAATTTAAAAAAATGGGTCTTTCAATTGTTTTACAACTCTTAAGAAAAATCAAAATGTTAAGTAAAATATTTTCGTTCTATTTTTACATAACGAATTAGTTCTTTTTTTTTTAAATACCTAAAGCATTCTTCGATTTCTGTTTTTGAATTGAATTGAAATTCATCTCTTTTGAAGATTAGCACATTGCCATTTGATCAACAAAGACACCCAAATAGTCTAGAATATTTTCAAATTTATTGAACCATTGTGGAAGCAGACCGACCTGTCCGTGATTTTCCGTCAAGGCTATTCGGTTTGTCAAGCACTCCTTTGTACATTGGACTGAAACGTCTGTGGTTCTACGACGCAAGAAACTTAAAAAGTCACCAAATGGAACGATAAGGTTTTTAAATAATTTACAAATACAAAAAAAATATGCTTGAGCCGACGTCATTTATGGATACCAGAGCGTTGATACACCTTTCGTTTGCACACATTATATTGTTAGTTCGATCGGCAGGGCAGAAACTATCAATGAATCCGAATAACTTTAACCCGGAGTGATAGTAACATACAGTAACAAAAACATGCGACTTTTTCGCAGCATGTGATCTGGGATAACACGCGACACTTCATCGCTGAATGCTGTGTAAATATCACATGCAAATGAATGCGAGTGCGAATTCATATGGTTGTATGTACATATTTCACGTGATGTATTTGTCATGCTTTTGTTTTTGCTAAATACAATGCTTTCATTATTAATTTAACTAAGCTTAACTGATCTTCAAGCCAAAAAAAATCTACAAGAAAACCAAATTAAGCATGAAAAAAATAATCCATTGTGTCAACATCCTTATGTAGAAAGCGCACCCTAATCGCGTTATGTCAGCACAAGACGGTCAGATTTTTGAATTACCAATTACCTAGCAAGTAATCGAATTGATCACGATTTTGTATCAACAGAGCGATGGTTTAGCCACCCTTTCACCCAAATACACCTCCTTTTCTGCTTTGACTTTATTTTGCTTGAATGAAAGATGAATGAAACACACTTCATGTGTTCTAATGACAGGGAAAAAGAAAATTTACGCATGAATACGTCTCGTGCACTAGTAAACCAATGTATAGTACATGTATGCAGTTTTTTTTCTACAACGCTACGCATGCGAACCGTCTTGCATGTCGTGTACAAGCGTAGCATGTGCGCAAAGCGCAAACAAAAAGACACGCGAATAATTTTCATGCGGATGTTACCGTAGCATGGAAACATGCGATGTTGTGGGAGAAGTTAAACATGTCGTGTACTATATTTTCAGCATGCAACGAAAATGCATGTGACGTCAGTGACGTCAGAGCCGCATGTACATTCAATGATTTACATGTCGTTTACCACGGGCTTTAGGAAGCGTTATCATGGCAGTTGTACTCTATTTCAGAAGTTCCCCAAGAATTTGTACTTCAAGGTTTTGAACCTTTGACATAATTTCAAATATTTTTAGACATACGAAATTATGATCGAATATTCTTTATCGAAGTCGTTCAATTGATAATTTTTTCAGACAAAAAATTAAGGAATGAAATGTTAACCAATCATGTTCATCTGAAGGGCAAATCCAAAGCTCGTTAAATCTATTTTTTTGTTAGTTACATAAACCCTATAATTGGATTAAATAGTCACTTAAGTAAACAAAACTTTAAGTTATGGAGCAGCCAAAATCTAAAACGTCTGAAATTACCTCAGAAAGAATCATTTGATCATTCACTTTTGAAAATGACGAAAGAATTACGACTGTCTAATGTCGAAGGCATTTAATGCTGTGAAGTGGTTGGAATGGTTAAGAACAATCAAAAATTGTTCCCAAGGGGACCATCAGTCCTTACAAATACTCGCAGCCTTTTGAACTTTGGCTCTGCTTGTCCAGCAATAGGAACCATTTAAATACAGGATAATCAACAATTCGACCGTATCTCTGTGTTGAAAACTAGAGCAGCTCAACAATAAAATCGTTAATTTTGTTACGAAATAAATAACCATGGTAATATGCAGCTGCATTCGAAAATGAATAAATTTGAATTATCTTTGCAACCCTTTTTAGGGTTCCGTACCCAAAGAGTGCCAACGGAATGTATAACAAAGTTTCAATGGTCCGTCCTTTCTTCTGTCACTTCTCACTTCTCATACCTCAATTTTACGTCAAAAAGTAGCCAATGATGTTTCAAATTAATTTCAAAAGCAACTCAAATTAATGCCATGAGGTTGGCCGGTGGTACGGAACCCTTCGTGTGCGTATCCTAATCGCACTTGCCCTCTTTTTCAATAGCTTTCCTGTTTTGACTGAACATTCAAAACATTCCTTTGAAATGAGCATCTGGTTAATTTAAGGATACTTAATATATCCCAATTCCACCTCGACGACCTGTTAACTACTGTCAATGCACGAGTGTCCTTTAACCAGTTCAATTAAGTGTTCACACTTAAAGGGTATCAAAAGCAGTCAACAAGTCTCTTCTGAAAAAATAATTACTCACACATCAACTTCTTACACCAATCTATGTGGAACAATTTCCTCTTCGAGCCATTCACAACGTGGAAATAGTTGCATTCAAGGCTAACACAATCAAAGGATATACCCCGTTCAGGATACACCTCACAAATTGGCTTTCAATATAATTTGCAATCTTACATCCACTTTCCGATGGCGAAAAAAAAATGCTTCTCAGTTTCTTTCCAAAGTCCTTGGTTGTCCTCGGATACTTAAAAAATCATCGACAAGTCCTCCCACTTAAACTATTTGTAGTACCCTAGTGAACTGTGTATCGGTCGTAAGTAAACTGTCAATAAGCCTTTGTTTGCTGACTGTCAACCAGGGAGCTCCGGTTTTACACTTGTTATAGGTCTATCCTGACTTAACGAGTTGATAACTTAAGCTTGCAATATTTATGAACACGCTTATAACCGAAACAAGTAATAAAAATGTTTACATTCGGTTTGTTGGAATAAAAAAGTCGGCAGGAGCCCCCGTTGCTGTGGGCTGACATTAACTAACGTCTTCCGCGTGCTGACGGTTTTAGGTGTGCATGTCAGCTATTGAATGTATCAATGGTTTGTAGGTTAGGGAAAGTGAACCAGTTGATTGAGTGTTTCATGTGAAGGCTTATTGGATAGTAAATTGGTTTTTTACAGGGTCATGTAGATTAAATCCTTGATACTCACAGTAATGAAAAGCAAGTGTTTTAAATTTCATAGCTTGTGAATTTTTCAACAGGTTTAAATGTAATAATCCCTTTTTGTAAAAACAGTCGCTTGAGTATATTTTTATTAAAAGTTTATCATGATTGTCTTTGATTTTCTGGGATAAGAGAATTCAACAAATAGACACATTTGAGTTTTTTTTAACTACGACCACAATCTAGAGAGGTTAAAAGTAAGGCTTACCATAAATGGAGTGTATCATTTTTTTGCTATTTTGATTCAATCACTTACCTGAAAAGACAAAAATATAAAAATTAATTAGTTTGTGTTGAACGCAAAAAGTATTATTATAGTACATAAAATAAAGTCCTTATTTTCAAGTAAACTTGGAGGATCTTGGATATCAGTTCACGGTTCACATGTATGGGGTTAGTGAGGCTAACTGGCACATCAAAATCTTACAAAGAGCTCAAAACAAGGTACTTAAACAAATTCTGGTATGTCATGACAGCAAATATACGAATAGATAACATATTATTTTTTTTATTTATAAATTATATATATTGATATAATGATATATATAAATAATAAATTAGTTAACGAATACAACTCAAGGTGCAGCATGTAAGATAATGAATTAATTTCAAAACTAGCAGTCTTAGAAAACTGTGATACAGACTTTGAACTCATATCAACTTAAGTTGAAAGCAGGAAGTCATTATCCATACATATCAACTTCCTATTTGACTTTTCGAAATTTAAAATCCAAGTCCAAGAGTTCAAAAAGATGTTAACAATGATAAGGAATCAAGTTATCGAAATTGGTTCCATTCGAAGTTTATTCACAAAATCAACAACTGAAAAAGGGACAATTTCAATTGTTCTTTTTAAATCAAATTAGTTTTCTTATCAAAAAAAGGTTCATAATGTTTTAAACTGTCACTTTTTAAGTGTTTGATAAGATATAAATATATATATAAATATATACACTCCCATTCATAAGTTTCTGGATAATACGTTCTGTTGAAGAATTTTATATACAATTTTTCAATTTTATGTTCAAATTTTCTAAGCCAAATGATGAAATCAAGTTAACCTTGTTCATGAAAATTATCGGGCATCCAAGCCAAATTCAAACTGTTTGTCGCCAAAAATTCTATCCAGTCTTGCACCAATGGGAACGTCAACTGATTGTGAGACAAATCGGTCAATTTCTTGATGTTCTCTTTTAATCCAAGTGATCTCCCAAAGTTTTTCTTTCGACCCAAAACAGACCTTTTTAGTTAGGGGCAATCCATTTTAAATAAATAAGTGTTTCTATGACCCAATACTTGATCCCAAATTCCACAGTAAAGCTTGACATTTCCCGGATAATTATCTTGCTAAAATTTTAATCCTTAAAGTCTTTAATTTTCCTTATTCATGATTTCGTCGATACGAATGTCGTCTACAACACTGAAGGACCAGAAACATCATAAGACAATCACTTTGTCTGTTTGGACTTCACAGCTATTTGGCATCTTTACTTCAGCAAAGACCTTAAATTGTACGACGGACGAGTCCGTATAAAAATCTTTCAACTATTCAGTTAATATCAACTGGACTTCGTTTTGAAGGTGTAAAAAGAAACTCATGACACAAGATGCTTAAGTCCACTAATTTTGTGACCCCGTTCAAAGTTTAAGCATATGGACACAACAAACTAAGGTTTAGTTATTTCACGATTGTTGTGAGTTTCTAACTATGAAAATAATTCTAGGCGTCTATTCACTGGTAAATGTTTTCAAAAAGCAGGAACTTTAAGAATCTTAAAAAAAAATATACGGACCCAATAGCCACTTTTTACCAGAAAGAAAACGATCCCATGCTAGACCCTCCTTTTAGGTAGGTAAATTGGTGGTTTAGTGAGAACCTAATTAGCACTAAGTGCCGTTTTAATACCACAGCTCTGTTACCATATTTATGATGTTATTTTGGCGTATTTGAGATATCTCTAAATCCAGCTCGAGGTATTTAAGAAGGACATTAGTTCCTTAATATCCTTAGCAGAAATCTCATCAATTGAATTGAAGAAGGGTCTACTAAGCGCCCGTTGTATGGCTCTAGCAAGAGCCCGACAGTCGCAAAAGAAGTGTGTTAGGGTCTCCCTCTCAGCTGTGTTATTGCAGTTGCGACAATGTGAGTTGTGTGGGATACCTAGCTTAATGGCATGATCTCCAATCGGCCAGTGTCCTGTGCAGACCGCCACTAATCTAGCAATATCATGTCGGGCTCGACGAAGGAGATCTTTTGTTTTTGATTGTTTGTATTCCGGCCATATTTTCCTTGATGTTGCACAGTTCGTAAGTCTGACCAATCTTAGATTTGCTACTTCAAGGAAGTATGAGGATATATTAGCCTTGACTGCTTGTAGTGAGATGAAAACCTCACCTGCAAGCGAGCGCTGAAGGGCAGATCCCTTTCTAGCAAGTTCATCGGCCTTCTCATTACCTGGGATGACACTGTGGCACTGACACTGTGGGTACCCATATAAGGGAAATGAGCTTACCTTCTATCGATGCTATTTCAGCTCGGCATTCCTGTACTAATTTTGAATGTGAAGTAAAGGAGGCAATAGCTTTGATGGCTGTTTGACTATCAATGCATATGGCAACCTTCTGGCTTGGCAGGATATTTGGATGTAATTTGATTTGACGACATGCTTCCCGGATTGCAAATAGTTCGACTTGGAAAATAGAGCGCCCGTACCTTGTTAAGTTTGATGACATTGAATTTTTTCATGAGGGCCGGCCACCATACTAGTGATCCGTTTGTTAGTATCGGGCGAACCACCGCCGTATACATCCATAGGATCAGCTTTGATTGGAGACCCCATTTTTTGCCAAAGGTTCTACTGCAGGCGTAAAAAGCCATGCACGCGTTTTTAACTCGCTGATCAACGTTTAGCTTCCAGTTGAGTTTAGGGTCTAAGGTAGCACCTAGGTACTTGGCGCTGGTAGACAGAGAAAGCGGTTGTTCATTCAGACGGGGGAGTGTGAAACTGAGTATCTTGGTCTTAGTAGTGAAGAGTATCAGTTCTGTTTTGCTTGAGTTGATACCAAGGCCGCATTTTGAAGCCCAGGTACAAACTTTCCCCAATGCGCCCTCCATGATCTCACTGATCACAGCCGGAAACCTTCCTGATGCCAAGATCACCATGTCATCCGCGTAGCCTACTACCTTTACCCCATCTCTGTCTAGTTTTGATAGAATGTTGTTCATGACAATAAGCCAGAGAAGAGGAGAGATGACACCGCCCTGTGGTGTACCTCTGCTAGCGAATTTGATTATATGACTATTACCTAGCGTTGCTTGAATGCACCGAGTGTTTAGCAGGGTAACAATCCATTAACAGAGAAAGTTTTCGATTCCAAGTTCGGTTAAGGATTTAAGTATCGCTTTCGTATGAACGTTATTGAAAGCCCCTTCTATGTCTAAGAAGGTAGCTAGTGTGTATTCTTTATATTCAAGCGATTTCTCAATTGTACGCACTACTTCATGGAGAGCCGATTCTGTGGATCTCCCTTTCACGTATGCGTGTTGAGATTTGGATAGGGATGTATCTACTATTGAGACCCGTATGTGGTTGTCCAGGATTCGTTCGAGAACCTTCAAAATGAATGAAGTCAGACTGATTGGCCTGAAATCTTTTGCGTTTTCATGCCCTCGTCTACCCATCTTAGGGATGAAGACTACTCGAACTTGCCGCCACGAATCTGGGACGTGGTTGTAAAAGATACAGCTTCTATAGATCGGCAGAAGTCAGGGAATTGCTAAATTTTGCAATTTTAGCAGCATAATGGGTAGTATGCCGTCCAGGCCTGGGGATCTATAAGGAGCGAAGCTTTTAATGGCCCATGAATTTTTTTCATATAGTAAGTAATGAAACTCGAAACAATGTCTCTTAAAAAGTTATCTTCTCAAGACAAAGCAGTATTCAAGTCAAAAAAGCATATGATAAAATGGCAGTCTAAGAAACAGGCAGTTCCCTTAAAGTTAAAATTTAAAATTTGTTTAAGATTCTTCTAATATATTTAAATATAATAAATATACTATAATTTGGCAATTTTCTAAATTGCCAGACGTATAGTATGCTCGCTGTTATAATCACGGTGCATTTTTCCATATAAATTTCGACACTTTTTTTGAGGAGCATAGTACTATGAACTCGAGAAAGGCTGAATTTTTAATCCCTGTTTGACCATCAGTTTCAGCCATCTACATATTCATTTCGCAACCAAACGTAATTTCCATTAACCACTCTTTCGCAAAGTGAATTTAACAGAGGTGCTCAGAGAAAAATCAAGCGACTGTGAAACTACGATTTATTTTTGATTCCATAGATGGAGTCCGGAAAATTTCATATCGACTAATTTGCGTTCGCTGAATTCGCAGTATTTTATATTATTGTATTTAATTTATCATTGGAAAGCGCCCCGATGAGACGTCCAGGAAAATGTTTATTGCTTAAACTCGCGACGTCTCCCTTGTCGCTAAGTCATCGATCCACATGTTCCCAGGCAATGTGAACCCGCTTATGTGTTCTGAACTAGATCCTTATTTAAGCTTTTCATGTAAGCAGGAAAAATTTAGAAATGGACATTTGAATAATCCTTAATCCGCAAAAGGACCTCATAAGGAAAAAATAGTGCTGGACACTTAAATACTAAAAGAGAACAAAAAAAAAATGTATCTTGTCCATCAAGCTTGCTTCAAGTTGAAGGGATTATCGACGACTAATTGCCACAATAACGCTGAATCTTATCGTTTCGTTTGTTTGTTTTGGCTCTTTAAACGGTTCAAGTCTACATGCAAACGGCTTAAATTTCATAAGAAGGTGATGCTTATTCTTAAGAACAGAGTGTGATGTCACGAGTGTCAGATTTAATAACACTTCGAAAGTAGATCTTATCCACATTGAATTCTTCGTATTGCAATTGTATTTTAATGGAATTCAACTTCAGATCACGACCTTTTTACTTTTCTATATCACATTTTTTACACAATAAATTTTATTGATACCTCAAAATCCGTGTGCGTTGGTTTAAATGTATGTTGAAGATTATGGTTGAACCTGGTGAACACGTTTGAATGCTAATTCGTATTATGCGTGCACATGTTCAATGTTTATCGATTTTATTTGTTCATATGTTCGAATAAGCCGCGAAAATCCATCTCGACACACTTACCAGGAATACGACTGCTGATGCGCAAAAAATAGGCCTACACATAATTGTATCCAAAAAGATTTCTTTTTATGTTGGCGAGTCATGAGACCAAAGAGATAAGATGCAATTTGAATTCGAAATGAAAACTGCACTCTTGCAAACTGAATATTGAATTGCATGAGTAGATATTTGTATTTCGAATATTTACCTTAAGCTGGCCATACAAATGACACAAGTATTTGACAGCAGTTGTTTTTTTTTTTGTTCCATGCTCAAGGGATTGGTTGGACCCTTATAGAGAGTTTACACAGCGCGAGCAGAAGGAAAGTTAGAAGGGAGAGAAAGGAGGTACCAGTGCACATTGGTTTTAAATTGTTGTAGGTAGCAGTGCAAAGGAAAAACAGAGCGAGGCAACGCATTCCACATGCGCATTGTGCGGCCGTTAAAAAACTCTCTAAATTTCACAGTACGCCCGAAAAAAGGCTTAAGGGTAAACTGATGAGCATTCAATGATGTTCGGGTATTGCGAGTGAATTGTTGGAGGGCGGAATGCAATTAGCTATTTCTTGGGAGCATTGGTGGTAAAATTAGCGATAGATGAGCGACATGCAGGTAACATTTCTTCGATGTTCCAGCGAATTTATTGATGTTTTTATAGTGCTGTCGTTTATAAGTTTTACCGCACGCTTTTGGATTCTTTCTAGCAGGTGCAAAGTGGTTTTAGGTGCACCTGCCCAGATGTGAGCATTGTACACCATTTTTGGCCTTATAAATTGTAGCTAAGTCAGAAGGGGTAAAGTATATCTTGCACCGGCTTAGGAAACCTAAACATTTCGCTGCATTCTTGGCGACATCGGATATGTGGTTATTCCAGCGTAAGTTAGAATTCACGCGCATACCGAGCATTGAAAGTATTTCGGTTTTATCGACGCAAGTACCATTCATGGACAATGGCTGGGTTTAAGGATTTCGCTTTGATGACATAAGACAGTATTGGGTTTTGGAAGCATTAAATTCTACTCGGTTAGCTAGACCCCATTTGATTATGCTGTCAATATCAGAATTTAATGTGTTAAACATACGTTGCCGTTCGATGTCCACGTCCGAAGAGGAGGGGCGTAAATCATTAATCGCAAATGAGACATTGAGGATACTGTCATCTGCGAAGGAATATATTGGATAAGATGTGATAGACAAGAGATCGCTTAAGAAAATTTAAAAGAGAGTCGGAGACAAAACTGAGCCTTGGGGAACACCACCATTTATATGGCGAATTTCAGACTGGAAACCGTCCAATACAACTTGTATTGTAGGATTCGAAAGGTTGTTTCTAATCCATCGAAGAAGAGACTCACCGATCCCATATGCACGCAATTTCGACAAAAGAGCCAGATGCCAGACTCTGTCAAATGCCTTTCTTAAACTCACGAATTCGTTCAAATCAGTTGGACTTCAACTCGATGAGGGATTCCAGGGACACTGTTCGAAATGAAGTTCCTTCAATTTGGTACTCCTGATCCCTTAGGAAATATAGTTTCTGGAAATACTACAGTGTTGATTAAAAAATGTTTTTTTTTTGTTTTTTTTAGTTTTGTGTTCGCGTCGACCAGATGATAGTTAGGACAGAACTTTTATTTCAAAAACTTTTACGTCGCATTTCGTTTAACATTCGGCTCCATAGAGAAGAACTGGCAAGAAGAGTGCCCTCTTTATTATAATTTGTGCCTACTGAGTGAGCTTGATAAGACACACTCAAGAATAAGGTTGAAGAAAATATACATAGAATAATTTCGAGGATCTTGATACAAACTGACAGCATATCGCGTGCTTTCGAGCGTTGGACGACATTACCAATTAGTTTTCCTGTGATCCTGAATTCAGCCATCGCTTTGTGTAGTCCAATGCCGATGCTTTGAAGTCAATCGTGTCTCATGTCAAAATACCGGACATAAAACCAGGCAAGAAATACGTAGGCTACTAGATATATTTCTGGCCTTGGCAACACTAAGTGTTGTTAGGTGCAATCTGACATTTCCATTGGAAAGTTTGACATTTTTTAGCATAACATCACTCAGCATGTGTTATCATTTAATCGTGGATTGTTTTTTTTACAGAGACTTGAAAAATTCATCTCCGCAAAAAAATGGAATTAACTCTTGAACACTTTCGTGCGATCATTTTTCACAACTTTCGACGTGGATTATTACGACAAGAGTGCATTGATGAACTTAAATTTTTGTATGGCGACGAAAAACTGGTTTAATGAATTCAGTCATGGCCGACGCGCGCTCAAAGACGAATTCCGTGAAGGTCGTCCAAAAACGGCCATTGTGCCAGGGAACATTGATGCCGTGCGTGAACTGATAATGCAAGATCGTCATGTGACATACCGTGAGATAGAGGCATCCCTGGACATTCCTCCCACCAGCATACATTCGATATTGCATGAACACCTGGCCGTAAAAAAGGCTTGTTCTCGTTGGATCCTTAACAATTTGACAATCGCTCAAAAAAAGGTGACGAATCATGGAACTATGCGTATGAGCCCGAAGCAAAACAACAATCGACCGTGTGGGTCTTCGAAGACGAGCCAAATCCAACAAAAGTTGTTCGTGGAAGAAGCACTTCGAAGCAAATGCTCGCCTGTTTCTTCGGCAAAATTGGTCATGTGGCGACTGTTCCACTTAGCAACGTAGGACGGTCGATTCTCAGTGGTCCACCAAAATTTGTTTGCCTGAAGTCTTTGGAGAAATTCGAAAAACAAACAAGAGAAGACGAATCATTGTTCACAATGATAATGCGAGCTCTCACACATCGGCTCAAACCAGCGCCCTTTTGACCGGCCAAAACGTAGAATTGATGAGTCATACGCCGTACAGCCCTGACTTGGCACCCAATGACTTCTTTTTATTCCCGCACATCAAGAAAAAAATGCGTGGTCAATGATTTTCGTTGCCAGAACATGCTGTGGAAGCGTTCAAAAACCATGTTTTGGAGGTGTCTCAATCGGAGTGGAAAAAGTGTTTCGACAATTGGTTTGAGCGCATGCAAAAGTGTATAAATCATGTTGGAGAATACTTTGAAAAACAATAAAACCACTTTTGATGATAAATATTCGCATTTTCATTATTAGGCCAGAAATATATCTAGCAGCCTAGCCAATCTATGCTCATATTGTTAACAAAAAATAGCTAAAAAGTTTTAAGGGTTCATCAATTGAAAAAAAATAAAAGTGCGTTACATCGACTTTTTCACTCTGGTAAAAATGTGAAACCCTTTCATTTTAATTTATTAAAATTATTTAAAAATTGTTTGATTAGTTTTTACTTTTAAGAATTAATGAAGTTAAATAACTAGTTAAGTTATCTCTTTCTTATTTTCATACACAATTAAATACTTCGACTTAATTTTCATATAGTAAGACCCTTGATGGTATTGCGTCGTTTTATTGCAGAGTTCCCACCGGCTTCCATGGAGTAGCCTTCTGGCTCCATCATTATAGCCTGGATATCATCAATGAGTCTAGTCCATTACAAGGCGAATCATTCTGAATATATATACAGAGTTTGTTGGCGCCTATTTTGAAAATATAACAATATTAAGTATTGCATATTGCATTGACACAACTACATTGACGTAAACGGTTTGCTTAATCTTATTTGAAGAATTAAGGCAAGCTTCTGACGAGAATTTCGTCACTTTCCACTGCTTCTTAAAATTGAAATTTGTTTTCACTTTGGAAGCAGTGCGGCAGTGGTAAGATGCGGTTTTTAATCTGATAGGTTGGAAAAAGTTTTGATCGGATATTGCTTTTCTGAAAAAAAAAAATTACTTAAACAAGGAATACCGCAGGGTTCAATTTTTGGAGCCATTCTATTCTGTATGCCTACAAACGATTTGCTATAAGTTTGTTAGCATACTTATGTTCTCTGCTTTGGAATTTCCGGCCAGACAAAATCAAAAAAAAATTATTTAGTCTTTTGAATATTTTATTATGCAGCAATGAAGCCCCTTTGTTCCCAACGTATCCCATTATTACTGAAATATTTTTATGCTCAAGCTTTTACATAAATATTGCTAATTTATTGAAATTTAAAAGACCATGTTTTATTGTAAATCCTTTCCTTTTTTGAACGAATTAAATTGAATTGTATTTTTTGTGAGAATCATTCCCCATCTGCATAAACGGTCCACAATCAAAAGCACTCACACTCCGCATATCTGGCATGATACAACCCAAGCGCCCAATATAAATAGTCCTTTCGGAGAAGTCAATTTGATAAATATCGGAATTCGCCTGCCCCTGACAGAGGGACTTAATTTACCGACAATCATGACAGTATCTGCCAATCGGAAAGAAATACTCTTATGACCAAAATAAAACTTTCATTCCTTTAGAGAACAGGAACAGGACCCAAATTACCCTCGTAGGCGAGTATGCAATACTCGTACATCATGAGAATTAACGAACATTTGATTCAATATTTTATTTATACTCACTCACAACTTGGGACACATTTTACAGGCAAGGTTGGGGGATATCCTCCCTAAATACCAGTGGATAAATATTTCAAAAGTTCGTGAACACTAGACTGAATCTTTTAATGCTGAGTGTGCGTCTACGAACGAAAGGACGAAATGATAATTTCTTCTAAATCCAGGGTTGGTCGGAGTGGGTGCAAACTTAATCCCGACGCAAATTGGTTTTCATCTCAAGGAGGATGGGTCCTGTACTTTTAAGTTCTGTTGTTTGATTGTGAACTGTTGGAGGAGAATTATAGTGCCCGGGATTTGTTCTTGTAAGAAGGATCAATCCGAAGATGAGCGATTATCATTTTTTTTGCCATGTTAAAAGGCAAGAATGATTTATTCATGCAAGAGTTCATAAATTTGTTTGATAAACTTGGGCATTTGGGAATTGATTTATTAATCGGGCTACAAATCTCCCCTTGCGGCGCCAAATTTAACGTCATAATCAGTGATGTCAGACATAAGAGCAAAGTCCTCAGGAACAAAGGATAAATGTGAGTCATGAATGACAGTGTTGTAAGCGCCTATTTATTAACAAAATTTCAATGGATTCAAATAGACAAATAGTATTTAGAAATATCTTTAAAAACATGAGCTATGACTTTGAATGCCAAGGAATTAAAAATTCCCAATTTGAAGAATGAATCTTTTCAGAGGTTAGGAATGAGTGTGGAAATAAAGTTTCGAAATAGACGAATAGGAACCTAATTGGTCTGGACAAGGTTTTTTTTAATGATTAAAATATTACATATATTAGAAAGAAAACAGAGGAAGGTGGTGTTCTATTTGTAATTCAATTAGCTGTGAGAAAAAAAATGTCCTTTGTTTGCATATTTTATGCAGAATTAAAAACTTTTCAAAAACATGAAGGGAGAAATCAAGGTTAAGTTTCACACATCAGCTAGGAAGTTTTTTTAAAGGTTCCGTACCCAAAGCGTACAAACAGAATCGTATTTTTAAGCCTTCGCTGTCCATCCGCCTCTCTGTCAAAATAATTGTATCTTCTAAACCATTATAGACGTAAATGTGTACTTCTATGGCCGCTATGACAAAAATTACAAATAATAATATAAAGTTAAAAAAAGGGTGGTTTCCATGTAAGAAAGTGCTATGCTATGTGCAGTTTTACATAACCGTCCGTGTTCGTATTCGACTCGCACTTTACCGCTTTTTTCCTTTGGAAAAGGCTTTAAAAACAGTGTTTAATATTTTCAAAAAATGTTTGCTTAGTAGAAAATCGTAGAATTTTGTTGACATTTACGATAGTTTTGGCCCCTATATTCTAGAAAGGTCGATTTCTTAACAAAGCATCGATCATTAATGGCAGCTCTTTAAAAAAAATAAAAAATTGGTGGCCAAGCAACATCACCAAAACGATTTTTTATATTACATTTGAATATGATGTGCAACAAATTGATGGTTGAACGGTTTGTGTAACACAGTGGTATCTCTATAATAACGGGTCCGCCATCTAACGTTTTTTTTCAACTAGTGCTTATTTCGTGAATGGTAACACTTAGCTCATGTCTG
The DNA here is from genome assembly GCA_963555765.1 of Orthonevra nobilis. Classification (NCBI taxonomy): domain Eukaryota; kingdom Metazoa; phylum Arthropoda; class Insecta; order Diptera; family Syrphidae; genus Orthonevra; species Orthonevra nobilis. Next base: position 58,278,194 of record OY743224.1, read on the forward strand.
ATTTGACAGATAATTAGTTTTTTCCTTCCGCTGAACGAATATGGTTGTGTATGCGCTTGAACAATGCTGGGAAATATTGCGACATTACATTACGTCAGCTCCGTATGATCGTTATCTTGTGAAAAAAGTGAAAGAAACTGGCATCCTCATCGATAAACCAAAGCGTGAAAAGCCAAAAACAGTGCGTATACCCGAGAATATTGCTGCTGTGGCAGGAAGTGAGCGTGAAGCGTCATCAACATCAATTCACCGTCGTTCTCAACAATTGAACATTTCGGAGACATCATTGAGACGAATTTGGCATTAAGACCTTGGTATGACGCCATACAAAGTCCAATTGGTTCAGGAGTGAAGTCGCTAAGTGGGCCTTGGATCGACTTACAGAAGATGCCGATTTTGCCAAAAAAAATCATCTCTTCAGATGAAGCTCATTTTGATCTTGGCGGGTATGAAAACAAGCAAAATTGTCGCATTTGGGGCACAGAAAACCCGCACGCATACATTGAAAAGCCGATGCATCCAGAACGAGTCACTGTTTGGTGCGGATTTTGGTCCAGAGGCATAATTGGGCCATTTTTCTTCGAAAATGAGCAAGGAGTGGCCGTTACAGTCAATGGCGATCGTTATCGGGCCATGTTGAACGAATTTTTGTTCACAAAAATTGAAGAGGAGAATATTGGCAACATTTGGTTTCAACAGCACGGCGCTACACTCGATGTTTTGCGCCCTGTTTTTGAAGATCGCATTATCAGCCACAGAGCTGATGTCGTTTGGCCACCTCGGAGCTGCGATTTGACATCGTTGGACTATTATTTGTGGGGTGCCCTCAAAGATAAGTGTTACGCCGATAAGCCAGAGACAATTGACGCCTTAAAGGACAATATTCGTTAAGCCATTGGTGAAATACAGCTGCACACAATCGATAATGTGCTTAAAAATTGGACGGATCGTGTAGGCTACTGCATGGCGAGCCATTTGAATGAAATTATTTTCCATTATTAACCGGAAGGATTGTACTTTCAAATAAAAAAAGAAGTTTGAGAAAATATTCAGCAGTTTTTTTTATAGCATTTTCAAAAAAAAAAGTTATTTGGCGAATCCTTTATAGCTGCATAAAAAATGTTTTCAAGCCTCTCCAATGACTTAAACGTGAGCCATCAATACCGCCACTCAAAATAATACACCAAACAGTTAGCATATCTTTGATTGCGATTTTGAGCAAAAATTATAATTGTACGAAATTACTATCGTTTTAAGACTAAATCTAAAAGGTCAAACTAAAGGCTTTGTAGGAGAAGAGGAAAGACTTGCCATCCACCTATAATAATATCGTTTATAATTTTCAAATTCTGTGATTGTTTCATTTCCTCCCTTTCATGCAATACCATTGCATGTTTTGAATGTTGAAGAGACTAAATTACGGACTTTCGTTTTCGGTCAGAATTAAAGCATCTCATCTTTTTTCACGAATATGTGCCCTCCAATACACACAAAAAGTTGCATCAAAATCGATCCAGCCGTTTAGGAGGAGTTCAGTGACATACAAACGTAGAAAAGAATTATATCAAGATAAAAAGCTAAGACCGATATATAAAAAGTGAGTTGGGGAAAGTGATTATTTAAAACGTGTTGTTCTAAATTTATTGCCCCATCAAATAAAGACTTTTATGTGCAAATTTTCGATACCTTCGGTTATTGCCATCGTCACAAAAAACTTAAATGAATTACACACCTTCACAAACTTTCCTTTTGAGTCAATCTGTCCATTTATGGAAACCGAGTGAAAAACCGTTCAGCAGTTTTTGAGTTTATCGCGTTCATACAGACAAGTTGGAAGGTTGTTTTACAATATTAAGTGATTTCTCAACAAGGATTTGTTAATCAGGTCCAGGAGGTAAAAATTCATCGATAACACTGGCTCATTGAGCCTTGAGACAACACTTATCCACCTTAGTTTATCTTCAAACCACGATCTTTCAGTTCAAAGTTTTAGCAACCAGGGATTCTAGAATGCCTTCTCCATCAACTGGTTCAACATTGTTCTTAGAATAATCAATGGAAGAATTACTTACACCGCGATACCAAAGCAATCAAGTAGAATGCTTTTTGAAAAAAAAACTGCACATCCCTTTTGGCGGCCGTAATTCAATGTATTGAGCTCTATGCAAATCGAAAACGCTTAAAAAAATGTTTGTGTATGACCTGGCGAATTTCCGTTGCAAAGTACTTACGGGATAAATTCACCAACCACGACTAACTATATAATCCTATAGTTCATCACAAAGGACGACTTCGCTTCTACGCAAACTACGGTCATGCTTTTTTGAGTTTCATCTACTCGTATGCACTTAAAAAAAGTATCGAAAACCAACACATTTCGGCACAAAACCTGCAAACGGTCATGGTTCGTAGTCGGAATGTGTCCTCGTACACCAGGGAAGTGGTACTGTGGTAAAAGTAGTTTATTCAAAGACGACCACTCAAAGGCGGAATTAAATAAAAACTCCAACCTACACGAGAGCACGAGCACGAGTAAAATAATCGTTGATATTCGCAGAATTATTATTTTCTTTTTAAAGCAAACTCAAAGGATACTTATTAAAACAAGTCGGTTCCTCTTTCATAATTTTTTTTTATGTCTGATTGAAGTGAACTGACCTTTGAATTGTGTGGACAAATAAAACGCTGCAAAAGGATAGTATGTCCTTTGAAATTGGGATAAAAAGCATGATACAAATGGCAGATGTGTTTGTTAGTATGCAAGAAACTCTCTTGTCACATAGTTAAACATATTTTGGTATCAAGCTTATTCTTACCAGATGGTATTAGAACTCTCAATAATAAGCGCCCCAATTCATATGTATTTTTATATATGTAACATTGAGCATTGACGTGCGTCTTCATCAGTCGGAAGACACGCAAACCAAACCCGCCTTCCGAAACTAATACAGCTCAAGAGATCCAGCATCATCACACTTAACCCTTTGAGTCATGCTTTTTCCGATTGCATATTTTGACCTGAAATTTTGCACTCGGTGATATTTGATGTCGCTGGTCACGAATCTGAGGTTATATTTGCAAAATTCAAGATGGCGGCCTAAATTTTGTGCAATTGAATCGTTTCTATTGCATATTTTGGTCTGAATTTTTGTACTCGATTGTCCTTTCTTGGTGACTAATTACAAATTTGAGGTTAGATTTACAAATTATAAAATGGTGGATCAAAGATGGCGGACTAAATTCGTAAAATTCAATCAAATTCCAAAAAAAATGTGGTTTATAGGGGTTTTTAAGGTCACAGATCACGAGTCTAATGTTAGTGTTTCGATACTTTTCATGTTTAAGATGGCGGATCCAATATGACCGACTGTCAGTCTTACATTGCTCAGTCTCAGTCAAACATCTAGGCTTTTATTTCTCTCCCAGTTCTGTACTCTACCTCAGTTCAACCGCTTCAAATTGAAACGAATACGAAGTTCTCGGTAATACTGAGTGACAGTCCATTTTCTGCCATTTTCATTTTTTAAATCTAACCTTAGATTCTAGATCCCTAAAACCCATATTGTATTTACGTTGAATTTTCCAAAGCTAATAGAAGCTTTGTAATCAACGGCCCCGAAAACCCCCGAATACAAATATTTAGACTAAAATGTGCAGTAGAACATTTTTGACAGCGGTTTAAATAGGTGGTGCTCTGGTAGTACCACTGTGACTCAAAGGGTTAAGGCTTTTTGTGAAGAGAAATAAACTCGAGCCAACTGAGTCTGCATTGGCAATAGAGTTTTTTTAGTGTTTCATACCCAAAGGGTGACAAAGGAACCCTATTACTAAGTCTCACTGTCCGCCCGTCCGTCCAATCGTCTGTCACAGTGCTGTATCTTCTAAACCGGAATAGGTAGTTAATTGCAATTTTCATAAAATGTGTAATACTTCGACTGCTATGACACAAAAAAAAGTTAAAAATAAAGGGCGTCCATAAAAAAGTGTTTTTTTTTTATTCCGCAACTTTAAATTAAAAAAAATATTAAATATTCAAATTTAAAAGGCTAGAGCGAGGAAGATGGGAAGGGCGGGGGGGGGGGGGGGTAGTTCTCCCTTGTTTGGGCGAGAGGGATAGTTTTCGAAAAATTTAATTAAAATAGAAATAATACTTAAATTCAGGGAAACCAATTCATTTTTCTAACAAGGAGGCTTAAGATGGCCTTAGCGAAATCGATCCGGCTAAAAAGGCTGGTTATGACTCGATTTCTTCTCTCCTACTATACTATATAAATACTATATTTAATAAATCGCTCACGTCAGGTGAATTTTTAAATGAGTGGAAGATGTCCTTTCTAAGCCATATTTCTAAAAGTTTTTTTTTTACCAAACTTATTTATTTCCACCATAATTTTAACAACTTTCTTAACGAGAAATAAGATAAACGCTAAATCAATAAATTTACATTTTCGGTAATGGCCAACTAATAATCGGCTCTCATTACATATAATTTTATAATAATTACTTAGACTAAATTACCACGACATATTTTATTTTGAGATATGTTATAATTTATTATTTTCGTTGCGAGAAGAAAAGGCGAACAAAGAACAAAAAAAAAACGAAAAAACAGTACTTACAAACTAAGATAAAACGACTTAACCTAACTTAGCCTAAGTGTTAGCTTCTACCCAATCTAGCCACCAGTATTTATTTAAATTTGACCTATTGTCATTATTAACATCTCTATTAGGTAGACATTTCCTCTCAAAAATTCTGTACTTCTCGGTATAAGATGGGCTTATGTTCCACCACACTGGACTCGCATAAGTCAAAATTGGACGCACAAAAGCTATGTCCATGAAGTTAGAACCGACATATTGGAATTTGAACTTCAAAAAAATTGTGCTAAAATGTGCTTGGTTTGTGCTATCACGTGCCGTATCGCAAAAAAAAAATTTCTTAAAGGATTTAATTTTTATAGGGAGGTCCTTTTTCTCATGTGAAGTTGGCCCTGTGTTTTGATTCGATAGGAACGTTACTCCTCCATTTTTTAGAAATATTAAAACTCCAGCCGCATAACAATTTTAACGTTACGACTGGAAGCAATTTTCGTTAGAATGTCGTGTCGTTTTCGGCGAATGTTTAATTCTTAACCTTCTTCAGAAGATTGATTTATATACACTTAAAGTCGATGTTAACAGTTCATGTGATAATCAACAGGGCTTTACCGTGCGAAATCCGATCTCTTCATAGAAATGTCAAGGCCATATCTGCTTCGTTGAAGCTGAATCTACATCGTCAAAGCTAATACAATTTTTTGTTCGCCGAAAACGACACGACATTCTAACGAATGCTGCTTAGTCAATGCATGTTATTTTACAAATGATTAAATACAAATTTACGAACTTTTATTAATACTGTGCCAGCTGATTAGCCAATTAAGTGTGTAAACATTTTATTTATTATATAATGTTGATCGATACCAACATTTTAGAATTCTTCGTGAAATAATTATATGGAGCAAGTGAAAATCTTTACAAAAAAAATTTCTTTCAAAGCTTTGTTTGTGCAAGTATCACAGAGCGAGTGGAAAAATAGGAAACGATTTTTTTTTGTAGTCGTTTGAGAAACTAAGACTTATTTGGTTTCAATTCGATTCGATGGGTGGAGCCCGAAAATGGGACGGATGATTTGATATCGACTTATTGAAAGCTTGAAGGATTTACTCAACACCCTGCTTTCAGTATTATGTCTTCACAGCAGTGCTACAAAAATCCATTCAAACCACAAAACAAACTTAGAACTCTAGCACGAATTAGTGCAATATTTTTCGATAATTTAATTTTAACAATTAATTCTTCCTCCTTTTCTTGCTATTACTGCTACTCAGCGACGGGGCAAAAAATTAACTAAATTTTGAATTCTTTCTAAATAGCGGTTTTTAACTGCAAAAAAACTCGAACTGGCGTCCCTCTGAGTAAACCCTCTTCGACAATATGCTCAATATAACCATCTCTTGGGTTTAAGTCAGGACTTAGAGCAGGCCAACGTAGAGTGGGGATATTTCTCGACTTAAAAAAGTTTTTGGCGTATGCTGAAGCGTGCTTGACAGCGTTATCGTGCTGTAACGTCCATTCTTTGAACGGCAAAGTAAACAGAAACGAAACCAGAACTTCAGATATCTGGCCGATATTGCATAAGATCCGGCCAGATCACCAGGCGCCCAGAAACGTAGGAAAAGTAACAAGCATCCCAACTACGATTTAATATCGCACGCCAGGCAGAAATCTGGTTCAAAACTTGAACGGCAAAGTAAACAAAAACAAGCCGATATTGCATAAAATCCGGCCAGATCACCAGGCGCCCAGAAACGCAGGAAAAGTAACAAGCATCTCAACCACGCTCTAATATCGCACCCCAGGCGGAGACCTGGTTCAAAACATGAACGGCAAAGTAAACAAAAACGAAACCAGAACTGCAGATATCTGGCCGATATTTCATAAGATCCGGCCAGATCACCAAGCGCCCAGAAACACAGGAAAAGTAACAAGCATCCCAACCACGGTTTGATATAGCACGCCAGGCAGAAATCTGGTTCAAAACTTGAACGGCAAGGTAAACAAAAACGAAACCAGAACTGCAGATATCTGGCCGATATTGCATAAAATCCGGCCAGATCACCAGGCGCCCAGAAACACAGGAAAAGTAACAAGCATCCCAACCACGGTTTGATATAGCACGCCAGGCAGAAATCTGGTTCAAAACTTGAACGGCAAAGTAAACAAAAACGAAACCAGAACTGCAGATATCTGGCCGATATTGCATAAAATCCGGCCAGATCACCAGGCGCCCAGAAACACAGGAAAAGTAACAAGCATCCCAACCACGGTTTGATATAGCACGCCAGGCAGAAATCTGGTTCAAAACTTGAACGGCAAAGTAAACAAAAACGAAACCAGAACTGCAGATATCTGGCCGATATTGCATAAAATCCGGCCAGATCACCATGCGCCCAGAAACACAGGAAAAGTAACAAGCATCCCAACCACAGTTTAATATAGTACGCCAGGCAGAAATCTGGTTCAAAACTTGAACGGCAAAGTAAACGAAAACAAGAGGATGTTGCATAAAATCCGACCATATGACCAGGCGCCCAGAAACGCAGGAAAAGTAACAAGCATCCCAACCACGATTTAATATCGCAGCCAGGCAGAAATCTGGTTCAAAACTTGAACGGCAAAGTAAACAAAAACAAGAGGATGTTGCATAAAATCCGACCAGATCACCAGGCGCCCAGAAACGCAGGAAAAGTAACAAGCATCCCAACCACGATTTAATATCGCAGCCAGGCAGAAATCTGGTTCAAAACTTGAACGGCAAAGTTAACAAAAACAAGCCGGTATTGCATAAAATCCGGCCAGATCACCAGGCGACCAGAAACGCAGGAAAAGAAACAAGCATCGCAACCACGCTCTAATATCGCACCCCAGGCAGAAATCTGGTTCAAAACTTGAACGGCAAAGGAAACAAAAACAAGCCGATATTGCATAGAATCCGGCCAGATCACCAGGCGCCCAGAAACGTAGGAAAAGTAACAAGCATCCCAACTACGATTTAATATCGCACGCCAGGCAGAAATCTGGTTCAAAACTTGAACGGCAAAGTAAACAAAAACAAGAGGATGTTGCATAAAATCCGAACAGATCACCAGGCGCCCAGAAACGCAGGAAAAGTAACAAGCATCCCAACCACGCTTTGATATAGCACGCCAGGCAAAAATATGGTTCAAAACTTGAACGGCAAAGTAAACAAGAACGAAACCAGAACTGCAGATATCTGGCCGATGTTGCATAAAATCCGGCCAGATCACCAGGCGCCCAGAAACACAGGAAAAGTAACAAGCATGCCAACCACGGTTTGCTATAGCACGCCAGGCAGAAATCTGGTTCAAAACTTGAACGGCAAAGTAAACAAAAACAAGCCGATATTGCATAAAATCCGGCCAGATCTCCAGGCGCCCAGAAACGCAGGAAAAGTAACAAGCATCCCAACCACGATTTAATATCGCAGCCAGGCAGAAATCTGGTTCAAAACTTGAACGGCAAAGTAAACGAAAACAAGAGGATGTTGCATAAAATCCGACCAGATCACCAGGCGCCCAGAAACGCAGGAAAAGTAACAAGCATCCCAACCACGATTTAATATCGCAGCCAGGCAGAAATCTGGTTCAAAACTTGAACGGCAAAGTAAACAAAAACAAGAGGATGTTGCATAAAATCCGACCAGATCACCAGGCGCCCAGAAACGCAGGAAAAGTAACAAGCATCCCAACCACGATTTAATATCGCAGCCAGGCAGAAATCTGATTCAAAACTTGAACGGCAAAGTAAACAAAAACAAGAGGATGTTGCATAAAATCCGACCAGATCACCAGGCGCCCAGAAACGCAGGAAAAGTAACAAGCATCCCAACCACGCTTTGATATAGCACGCCAGGCAAAAATATGGTTCAAAACTTGAACGGCAAAGTAAACAAAAACGAAACCAGAACTGCAGATATCTGGCCGATATTGCATAAAATCCGGCCAGATCACCAGGCGCCCAGAAACACAGGAAAAGTAACAAGCATCCCAACCACGGTTTGAAATAGCACGCCAGGCAGAAATCTGGTTCAAAACTTGAACGGCAAAGTAAACGAAAACAAGAGGATGTTGCATAAAATCCGACCAGATCACCAGGCGCCCAGAAACGCAGGAAAAGTAACAAGCATCCCAACCACGATTTAATATCGCAGCCAGGCAGAAATCTGGTTCAAAACTTGAACGGCAAAGTAAACGAAAACAAGAGGATGTTGCATAAAATCCGACCAGATCACCAGGCGCCCAGAAACGCAGGAAAAGTAACAAGCATCCCAACCACGATTTAATATCGCAGCCAGGCAGAAATCTGGTTCAAAACTTGAACGGCAAAGTAAACAAAAACAAGAGGATGTTGCATAAAATCCGACCAGATCACCAGGCGCCCAGAAACGCAGGAAAATTAACAAGCATCCCAACCAAGCTTTGATATAGCACGCCAGGCAAAAATATGGTTCAAAACTTGAACGGCAAAGTAAACAAAAACGAAACCAGAACTGCAGATATCTGGCCGATATTGCATAAAATCCGGCCAGATCACCAGGCGCCCAGAAACACAGGAAAAGTAACAAGCATCCCAACCACGGTTTGATATAGCACGCCAGGCAGAAATCTGGTTAAAAACTTGAACGGCAAAGTAAACGAAAACAAGAGGATGTTGCATAAAATCCGACCAGACCACCAGGCGCCCAGAAACGTAGGAAAAGTAACAAGCATCCCAACCACGATTTAATATCGCAGCCAGGCAGAAATCTGGTTCAAAACTTGAACGGCAAAGTAAACGAAAACAAGAGGATGTTGCATAAAATCCGACCAGATCACTAGGCGCCCAGAAACGAAGGAAAAGTAACAAGCATCCCAACCACGATTTAATATCGCAGCCAGGCAGAAATCTGGTTCAAAACTTGAACGGCAAAGTAAACAAAAACAACAGGATGTTGCATAAAATCCGACCAGATCACTAGGCGCCCAGAAACGAAGGAAAAGTAACAAGCATCCCAACCACGATTTAATATCGCAGCCAGGCAGAAATCTGGTTCAAAACTTGAACGGCAAAGTAAACGAAAACAAGAGGATGTTGCATAAGATCCGACCAGATCACCAGGCGCCCAGAAACGCAGGAAAAGTAACAAGCATCCCAACCACGATTTAATATCGCAGCCAGGCAGAAATCTGGTTCAAAACTTGAACGGCAAAGTAAACGAAAACAAGAGGATGTTGCATAAAATCCGACCAGATCACCAGGCGCCCAGAAACGCAGGAAAAGTATCACGCATCCCAACCACGATTTAATATCGCAGCCAGGCAGAAATCTGGTAAAAAACTTGAACGGCAAAGTAAACAAAAACAAGAGGATGTTGCATAAAATCCGACCAGATCACTAGGCGCCCAGAAACGCAGGAAAAGTAACAAGCATCCCAACCACGATTTAATATCGCAGCCAGGCAGAAATCTGGTTCAAAACTTGAACGGCAAAGTAAACGAAAACAAGAGGATGATGCATAAAATCCGACCAGATCACCAGGCGCCCAGAAACGCAGGAAAAGTAACAAGCATCCCAACCACGATTTTATATTGCAGCCAGGCAGAAATCTGGTTCAAAACTTGAACGGCAAAGTAAACAAAAACAAGAGGATGTTGCATAAAATCCGACCAGATCACCAGGCGCCCAGAAACGCAGGAAAATTAACAAGCATCCCAACCAAGCTTTCATATAGCACGCCAGGCAAAAATATGGTTCAAAACTTGAACGGCAAAGTAAACAAAAACGAAACCAGAACTGCAGATATCTGGCCGATATTGCATAAAATCCGGCCAGATCACCAGGCGCCCAGAAACACAGGAAAAGTAACAAGCATCCCAACCACGGTTTGATATAGCACGCCAGGCAGAAATCTGGTTCAAAACTTGAACGGCAAAGTAAACAAAAACAAGCCGATATTGCATAAAATCCGGCCAGATCACCAGGCGCCCAGAAACGCAGGAAAAGTAACAAGCATCGCAACCACGCTCTAATATCGCACCCCAGGCAGAAATCTGGTTCAAAACTTGAACGCAAAGTAAACAAAAACAAGAAGATATTGCATAAAATCCGGCCAGATCACCAGGCGCCCAGAAACGCAAGAAAAGTAACAAGCATCCCAACCACGATTTAATATCGCACGCCAGGCAGAAATCTGGTTCAAAGCTTGAACGGCAAAGTAAACAAAAACGAAACCAGAACTGCAGATATCTGGCCGATATTGCATAAAATCCGGCCAGATCACCAGGCGCCCAGAAACACAGGAAAAGTAACAAGCATCCGAACCACGGTTTGATATAGCACGCCAGGCAGAAATCTGGTTCAAAACTTGAACGGCAAAGTAAACGAAAACAAGAGGATGTTGCATAAAATCCGACCAGATCACCAGGCGCCCAGAAACGCAGGAAAAGTAACAAGCATCCCAACCACGATTTAATATCGCAGCCAGGCAGAAATCTGGTTCAAAACTTGAACGGCAAAGTAAACGAAAACAAGAGGATGTTGCATAAAATCCGACCAGATCACCAGGCGCCCAGAAACGCAGGAAAAGTAACAAGCATCCCAACCACGATTTAATATCGCAGCCAGGCAGAAATCTGGTTCAAAACTTGACCGGCAAAGTAAACAAAAACAAGAGGATGTTGCATAAAATCCGACCAGATCACCAGGCGCCCAGAAACGCAGGAAAAGAAACAAGCATCCCAACCACGATTTAATATCGCAGCCAGGCAGAAATCTGGTTCAATATTTGAACGGCAAAGTAAACAAAAACAAGAGGATGTTGCATAAAATCCGACCAGATCACCAGGCGCCCAGAAACGCAGGAAAAGTAACAAGCATCCCAACCACGATTTAATATCGCAGCCAGGCAGAAATCTGGTTCAAAACTTGAACGGCAAAGTAAACAAAAACAAGAGGATGTTGCATAAAATCCGACCAGATCACCAGGCGCCCAGAAACGCAGGAAAAGTAACAAGCATTCCAACCACGATTTAATATCGCAGCCAGGCAGAAATCTGGTTCAATATTTGAACGGCAAAGTAAACAAAAACAAGAGGATGTTGCATAAAATCCGACCAGATCACCAGGCGCCCAGAAACGCAGGAAAAGTAACAAGCATCCCAAAAACGATTTAATATCGCAGCCAGGCAGAAATCTGGTTCAAAACTTGAACGGCAAAGTAAACAAAAACAAGAGGATGTTGCATAAAATCCGACCAGATCACCAGGCGCCCAGAAACGCAGGAAAAGTAACAAGCATCCCAACCACGATTTAATATCGCAGCCAGGCAGAAATCTGGTTCAAAACTTGAACGGCAAAGTAAACAAAAACAAGAGGATGTTGCATAAAATCCGACCAGATCACCAGGCGCCCAGAAACGCAGGAAAAGTAACAAGCATCCCAACCACGCTTTGATATAGCACGCCAGGCAAAAATATGGTTCAAAACTTGAACGGCAAAGTAAACAAAAACGAAACCAGAACTGCAGATATCTGGCCGATATTGCATAAAATCCGGCCAGATCACCAGGCGCCCAGAAAGACAGGAAAAGTAACAAGCATCCCAACCACGGTTTGAAATAGCACGCCGGGCAGAAATCTGGTTCAAAACTTGATCGGCAAAGTAAACGAAAACAAGAGGATGTTGCATAAAATCCGACCAGATCACCAGGCGCCCAGAAACGCAGGAAAAGTAACAAGCATCCCAACCACGATTTAATATCGCAGCCATGCAGAAATCTGGTTCAAAACTTGAACGGCAAAGTAAACAAAAACAAGAGGATGTTGCATAAAATCCGACCAGATCACTAGGCGCCCAGAAACGCAGGAAAAGTAACAAGCATCCCAACCACGATTTAATATCGCAGCCAGGCAGAAATCTGGTTCAAAACTTGAACGGCAAAGTAAACGAAAACGAGAGGATGTTGCATAAAATCCGACCAGATCACCAGGCGCCCAGAAACGCAGGAAAAGTAACAAGCATCCCAACCACGATTTAATATCGCAACCAGGCAGAAATCTGGTTCAAAACTTGAACGGCAAAGTAAACAAAAACAAGAGGATGTTGCATAAAATCCGACCAGATCACCAGGCGCCCAGAAACGCAGGAAAAGTAACAAGCATCCCAACCAAGTTTGATATAGCACGCCAGGCAAAAATATGGTTCAAAGCTTGAACGGCAAAGTAAACTAAAACGAAACCAGAACTGCAGATATATGGCCGATATTTCATAAGATCCGGCCAGATCACCAAGCGCCCAGAAACACAGGAAAAGTAACAAGCATCCCAACCACGCTTTAATATCGCACGCCAGGCGGAAAACTGGTTCAAAACTTGAAAGGCAAAGTAAACAAAAACGAAACCAGAACTGCAGATATCTGGCCGATATTGCATAAAATCCGGCCAGATCACCAGGCGCCCAGAAACACAGGAAAAGTAACAAGCATCCCAACCACGGTTTGATATAGCACGCCAGGCAGAAATCTGGTTCAAAACTTGAACGGCAAAGTAAACAAAAACAAGAGGATGTTGCATAAAATCCGACCATATCACCAGGCGCTCAGAAACGCAGGAAAAGTAACAAGCATCCCAACCAAGCTTTGATATAGCACGCCAGGCAAAAATATGGTTCAAAACTTGAACGGCAAAGTAAACAAAAACGAAACCAGAACTGCAGATATCTGGCCGATATTGCATAAAATCCGGCCAGATCACCAGGCGCCCAGAAACACAGGAAAAGTAACAAGCATCCCAACCACGGTTTGATATAGCACGCCAGGCAGAAATCTGGTTCAAAACTTGAACGGCAAAGTAAACAAAAACAAGCCGATATTGCATAAAATCCGGCCAGATCTCCAGGCGCCCAGAAACGCAGGAAAAGTAACAAGCATCCCAACCACGATTTAATATCGCAGCCAGGCAGAAATCTGGTTCAAAACTTGAGCGGCAAAGTAAACAAAAACAAGAGGATGTTGCATTAAATCCGACCAGATCACCAGGCGCCCAGAAACGCAGGAAAAGTAACAAGTATCCCAACCACGATTTAATATCGCAGCCAGTCAGAAATCTGGTTCAAAACTTGAACGGAAAAGTAAACAAAAACAAGAGGATGTTGCATAAAATCCGACCAGATCACCAGGCGCCCAGAAACGCAGGAAAAGTAACAAGCATCCCAACCACGCTTTGATATAGCACGCCAGGCAAAAATATGGTTCAAAACTTGAACGGCAAAGTAAACAAAAACGAAACCAGAACTGCAGATATCTGGCCGATATTGCATAAAATCCGGCCAGATCACCAGGCGCCCAGAAACACAGGAAAAGTAACAAGCATCCCAAACACGGTTTGATATAGCACGCCAGGCAGAAATCTGGTTCAAAACTTGAACGGCAAAGTAAACAAAAACGAAACCAGAACTGCAGATATCTGGCCGATATTGCATAAAATCCGGCCAGATCACCAGGCGCCCAGAAACACAGGAAAAGTAACAAGCATCCCAACCACGCTTTGATATAGCACGCCAGGCAAAAATATGGTTCAAAACTTGAACGGCAAAGTAAACAAAAACGAAACCAGAACTGCAGATATCTGGCCGATATTGCATAAAATCCGGCCAGATCACCAGGCGCCCAGAAACGCAGGAAAAGTAACAAGTATCCCAACCACGATTTAATATCGCAGCCAGTCAGAAATCTGGTTCAAAACTTGAACGGCAAAGTAAACAAAAACAAGAGGATGTTGCATAAAATCCGACCAGATCACCAGGCGCCCAGAAACGCAGGAAAAGTAACAAGCATTCCAACCACGATTTAATATCGCAGCCAGGCAGAAATCTGGTTCAAAACTTGAACGTCAAAGTAAACAAAAACAAGAGGATGTTGCATAAAATCCGACCAGATCACCAGGCGCCCAGAAACGCAGGAAAAGTAACAAGCATCCCAACCAAGCTTTGATATAGCACGCCAGGCAAAAATATGGTTCAAAACTTGAACGGAAAAGTAAACAAAAACGAAACCAGAACTGCAGATATCTGGCCGATATTGCATAAAATCCGGCCAGATCACCAGGCGCCCAGAAACACAGGAAAAGTAACAAGCATCCCAACCACGGTTTGATATAGCACGCCAGGCAGAAATCTGGTTCAAAACTTGAACGGCAAAGTAAACAAAAACAAGCCGATATTGCATAAAATCCGGCCAGATCTCCAGGCGCTCAGAAACGCAGGAAAAGTAACAAGAATCCCAACCACGATTTAATATCGCAGCCAGGCAGAAATCTGGTTCAAAACTTGAACGGCAAAGTAAACGAAAACAAGAGGATGTTGCATAAAATCCGACCAGATCACCAGGCGCCCAGAAACGCAGGAAAAGTAACAAGCATCCCAACCACGATTTAATATCGCAGCCAGGCAGAAATCTGGTTCAGAACTTGAACGGCAAAGTAAACAAAAACAAGAGGATGTTGCATAAAATTCGACCAGATCACCAGGCGCCCAGAAACGCAGGAAAAGTAACAAGCATCCCAACCACGCTTTGATATAGCACGCCAGGCAAAAATATGGTTCAAAACTTGAACGGCAAAGTAAACAAAAACGAAACCAGAACTGCAGATATCTGGCCGATATTGCATAAAATCCGGCCAGATCACCAGGCGCTCAGAAACGCAGGAAAAGTAACAAGCATCCCAACCACGGTTTGATATAGCACGCCAGGCAGAAATCTGGTTCAAAACTTGAACGGCAAAGTAAACGAAAACAAGAGGATGTTGCATAAAATCCGACCAGATCACCAGGCGCCCAGAAAAGTAACAAGCATCCCAACCACGATTTAATATCGCAGCCAGGCAGAAATCTGGTTCAAAACTTGAACGGCAAAGTAAACAAAAACAAGAGGATGTTGCATAAAATCCGACCAGATCACCAGGCGCCCAGAAACGCAGTAAAAGTAACAAGCATCCCAACCACGATTTAATATCGCAGCCAGGCAGAAATCTGGTTCAAAACTTGAACGGCAAAGTAAACAAAAACAAGAGGATGTTGCATAAAATCCGACCAGATCACCAGGCGCCCAGAAACGCAGGAAAAGTAACAAGCATCCCAACCACGCTTTAATATCGCACACCAGGCAGAAATCTGGTTCAAAACTTGAACGGCAAAGTAAACAAAAACAAGCCGATATTGCATAAAATCCGGCCAGATCTCCAGGCGCCCAGAAACGCAGGAAAAGTAACAAGCATTCCTACCACGCTTTAATATCGCACGCCAGGCGGAAACCTGGTTAAAAAATAGAACGGCAAAGTAAACAAAGATGAGCCGATATTGCATAAAGTCTGGCCAGATCACCAGGCGCCCAGAAACGCAGGAAAAGTAACAAGCATCTCAACCACGCTTTAATATCGCACGCCAGGCGGAGACCTGGTTCAAAACATGAACGGCAAAGTAAACAAAAATGAAACCAGAACTGCAGATATCTGGCCGATATTTCATAAGATCCGGCCAGATCACCAAGCGCCCAGAAACACAGGAAAAGTAACAAGCATCCCAACCACGCTTTAATATCGCACGCCAGGTGGAAACCTGGTTCAAAACTTGAAAGGCAAAGTAAACAAAAACGAAACCAGAACTGCAGATATCTGGCCGATATTGCATAAAATCCGGCCAGATCACCAGGCGCCCAGAAACACAGGAAAAGTAACAAGCATCCCAACCACGGTTTGATATAGCACGCCAGGCAGAAATCTGGTTCAAAACTTGAACGGCAAAGTAAACAAAAACAAGCCGATATTGCATAAAATCCGGCCAGATCTCCAGGCGCCCAGAAACGCAGGAAAAGTAACAAGCATCCCAACCACGATTTAATATCGCAGCCAGGCAGAAATCCGGTTCAAAACTTGAGCGGCAAAGTAAACAAAAACAAGAGGATGTTGCATAAAATCCGACCAGATCACCAGGCGCCCAGAAACGCAGGAAAAGTATCCCAACCACGATTTAATATCGCAGCCAGTCAGAAATCTGGTTCAAAACTTGAACGGCAAAGTAAACAAAAACAAGAGGATGTTGCATAAAATCCGACCAGATCACCAGGCGCCCAGAAACGCAGGAAAAGTAACAAGCATCCCAACCACGCTTTGATATAGCACGCCAGGCAAAAATATGGTTCAAAACTTGAACGGCAAAGTAAACAAAAACGAAACCAGAACTGCAGATATCTGGCCGATATTGCATAAAATCCGGCCAGATCACCAGGCGCCCAGAAACACAGGAAAAGTAACAAGCATCCCAAACACGGTTTGATATAGCACGCCAGGCAGAAATCTGGTTCAAAACTTGAACGGCAATGTAAACGAAAACAAGAGGATGTTGCATAAAATCCGACCAGATCACCAGGCGCCCAGAAACGCAGGAAAAGTAACAAGCATTCCAACCACGATTTAATATCGCAGCCAGGCAGAAATCTGGTTCAAAACTTGAACGTCAAAGTAAACAAAAACAAGAGGATGTTGCATAAAATCCGACCAGATCACCAGGCGCTCAGAAACGCAGGAAAAGTAACAAGCATCCCAACCAAGCTTTGATATAGCACGCCAGGCAAAAATATGGTTCAAAACTTGAACGGAAAAGTAAACAAAAACGAAACCAGAACTGCAGATATCTGGCCGATATTGCATAAAATCCGGCCAGATCACCAGGCGCCCAGAAACACAGGAAAAGTAACAAGCATCCCAACCACGGTTTGATATAGCACGCCAGGCAGAAATCTGGTTCAAAACTTGAACGGCAAAGTAAACAAAAACAAGCCGATATTGCATAAAATCCGGCCAGATCTCCAGGCGCCCAGAAACGCAGGAAAAGTAACAAGAATCCCAACCACGATTTAATATCGCAGCCAGGCAGAAATCTGGTTCAAAACTTGAACGGCAAAGTAAACGAAAACAAGAGGATGTTGCATAAAATCCGACCAGATCACCAGGCGCCCAGAAACGCAGGAAAAGTAACAAGCATCCCAACCACGATTTAATATCGCAGCCAGGCAGAAATCTGGTTCAGAACTTGAACGGCAAAGTAAACAAAAACAAGAGGATGTTGCATAAAATCCGACCAGATCACCAGGCGCCCAGAAACGCAGGAAAAGTAACAAGCATCCCAACCACGCTTTGATATAGCACGCCAGGCAAAAATATGGTTCAAAACTTGAACGGCAAAGTAAACAAAAACGAAACCAGAACTGCAGATATCTGGCCGATATTGCATAAAATCCGGCCAGATCACCAGGCGCCCAGAAACGCAGGAAAAGTAACAAGCATCCCAACCACGGTTTGATATAACACGCCAGGCAGAAATCTGGTTCAAAACTTGAACGGCAAAGTAAACGAAAACAAGAGGATGTTGCATAAAATCCGACCAGATCACCAGGCGCCCAGAAAAGTAACAAGCATCCCAACCACGATTTAATATCGCAGCCAGGCAGAAATCTGGTTCAAAACTTGAACGGCAAAGTAAAAAAAAACGAAACCAGAACTGCAGATATCTGGCCGATATTGCATAAAATCCGGCCAGATCACCAGGCGCCCAGAAACACAGGAAAAGTAACAAGCATCCCAACCACGGTTTGATACAGCACGCCAGGCAGAAATCTGGTTCAAAACTTGAACGGCAAAGTAAACAAAAACAAGCCGATATTGCATAAAATCCGGCCAGATCTCCAGGCGCCCAGAAACGCAGGAAAAGTAACAAGCATCCCAACCACGATTTAATATCGCAGCCAGGCAGAAATCCGGTTCAAAACTTGAGCGGCAAAGTAAACAAAAACAAGAGGATGTTGCATAAAATCCGACCAGATCACCAGGCGCCCAGAAACGCAGGAAAAGTAACAAGTATCCCAACCACGATTTAATATCGCAGCCAGTCAGAAATCTGGTTCAGAACTTGAACGGCAAAGTAAACAAAAACAAGAGGATTTTGCATAAAATCCGACCAGATCACCAGGCGCCCAGAAACGCAGGAAAAGTAACAAGCATCCCAACCACGCTTTGATATAGCACGCCAGGCAAAAATATGGTTCAAAACTTGAACGGCAAAGTAAACAAAAACGAAACCAGAACTGCAGATATCTGGCCGATATTGCATAAAATCCGGCCAGATCACCAGGCGCCCAGAAACGCAGGAAAAGTAACAAGCATCCCAACCACGGTTTGATATAGCACGCCAGGCAGAAATCTGGTTCAAAACTTGAACGGCAAAGTAAACGAAAACAAGAGGATGTTGCATAAAATCCGACCAGATCACCAGGCGCCCAGAAAAGTAACAAGCATCCCAACCACAATTTAATATCGCAGCCAGGCAGAAATCTGGTTCAAAACTTGAACGGCAAAGTAAACAAAAACAAGAGGATGTTGCATAAAATCCGACCAGATCACCAGGCGCCCAGAAACGCAGTAAAAGTAACAAGCATCCCAACAACGATTTAATATCGCAGCCAGGCAGAAATCTGGTTCAAAACTTGAACGGCAAAGTAAACAAAAACAAGAGGATGTTGCATAAAATCCGACCAGATCACCAGACGCCCAGAAACGCAGGAAAAGTAACAAGCATCCCAACCACGCTTTAATATCGCACACCAGGCAGAAATCTGGTTCAAAACTTGAACGGCAAAGTAAACAAAAACAAGCCGATATGGCATAAAATCCGGCCAGATCTCCAGGCGCCCAGAAACGCAGGAAAAGTAACAAGCATCCCTACCACGCTTTAATATCGCACGCCAGGCGGAAACCTGGTTAAAAAATAGAACGGCAAAGTAAACAAAGATGAGCCGATATTGCATAAAGTCTGGCCAGATCACCAGGCGCCCAGAAACGCAGGAAAAGTAACAAGCATCTCAACCACGCTTTAATATCGCACGCCAGGCGGTGACCTGGTTCAAAACATGAACGGCAAAGTAAACAAAAATGAAACCAGAACTGCAGATATCTGGCCGATATTTCATAAGATCCGGCCAGATCACCAAGCGCCCGGAAACACAGGAAAAGTAACAAGCATCCCAACCACGCTTTAATATCGCACGCCAGGTGGAAACCTGGTTCAAAACTTGAAAGGCAAAGTAAACAAAAACGAAACCAGAACTGCAGATATCTGGCCGATATTGCATAAGATCCGGCCAGATCACCAAGCGCCCGGAAACACAGGAAAAGTAACAAGCATCCCAACCACAATTTAATATCGCAGCCAGGCAGAAATCTGGTTCAAAACTTGAACGGCAAAGTAAACAAAAACAAGAGGATATTGCATAAAATCCGGCCAGATCACCAGGCGCCCAGAAACACAGGAAAAGTAACAAGCATCCCAACCACGGTTTGATATAGCACGCCAGGCAGAAATCTGGTTCAAAACTTGAACGGCAAAGTAAACAAAAACAAGCCGATATTGCATAAAATCCGGCCAGATCACCAGGCGCCCAGAAACGCAGGAAAAGTAACAAGCATCGCAACCACGCTTTAATATCGCACGCCAGGCGGAGACCTGGTTCAAAACATGAACGGCAAAGTAAACAAAAACGAAACCAGAACTGCAGATATCTGGCCGATATTTCATAAGATCCGGCCAGATCACCAAGCGCCCAGAAACACAGGAAAAGTAACAAGCATCCCAACCACGCTTTAATATCGCACGCCAGGCGGAAACCTGGTTCAAAACTTGAAAGGCAAAGTAAACAAAAACGAAACCAGAACTGCAGATATCTGGCCGATATTGCATAAAATCCGGCCAGATCACCAGGCGCCCAGAAACACATCAAAAGTAACAAGCATCCCAACCACGGTTTGATATAGCACGCCAGGCAGAAATCTGGTTCAAAACTTGAACGGCAAAGTAAACAAAAACAAGCCGATATTGCATAAAATCCGGCCAGATCACCAGGCGCCCAGAAACGCAGGAAAAGTAACAAGCATCGCAACCGCGCTCTAATATCGCACCCCAGGCAGAAATCTGGTTCAAAACTTGAACGGCAAAGTAAACAAAAACAAGCCGATATTGCATAAAATCCGGCCAGATCACCAGGCGCCCAGAAACGCAGGAAAAGTAACAAGCATCGCAACCACGCTTTAATATCGCACGCCAGGCGGAGACCTGGTTCAAAACATGAACGGCAAAGTAAACAAAAACGAAACCAGAACTGCAGATATCTGGCCGATATTTCATAAGATCCGGCCAGATCACCAAGCGCCCAGAAACACAGGAAAAGTAACAAGCATCCCAACCACGCTTTAATATCGCACGCCAGGCGGAAACCTGGTTCAAAACTTGAAAGGCAAAGTAAACAAAAACGAAACCAGAACTGCAGATATCTGGCCGATATTGCATAAAATCCGGCCAGATCACCAGGCGCCCGGAAACACAGGAAAAGTAACAAGCATCCCAACCACAATTTAATATCGCAGCCAGGCAGAAATCTGGTTCAAAACTTGAACGGCAAAGTAAACAAAAACAAGAGGATATTGCATAAAATCCGGCCAGATCACCAGGCGCCCAGAAACACAGGAAAAGTAACAAGCATCCCAACCACGGTTTGATATAGCACGCCAGGCAGAAATCTGGTTCAAAACTTGAACGGCAAAGTAAACAAAAACAAGCCGATATTGCATAAAATCCGGCCAGATCACCAGGCGCCCAGAAACGCAGGAAAAGTAACAAGCATCGCAACCACGCTTTAATATCGCACGCCAGGCGGAGACCTGGTTCAAAACATGAACGGCAAAGTAAACAAAAACGAAACCAGAACTGCAGATATCTGTCCGATATTTCATAAGATCCGGCCAGATCACCAAGCGCCCAGAAACACAGGAAAAGTAACAAGCATCCCAACCACGCTTTGATATAGCACGCCAGGCAAAAATATGGTTCAAAACATGAACGGCAAAGTAAACAAAAATGAAACCAGAACTGCAGATATCTGGCCGATATTTCATAAGATCCGGCCAGATAACCAAGCGCCCGGAAACACAGGAAAAGTAACAAGCATCCCAACCACAATTTAATATCGCAGCCAGGCAGAAATCTGGTTCAAAACTTGAACGGCAAAGTAAACAAAAACAAGAGGATATTGCATAAAATCCGGCCAGATCACCAGGCGCCCAGAAACACAGGAAAAGTAACAAGCATCCCAACCACGGTTTGATATAGCACGCCAGGCAGAAATCTGGTTCAAAACTTGAACGGCAAAGTAAACAAAAACAAGCCGATATTGCATAAAATCCGGCCAGATCACCAGGCGCCCAGAAACGCAGGAAAAGTAACAAGCATCGCAACCACGCTTTAATATCGCACGCCAGGCGGAGACCTGGTTCAAAACATGAACGGCAAAGTAAACAAAAACGAAACCAGAACTGCAGATATCTGGCCGATATTTCATAAGATCCGGCCAGATCACCAAGCGCCCAGAAACACAGGAAAAGTAACAAGCATCCCAACCACGCTTTAATATCGCACGCCAGGCGGAAACCTGGTTCAAAACTTGAAAGGCAAAGTAAACAAAAACGAAACCAGAACTGCAGATATCTGGCCGATATTGCATAAAATCCGGCCAGATCACCAGGCGCCCAGAAACACATCAAAAGTAACAAGCATCCCAACCACGGTTTGATATAGCACGCCAGGCAGAAATCTGGTTCAAAACTTGAACGGCAAAGTAAACAAAAACAAGCCGATATTGCATAAAATCCGGCCAGATCACCAGGCGCCCAGAAACGCAGGAAAAGTAACAAGCATCGCAACCGCGCTCTAATATCGCACCCCAGGCAGAAATCTGGTTCAAAACTTGAACGGCAAAGTAAACAAAAACAAGCCGATATTGCATAAAATCCGGCCAGATCACCAGGCGCCCAGAAACGCAGGAAAAGTAACAAGCATCCCAACCAAGCTTTGATATAGCACGCCAGGCAAAAATATGGTTTAAAACTTGAACGGCAAAGTAAACAAAAACGAAACCAGAACTGCAGATATCTGGCCGATATTGCATAAAATCCGGCCGGATCACCAGGCGCCCAGAAACACAGGAAAAGTAACAAGCATCCCAACCATGGTTTGATATAGCACGCCAGGCAGAAATCTGGTTCAAAACTTGAACGGCAAAGTAAACAAAAACAAGCCGATATTGCATAAAATCCGGCCAGATCTCCAGGCGCCCAGAAACGCAGGAAAAGTAACAAGAATCCCAACCACGATTTAATATCGCAGCCAGGCAGAAATCTGGTTCAAAACTTGAACGGCAAAGTAAACAAAAACAAGAGGATGTTGCATAAAATCCGACCAGATCACCATACGCCCAGAAACGTAGGAAAAGTAACAAGCATCCCAACCACGCCTTGATATAGCACGCCAGGCAAAAATATGGTTCAAAACTTGAACGGCAAAGTAAACAAAAACGAAACCAGAACTGCAGATATTGCATAAAATCCGGCCAGATCACCAGGCGCCCAGAAACACAGGAAAAGTAACAAGCATCCCAACCACGGTTTGATATAGCACGCCAGGCAGAAATCTGGTTCAAAACATGAACGGCAAAGTAAACGAAAACAAGAGGATGTTGCATAAAATCCGACCAGATCACCAGGCGCCCAGAAACGCAGGAAAAGTAACAAGCATCCCAACCACGATTTAATATCGCAGCCAGGCAGAAATCTGGTTCAAAACTTGAACGGCAAAGTAAACAAAAACAAGAGGATGTTGCATAAAATCCGACCAGATCACCAGGCGCCCAGAAACGCAGGAAAAGTAACAAGCATCCCAACCAAGCTTTGATATAGCACGCCAGGCAAAAATATGGTTCAAAACTTGAACGGCAAAGTAAACAAAAACGAAACCAGAACTGCAGATATCTGGCCGATATTGCATAAAATCCGGCCAGATCACCAGGCGCCCAGAAACACAGGAAAAGTAACAAGCATCCGAACCACGGTTTGATAAAGCACGCCAGGCAGAAATCTGGTTCAAAACTTGAACGGCAAAGTAAACAAAAACAAGAGGATGTTGCATAAAATCCGACCAGATCACCAGGCGCCCAGAAACGCAGGAAAAGTAACAAGCATCCCAACCACGATTTAATATCGCAGCCAGGTAGAAATCTGGTTCAAAACTTGAACGGCAAAGTAAACAAAAACAAGAGGATGTTGCATAAAATCCGACCAGATCACCAGGCGCCCAGAAACGCAGGAAAAGTAACAAGCATCCCAACCACGATTTAATATCGCAGCCAGGCAGAAATCTGGTTCAAAACTTGAACGGCAAAGTAAACAAAAACGAAACCAGAACTGCAGATATCTGGCCGATATTGCATAAAATCCGGCCAGATCACCAGGCGCCCAGAAACACAGGAAAAGTAACAAGCATCCGAACCACGGTTTGATATAGCACGCCAGGCAGAAATCTGGTTCAAAACTTGAACGGCAAAGTAAACGAAAACAAGAGGATGTTGCATAAAATCCGACCAGATCACCAGGCGCCCAGAAACGCAGGAAAAGTAACAAGCATCCCAACCACGATTTAATATCGCAGCCAGGCAGAAATCTGGTTCAAAACTTGAACGGCAAAGTAAACGAAAACAAGAGGATGTTGCATAAAATCCGACCAGATCACCAGGCGCCCAGAAACGCAGGAAAAGTAACAAGCATCCCAACCACGATTTAATATCGCAGCCAGGCAGAAATCTGGTTCAAAACTTGAACGGCAAAGTAAACAAAAACAAGAGGATGTTGCATAAAATCCGACCAGATCACCAGGCGCCCAGAAACGCAGGAAAAGTAACAAGCATCCCAACCACGATTTAATATCGCAGCCAGGCAGAAATCTGGTTCAATATTTGAACGGCAAAGTAAACAAAAACAAGAGGATGTTGCATAAAATCCGACCAGATCACCAGGCGCCCAGAAACGCAGGAAAAGTAACAAGCATCCCAACCACGATTTAATATCGCAGCCAGGCAGAAATCTGGTTCAAAACTTGAACGGCAAAGTAAACAAAAACAAGAGGATGTTGCATAAAATCCGACCAGATCACCAGGCGCCCAGAAACGCAGGAAAAGTAACAAGCATCCCAACCACGATTTAATATCGCAGCCAGGCAGAAATCTGGTTCATTATTTGAACGGCAAAGTAAACAAAAACAAGAGGATGTTGCATAAAATCCGACCAGATCACCAGGCGCCCAGAAACGCAGGAAAAGTAACAAGCATCCCAACCACGATTTAATATCGCAGCCAGGCAGAAATCTGGTTCAAAACTTGAACGGCAAAGTAAACAAAAACAAGAGGATGTTGCATAAAATCCGGCCAGATCACCAAGCGCCCAGAAACACAGGAAAAGTAACAAGCATCCCAACCACGCTTTGATATAGCACGCCAGGCAGAAATCTGGTTCAAAGCTTGAACGGCAAAGTAAACGAAAACAAGAGGATGTTGCATAAAATCCGACCAGATCACCAGGCGCCCAGAAACGCAGGAAAAGTACCAAGCATCGCAACCACGCTTTAATATCGCACGCCAGGCGGAGACCTGGTTCAAAACATGAACGGCAAAGTAAACAAAAACGAAACCAGAACTGCAGATATCTGGCCGATATTGCATAAAGATCACTCGTACGTTACCGGTGGACGATCGATAACGAAAATGAAGTCTTATTCCAGGACATCAATTTGGTCTCAGGATCAAACATTGAAGGACTGACCAGGTTTTTAGATTAACAAACGAGATCGAAAAATTATTCAAAGACACAAAAAAAAAATATATGTTGTATTCTGGAGATCTTAAAATAAAAACAAAGGGTGCTTATATCTTACCTGGAAAAAAAAATTCTTCCGTATAAGATACGAAACGATTAGATACTATTCGTATAGATACGGTGATTTGCATTAAATGCAAATTTACATTATTAAGTGCACCTTTTTCTTTCGATATTCTAATGAAATTTTAGTCAAATCCAAAAATAAGATGTTAAAATGTCTTTGTTTTTTAAAAATAAAAAAAATATGAGAGAATGTTTTTTTAGGAAAACTTTTGTTTTTAAGGTTTTTTCTATGTTTGGACATTTAGTTCAATTATAAAATTTTAAAATTTTATCCATCCTCTTGATACTTAATGGGGAATTCAGATGTCCATGAAGTTAGAACCGACTTATTGGAATTTCAACTTAAAAAAAATTGTGCTAAAATGTGCTTGGTTTGCGCTATCACGTGCCGTATCGCAAAAAAAAAATTTCTTAAAGGATTTAATTTTTATAGGGAGGTCCTTTTTCTCATGTGAAGTTGGCCCTGTGTTTTGATTCGATAGGAACGTTACTCCTCCATTTTTTAGAAATATTAAAACTCCAGCCGCATAACAATTTTAACGTTACGACTGGAAGCAATTTTCGTTAGAATGTCGTGTCGTTTTCGGCGAATGTTTAATTCTTAACCTTCTTTAGAAGATTGATTTATATACACTTAAAGTCGATGTTAACAGCTCATGTGATAATCAACAGGGCTTTACCGTGCGAAATCCGATCTCTTCATAGAAATGTTCTACGCCGTCAAAGCTTATACAATTTTTTGTTCGCCGAAAACGACACGACATTCTTACGAAAATTGCTGCCAGTCGTAACGTTAAAATTGTTATGCGGCTGGAGTTTTAATATTTCTAAAAAATGGAGGAGTAACGTTCCAGGATAAGATGTTTTTTTTTGTTTGATCGAGGAGTCTCTAAATTTATTATTTATGCATTTTTGTTCTATTGCACAGGATTTTGAGAGTTGATCACTTTGTTCTGCAGTATAGATTTTTATAATAAACCTAACTTCAGAAAAAAAATACTTAGTGAGTTGGGTTTTCCTTATTTTATCATTTTCTTTTCGGCACATGGTAGCACATGCCGAGCACATCTAGGCACACTAATTGCTGTTCCTATCGAATCAAAACACAGGGCCAACTTCACATAAGAAAAAGGACCTCCCTATAAAAATTGCATGCTTTAAGAATTTTTTTTTTTTGCGATACGGCACGTGATAGCACAAACCAAGCACATTTTAGCACAATTTTTTTTAAGTTGAAATTCCAATATGTCGGTTCTAACTTCATGGACATACAAAAGCTTGGTAGCAAATGACCTTAACATCTGATCTCAAATAGTTGGAATAAAAAAGTTTCTTCAGCAACATAAATGCTGCCCTTGCTTTTTTTAATCGGATATTAACGTGATCATTATAATACAGGAATTTATCTAAGTAAACTCCAAAATACCACACAACAGTTTTTGATTCGATTCGAAGGCCATTTGAAGATGTTATAACCAAATTTCTGCAATTGCGTCGCAAGTCTGAATTGCCCTGTCCTGCTGGGGTGCGGAACAGTATGGTTTCGCATTAAGAATTGTTTATTTTTAGTTTCCAATCCTCACAGAATTTATTTATAAAAGTTGTCCGAAACAAATGATTTCGAATTATAAGCAAATTTTCGAAATTGTAAGGCATACCTTTGATTTTTGAAAAGTTGTTGATGATGTAAAAAAAAATCATGCTGTTGCCTCTACTCGTGATTGTTGAGATAGTCAGATATAGGATCGTTTCTTGATTGGTGTAAGTATAACTATCTTGAACCGAACATTTCTAAATGCAAGGTTTCGAGAGCTACAAGATCACAAAGTTTTTTAAGCTCCAATTATATATTTTGCGATTATGTTTTGTTAAGGGCAAACACAGTAAATGATCTTGGTTAATTTCAAAGATGTTTATACACTAAAAGCATTGTATTCCTCTCTTTAACTGCCGATTTTGGAGTACTGTTCTGTAGTTATGTCACTTTTTATTTAAACATTATTTCACGCATTGAGAAGATTCAGAAACATTTTACGCGATTTGCTATAAGAAAATTAAGTTGGTCAACTGGTTTGTCTTGATAGAATTAAAGACTCTTGCTTGCTCTTTAATGTTGTTTTAATATCTGATGAAATTGACATTTGCATGAAGTGACTTCTTTTTAAAAAAAATGCTTCATAATGCAACTTGTCACATTAAAAATTTACAAACGTCACAAAATAAAATACTTAAAATGATGCTTAATCTCCCCTGGCATCACTCCACATTAGACGTACATACAAGAGCTAATGTTGAATTGATCTCCTCAAGAATCGGCAAACTAAACGATTTATTTAAGGTCAGATGCGAAATTCCGGATAATCCCCTAATAAACCAATTATATACTTTTTGAGGTCCACCTTATAAAGCAATATTAATTTAGTTTACTTTTTGTTTTTTTTCTCTATATATTTTTTCTTCTTCCATGTGAATTTATTCATTTAATTTATATATGTATGTATTAATGAATGTATTTTTATATTTATTTATGTATTTTTATTTATTTATCTATTTATTTATTTATTTATTTATTTATTATTAATATATTTATTTATTTTTATATTTATTTCTATATTTCTATTTATTTTTTTTTTATTTATTTTTTATATATATATTTATTTATTTATTTTTATATTTATTTCTATATTTTTTTTATTTATATATTCATCTATTTATATATTTATTTGAAATACTTTTCTATTTATTTATTTATTTATTGTTCAATAATCTATTTGCATATAACAATTAATGTGCCACGGCAATTTGATAGATAAAAGACTGAATATAAGAATAATTAAGCTATCTTATTCAGCTTTGCAATACCTCTGTAAATGCGTGTAAATACGAAAGTATATATGCTCATAAACATAGATACTATTTTATATACACATGTATGTACAAGTATGGATACAATTTTTTTTTTGTTTTTGGTCTTTAAGTTTGAGGTTTTTTTTGTCATTATTTTCCTCAATATATGTTTTTTGTTTCTCTACTCTGAGACTTAAATTTTATTTAAAAATATGTTTAACTAATTCCCAGTAGAAAGATTCAATTAATATCAAACCTCTGTATACCTATTTGTGTAAATTGTGCGATAACACATTGTAACTTATTAACGAAATAAATGCAAATAATCTCTTTTGTCACCAGAAGATTTTTGTTAATCCATTGGTGAAAAATAATGAAATGAAAAAAATTCTACTCAAGTTGTTTTATTAAATGATTTTTGAGAAATATAATTTTAAATTCAAAATTTTGAAAAAAGTATACATGTCTTCAATTTGAATTTTAACATAAGAATTGCATTTTTTTTTCTATATTCAACGCACTTATTAATGCACATTGAAAGGTACTTTGTCCTACGAAAAAACTTGTTTGGGCCTTATTGAAACTAACAATGCTACTTCAAAATTACTTTTAAATATTTCACATGCTTTTTTATTATTTTACTAAAGAAAAACCGCTGCAGTTAAATTAGTTTCTCCATTTTTTGTGTAAATAAATTAAAGTTTTATCCCTTTTCACTTATGAATGAACATTATTTTGTATTATTATTATTTTATTATTATTATTATGTTATTACTATTTTCGTGTTTGCAACTGTTTATCATTTTTGATATGTTAATATTTTATTATTTTACTTTTATTGAATTTAAAAACGTTTTCCTACTAAGTTTCTCTTGTTCTAAACATTTTCTTATTTAAAAACGAAAATCTTGAAGTAGTGATAGTTGAAAAAACAAAGTTCGGTTGCGTCGCAGGACATTTAATAAAAATTGAATTAGTTTGTAAATCCAGTAAGAAATTTAAGAATACAAAAGCAATGATTATGGCTATAAGCCAAGATGATTAAAATTTAATGAAATATTTATTTTTCGTCATTTTATTTAATTCTTATTTACGTGATTGCTTAACAAACTGTAAGATTTAAAATCTTATAAGGAAGTTTTAAGCTAATTTTACAAAGTAGAGCTATAGTTATACTATATATACCAAATAGTAGATTTGACATAATTAAGAAATAAAATACATTTAAAAATTTCCTTGAAATAAGATTTTAAGGCCTTTTTAATACTTGTTGCGTTTTGGTTTTCGTTAATGTTCCGTGGCAAAGAGTTCCAAAGACGGACGGAATTAATAAAAAATTGACGCTCAGATGTTAAGAATGCATAGCGAGGGACAATTGGTTGACGAGATCTATGCAAGGTTACAGATCTTATCCTGTCAAAACAGTACTGTGGTTGACGAGAAAAGAGTATATCGGAAAGCAAGATCAGACTTCGATAGTCGAGATATTTATCAAGAGGCATACCCAAGAGGCACATGGTTAAACTAGATATGCTGTCATATCATCGAAGACTGTAGACATACCGAATCGTTGAATTAAATGCAACGTTAAGTTTATGCTTGCTAATGTAATTGGAATAACAGAAGATCTCGCAATCATATAATAGGATAGGAATGACCAACGTCTTTGCAAGAAGCAAGCGGGTTTTTAACGGTGTAAAAGACTGAGTTACCCGTAAGGAATGAAGTAAGTCATAAACTTTGCCGACGAGTCCATAAACATAGTTATCCCAGGTAAAAAAGCGGTTGAAAGTAACTCCGAGGATTTTTGCGGTTTCAACGTATTCATTATGCGCATTATTCAATACAATACTTGTCATATACGAAAGATCTTGAGATTTTCTAGATATGACAAGACATTTCGATTTTTAAGGGTTTTAGCAGAGATCATTTGACTTAGACCATTTATCCATATTCACTTAATCCTCATTGACAGAAAAGACTCTATGCTCATTAAGGCCAAGAGGGCAACTGAAGTATAACTGTACGTCGCCCGAGTACATATTGATAGAACAGTTCGTTATCGAAGCCGAAAGTTCGTTAGCATATAGTACACCGAAAATAATAGAGGGCCAAGAATGGAACCCTGAGGTACACCAGTGGCGTTTTGCAGAAAATTAGATAGACATTGTCCCCTAACAATTTAATACATTCAGTCGATCTTTCCAAATCCAGGATACCGTTAGAAATCATCACTTCGCTTTCATCTTCAAATTTCTCGCTCCGAATGTGTTCCTTCCGAGGAAAGAGGTAGAAGTCACTAGAAGCAGGAGCTGGTGAATAGGGCGGATGTTAAGGCAATTCGGATCCTGTTTCTTGAATTGCATCCTTGTGAACCGATGCGTTGACTAAATGAAAGAGCACTCCGATGCGCAGTTTGCCGCGTCTGATATTTTTACTCCTTTTTCTAAATATTCCGCCATAATAGCTCCTTCAGCATCCAAAAAAAAAAAAACTGACACCATAACCTTCTCCGTTGAATTCGACACTTTGAATTTCTTCGGCGTTGGTGAAGAGGGTCGCTTTCAGGCAATCGATTGCTGTTTGGTTTCTGGATCAAAATGGTGGATCCAGGTCTCGTCCATGGACAAAACATTTTCCTGATCTGACTTGAACTTTTCAAGATTCACCCTCGAGTTCTACACTTGTTTCTTCTTTTGGTCATCGGTTAACATTCTCCGCACCCAACGCACAGTGAATTTCTTCATATTTAGTTCGTTGTCAAGGATTCTTTGAACACCATCATATGAGATCCCTGAGATCTCAGCTAGATGCCTAATGGTCACTCTTTGAAACTATTTTTTATAAATTTTATGCGAACTGGAAATAGCCGATTATCCTTTCTTTTGGATACCCCTTGTTGTTTAACTTAATAAGCGTTTAAGCGTTTTATAAGCTAGTTTTACAAATATTGAGAAAAAGGATCGCCTTTGCGAGGAAAGGCGAAATTTAGAACGACCTTAAGGAATGCTAGATTTTTAGTAATATAGTTGGGAACCGAGGCAACGTTATTCGAGACATTACAGTAGATTTATGTTGATTAAGGGAAATAAAAAGAATAGGAAATTAGGTAAAGTATACTTTAAATATAAATTAAATTATTGTTGATGGAAATGAAGGACCTTTTTACCAAGAGAGAGAGAGAGCAAATGAGCCGGCTAACTCACAATTATCCTTCGTGGCCCTTTGCTCCTAATTGCCAAAGTGTAATCCCATTTCATAATTACTGATTCATTTACAGCCTTTGTACGTGCGTTCAGGAAGAAAAAAAATAATTCAATGAACACACGCCAGGACGAGAAGTGAATAAACAACTTCACGGAACATGGCCATCCTCATTCGACAATGCAGAGGTATTTCCTAAGAAAGCAATCCCCTGAGGTTGAGGATAACTCCTCCTTAATCTATCTTGGAATATAAAAACGTAGCCGCGGCATCACAAATGCCAGAGGCATACACAATGTGCAGAACTGCTAAATTTAACAGCAGGTTAGCGACACATTTGGAATTTTTTCGCTAATTTAACATTCCCTCATATTTTGTTTTTTTTTTACAATAAGCTTTTGTTTTTAAGTTAACAAAGCAAAAAAACTGCGTTCGAGTTTAATGAAGTGTATAAAATTTCGGATATTTTCCACCAAGGACGTGTGTATACGAACAGAGCAGAGCCTTAAAAATTCACCAAAATTATTCATAAATATTGTTTAGATTCATTTAGGCAATTGTAATTAGAGTGCTTATGTGAGTTGTGTGCGTGTGTATAATGAGGGTTGAAAAGGACAGAAGCTAAGGTATTGTGGGGTGTATTTAATTTACCGGCTACGAGGGGTTTTCAGAGAATTGTAAACATCTTAATGCCACATTATCTTTCGTCAATTAAAGAGAAACCCGAGCACCATTGAAGCTGTTTATGCCGCTGGTAAAGGTTTACACCAAAGGGCGTATTCATCTGTTTGTGTGCACAAAATATTACAAGCTTGAGAACATACCTTAAGCATTTGCAATTGAATGGTGTTGCGGCGTGCGTTGGCGGTCGTTGGCAGCAGCAGGTAACATTTGTCGTGTTCCTGATAAGGATTCCTATTAATGTCTTGGAGCTACAATGTATGAGGATATTTCGTTTTAGGTTTCCAAAGGCTGTAAAGTGTCGGAGTGAAAAGTAAGGATGTGGAGTAGGAAGTGACACGAATTTGTCAATTTTGAAGATGTTTTAATGATGGTAAATAAAAGAACAAGACGACAACATTGTGCGACGGAAAGTATGCCAGAGGAGGGTTTTTTTTTGTGACAGTAACAATAACCACCCATTATTCTTGTTAGTACAGTCAACTCCGTTTATAAGAAATATTAAAAAATAAAATTTAACATGCTCACAATCCACAGAGAATGGTGTTTGGAGTCACAAGAATAAGCCACGAAAAATTTGACTTTGAATAAATACGGACCAATGATTCGCCGGACCATGAACCACCCCAAACAGATGCACTACCAGCTGTTCCATTCCACGTTGTTCGGAAGTGAGTCTTTCTTTGATAAATCCGAGCATGATTTTACTGTGATATTTGAGCTATTAAAAAAAGAACACTGCAAACCCAAATAGCAACAAATTTTTTTTGCATGTGGAAAACAGAAAGTATTCGCAAATTACCCGGGTCTGTAAAGCGGGTTCGACTGTACCTGGAATCTTGGCAATTTTGAAAATGTGAAGTGTTCAACATTGAGCCATGTTCAGTTTGATTTATATTTAGAACAAAATAAAACGCAAAAAAAAAGTCATTTGAAATATGTTAGAAGTTCTTCCTTAATTCAAGTTATTTGCTGCGAAAAGGACATTTTCCAAACAACTTTCAGGAAAGCTATCTACTGTCAATCTTACAATTCTTATGTAAGTCTTGCATTTTTCGAGAAATGAACACGGGACGGGTTTCATAACATGACACAGGTTGCTATGGACAATTCCACGGATTCAGGAACGATTCCTAATTTAACTCCAAGCCAATGAAAGAAAAACTTTTGTAATTCGACACACGTGTCGCTGTTTGGAGTATTTTCTTGTAACACGAATGACATCATTCAGTAGAATATGGAGGCATAATATGGACATATTTTTCCAGCAAAACTCTTGTGTTATTAGTTTATCAGGGACTGCGAAAGTATGAGAGTTTTTTGTCTCTTAAGGGCCTCAGTCGGATTCTATGTCCTTAATTATAATTAAAGTTATCTGCGCAAATTCTCAAGTCTCCCTAATAAACTTAAACAAAATAGTTTTGAAGGCCACCATGAGTTCATGGATTCCATTTTTCATCTGACCGGGTCATTAAGTTCTCTGTGAATTGTTTTTATCTGAAATCACATATCCGGTCATTAAGGAGTTAGTAGAAAAGTTCCTTGCGAACAGGAATCACGTGACCATGAACGTTATTACACGAACATGTCTGAAGTCAAATTGAATCTGAACATAAAGTTAATAAACGTTTGGCCTGCGGTGGCGGCAATTGTGGTGGAATTTTTCGCAAGTTAATTGAGGTTAGAATGTTATTTTGTACGGTGCGTGAATTGCCGTGTTGATCAAAATTTGAAACACCGATCAATCTGTTTTTAATCGTAGGTTGTGCTAAAGTTTATCTATGGATAACCTGCTTCATTCATTTTCCTCAATTTTAAAAATTTCATATAAAGATTACGCAACCAGGGTTTTAAGATATTGTAAGAACCCTCACCATCCAGGTGATTTTGGAGACCATTAATACGTGGTCTTTTGACCTCATATTGAAAATGGTCGCTAAGACCTGCGAGTTGCTATAATTGAATTTCATTGGGAATGCGACCAAGTGCGAGTTGGACACGCAGAGGAAGGGTTCCGTACCACCGTTCCATATGCACGGATGCGACGAATAACTTACATCAAAGGCATGAACAAAAAACGGGCGGGATGTTTATCTCCTCTCTCTCCATTCAGGTGGGACGGGCAATTTTCTGAATTTCAATGCAAATTTTTTTAATTGGTAACCAAATCCTTGAAATCGGGTGCCAAAACGTGTCTTAGTTTTTGAGAAATTATAAAACAATAAAAAATTTTAAAAGAAAACCTTTTTTTTGGGTTTTCTAAGTTTTGAATTTTATGGTGCCGTGGCTCAGTGGTAAATGCGTCTGCTCCTGAGCGTGGAGAGCCGGGTTCAAATCCGGGTAAGAACATCTGTCATTTTTCACTGTTCCACCTCTCGCGAGTGACTGACAATCACGCCAATGAGTATAATCTGTCAAGAAAAAACTTCTGAGGCCGTTCGGAGTCGGCAATAAATTGTAGGTACAACCCCCGCCACTTGCGAAAAATTTAAGACGCACACACAAATAGTGAAGCTAGTCCCTGGCCCTCAACGGAACTGTTGTGCCACCAATTTATTTTTTTTAAGTTTTGAATTTAAGGTTAATTATTAAAAAAACTTTTTTTATTTCGTTCTAGCATCAATCTTTTGAGCAAATAATAAAATAATAGGCTTGATTAATTGAATTTTACCCTTTTTTCGCGCACTTGACCTTTCTACTCGTTAAAACCAATAAAGAAAGATTTTCAATATTTCAACCTGAAAACCGAAATATAATTTACCTAAACATTCATAAATGTGCAAGGACATTGTTTCGGAAACTCATTTCAATTTTGCATGTCAAAGCGTCAGTATAAAACGACAGCGACCCTAAGTAACTCCCGCGTAAAATTGACAGAAATGCACTTCGACTATCGCTAAGCGGATATTTTCAGTCGTGGAGCACTGAAATATTGTACGCAGAAAATTATACAAATAGGAGATGTATCCTACCTTACTTGTTTTGAGGTCTGCACAATCGTCTCCGGGAACATGGGGTGCTGGAGTATCGAAGGGTGCTGGATCAACAAACTTAGAGGAACGTTGGATATGGTACGACGTTATCACTCACTAAGCACTAGGAAGATAGATGAAATTTAAAAAAAATGTGGAAATAAGCTCATTTCAGAATTGACGTATAAGTCCAAACGTAAAAAACACAAAAAACGTGTTTTTCTGAGAAAAAAGTACATTTGTCGGTCTGATTTCTCAAAAACAGCCGTTGACAGCCGTTTTTTAAGAGCATCGAGCGTCGGAAAATAAAAATGAATTAACTAGTGCTAAATTCAATTTCAGATTTCATTTTCATTTTACAAAATTTTGACTTCAAAAAATTTACTTATGTATTGGGTTGGCAACTAAGTAATTACCGATTTCACTCATAGATGGTTGGTCATCAGTTGAATTTTTAGGTTTGCTGATGCAATCAGCAATTTTTGGTTGGCTTCTGTTGAAAAATGGAAAATCAAAACGAACATTTACATCATATTTTGCTTTTTTTATTTCCGGAAAGGAAAAAAACGCATCGCAAGCTCACACAAAGTTATGTACTGTTTATGGTACCGAGGCTTTCAAAGAACGGCAGTTTAAAATTAGTTTGCCAAATTTCGTTCTGGTGATTTTTTACTCAAAGCTGATCGTCCAGTTGAAGTTGATGACGACCAAATCAAAGCAATATTCGATTCGAATCGTCACAGTACAACACTTGAGATTGCAGAGAAGCTATTCATGCATCACATACATGCATTGAAAATCGCTTAAAACAACTTTGCTATGTTCGAAAACTCGATATATGGGTTCCTCATGAACTGAAAGAAAATCATTTGATACGATTTGTTAAAGAAACGTAATGAAAATGATTCATTCTTAAAACGATTGATAAATGGGTTGCTTACAACAATGTCAATCGGAAAAGATCGTGGAGCAAGCCAGGTTAACCTGCTCAAACAACATCGAGAGCTGATATTCATCAAAAGAAAGTTATGTTATCAGTTTGGTGGGATTACAAAGGACCCGTCCGATCCGAACGATCATTTCAGATGTCCACATAGAACAACTAACAAAATTGAACAATGCAGTTGAAGAAAAGCGGCCCGAATTGACAAATCGAAAAGGTGTTGTATTCCGTAATGACAATTCAAGGCCACACACATCTTTGGTCACTCGGGAAAAATTATTGGAGCTTGGTTGGGGTGTTTTGCCACATCCATCATATAGTCTTGACCTTGCACCATCTGATTACTTTTTATTTCGATCTTTGCAAAACTCCTTGAATGGTAAAAATTTCAATAATAACGATGATGTTAAATCGTACCTGGTTCAGTTTTTTGCTGATAAAAACCAGAAGTTTCATGAACGTGGAAATATGATTTTGCCTGAAAGATGGCAAAAGGGTCATTGCTCAAAATGGGCCACACATTACAGAATAAAGTTATTTCGTTCCATGAAAAAATTGTCTTTTATTTTTTAAAAAAATCCGCAATTACTTAGTTGCCAACCTTATATTTTTGTTTTTCCATTTTACGTGAAGTGTTCAAAAATTACCCCTCCCGTCTTAACGGAGAAGATAGACCCCCATTCGATTATTGTCTTGTCTGGAACTAACCTCTTCGCTTCAGCCTTTTGACGCATCATATGCAAATCATCCTGTATATATTTTAATTCTAGATTTCTCATTTTTAAGAACACGATTTTTGTAAAGGGATCTTCCTGTTTTTTAAACAACAACCTTTGGTTCAAGTGATATCTAACATCATTGTTATTATTTTTTGTTTGGACTAAAATGACGATATGGAAGGTCTTCGGAAACTAATGCGAACTAAAACTTATTTAAGTTCCATTTGAAATAGGATCTGAATGGTATTCTGAGATGCTTTCTTCTTCGATGGCAAATTGGCAAAACCATAACGTACGCTATAAATGATAAGTCTTTATTTATGTAAAATAGTTCAAAGTTTTTTGTCTGGTCGTTGCTTCAAAGTCTTTGTCAATAGTGCGTTATCTAGTCTTATTTATTTCAAACTGGGAGTTCCTCAAGGCTTTGTTTTAGGACCTCCTTTGTACAATCTATTCGCATCTGACTTTCCGAGTCTGAGTGAATGTGAGGCGGCTTTTTTTGCAGATGACATCGCTTTATTTTCATCTCATAAGTTTCCTCAAAACGTTGAGACAAATTGAAAGGTTGCGATGAAAATTATCGAAAGCTACAACAACAAATGGAAAATTAAGCTGAACGGTACTAAAACGCAAGCCATTTTTTTTACCAGAAAAAGAAGTCCTTGCCTCCTCCCGAACAGCAGCATACAAATCTGTGGAGCCGTAGTACAGTGGAGCAACTGTGTGAAATATTTAGGAATTAATCTTGACACAAAACTTACGTTTAGTGAACATCTCTCTAAGACCATTCACAAAGTTAGAATAGCAACAAAAATGTTATACCCATTTGCTAACAGGAAATCTACGCTAACAAATGAAAATAAAATCATATTACATAAAGTCATTTTCCAATCGACACTTCTTTACGGTTGCCAAGTATGGGGTAGTTGTGCACAGTGTCACATCAAAAAATTACAAGTGTCACAAAACAAACTACTTAAAATGATGCTTAACCTTCCCTGGCATCACCCACGTGCATCCTGCATAAAAGAGAATGTTGAAATGATATCTATAAGAATACAAAAACTTACACAGGATTTATCAATAAATGTGCTTTTGTAGAAAATACTTTTATATCGATTTTGTGCTCTTAAAAATATTTTTGTCCGTTTTTAAATTAATTAATTAATTATTCATCTATTCAGTCACTTTTATGACTTATTTATTCGTTTATTAAATATTATACTATTAATTCTTCTTTTATTTATTTATTTAATTTATTAATTTATATATATTTATTAATTTGTTTATTAATTTATTAAATTATTTATTTTTTATTTTATTTCTTTATTTATTTATTACTAACTTAATTATTTATTAATTTATTCATTTTATTTTCTATTTATTTATCTATTTAATTTATTATAATATCGATGTCAACAATCGTTCAATATTATTGTTATTCATATCATTCCTGTATCTAGTCATTTACAACTTTTTTTAGAACTATTCAGTGAAGGTTTTTTTCGAATTTTCCTTCGTGATATACTCTGTTCATATCAAAATTCAACTTCATCAATATACTATAAATAAATGTTTCAGTAGCAAGATAGCTTAATATCGAATCTCTGTAATGTAAAATGTGTGGTAACCCCAATATTGTAAATTAGTTTCGAAATAAAGATATCTATCTATAACGGACGCTATTGCATCTGCTCTACAACAGATTTTATTCAACAATCAAAAAAATTATACACAAGAGAAGGCATCACAGTTCTTCGTTTAGGCACCTTGGATATTTTTGTCGTACAAACGCCTCTTTTCACGAAGAGCGGTACCATACACACATTCGGCAGATGGATTTTTGTTTATGTGCAAAACAACAATTATAAACTGAGTTAAATTTAATAAACAAAATTTTTCTTAAAAAAAGAAAAAAACGGTTTGTCCAACTCAACAATTGTGAAGCTCTTAACTTTATCTCGCATAAATTTTTAATTAAGTTCTTCAAAACTATTCAATATGAAATACTTTTCATAATTGTCCAATAACTTCTGCCATGACTTTGGCACTGTCTGACGTTTTTCTCGTCAAGAAATTCCGATTTCGTTTTATTGAAAGGCAATTGTCAATCAAACTTTGCAAGTGCCCCTAGTTATCCTCTTGTTCAGCTTAATGCAAAAAGTTTGCCAGCCATCGACAAGCTAGAATGGTTTCTTTTTCATTTCGAAATTTCTTTTCGTTCGCTTTTTTCGAGTTTCCCGGTGCAGGAATTTAATATGTTACCCCCGACTTGACTATGGATTCTTTACAAAAAAAAAGAAAATTCTTTAAAAAAGTTCAATGAAAATATTAACAATTCCTGAACTTTTCCCAAACAGAAAACGAAAAAAAGGAACTGAAGGACTCTTCCTTGACCCTCCCAGTATTCGGAATTCCCCGAAAAACTTGAGTTCCATCAACAATTTGATATAACACAACTGAATATGACTCGTTCCATGATGGTTTAATATTCGAAGAAGCCTTTTCAATCTGGAACGTAAACATAAGTATGTGTCAACATGCCAGCGGACGGGATTATAGGCCAAGGCCAACTTGAGTTGGTATTTCAATTTTCGTTATGGAGTACTCATGGAAAGTACCCTACTAGTCCATATACGAAAGGCATAATACTATCTGGTATCAAAACAACCATAAAGCTTAATGTTGCCAGATAATAGTTCCGACAATCTCTGAAATGGAACAAAAATAAAATCATAAATAAGCACAGTAACTTCAAAGGAACCCTTAACAGTAGCAAAACGACTTGTCTATGTGAAGACAGGATGCCGGCATTACAAGAGTAGGTAGCCATTGCCTCTAATTATCCAATATGGCATAAAAAAAAGTAAAGCAGTACCAAGTGGACATTAATGCCGCAAGGGTATACAGGGTGAGATGACTTTAAGGGGTTGTTTCAAGGTCAATTTCGACAAAAGAGACTTAAAGAATCAACCGATTGTTTTGATTAAGCTTTTTATTTAGGATAAAACTGAAATGTATTTTGGTTTCGATTGCTCTGTGGGTGGAGTCCAAATAGGGACGAGGGATGCATTTATTTGCCTTCGTTCAATTCACAGTATTTTATTCGCTGATATACCTGCAAGCGCAATTTTCTGTTCATAAAAAATGTCATCAACAGTCTGTTATGACTTTACAGCAGAGCCAGCTAATAACAGATCATGAACATAAGCTATTATTTTGACGGCGCGAAATTGGGGCTCGAGGTTTCAAAGTCGATTAATTCATCGGCGTCTTAAGTGATAGCATCGTTAATTTAATTCCAGTGGTAAACGAAGAATGAACAAGATACGGAACCAAGAAAAAAGTTCAAGAGTTACTCTTTAATTCGAACCTGGGACTAATTAATTGACCCAATCGAAAGGTAGGCCTAAGAGCCAATTGCTCGATTTTCAATCTTTTCGAAAAACTTATAAGAGGATCTGCCCAAAAGTGAAGATTATATTTCGGCTTGAGTTGGACATACATACTTTGGTCTATTCGAATATAATTGTACCTATATACATAAATTTCGAGGACCATATATAGACAAATATTTTGCTCACATGTTCTTACAGTCCAAAAGTAATCCGCAGACACGTTGGGAAGTCACTAAAGGCGTTGAAAACTTCCCCGAATTCTCCTACTTAAAATATGGAAGATAGTGCTCTTGCACGATAAACAAAGACAGCTTACGATCAATGAAAGTTGTGGGTAAAATTAGCCTTATATTGACTAAAATAAGGCAGCCAGTTTAAGTCAGACTCGGATAGAATATTACAAACTAATCTCTACAAAGGCGATCGCGCCTTGACTTAAGAAATTTATTGTGTTCGCCGGCTTAAATATGTATAAGAATATTTGATACATTTTTCACCAGCCCACCTTTCAAGACTGATTGTATACTTGAACACTTCTGAGGATGTTGGCTCCCAAAAACGATATTACACCAGAGCGGCACGGAATTCTCTTCACATTGCGTTTTCATTGATTAAGCACTGTTTGATTTCAAAGTTCAAACCTGCGATTATAGTCGTCTTAATAGTTCGAATTAGCTTTGTAGGCGCTTACTTTATTTTTCTGTCAAGAGAGCTCATAGTGAGCAGTGAAATAATTTCCTTCGGACAATGGCATGGCATTTTTCGATAATTTTAAAATATTCACGGCTTTAAAATCGAAATGCAAATAAGAAACACAATTTGTTACGCCAGTCTGAGTTATAAAAATGTCTTTTTTGGTTTAACTTAAACTGACTCTTAATATAAATTTTAAATGACAACATTCACAAGGACCAAAAACTTTCACAACTCTGATTATTTCATTGTTTTGTATTTTTTAGCTTGAAAGAGTGTCTACGTTTATGAATTATAGAGTGCCTTTTGAGTAAAGACTAAGCTCGTTTAAGGATGATCACTCGAATGCGTCCGATGGTCTAAAGACTTTAACAACATATCCTTTACTTGTCTTAACTGCTTATAAATACTTTGACATGCCATATGAAAATAAAAAAAAATAACCAAGCTCCGGGATACGACCTAATAACTGGAGAAATTTTGAAGGAACTATCGTAAAAAGCGTGATTCGAGTCTTTGAGAATTTCATATTTTCCAATGCAACGAAAGTTTATGAAGTCACAATGGTTCGAAAATGGGGAGAAGTTCAAACGACAGAAAATCATATAGACCAATTTCGCTCCTGCAGATAACCTTTGCTAAGACGATTGAAAATTTCGGAACTGAAGTAAGACGCTTGATGCCGGTCCAATAGTTTGGTTTTTGAGTCAAGCATTCCACAAGTGATCGAAAAGCCCATGGAAGTGAAAAAGCTATGCTGTAATGCATTTCTCGACGGATCGCAAGCCTTCGACGAGGTATGGCACGAAGGACTTCAGTATAAACTAAGACTAAGACCGGAGAAATTGTTTAAGATATTAGAAAGTTAACTTGCAAGCAGACTTTCCCCTGTTAGATACGGAACTGACTACTTACAATTCAAAGCAACTCCCGCCGATGTTCCCCAAAGGAAGTGTTCGGGGTCCGATTCTATTCTTGCCTTATACGAATGCCATACTCTAAAATGCAGAGACAGTCTTAGCCACGATTGCGGACGACACGGCTGTCCTGTCATTGGGTGAAACGAAAACTCCAGCGAGCTCAAGACCAAATCATCACAGAAGCGTAGAGAAGAAGAATGTACCTCTGTTTCTCAATTCGACAGAAAATCCCGTATGCAAGAGAGGTGAAATATTAAGGAATAAGTGGAAGTCACACGGGCGCGACGAGCTCGAAATCAGACTTAGAGAAATTTACTGCCTCGAGGAAGATGTTGAAAACTGAACTTTAATAACAAGCTGCTATAATCTTCTTGTACATTTGTGATTGCTCCATGGTATATAAGAAAAGAATCCAAGTGAGAGTTGACTTTCACACGAAGGGTTCCGCGCCTACGCAACACTAATGTTAGATTTCTCAAAGCATCGCCCACAAATATGCAAGACTAGCCAGACAGAGTAGAAGCTCGAGATTTACACAGAACAAGACAAAGAACGGTTTAATAAGAACAAGAACATCAAGATGGGAAATTGAAAATTTTTAAAACGATCGCAAGATTAAAAAGTTATTTCATGAAGACTTACTGTAGAAATGTGTGAATCAAAGATTCGGCCATTTTTTTTTTTGGCAAATTCATGCGAGGAATTCACCTTCAAACTGAGTGAAAATTCGTTTAGAACTCGTTGATGAATGTCGAAGTGGTAAGGAAAACTGAGAAAATGTAACATATCACACTTTGAGATTTTTCTACGGAAATATTAAAGACAAGTGTAGCATGTGATTCTGGAGCGTGTTTAAGTTATAGTTGTCAATTTATACAAAAAATTGCTCTAAGGAAGGGATTCGAAAATATTGAAAATTAGAAAAAATGTATTTAAAACATTGAATAATGCAACCCTCTATTTTGAGTGATTTATTGAAATACTGGGACAAACAGAACTCAATCACACATAAAAATTTTTTAATAATTTATTTTTTGAAAATAACATTGTAATCAATTTTTGGGATTGAGATTGTTATATAGTGGGTAGAAAACTATATAACATTCAATTCGCTCTAACTCCGCTACAATTTGAGCTCGTAGCGTAAAGAATAGAACGCAAAGCAATTATTTACTTACTTACACTTTTTTTTTTAAACGGAAAGAATAAAAATATACTGCATAGTTTTGGAAAGATTCGTTGTTCAGCGAACCGCTGTACTTGACTGACGGACATCACGCAATAGACCGCTATCATTCGCCACTGCACCGAATGCAGTTTTAGTGCAATCACACGATGTCACGCCGTCCGATCGTCCGTTCCATCGTTGCGCACTTTTGTTGTTGCGTAGGTTACCCTTCACAAGTGAGTCGAACAAGCTTTTACACTCTGTTGGATGGATGAAATGATTGCATACTTTAAAAAGTTGTTAAGTTGCTACACGAAACTATTTGTCTACTGCTAGGCGTTAAATTTAGTTGCGATTTCATGAAAAACTTTCTTTGTATGGTGATCCCTATTTATTTAAAATTTTATATCATTGAAAATTGCAAGTGTCTCTCCGCAGTGGAGGCTTAGTAAAAGGGTTCATTTAGAGCCTTTGGGAACGGAACCCTAAAAAGTGTCATTCTCAGAACATTGGAAATTTCCTACGTGATCATTGACAAAATAATCCGAACTTTGGATGAGACTAACCTTGTGCGACCAAGAATGTTCGTCTAAGCATCGTGAA
Source organism: Orthonevra nobilis (assembly GCA_963555765.1). NCBI lineage: Eukaryota > Metazoa > Arthropoda > Insecta > Diptera > Syrphidae > Orthonevra > Orthonevra nobilis. The sequence continues at coordinate 58,321,810 of OY743224.1, forward strand.
GACACCGCATTTAATGGCGCTACTAGTAGGTGCCTTCGCTGGAGAGCAACCTTCCAAGCGCTATAACCAACAGAAGATTAAACAAGCTTTGAAAAGATTTACTGACAGAACAGTATCAAATAACGCAACTAACCATGGTAACTGGAGAATGGGAAAGCCCCATAAGGAAGAAGGAAGGAAGCCAATTCGCCAAAATAGGAGATCACAGAAACCATATATAGGATTGCTGATCGCAGTCGAAGACCTGGAAAAACCAGAGAGGTGTAATTTCACGACACTCAGGAACAAAATCTAATAAGTCATCCTGGACGATATAGGAGGAGGTAATGCACCGGCCTTTGGCGACATCAGGAGATCTTCTAAGCTGTATGAAAACGTTTGACTTACGCTGATTGATGTATACATGCAGCAGCTGACCAGGAGGGTATTTAAGACACTCGAAGAGCACTCAAATCAAGAGATCAGTCAGCAGTCGCAATAGAAGAATTATTGGGGGACCACCATTTCACGCTGGTGGAACGACTGGAAGCTAAGTAGAACATGTGCAAAAAACTGAGTGGCTGTTTCGCCAACACAAGGCACCAAGGACCTTATGCAGAAGTTGTGATGGTTTGCGAAGCGGGATTCGAATTGCTCCACCTTCAATGTTTTTCTCCAGATTTGGCTCCAAGTGATGACGTTTCCTTTTTCAGTTTAAGGAGCAGCAGAAGAAGCAAATTTACTTACACAGGACCATCAAGTAAGTTCAGTACATTCGGCTTCGGCTTGATTAAAATCATATCGACCCCGTCGTCTTTCCAAACATTAGGGCAGGGATACTTAAACCCCCGGTCTTCTCCATCTACGAACACGATTAAACGTAGTTCAATCTTTCAAGTTAGGGGCGAGGCTACAAGACAACAAGTCATACAATTTTGTTTCCTCCGAACGAAAACAAAATAAATCAGTTCCAAGAAATACGAGCCGACCACTTCTTGGTAGTGTTTGTTTTTGTTGGAAGAAAATTTGAAGTAAATCCATAGAGAACAAGGCTCCAAGGCAACAGAGTATTAACACAACAATGTTTTATAATCCTTTAGTTTTGTATTCCTTGGAAAGGATTAAAATTGTTTGAATTGGAGTACTTCTTCGTAACGAACCACATCCGATTACGTGTGTATTTTATGCGATGCAGGATGCCAAGGAAACTTTTCCCGTTTCATTGTTATTCATACAATGGCGATATGAGCACAAAGGACATGGCACCAAACACGTAAATTATAAAAATGCTATAGAAATGGGATATTTACTTAAGGGAATCGGTGCGAGGAGAAGATTTATTCTTTTTTTTTCAAAAGTTTAGATCTTTAGAGGTCGAAAATAAGGGACAAACAAACCTTGCATGTCCCAAAAAGGACCTTCCATTCTTATTTGATTATTTAAATGGATTCTGTTATATATGGTCACATTGTAAAGGGATGCAAGAAAAAAAGGGACTAAAGGCTGGAACGAAAGATTTACTGATTGATTGAATGGATTCAAAGGATTCAGTATGTTGGTGGCTTAGGCAGTGATCAATTAAGTGTTGGAAATCAACATCAACGAAGAGCGAATCCCTAAGCTCTGTTAATGACACAGGGGAATGGATTTGAAACACTATCGATTGCTGGTGTTTATCCAACTTAAAGGACGACAAAGAGTAAATAATTGCTCACTTCATTGTCAGATTATTTGGTGTGAATGCTTTGTAGGCAATTTATTTTTATTCAGCTAAAAGGACCATATAAGCTTCTAGATGTAAAAGAGGGTAATAAAAACGAAAGTAGTTTCAAAAGTTATTGTCTTTGTAAGAAGGACATTTGTGCTATATCTCAATAAATTTAAGGCTTGTGGCACTACGAAAATCTTCGAACAGGCTCCACATCCTCTAATCTTTGGGAAAAAACAAGCTATCGCTAGTCCTGAAAGCATCGAGGTGCAATGTGGTAAGCAGCTGAGATCTCCTGCAAAACGGAACGCTCAAAATGAACAATTGGATGGACAAGTGTATTTTGCTTTTAACCCATATAAGAGATAGTTTATAAGAGATGTAAGCACAAAGTATTTGGGCCTTATATGAAATAGGAAATAAAGTTCAAATAAAGTCTAAAGCATTTTGCATTCGTTCCTTCTGGCTCGACCCAAGGAAATTTCAAATGAAACCTTTTGAAGCGGACTAGGTTTCGATACCAGAAAATTCATTCAGGTAAAAGAGCTCAGAGAGATTATCCATACACTCGAACATAGAGCCATCCCGGAGAAATTTAGCTCCGGTACACTTGCTAGGCCACGGACAAACTCACCATTACAGCTGCCAAGTGCGAGTCGAACACGCGCACGAAGGGTTCCGCATTTTGAATTTCTTATTTGAAAAAAACAATTTTTGAGTTGGGAACCCCTCTTTATTATTATTTTAATAATAGTCTCTACCTATAATGGTTCAGAAGATACAGCGCTGTGATGGACGAGCGAACGGACGGAATTAGAAATAGCGTTCCGTTGGTACCCCTTAGGCACGGAACCCTTAAAACTCATAAATAATTGGAAACGAAAATACTTAATGGTTCAAAGAGAATAAAAAGATTCGCTTTGAGTGGAATCTTAAATGATAATGTGAACTTTGCTCAATCAAAAGGCTTTATATCAGTGCAATCGTTAGTGCCATTACAGGGTGCTGCAGAAGTTACATGCAACAGGCTAGTTTGGAATTGAATGAAATCAAATAGAAAAATATTCTCCATCCATTTCCCACATCTTCAGCTCGATCTATGAGAAGAAAATGCCACCGCGGCCTGGCATGGATGTGGAATGAATCATGAGCGAACTTTTACTTCGTAAAGCTGCATTTGGAACCAATTTACTATTATAAGCGACCATTCATTTAATACCATCATTAAAACTGATGAGCTGACATAATCACTGGTCGGTCATTCCATTGATACCGCTGATCTCTACGCAAATTGTGACTGGACCAGTTCAAGTCTTATTCTCAAGTTCAAATCTGGTACTCACTACTTGGGCAAATTGAAAGGCAGGTATATAACTAATTGCGTCATACAGTTTTGAATTTAAGTTGTCAAGTTATTAGACCCGTTTCAGGCATAATTAAGGTCCACTTTCTCGTTTGCATCTATGTGTACCCTTAAACTTTTGCCGAAGCTGCAGAGATGAAAAGGAAACGCAAATATCCTGCAATAATTGCAAGCAAAAAGAGTACTCTAGGCAGTACCTTCTTCTAGGGATTAGAAGACCTCTTATGTGCCATCGCTTGTCATCTTCGAAGATACATAATTATATCGTGAAACATCGTCTTCAATGGACACGAACAGCGGTCTTATTGAGTCCTTGGACACTCATTTCAACGAACCAATGAATGTCGCAGAAAATATTGCATGGCATTTCCTATAAGCCTTTTTTAAGTGTAATAATATTTTGGATACCACATCCCACACAGAATTCCATTTGAGGTAGCTTACAATTTAACTATTTTATTTGGACGATTCAATAACTAATAATATACCCGAAGTTTTGGAAATCAAATTCTTTATTTTCCAATTTAAATGGACGCAAGACCACACATTTCTTAGAAAGCAAAACAAAATGTGTTGAAGTAATTCTCAAGAACTTGCTTTTACTGGTCAAGTACTTTGATACTTTAGTACTTGCAAACTTGGTAATTGACACAAAATACTGGAGATTCGGATATGTTCTTCTAATACTGGTTTTCGATAGGACGAAAGACCTGAAAAGCTATCACCCGAATAAGAGGTTATCCGTAATTATGTGAGGTTCTGGAGTCTGCATAATGCCGTTCAGAAGGCACAATGATCTACATTGATTGTTGAAAGGGCACTCAACTAGCTGCTTTGACATGGCAATTGTGATACGATCACGCCTCTTTAAGTTTACTATGTAACGACCATGTTGAGTTTCCTGCTGTTCTTGAAGTCAGATAACAGAATATTTTACATTCGTACGTCAGTATCGGAAGGAGGAGTGCTTTTGCCAGTCTCAGCTTAGTATTGCTAAGTTCTCAGTGCTGTGTAGTAGCACGCAACCCACCAATCACCTTGCCAATTGTTATTCATTTAGACAAAAGGAACAATTAAAAACTATGCCAAGACTTATGACAGATGAAGCCAACTTTATTGGGCTTTGGTTATGAGTGACTGGTGGCACGTCAGAAACATTTAGATCTTTTTGATCGATCGGAAGCAACTTTGATTTATTAATGTGGTCTTTAAGCACAGGTCGGTATTTAAGTGCCCAACGGTCAACGTTTTCCAGGTCTAAGTTTACAAGTTCCACTACTAGGATTGCTTCACTATTTTGGGAAGCTCATTGCGAAAAGGATGGGTCCCGGAATTGATCCCTGTGGTACCCCACACTGTATGTAAATCAACTGCGAACTATTTGTTACGCCAACTGCACGCTGTTGTCTTCCATTTGAGTATGAAGAGTTTGGAAGAGAACGTAGACAAGGCGAATTCGTGTCTTAGCATCAAAGTTGTTTTTCAGTAAGATGCCTCTGCATTTTAGCTTTTCAAAAACCTTGGATACGCAAGGCAAAATATCTTGGGGTCTGAATTTGTTATTATTTTTTGTATCTCTCTTTGGTATAGGGATAATTTTAAGCTGTTCTAGTCACGAGGAAAAACTAAGCTGGTCAGAATATGGTAAGAAATATGCTTAACAAATTTCAGACAAATATTTTCTAGACCAAGTACTTTTTCAAATTTTTGAACGTTAAATCGCGATGCATCAGGAGGAGTTGAATTTCTGAATTTATCCACTGAGGTGATAAAAGACGCCTTTTACTTCAGACATATTTTGTAGTCCTACGCACCAACTATGATACATGAATATGACTTATGCTTAGAGTGTCAACTATTGATTTTTCAGATTGTTCATCGGTCAGTTATTCAAGAAAAAGTATGGCTGAGTGGAGCTAAACCATCCAGAGATCCGCTCAAACACACACTAAAACGTGCATCAAAATTTGTCCTCCCGTATAGGACGAGTTCAGTGACATACACTCGCACAGAACAATTTTTTATATAAAGAAGTTTGAGAAAGATTCAAAAACTTGCTTTTCTGAAAATACAATAACCATAATCATGGCGAGCGTTTATAAATCAAACAACGCAAAAACAATTTCGACCATACCGGTCCAATTCAGCACACCCAGCCTTATTTGTAAGTCATCAGCTGCGGTTTATCAGCATACACACGAAATGCGCTGAAACCATTTGTCTCTTATACAACTGGTTTTTGCAATGGGATTCAAAAAATCTTAAGATTCAAAAAAAAGCTCGGTCCAATAATGCCTCCGGCATATAAACCGCCTCGAATAGTGACGTTTTCGCGACAAAATAGGCTCTACAAAGTCCGTGATGGTCTTGCTCACTCGGTAAATGACAATCAGTCCAGAAGTGAGGCTCATCACCTCAGGTGATTTGAAGGTCCATAGCTCGTATTGGAGCACCCTAAATAAGCCACATCATTTTTTTGTTCGGTTGTAAGGCTTATCTGAATACAGGCGTCAAAGACAAGAGCCGAGTCCTATGTTTAGACGCATCGTTTTTCTAACTTAAAACAGAAAAACCTGGAATATGCCTTCAATTCAAAACTATGAAGGCGATATTGTTCATAGGGCCTGAAAAAGTCCGACCTGTTTTTCCTTCAAAATCAGCAAAACAAAATAAGAAAGATTACTTACCCAAAAAGATCAGTTTCACTGCCAGGAAAACTGATGCGCGGCGAAAGAGGTGATCTGCCCTGACGCTTGAGTACATCATGCAATCCGGGCGGTGCATGAATGGGACTCAAAATGGTTATCTTACGATTCGGTGGCGCCAGTAAACCACCCGACAAGGTCAACTGTGTGCGAATGCTCGACGCCGATATAGTCTTGTGCATTTCAATTGTTTCAGCCGACTTCGAAATCAAAATCGATGACGACTGATGTAATCCAAATTTTCCACTATTTATCGGCGACAAAGTGTCCACGTTATCCGATGATGGCTCCTCAATTTGTGTCGAAGCACTGCGTATACATTTATCTGGCTTGCTGCTGGCCGCACTAGCAGTCGCCTCCGAATGTGCCGACGTGGATCGAACAAATTGTCGAACATGCTTTTGATGAGCCGTGAGAAAACCACCACCACCCACACCCGACGGATGGGTATTCTCTGGCTGTTGCAGGAAACTCTGAAATTTCGACTTGCCCGATGCCGATGAAATGGACGATGTTTTCTGAATGATGCTTCGCTGTTCGGTGACAATTGAGGCGCTGGACTTTGCCTTCAATTGGTGCGACAACGTCGACGACGAAGATGAGCACGTAGACGTTTGATGCTCAACAATGGTTGACGAGCTGGACTGAAGACTTTGACTGCGTGTGCTCTGAGTCATAACCCGATTCGATGATGCAGATATGGTTGACGATGACACCGATACCGGATACGGACTCGTGGTCAGCGAATATGCTCGGTGATTGCCCACGGACATGGAGCCGACGATATTCGGTTCGATTTTATCATGCTGCGATTGGTCGTCTTCCACGTCACCAGATTCACTGGGCGTCGTCACAATGTACTGAGGTGCCGTTGTTGCCTCATCCATCGACATGCTGACGAATTCACTTTCAAATGTACAAACTCATAAGTGTGCGCGTTGTCCGTTTTCAATAATACTGTCGGTCGCGGTCGTCGGTCTATAGCTTAATTTTTCTCTAAAAAAATAAATAAACAAAACAAAAATCGATAGTAAGCATTTGAACTGAATTTTTGCCTCCTTAATTTGGAATCCATTGATTGTTTAGCCCCCGCATACATTCATGTATGCATGACTAAACCTATTCAACCACATGTGTGTTATGTTGTGCAAGATTATCCTCATTAAAACCGCCTTTACCAAGCGGGCTAAATAATATATTCTGACATTTTTCACAGGGAAGGGTGCGAATTTACATTTTTATCTGAAAAGCAATTTAATGAGATGACACACCTGCCGTACGATTTGATTTTATTGGATGTTGGTTTGGTCGCAGTCACCACTACGCCCACATTGTCGGTACATTTTTCATCTGTGAAAGAGATTATCCCAACGAACAAACACCTTCCGTCCACCGCCGACACCGCATGTGAGACTAGTCGATAAACCAATTTGATTTTTTTTTGGGCAAAAATTTTATAAAATTTAAAAGAGTTTAATTTGAACTTAAAGCTGTAGATACTTATCAAGCAGCAGAGTAAGCGACATGTGTAATGGTGTAACTGAACGAGTCGACTGAGCCCCAAAGCGCCGAGTTAAAGTATTCATTTGGAAGTCTTTACTTTTATGGAATCACCAGCTTGGGGGTGTGCAAAATAAGTTTGTGCTATTTAAGTGAATGCCATTTTCCCCTCGATGACTCGTGAGCAACTTCAAATGAGGTATGTTATTTGCCACTTTAAAAGTTTATCTTTCTGGAATAATTGGTCTAGAATAATAAGAAGCTTTCAGTGAAAACTTTTCGGTCAATTTTGTTGTCCTTAACTTGACTGACATCCCTGAATGTCATGTCATCACAAAAACAGACAGTAGCGACTCAAAATGAGTTCCACACAGAAGCAAAGTCTAATTTACAGTCCTCGGAATAATTATTTTGACAGGATCAAAGGCAACATTTTTAAGTTTAATGTGTAAATATCAAGGTTTCAAGTTATAAACTGTTTAAGAGTTGCCTCATACGAAGACGATACTGCCCGGTCCACCAGAATTTCACTCTTGTCGTTTTCTACTCTTCGAGACCTTTCATTTGATACCCATATTAGGGGTTGAGGGAAAAAAAATTAATCCGTTATCTTGAAGCGGTGGCCATCTTGAAATTATTACAATATTTAGTATTGCATATTGTATTGTCACAAGAACTAAAGGCATATGCAAACTTTCAGATCAATCGAAAACCAACAAGCGGTCGAAAATTGGTTAAAAATTTTAAAGAGGACAAAACCGGCTTAAAGCGAGTCGGACTCGCGCAACGAAGGTTCCGTACAAACTTGTAGGTATGTAAATAGTTCGTCAGTAACCAGAATCGGGTCTCGAAAATTTTTCTTGCTCTTGTTTGTAGTAACCAATAGTTTTTGAATCCCATGCGAGATGTAAAGTATGCTGCATATAAGGCCGTATCTTTTGACACCGTTGATTAAGAAGCTTAAGTCAACAGCTTTAAGAGACGACATGTATAATTATTTGGAATTAATTTCAACTTCAAATTCCGCGCGTTGCCGAAAAAAAATGATAGTTTCAAACATGAAGTGGACACAACATAATAACGTTGGTAACGTAGAACTTTCGAAGATTCGTGTGGCATACTTAAAACGTGAAATGAATATTTTCGCGAAAAGGATAAATACCGAGTCGGTCATCCCCGAAGGATGAGGCTGTATCGAGGTTCTTTTATTATAGATCTATGCCCGCAACTCTCAGGTAGCTAAAAAAAACTGGCGAAGTCCAAACGAGGTCATCATACGAGTTAACACAAGGTGAGCTATCAAGGTAACACAAAATTTCAAAATATGATTAAAAACCTATCAAAAATATGTTTTTTAAGAAAGAAGTTAAACAACTTAGTAATAATTTCTAGCCCACAAAGTCAAATCGTTAAAATGTTCTTGAGTTAAGCAAACCAGAAGATTGGCCCTCAGGAAGCCCCGATTTCAATCATCTTGATAATTCTTTTTGAACAGAGCTGAAGTTGGTGGCTTGCCTTATAAGTCATCGTTCAAATTTGGACACTGTGAAGTTGAATCTTGTTCGAGAAGAGGCGAATTTTCCTGAGGTCAGAGAGTGGATAATATTATCATAAATAATAAATTATGTTTTATTAAATAAAATTTAAAAATATTAAAATTTTTTTTTTCTTCGTTACAAAATGTATGAACTGTATTTATGGCAAGTTTACTTTTTTCATAAAATATATTTCCATCCTTAACCCCAGTAACTTTTTGCAATCGTCTGAGCACAGATCCGACATTTTTGCAGAAACTTCATTCCAGAGCTTTGCTATTTCGAAAAAGGTCTCCTCTTTTCTGCCCGAGAAGAAATATTAAACATTTCTTTCTTTTTATGGAACCTGACTTTTTTTAAATGGTATTTTAATCTGGGCTTTTGTGGTGAGTCGGCCTTAATGGTGTGAACGACTGCTATGTATTTTTGACGAGTTATTTTCGGCATCGGAACAAAGTTTTTTTTTTGTGATCCATGAAACAAGAATAAACGATGTCAATCGCTTGTCCATAAAACTCAATTCTTGAAGCTTTTACATATATATATAGTTGCCACTTCCAATATCACACTTTTACCAGGCCTGATCTATCAAGCGATGGGACTCAAATGACGTGATTTACAGACGCTTTGATAGCCCACAGCATAGGCAACAACAGAATTTTGAAAAAAGATAACGATAAAACGATTTTTCACTTTACAGACCGACCTGTATTTCTGTCAAAACGATATTGTTAAGGACTGTATATGCTCAGAAAAGCTAATGAAAGTTTATCTGAGGAAATCTTTTTTATTTACTCTCCACGTCATTTATAAGAAAGCAAATACGACTGACTTGAAGAAATGTCTCCTTGAGGACCCAATTTTGAAACTACTTCTCTTTAACATTTGAATATGACCGCCTTCGGTTGAGTTCCTCACAACACTTTGAAATTTCAGATCAGGATAAATCCCAATAACCTTTCAAGGTAATTGATTTGGAAAATGCTTATCGGAACATGTTATAAATGAAACTGCTAAGGGCTTATTTGATGTTATCGATTTCAATGAACTTTTTTATGCTGTTTATCGAAAGCTTTATAATTGAAAAAAAAGATAATGTTCATAAAATTTCAAGCGAGCAGTCATTCTGTGTTGAAGTTGTTAATTGTTCATTGTTTCAAAATGATAGTCTAGTATTTTTTTTTTCTTAAACAATGTAATATTTTTAGGGTTCCGTCTCCCAAGACCCATGTTGTGAAAAAACATTTCAAGTTGAAATTAATATCAAATGCAATACAAAAAATCAATCATTTTTGATTCTCGTCATTTCTTATAGCATTAATTTGTAGTTATATCATAAAATTTGTTGATTTTAAAAATCTCAATTCAATTTTACGGCAAAATGAGACTATGAGAAATTAATCATATTTTGCTACTTGATAAACTTTATTAAGCTGGTCTTAGAGGCTCCATTTATAAATGGGTTTCTTCCTCCCTATCTGACCGTCATCAAGTTGTAAAAATGAGTAATGCTTACAGTTCTTAGGACTTCCTAAATATGGGTGTTCCTCAAGGATCAGTATTGGGTCCAATTCTTTTTTTTAATTTATATTAACTCGTTATTTTTACAACCTTTTATAGGTAAAATCACTGCCTTTGCTGATGATACAACTCTTTTTTATTTAAACACTAATTTAATAGATAGTTTTGCTGATGTCAATTATGACCCAGATATGATAAGAAGATGGTTTTATTTTCATAAGCTTACAAACAAAGTTCATGGTATTTAATATCAAATGTGTAATCGATTTGATTTTGGTGATGTGATATTCAACAATCATGTAGATTGGCTCAAAATTTGCTTTTTGACTGAACGCGTTGACAGTTAAAAATATTTAGGTATTAAATTGGTCCAAGAACTTTGTTGGAAAGACCATTAAATATATTTCAAACAGTATCTGAATGGAGTTGTAAGACAATTGTATCACCTTAGTATGGTTTTAAAATAAGTTTACAATGGCCTATTTAAATCGAAACTGGAATATGGAATCTCTTGCTGGGGAAGTACTTCTTTCAATAAAATTCAACCTTTATTGTCAATCAGAAACATGATATGAGGATAATTTTAAAAACCCAGTTTTGAGCTATTCAAACACCCAGTTTTGAGCTATTCAAATTTCTCGAATTTCTTTCCCTTAGTAACCTTTATTGTTACAAAGTTTTTAAAAGGTTGTTTTGTAATTCCGGCTACTATGTAGCTAGAGTGCAAGACAACTATAGTTTATGAATCAGCACCAGAAATTTCGTAACTATACCTACCATCAAAAAACCCATTTTTCTCATGGTTATTATGTTATTGCGCCGCGATTCCTCATATTTCATTTTAATGTTCTATTGCTTCCCCATCAAAAGAACTATTTGATCTATTTTTTGGACTTGTTAAGTACTTTCATCACTGTCTTGCTTTAGACACAAGATTGAATTCGGCTATTAATACTTTCAACGTATAAATGAATATTTTTTCTAATAATTGAATCAATTGTAACGTTTAAAGACATTGTAATGAAATAAAGAAATAAATAAAAAACAAAAAAAAGAATCAGAAAATTATATAGATTACATTGTACGGTGATACGGCGACCTTTGTGTGCGTGTCCGATACACACTTGGTTGCTTTTTTGAAAGATTTGATGAGCAAAAACGTTTTCCAAGTATTCCAACCATCTTACGTGCTGATCTTTAGTACCTAGATACGTGAAATTTGCAACTACGTCAACTTTTTAACACGAGGTTTATGAGGATAAATAATAAGGTCCTGGCAATTGATGTCACATTAAATGTTTTTAGGACAATCAGGACTATCGAGGAAAACATCACCACATCGAGTAATACGCAAAATCAATATCACCTGGGAAGGCATTTTCTTTTCCCATGAAGAACTGTTCAAAAACAGAATTTTTTTAAATCAGGAACTAACTTGGACCAATGAATGATTCCTGAGGTACACCAAGATTGACAACTTTAGCGCCGCTTACAATAGTTTTTATTTTCAATTTTTGTGTACGATTTTTCTGATAAGACGAATTATAGCTTCGTTACGTAAATTTTGACCAATCTGCATGTATCCAGAAGTGTTGTCCTTCTCTTGACTTGTTGACATGAAAAAGGACATAGTTTTCACTATAATCGCAATTATCCTTATTCCATTATATAGTACAAGCTACGAACAATAATTAAGTCACGAGGCTTTCATCTTCACCACGAAATTTCCGGAGCTTCTGTGCACTTAAATCTGCACCAAATACCTTCTTACGTAGCTTGGAGTCAGTATTGTGCCGACATGGCAAAAATAATCTGCTATCCTTATTAGATTATACTAACCTCGTGCAATAATAAAAGAGCAAAATTCACAAGGACCAAAGTTGTTCTAGTAAAGTTTGTTAGATCAAAGCATTTCAGAATATTGTCCCAAGGACACAAGCCATACAAAGTTTTCGCCACTCCCTCCCTAGAGTTGGCATTCAACTTTTTAGATCCCTATCAAAAACTGTGAGTGTATGTTAGAAAACAGTTTGTATTAGAATACTGACATCCTCCTGGAAGGTGAACAACAATTTCAATCCGACCTGACGACCTGACGTGTGCACGCAAATTTGGAAATTTTACATCTCTCCTTTTTTTGTGGTGATGAAGTCTCGTGTAAAGCACGCAAAATCAAATATTTAATCGATAAGTGGAAAAAGGATCGAAAAACTTGCTTCGTACATATTACCACCAACACGAATTGGATAAGGAAGACATAAACAATTTTCAGGAGAAAATTATTCCATTAGGCTATTGGCGGTCTCCCCCTGAAATTGTTGTGTCCTGTGTACATGGCTGTTTTTTGTGATGAATATTTAAATGAAGCCCAGGAGGGATCTCAAATTTAATGCAATCTTCAAAGAGCCTACTTGAGTAGTGAATTTATTTTTGCCATTTCATTATTTTTCAATAATTCTGTATCTGTTGTCGAAAACGAAAAGTTTTCAGAGTCTTAATGGCATAATGAGAACTCAAAACTCAATTCTATCGTTTTTTTTTGGAATCTGTATAGTTTTCTGAACAATGAAATTATGCAAGACATTCAATTTATGTTAGCATTCAACAATCACCAAGTCGCCCACAAAATCGTCTACGAGTACGTGTATAGTTTTGTCGGTGGATACCCTTGGGAGTCCTTATTGATTTTGCTCCGTTTTGTTGTTTGACTTGCTTGTGAATGAGCGCGCTCTCTCGTCCAATTTAATCACTTTTTCAATTTTGCTTTTTAATAACTTCAAGACTGACTCTTCAATGGCGAAGTTGTTTACGAAGTAGTCTCGTTACCCCAACACACCACCAAAAGAATCCATTTCTTCCGAGAGGAGAGTAGTAGTTTGTGGAAAGGTACAAGTACGCAACGTATTATTTTGGGTTCGTTGTATTGCAGTTCGTCCTCGGGGGCTCATTCGTTGTTTATGTGAAATTTAAAAATGACATTGAGTCAATATTTGCTTTTGGGAATGACCTGGATTTGCGGATGAAAGCAGGGTTGGAAGTATTTTTTTATCCGCAGGAAGCACAGGACACAACACACAGAAAAGTAGGTCGTTAAGCAATGTCACTTAAAATGTGTTTGCTTTTGATATGGTGCCCTTGGGTACGAATTTTGCGGAAAATCTCATGAATTATCTACTTGGAGTCAATTTGAGGGCAACAATTGTTTATAATTGATTTGGATTTTGTACATAATCCTTTGAATCAACAACAAATTGTTTTGCGACTTAATATACTTGTTTGTTTTGAAAATAGGTCATTCTGGGCGTCGAAGAACGATTTTCTCTTTTATACACTGCGAATTACAAGGATGAGGAGAGAATTTATGCAATTGAATTTTTTTTATCCGGGAACTTTTATAAAGAAAGGCAAAATATTGAAGGGCAAATTTAGAATATACATGCATCCGAATTCCCTATAGTCAAACAATAAACTACTGATGAATTGCGTTAAATTTGCGCAACTGCGAATATTGCGTTGTATAAGTTAACTTCTGGGATTTTTGTTCAAATAAAAATTGAAAACAAACAAAAATTTCTGTATCTTTTAGTTCAAAACAGAAATGAGTTCCTAGAAGGTGTTTACAGTGTTAGAAAAAGTAAAAACATATACAACAACAACGAAAAAACAACATCCTGAGCGATAAATTCTGCGACTTGACTTAAATACCACTCAAAAAGCGGGCCAGAGGGGTCATAAAAATCACGATACTAGATAGCATTAAAAATTAACCCAGCAGGAAAGAAAGAATTTCAAATGAAATTTACAAGAAAACAAGTCGCTGTGAGCAGTGAATGGAAACGGGTACTTTTTTCTTTTTTCTTTTACTTTTTAAAAAAAGTTTCAAAGTTTATTCTGCTTAGATATCTTAGCAGTGAATCAGGTTTCATGGTGTGGGAAGCTATCGCCTTCTATTGCACAATCGAAATGGAGTTTCTCTAATCGACAACAACTTGGACCATCATTTTCAATGATGAAGAATATTTTTGGATCTCTACTTATTTCTGAGTCCTGAAGAAATCAGAGTCTGAGCTAGGAATTCCTCCCAGCCTTGGCGGTCCTGAGCAGGCTGCTGCCAGTGCCAAGCATTCAATCAAGGCTCGGTCTTCCCGTTTTACTTGAACCTAGTGGCTTAGATTCTTTTGGCTGGAGCATTATTGCCCCTCTCAATGAAGCCGTGTCAGTACATTCGATGGATTTTTGCCTTCCGGACTATATCCACATCTTTCTACAGCAGGTAGAATTTGCGGTAATGCCTTTTACTTTATTCGCCCTCCTTGCATCCGACAAATGATTTTTCTTTCGAATGGTCTCAATATTTGCTCAGTTTTCAGTTCCATAGAGCAGGACTGGCAAAATCAGTGTCTCGTGGAGCAGTATTTTTGTCTCCCGTTTTAGAAGTTTGGATCCTAGCTGTGTTGACAAACCGAAGGAGCAAGGGCTGCCTTGGTTTATTCTCCGTCGGATCCCCACTGTCGTAACGTTTGTGGAAAATTTTCTTGTTGTGAATGTGTTACTTTTTCCGTGGCCGCCATTGGACTTAAAACTTATCAAAAACGTCTGGCAACGTCTATCAAGAAAAGGACATCTTTATCGATGCAACCCGTGATGCTTGTGACGACATTTCGCGTGACTAATTAAGAACGAAATATTTTCGGGTAGAGACATCTAAAATGTGTGCATCGCGAAGATATTCCCAAATATGATGGCATCATCCTTGTGATTCGCAGTGTAGCATTTGTATGTTTATATGAATGTGCAAAAGTATCTACATGCGTCGCCACATATTTGGCTTGCGTGGGTTGAGTTTGCATGCGTTTTTTCCATTCAAATTAGGGGTTCACCTTTTATTATTTATCATGAAAAGGTCATTCACATACGCTACGCATTTTGCCCATGTTTCCTGTTGTGATTTAAGACGTTTGTTCACGACAAGCGTATGTACTCACGCCACAAGGGATGCCTTTTTCTGAATGTTTTTTTCTTGCTTGTTTTCCTACAACTAAATTCAGGATGTTTGTGGCAGGATATGTTTTGATTCTTTGGTTGTGATAATTTGACTCTTTTTTTCCTTTTTAGATAAAATTGCGTTGGAAGTCAAGTATTCAGAGTTTTTTTTAGTCATCTTGAATTCTCCATCGATTGAGCTTATGGGTGTGTTAAATAATTAAAATATTTAAATAAGCACCCATTCCGTGATAAGTAAAATGTTTGGTAGCAAACACATTTGGAGTCAGGATAAAAGTTGCCTGCCTGATCGTTTGTCGTGACAAAAAGAACTTTTGGTTTTTGAAAGATCAATTCTAAGTGTTTGTGTTGTTTCTTCAGAAGTTCACAGCTTCAAAACAATTCAAACCAAAACCAATTGATCGGAACGAACATTTCAAAACTGACTTATTTGTCTTCCAATAGGCGGAATTATTCTTATGGTTCATGTTCACGAGGTTATTATAAATATTTCTGACATAAGCATATTGGCTTTAAAAGGGCTGGTTGTGTTTATAATGGAGCTGCACCTAAAATTTAAATCACACTAAAAAATGCGGCTTGAAATACCACACGTTTTATCAGAATGAAGTGAAGCTTTATTAAGATTAAAGGCTTAACACCCTTTCCAGAGTAGCGGATGGTTTTCCGTGTGTTGTGTTGATGCGCTTCTCCCAAATTGGATTTTCATAGATAATGCATGAAATCAATTATTAAATTTTGCAGTATCAATCTGCACAATGTAAATTGGAGGTTTAATCTCAGGTTTAGAGGTTTAATCTCAGGTATACCGCCATATTTTATGTCACGCCAAGATCCAAGTTGAAAAACATGCAGAAGGAGGACACCTTGCTAATATAAAAATGGTATTCACGGACAAGGGCGGACGAGTTCAGGAAGGGATCCGTACCAACTTTATATATACTTATTATTTTTTTAAATTTTTTTAAAGTATTTTTTCAACACAATTTTAAACCAAGAAGAAGGCTAGAAAATTTAAACAGAAAACAAAGCGAAGGGAAAATCCTTACTACGGGGCTATTTTAATAAATTTAGCAAAGTTTTCTTCGCAAATCCGTCAAAAACTATTATTAAATAAAAGGTCATATTTTCAGGCGCATCAAGTGCGTTGCAAACAAATTTCCCCGGTAGCAACTACAGCGGAGTTCATTGAAGGATGTTTGGAACAACGTAATTGTATGGTGGTACAGAACTCACACTTTGGTTAAGAATCGCAATTATTATGAAATGCTTTCAATTATATCCTCGTTCCAAACACGAGGTGGCGTGCCTGTATCTTTTTCTCTTGGAATAGAATTTACTCAAAAATGGTAAATGTTTATGAAGAAACAATTTAAGCCCATAATAAAAACCACTTCCTGGAAATAATAGGTAGGTCTGTTGAAGGTTTTCAGTTAAAGGAAAAAAATAAAAATAAAAACAAAATTTCGATAATTTTTGTTTTGGCTCTTCTGCAAAGTTAAGATTTTGCACATACCCCACTTCGTTTTTGGAACGACAATTCGATATTATCGAAATAATGCCAATAACTAAACTGAAAACTTGAGAACTCATCTCTTAATGTATCCTTAAATAAATTACTCACATATTTCGATGTTATTATTTTGATAAACATTCTATACATTTTATAAAATATTACAAACTATAACTATAAATCGGTCACATCCTAATTAAGGTGAATTGATGGCAATTGCTCCAACTTAACCAATTTTGGTATCATTCAAAATATAGATATTTCGAGGAGAATTAAGCTCTTACCATGGTTAAAGTTTTTAGACTTAAGATTTTATTTGGTCTAGTGAGTATTCGTTCCAAAAGAAAATTTGATATTCACATTTAAAGTAACTTAGGAATGCTTTTGAATGAATTCAGATTTATGCATGGAGCTGTTTTAAAACTTGAAAGTGTTGCTGAGTTTCTTAAACTCGTATGTTGAGGCAGAAAATTGAGAAATGGAAGTCCGTGTAGCTTTTGAAGTCTTTTTTTAAGAGTTGGTAACACACATGCACTATGTTTAAGCAATATGCGAAGTAACAGTACTTGCTTACTAAACCATACTGATGGGCTTGACGTAGAATATAAAAATTGTTACACACTTTTTAGGGCACTATTCCCAAAGGGTCTCAAGGAACCCTATTACTAAGCCTCCGCAGTCCGTCCGTCTATCAGAGATGTGCCTCTGAAACCTTTAAAGGGAGACACTTGCAATATTCACAGAATGTATACTGCTATTGTCGCTACAACAACAAAGTAATAATGATATACTTATAGTAAAAAAAAACATCAGGTCACCATATAAAGAAAATGTTTTATGAAATCGCAACTGAACTTAGCGCCTTTAGTAGACATTAAGATTCATATAGCAACTTAACAACTTTTTAAAGTATGCAATCATTTTTTCCAAAATGCAGAAAAACATTTTGAAACTTGTGCAACGAATGTCAAAATGTAGTTGTGTCAGTGCGAATTGAATGTTCTATAGTTTTCAACCCACCCATGTATACATGTTTTACTTCCGTGGCGGCATTTTTCAGATAGATATTCGATGTTAAGTTTTATTTTTATTTTTCAATATTTTTCAAACCCTTCTTTAGAGCGATTTGTCAAATACTTTGACAACCATAATGTAAACACGGTCCAGAACCATGTGATTCACTTGTGTTTCATTATTTATTTTCAACAAAATAGTATTATAATTGTTATCTATAGTTGCTATTCCAAAACACGAAAACCACTAAAACCAATACATTTTCACGAATTCTTAACGAATTTTCACACGGTTTGAAGTGAATTCCTCGCATGAATTTTTTAAAAAAAATGTCGGAATTAAAGTTACACACATTTCTACTGTTAACCTGCATCAAATAATCCTTAAATTTTGTGATCGTTTTATATTGTAATTTGTATAAACGTTTTGATTTCCTTGTTCTTATTTGTGGGCAACGCTAGGAGAAATCTAAAATGCAAGAAAAAAAGTGTTGCATAGGCGTGGAACCCTTCGTGTGCGTGTCAACTTTCACTTGGCTAATTTTTTGAAAGTCAATATGACATTGAAATGAAGCTAAATTATAAATATTGCACTAACATTTTTTATTTCCAAGACTTAATCAATTTGTTTGTTATCTCTTTTTACGGCTAAAGGCGACTGACTTGGAGAGCTTTTTATGATAAATTTTTGGTCTCGTGAGTATATAAAATTAGTCTATTCACATTATGCCAACAATAAATGCGCATCGTCTGCGAAAAGGAGCAACTTGCGTAATTTAACTCCTTTTTCCATTTCATTTATAAACAGCAAAGATAACCGATTTTGTTATACCAACGACTTTGGAAGTCCTTTAACGAATGTCCTACACCATTTCAGCTTTGCCTTATAATACCATATTTTGAAAGTTTTAAAAGCAGAATGGGGTGTGATTTTTCCAATTACTTTTAACATTATTTTTACACGTTTCACAAAAATGATTTGAGCGATATCCGATATATTTCAAAGAATTTGGACCAATAACATAACTTTTAGGGTTCTGTGCCTAAAGTGTGCCAACAAAATTCTATTACTAAGCCTGAACCGTAATGGGTTGACATGTGTAAATTTTATAAAATGAATACTACTTCACCCCCTTAAGTATTAATAATATATATTCAAAAACAAAGTCTCAACTCAATTTAACGCCAAATATCGGCAATTATAAATTCACAACTCATTTAAAAAACAATTTTATTGAACACCAAGAAGTTGGCTACGTACGGAGCCCTTCGTATACGTTTCCGACTTCGACTTTTTTATCCAATAGTAAAGAATTTAAGACTAAGCTCGTTGTTGGAGTTTTTATATGATTTAAAGCAAAAAAACAACAATTTTTGCCAGCTACTTTCAATACCTTTTGAAAGCTTTTAAGACTTTTTTCCTAGAGTGGATGGAACTATTCAGTCACATCAGCCGCCAAATCAAATTTCTATCTTCTCTTTGTAATCTTCAAAATCTTCAAAGCAAAATTGCGCATAGCTACAAAATCGTTCGAAACATTAACAAAAATATCATTAATTGACTGAGAACTCTTTGGACAGTAGCCAGAGAATTTTTAATTCGTGACACAATCTCGTTTCGTTGCGTATTTCTATTCACGCAGCTAGCTCATTAGTCGGGTCTATCGCTGAACGACAATCATCCAGAATTATCATCTGATCACAGCATCTGTTTTACTCCTTTTGATAAATAACCTTTTGCACACCTTTCACGAGACCAAAGCAAATTGGTTTGCCAATTTCACAAAAAACATTTCGTATAAATAAATTCTCTCTCGATAAAATTAAATTCCATTATGTGTAATCGGATTACGAGTCAGAATGCGTCATTGGATTTCACAAATTTAATGAGCATTTCTGGTCTAATTAACACGGACAACCTTTCATTCATTTGTTTACGAGCCGAACCTTTGGTGGCATGACAGACTGATCAGATCGATACCTTTGCTTATTCATTGCGTGCGATTTTGGAATTTAAATACTCGGGATTCGAAAAGAGGGCGTAGAAGCTTTGGGTGTAGTTGAAGCAATCAAAAGCATAACCTGGTGACCTCTTCTATTGATTTGACATTGTTTATGTTTTTGGATTCATAAAAAAAAAGAAAAAAAAAAAGTATACACACTTAATAAATTTCACAAATTTTATGGGTTGTATGTCATATGAAAACATTATACGCAAACGTGCGTTCGATATGTGCGTCGTTCGCGCATACATACATTTATATAAAGCAAAAGACGAAAGCGGGCAGTCACTACAAAGTTTTGGATGAATATAATTTTATTGTGTTTTCGAGCGAATTTGAGCCTTTACATGTAGTTTTGATTGGATACTTTAATAGTTATAATAAAAGGGTTCCGTCGACACACTTTTGGTATGGAACCCTTAAAATGCTAACCATCTAGCTCATCTAACTCATCAAACTTAAAATCATCTTATTACAGAAGAACTGCAACAGTGCAAGAAACTTTGAGCTTGTATTGTTCACAATTTTTTATGTTCGAGGATATCTACAGTCTGTCATTAAAGAAACGACACACAAGGCACTGAACACAAAAATAAAAATTGCTTATAACATACCAACAGTTCATTGGGAATAGGCTCAAAATGAGAAAACACATCTTACAATCAGATGAGGATACACCCTCTTGTACTTCAAACAATTCACAGATTGCCTTGCGTTATTTCGACATCTTTTTTGCGTACTCTAACAGCGACATAAGCCAAATTACATGAGCCGAACAAACGAGCATTTCAAAGAGTTCCTGCTGCATGACATATGGGATTCGTTAAGCATCTTATTTGGATGAATATTGTCAATTTCTGTAGATAACTGAAGCGGTAAATCCTTAAAAGTCTCCAAGGTCCATGTGTAATTTAAATGGCTGACAAGGCTGAGTAAATTCATTTGCTAGATTGGCTCCTAACCATAATGATGAGCAAAGGAGTTGTTGTAATACGAAAAGGATGAAGGCAACAACATACTGAGATAACGTAATTTCACACCAGAATAGCAAAGACAATGTCCGGACAATTTTTGGAAATAGAGTTACGAATGTTTGTGGAAGATTAATTTTATATAATTATAGTGAGAGACTGCCTAAACATCTGGTGTGCATGGGACGTTCTTCTAGTCCACACTTTGTTTGCCCGGTTTAATGAAACAATTCAGCAAATTATTACCCGCACTGAATTAATTGCCGCCATAAAGTAACAGAGCCACGGGACACAAGGAACTGCTTACATTAATTATTGCAATTGATATGAGGAGCTTCCTATGTGGTCCTTGGATGTGTTTTCGAAACAACAAACTCTCTGGGTGGTCGAAGAGTAGCCGGTAGAGAGCTACTTGCAGGGGGTATCTACGAGAGTGTCTTTGAGAACATCAGCGAGGCACAAGTGAGTTGAGTTGACTAAAAGTTATCTAAATTTTGTGACAATCAATCTGAATCATTTTAAAATCGTCTTTCACTGGCTGCTGCCTGAAAAAAATATTACAAGATTGGACATTGACTTTTGTCATGTGGAGAGTGTGGATCTTTTTTTTTCTATTCAATTTTACTTGGGGACGGAATTTAAATCGTAGAATTCAAAAATTAGATTAACGCAATTATACTTGAAAAAAGACTGCGAATTTAAGAGACACAAATCAATAGTATTTTGAAGTCAATTCAGTTCTCAGCAATCATAGAATTGAAATCATTTTCGGAAATCAATTTAATTCAGTTAATATACACAAAAGTAAGAAGTTAATTCATTTATTTTGTTGAAGTCATAAGTGAATTCACAGTAAATCGGTTGAAGTCAGTGAATTCAACTTAAATTTTTTGAAGTCATTTAAAGTAATTTAATATCATTATGAGAAAATAATTTCTTGTAAAAGTCATTATGCCGTTGACCGGCTTAACCATCCCCATTGCATTAATCTCGGCTTATTATGTTCGAGGTATCATCAGCCCGCTAAAATTAAGTTGCATAACATAATTCGCCCTTCTGTTCAAATTGTTTTTGTTGAATGACTTCGCTGCGGACGCCACTTAGTATCAGTAGAATTCAATTATGTCGTTGAAAACAATGCAGTCATTTGACTAAATTCATTGATTGGCTTAAATTAAATGCAACAATTAGTGAATTAAAAAGAATGGTGACTTAGATTAAATTATATTCCGGTATTTTCAAATTCAATATACAAGTATTAAATCATCAGAAGGTATTTCTGTCAATGAACATGAAACGAGTCTTAAAGGAGGACGAAAGTCGGCTAAGGCCTGCTCAATCCAGACTTTATTTAGGAGTTCGCTTGTTGGATGAGGTAACTTTCTTCTGCAATGCTGACGCGATCAAATTAGCCATCGGTACAGGATTTTCTGTTTTCTGTCAAGAACGAGAGCTGAATAGAGTGTCCATAGTATTTAAGGTCAGTTAAAGAGATCGGAGCTGTGATAGTTTTGTTAGTAATATAATTTTTTTGGTTACAGCCAGGTGACCAACAAATTGGGAAAAGAAACAGTAGCTAAGAACAGGTGCATCTACATATGCGAAACGACTCAGTTTACCCCGTAGCAATTTGTGGAGACTTTTATCTTCTTATGTCGAATGTCCTTTACTTTGGCATCTCACTGAACATGTTATCATCTAAGACAGCTTCTGAGATTTAAATTAGGTCCTTTTTTAAGATGATTATATGGCCAGAATAGAACCAAATTGTGTTCTAAATAAGCTGGACAT
Source organism: Orthonevra nobilis (assembly GCA_963555765.1). NCBI lineage: Eukaryota > Metazoa > Arthropoda > Insecta > Diptera > Syrphidae > Orthonevra > Orthonevra nobilis. The sequence continues at coordinate 58,344,416 of OY743224.1, forward strand.
TCATACCAAATAAAAATGCCTTTTCTTTATTTTAAGAAAGTGATGAGAAAGTTTTTTTTTTGGATTTAATTGATTGCTTAGGATGTATTTTCCATAACAATGAGATGAGTTCCATAGTCAGTTCAAGATTCTGACATATCACATTATATCATACAGTTTCAGAATAAATTAAATAGGATTCGCTTTTGTACAATCAATTGAAGTCGTTCGTTTTGGCACATTAGGTGGGCGTTTATAAGTCACATTCGTTTTTATTGCATTTCAAATTAGACTATCATCGCAACACCAAACTGTAACAGAATTCGTTGTCGTGACAATTCATTTAAGTTCCTTGAGAACAGACAATAGATAATAAACATACATTATAAATAAAAGAAGTTCAAATATAGATCCCTGTGGGACTCCGAAGATAACATCTTTATCTTATTGTGATGCTCCAAAATTTTGAGCGTGTATTTCTCTGGCTAAGATAACTTTTGAACCATTTTAATGTGGCACCTCTTACTCCAAATTTCTCCAGTTCTTGGAAGATATTTTTATGGTACAGTGTTTTTAAGGCTTTTTTAAGGCCAATAAACAGTACTGTACAAAACGATGTAATTTATTTTACTGACAGACAGATGGCTTTTCCGCTTGACAAAATTAGCAATGTGAAGCCCGTACTACACGACATGGAAATTGTTGCATGTACAATGTACATGCGAGCCTGACGTCAAAATCTGTCACAATATCTGCATGGAGTTTGCAAGTCGTGTACTACCCATATTTGTGACAGTCGCATATAGTCACGCATGTACATGTGAGTCCATGCTACACCTTTATCGCATGCAAACATGTCACTTATTCGCATGCTGTGTACTAGCAATCAGCATGTCATTTGGGACAACATGCGACACTTCATCGCTCAATGCCATGGAAACATCACATGCGAGTGCACGAATTCGTACCGTCGCATGTATTTCACATGAGAAGAATTTTTCAAGCATTATGACATTGGCACAATAGATTTATTTTGTTAAAAAAAGGGTAAAACAATTAAAACGATTTTTTAAATCTAACGATACTTTTAATGATAGATAAGCAAAATTTTATATTCATATTTTCACGACTGACCCCATACTAATGCCAACGAGTTTCAGCTTAAATCTTTATCTGACGGCTTTCAAATGTGTGTCATAAATACTTTCTAGAGTTTATTGTTCGATCCACGACTGGAATCTAAGACGTACGAATTCTGGGCTTCCTTAGCAAACTTCACCTATTATTCCGAGTACGAAGTTTTCTTTTTTCATTTTTCATAGAACAGCAAACAGTTTTGGGCCATGATCCACACAATATTTATTTCACAAACATATGAAATCTGCTTCAGCCAGATACTGTTGTGTGCCCTCGAACGCTTGGTGTTTATGGTTGGTGGATCTTTGTTTGTTTCTTTATTAAGACTATTAAAATTTACTTTTCCCTCAAAAATTACCAGCAGAAATTAAAAAAAAAGGATGCACAAATAAATTCATTGTGTCTCCATACTAATGTACAAAGTCCACCCAATCGCGTTCTGTCAGCGCAATATCAACTCGTTCGAGCAAAGGCATCAGATTTTAGGATTACCTAGCAAGAATCGAATTGGTCCGCTCAGCCCTTTCACCAAAAAACACCTCTTTTCAAGTTTTGGGCTTTATAACGTATGCGAACCGCCTTGCATGACGTGTACTAGCGCAACGTGTGCGAACGACACATGCAAAAATACATGCGAATAATTCCATGCGAGGGCCACCATCGCATGGAAACATGTGTGTGTACATGCCGTGTATTCCGATATTTTTTGGATGCAACGACATTCGATCACAAGATGGATGCAACGAATAGTAAGCCTGAATGCGTGATTTTTCGGTGACGTCAGGCCCGCATGTACATGCAACGATTTCCATCCATGTCGTATAGTACGGGCTTAACAAACGCGAAAAGTGCAAATTGAGCATATTTCGTTGCTTCTGGTTCAGGAAAAAACTTCACGCAGTACAGTGTGATGATATCCAAAAAAATTAATCAGAAATATATGAAAAAATTGATTTTTCTTGCAGCGTCAATTTATGAAGAAGTTATCTCGCCTCATATCCGATCGAAGCATCCGTAAGGTTTTGGATGAAAATTTTGACCACCACATAACAATGTCTTAAATTTCTCCTATAGTGAAGGTTGGCAGTTGTCTAAACTTAAAGCTAATAAAGTCAAGTTATTCGAATAACAAAAGGATTACTGAAAAGGCTTATAGTTCACATGATTCTAGTACTCGCAATATTTTGACATCTCTTGACCTTAAAGCTGCTTTAAAAGTATCTTAAATGAAAACAAAATGTATTATTTCAAAAACATTGCAAGTCCTAAGCAATCGAGAGACTTAATAAAAATTTAAACACCTCCAAAAAATTTAAGTGACGTCAAAATAAAGAAGACAAATTTAAGTTATTTTTAGTCAGCTGTACTGAAAGTTCTTTTTAATTTCATCTTTGATATGGTCAACGAGATAGAAAAAATAAATACGGTTTAAGAAATGGCCAAACAACCGGAAAACCACAAAGACACACAGATTTGAAAATGGATCTGGGAAAAAAACCCTACTCTCTGTGGGTTTTTGTACCCTACACAAAAGGGTGTGTTTTTATTTAAATGAAATGAGAATACTTTTAGGTTTCTAAATCAAACACTAACACTTTTTGGGAGGACAAAAAACGACGACTTTTGTTCTTACACCTTCTTTTGTCGTTTGCCTTTAAACTAAGATGGCTTAACCCTTCTCACACCCAAAAAAAAAAGAAAAACAATTTCAAAGGACAAAATGACGTAACTCTCAGCAAAGAAAACAGCACAGCAAAATGTGTGGCAAGTGACACCATCCCTTTGAAACTGCATGCTTATCATTTAAATCAGGTCACACTAAACGTGTCCTTACGTCACGAAGCCGCCCATCGTGCACACCTACCGTGCTCTCGACTTTCGAAAAAAATAAAGGAAATAATAAAAAAAGAAAAACAGGATACACTCCAGTCCAATCAAATCCAAACAGTCCCAAAACAAGAAGAAAACACAAATTCCTTGGTAGCACGAAATGGGCATTTTTTTTTCGGTGGGTACGAGCTCGTGCTGCAATCAAAAACGCTACAGTTTGGTTTATTAATGTATCCATTGAAGTAGAAATTTACATCATCGCCATGGATGATGTTTTGAATAAATCATAATTAATTTGTTTGTTATTCAGTTGGTTCTGAGTAAACAAACACGCCTCGTCTCGAATGATTGACAGGTCTGAGTTATTCATGTAAATTTTGAAAAAAATTTCTCAAAAAATTTCATGCACAATGACTTTTAGGACATTGAATTGACTCGAACTGGAATGTTTATTTGGCTTTGAAATTTTAGAAGTGGACATGTGCGAGTCGGACACGCACGCGAAGGGTGCCGCGCTACCAAACAATACCCATGACTATATAAGTATTCTTTTATTTTAAAAACACAACTTATTTGTATATGGACCCCACTTTATTTTCATTCTTTTATTATTTTTATTGTATGTTGTCATAGCGGCCATAGTAGTTCATATCCTGTGTAAATTGAAAGTGTCTACCTTTAACGGATCAGAAAATAAAGCCCTATGATGCTGGCATACTTTCACTACGGAACCCTTAAAATGTAGGTTTTGCCCTCTCAATTGAAAAGCTGAGCGATCAACATTGGCTATGTGAAGCTTTCTTAAAGACCCAAAGGAGTCCAACTAATTTTCTTATCTTCGACGAGCTCGTATTTTAAAACTATGAGTCAAAAAACAAGCACGATCTACACTATAAGAGCTTTAAAAAAAATTGAATTTTTCCCTTCGAAAATTTAAATGTTATTAATAAATTCGCAATAAATTATATTCAGCAGGTGCGCAACTGACGCTGACAAAGTATATAAAAATTTGAAATGATTCTCCACAACAGATGTCAAAAAATGTCTGCCAGATGAACTTTCAACAGTCATGATTCGAAATTGATGATGAGTCTACAGTTTTTGAAATTCGTGAAAAAAAACAAAAAAATGGAACTGCCACCTGCTGGCATTCAAGTATTTTCCAAGTGAGTTGGCGGCTTTATAACATTGAGAATTCTCGCATGTAAAATTTCTAGTTCAATTGACCCGAGTGACATATGTTTATGGATGAAGCTAGGAGGGTGAGGTGTTAGGGTGACTCAGTGGAAAATTGCATTTCTTATTGCGGAGTAATTTTTTTTTTTTCATTTTGAAAAACTTTGTTTAACGATTCATATAGTAGGGTCTCTAAATCGAATTCACTTTCTTCTTCACCTAATAACGATATCGTAGTAGCCGCTTATTTCATAAGGGTGAGCTCTTTTTCGCAGTGAGACGCACTATCTTGCGATATGGGAATGACATTTGGCGACGGATGTAGTGGTGCGATTCGAAACACATGTACGCAGTTATCTCAAATTCAGCGCTAAGGAGTAAATCAATAAGGCAGTAAAAAAGGAAGCGATTATTGAAAGTGGTAAGTAGAAGTCAAAGGGTCGATATATGCCATCGCTACTTGACCAATATTAAGCTTCACATATTATATTATTGTTAACGATCAGTTAGAATTATTTAATAAAGAAATTTAAGAATAGAGGGTATGTTTTATTGCATATTGGCGTAGGACTGACTTCAAAGGACGTCGTCCGAACATTATATGAAAAAGAAAGATATGATATATTTCTTTAAATTTTAGATTACTCATAGCATCGCACATAAATATGTACGAGTAAGCTAGACAAAGTAAAAGCTCGATATCGGTTTACTTGAAATTTAAATCAGAACGAGGACTTAAAACCATAAGGATTTAAAACGATCACAATATTAAAAAAATGTTTGATGGAGACTTACTGGAGAAATGTGTGAGTCTATGATTCTGATGACAAAATGAAGTGGTGTTTGTGCGAACTTCATTTTCCCACCCCGAACGCGTGTCACAACCATGTTCGTGTTTTGCTATCGCAGCTAAAAATATTACTTTTTATGGTATTTTATTGAAGATCTTGACCCAGATCTTGATTCTGGGTCGCGTTTAAGCTATAGATGTCAACGCATTCAAGAAATTATTTCAAAGAAGTGATTGGAAGTATTGAAAAATAATAGGACTACCGGTTGAAAATGTCGACAACTTCATATCTATTACTTTAAGGTCAATTTTGGCCATGACAGCTGTCACATCAGAAACTTCATGTCATTGTCTAATTATTTCAGTCTAGGTTTTTGGTCATTAGTGAAAACACACAAGTTTTTGTAAAGCCGCAAAATGTCAACATTCGTGCCATCAAAACAACATTTGCGGAAAGTTTTAATATGCTTCTTTCATTTAAAGAAATTTCATTCAGGGCCTGAAGGTTATGCTGTGCATTTGGTGGGACCAGAAGGGTGTTGTGTATTATGAGCTGCTAAAACCGAATGAAACAATCACAGTCGAGGTCTACCGACGACAATTGATGCGTTTGAGCCGAGCACTGAAGGGAAAACGGCCGGAAACGGTCGCAGGACACGATAAAGTTATTTTGCAACATCACAATGCTCGGTCACATGTTGCAAATGTCGTCAAAACTTACCTTGAAACGCTCAAATGGGATGTCCTACCCCACATGCCGTATACTATCTCTTCCGATCGATGCAACATGGCCTGGCTGACCAGCACTTCCGTCATTTCGATGATGTCAAAAAATGGATCGATTCGTGGATTGCGGTCAAACCGGTCGAATTTTTCAGAACGGGTATCCATGAATTGCCAGAAAAATGGAAAAAATGTGTGGCTAGTGATGGGCAGTACTTTGAATATTGAATTTATATCTATTTTTCCTCAATAAAGCATTGATTTTTGACATTTTCAACCGGTAGTCCTATTAAGAAAAAATGTATCTAAACATTCAACATCCTTTTGTACCCGATACGCGTTATCACCACACACAACGTCATTAAATGTTTCCTTTTTCTTTATTTTTCAACATCAAAATATCATCCCATGAAATCCTTTTTTCATTATTTATTTATAAAATATGACATTGCAATGATTTTTTTTTCGAACTGAGCAAAATGCCGCCCTGAAAGCAAAACAGCGAAACCGAAGAGGAAACTATACAACATTCAATTCGCACAATCGTTCTTTATTAGTTAATTTTTCTTATTGGAATACGATAACATACTTTAAAAAGATGTGAAGTTGCTCCATGAAACTTATTCCCTACTGTTTTTGAAATACTTTCCCTGAATTTTTGAAATACTTTCTATGTATGGTGAACTCCATTTATTTTAAGCTTTATATCATTTTTATTTGTTGTTGTTCTAGCGCCATTAGCAGTACACCTTCTGTGAAAATTGCTAGCGTCTCCCTTTATAGGTTTAGGAGATACAACCCCTTGACAGACTGATGGACCCTTTGCAGATGAATAAATAAATAAACCCTTATATTGGAACTAAAACTTTTTTTATTCCAAGGTTTTGTTTGAATTCCCTGCTCGTTTGCAAATATGCAAATTAACTTTCACAAAATATAACAATCACGGTATGACAAATATCATCAGACTTACAGAAGAAAATCAGAATAAGAAGTCATGCATACATGCATGCAGATGCTAACGAAGCCTGTAACAGCATAGTGCCACGATAAATTGCTCATTTAAAATGCAATAAAAATGAATGTGATTCATAAACGCCCACCACATATGCCAAAACAAATTGTTAAAAATAAAAATTCACGACTTGAATTACTTGCACAATGCAGACTCATATTTAAATATCCAAGAAGGCGTTAAGTGCACATAAATCCTAGAAAATGGGTCTTCCTATAAGTACCTCGGAATTATCTTAGATCAGCAACTAAAATATTATATTCAATTCAATTTATTAATCTTTGACTTCATTATAAGAACATTGGTTTGAATCTGCAGAGCCTTATGGGCTTGTCTGTAGAAGATTGGTTACGTACGTGTTAAGTTTTATTTTGAGTTCTACATTACATAACATTAAAATTAAACAAAAAATTCAAATTGTACAAAATTCGAATTTTAATTTGAGATATTTAAATGGTTAGAATTTAGATAAAATTGTTTTACCTGTTTTAAGAAAAAGTGTTTGGGAAAATGTCGAAAATCTGCGGGTAATTCGTTGAATATTTCGGCAACTGCGACACTATATTTTCGCCGATCATATGCATTCCAATATCTCGGAATTATGAATCTGTCTTGCTGTCTCCTTGTTGTATTAAACGTTTGTTGAGATGGGATTTTGTAAGTAATGTCATCAGCTTTATGGAGTCATCAACTGGATGATCGTTTATTTGGGTATGTTGATGGAATTTTGATCGGTAGATAATTTTTTGTATCCTCGCTTGCATCGCTATAAGGTTTCGAAGCTGCGGTGCATTTTCCCAGGCTAATATACCATATCTCAGGTGAGATTCAACCAGTCCAAAATAGCATTGTCGCAGAACATCTGGTGTGCATCTGTAGCTCAGGTGAAATAAAGCGTATGCTGACTGTCGAAGTTTTGTTGTCAGGGCCTCTATGTGTTAGCTCCATTTCAAATTGTAGTCTACGATCACCCCAAGGTACTAATACGTTGACACGTTTTCGATTATTGTAGCGCAATCGTCCTCTTTTTGCAGATGCATGTTATTACCTACTCTGTGTAGACACGTCACTGTACGCATTTTCAACGTTACTTTAAGTTTCATAATATGAGGTGGGCTAATATGCATAACCTTTGTTTTTTTAGCATTAACAATAAGCCAATTGTCGTGATAACAAGCTGTGATAGCGTCGAATTCCGATTGCATCATTTTTTCTGCACCCAATATCATCTACATATAAGTATCCCTGGCTGTCATTTATATTCAAAAGCAGTTCATTTATATGTATTATAAAAATGAGAGGACCTAATCTAGATCCTTGAGGTACTCCTTATTTTGCATCTTTATACTCGCTTAAGTACTCCATAATTTTAACTTTATATTTTCTACCTCCAAGATATCTTTCAAACTATTTAAATAAGGATCCTCATATACCATATATTTCTAGACATTTTAATATGTTTTTATGACAAAGTGTATCAAAGGCTTTTTTGAAGTCACAATAGAGTTGTGATTTTTATCTAGACTACTGTTTAATTCATTGGTGGAGCAAACGATCTATACTTTTATTTTGCCGGAATCCGAACACATTGTATTTTTCGACATAGTCGTAGGGCCTTTTAGCAACGGCTTCTTCCAAAACCCTATCTAAAATTGGGAGAATCGAAATTGGCCTGAAGTTACATATCTAATTTTTTTTTCATCCTTATATATAGGGCGAATGATTGATGTTTTCAATAACTTTGGAACGGTTGATTGTTCTAACTATTTTTGATATAACTGGAGACAAAACTCTAGAACTATTTTTAAGTTCGGTCTTATTTCATCTACTACCGCCGGTTTATTTTCTTTAAGCGAGTCAAGAATACTTTCTATTTCTCTCGTGGTGACCTCTGCTAGATACATTGATCGTTGTGTCCCGTTCATTTGTCTATAAAAAGACTTAAAATCACATATGTGAACATCATTCTCGACTTCTGAGGATAGTTTTTTCATGAATTCATTTACCAGATTATCAAAGTGTATTTCGCTTGCAAAATTTTTGGCTAGAACATCGTCTAGTTTGGCGGATCTCCTTCCTAGTATGGTGTTTACACACCTCCACGTTTCTCTCGGATTTTTGCTTGCTTTTTGAAACTGATCTCTATAGTACCTCAATTTTGTATTTTTGACTTTTTTATTTAGATCGTTTCGAAATTGTTTGAACTTCCTTTCATAATCTTGGTTTCTTCTATTATATCGATCTCTTTCTAAGCATGCATTTCATAGTTCATGGGTCATCCAATTATGTTCATGTTTTGTTATCTTTTTTACTCCTACGACAGTTGTAAATATTTTTAAACTAGTAAGCATTCTTCTGACGTTCTCGTTGAATTCGTTTGTTTTAATGCTTTCATTTAGTTATCCCCAATTGAATTGGTCAATATTTTGAGTCAAAATATGGTTTTGGATATATTCCTTCGCTTCCTTTTGAATGTTTTCAATGTTATTGTAGTTAAAGAAGAGCTACCGAAAACTCTGCGACAAGCAACATATCTGCGCATTTGATGCATTTATGAGGTTCTACTAGTGGGGTAGAACAACATCAGAAACACATAAGGATCAACTTCTTTAAATACAATAGTGAATCTCAACAATTACATCGGGAAGTTGAAATTGGACAAACCAAAATGAAAATGGTTTTAAAATGCTGAACATCAAGCAGTTTTTTTTTCCAGATGACCCATACAAGACAAAAGCCAACAGCAAACCATTAACACAAAATGCAGAGAGCAGAATCAATTTTATTTGTTCAGAAACTGTATAAAATTAAGTCATGAAATGATATCACATTTCAAAATCTTGAACTCAGAATGAAACTGATCTATTTTATACCCAACATTATGCAGATAAGTCCTCAAGACTTTTGCGCTAGCATTATAGAAAATGTCTCCTTAGCAATCAATAAAATTTAAAATGAGTAATTTTGAAAAAAATGTTTTTTCAATGCAAATAAAAGTTTAATCAATTCAAAAGTCAGAGCAAACTTCAAACATGAGTTGAAATCATCGAATGTCCGATATGTACTATATATTTAGTTTACGAGAAGAATAAGTAGTTGGCAGGATTTTCAAACAAAACCTCAGGGGGTTTCCAAGGCTCAAAAAATTGTACTGGGATTTATTCGTCTTTATTTCTTGGATTTCCCTGCTTTGTTTTTCTCAGTAGCGTAGGGAATTAACTCCATGGTATCCAAACTCACATGGGAATCCATATTATTATGTTTTGCAAAACAATTAAATCTTCTTTTTTTTTGCGGTGGAACATTTCTCATTGAAACTGCAAAATTATACCACTTCCCTTTGGAAAGTCAGTTCGTTTTTGAGTGGTTATTTTCGGGTTTTCGAAAAATAAGCATCTGGCACGGAAAAAGGCGTTTGTTTTCCTGCGAAAACTTGTATGGGAGCTTCCAGAAAATTGCACATACTCTGGTATAACCAATATTTTTAGAGTAAGTCCTAACACGCGGAGTTTTTCGAAATCCTTCAAATTCAAAATATGATTCAAGGCTGTAAACTTAAGATATTTTTCTCGAAAGCAAATTTACTCCAAAAAACAAGTTTAGATTAAGGCGATGAAAAAAGAACTCATGAATAAAATTATGACATCTGATTATGATTACTTTTTCATCCTTAAATAAATATTCATCTCCATCTGCATCATGTTGAAGGTGGGAATTAAGTACCTTCATCAACTAGCAAAATGAGCGTAGACAAATTTAGGTGATATGCTGAGGGAAGGCCATCTGTTGGTTTGAATCATTCCTTTTTTTGACACTAACAGATTTAGGGTTGCGAATTTCCTTCCAAAGTGTGTGCTGTGTTGCCGAAACAATGCGAATTTCGAAAAGAAAAATCGTTTGAAATAAAGTGTCAACTGCAATTGGTGGAGAAAGTGCGAAAGAAAGTAAAGAAGGGTTTGTTGATTGATAACCGAACATATACCTATTCTAATGTTTGTCTTATGCATGTCACGAAGATTACTGCAGCTTCTCAAGCTTTTAGTACCTGAACATCAGACGCACTAGTTGGATGAGAACCGAGCACAAAAATCTCGAGCTTCGCTTTTGTCTTTCTGTTTGGATTTTGGAGCAGCTCGATTTTGTGAAAAGAAATCATCTCCCTAGATAAAAAGTATTTCCATTTCGGTTGCTACGTTAACAAATCAAAATCATGCATTTTTTCAATATCCTGAAAGTGTGCGTTTGTCATGTAACTTTTGCGTGGCTTCAGTATTGTTACATTTTGCTTCCAAGACAATGAAGTATTTGGACTTAGGCGAGCTGTGGTCCAACTTTTGTGTGGCTTCAGCCGCAAAACAATCCGTCTGTTGCGCACTTAGTCCAATAATCGTGAACCAGTAGCCAAGATATCGTGTGCTATGAATTGACGGTTGGAGGATTGTCTGAAAAATCCCATCTGAACTGAACATAATTTTTTTTTTGTTTTCGTATTCAGAGATCAACTAAACGTTGGTCCTATTTTATTGTATATATTTTAAGATGAATGGTTCCGGGGAAGATTGAGCTTCACTATATAAAACATTTAGCCAACAATCACTCAAAAAATAAAATAAACCTGACAGTAACGATAAAAGATTTGTATTCTAGTACGTTACTTACAATAAGATTTGAGACTTGATATATGTGTACGAAGTTTTTAATGAACAGTAAGCAATCAGCGTTTAATTGCAAACATTTTTGAGGTTCTTGTTTATAAGAAGAGCCAGTTTGGCTGTCATTTATTCATATTTAAAAAAGTGTTGGTCCTTGAACTGAGCCCTACGGTACACCTTGTATTTTTTTTTTCAATTTTTTTTTTTAATTTTCAATTCAATTTAATTTACAGATTTGGTTTGTACATCGAAATAGTACTTAGGCAATAAATTTGCGAAAAATTCTTTAAATAAAATTTACTTAATAACAAAAATTACCTTAATCTAAAAAAAGTAATATGAAAAAGTAAAAAGAAATCGTTGTGACGGGGAAGGTAGTGAGGAAAAGGAAACAAAAGTGCTTAGCATCTACTGTTGTGACGAAAAATTATCAAATATCGCGGTTTTAAAGTTCGTGATTGAAATTGTACTTTTAATTCTCAAGGGCAGGGAGTTCCATAACCTTATGGCGTGACCGAAGAACAATCTAGACGAGTTAAGATATCTACAGTAAGGTGTGTTGAGGTTAAGTGTCCTACGGGATGAAGAGAATTCCAGCTTGTGAAACAAATAAGGTGGCGACTTAGAAATATGCAATTTATGCTGGGACAATGAATCGAGGTTGCAGTAAAGGACTTCCGAGTATGTAATTATCGGGACGATAAGTGCACGTACAAGTCGTCGTCGAGTCTCAATCGGAGTAAAGCTTGCAGTAAGCCATAGTTTGCGTAAGCATCCATAGATGCGACTTATCACCCAGTTGACGTGGTTGTATCCAAACATGATCCGGTTAACGAAAAATCCTAAGGATGTAATTGTTTCAACAAGCTCTAACTTATTGTCAGAGAGCCAAATGTCTGGAATACCGTTCAAGCTAAATGATGTTTTTGATATTGGTATCACATTAGATTTCGTTGGGTTTATGAGTCCATTTTTTATCGACCAGTCATTGATGGCTTTAAAGTCTTCGTTAAGACAGGCTACCACCTCATTTATAGACAGATAGAGCCGAACATCGTCTGCATATAAATGAATCCGCACATGCTTAAATACCAAATGTAGATCGTTAATAAATATGCAAAACAATATTGTCCGTAGGATTGAGCCCTGTGGCAGACCCTGAGTAAGACGTTTTATTATTTGTATTGTATTGTATTAATTTGTAAAAGGATGAAAAACGTTTACCCGAACCTAACAGATAGAAAGCAACTTATAAATTAAACCTCTCCGAAGTTGTCCCCAAGTTTCCAACATCACATTTAATGGTAAACAGTGTAAAAAGCTTAGAGTATTAGAACAGGTAAGGAACTAAAGCATAGCCTATGTCGTAATCTTGCCATATTTCCTCAAGTAAAGCTGCGCAAGTAAAGCTGCGGTTGGTTTCGAACACAGATTGCTGATCGATTAAAATTCTAGCAACTGTCCTGTTGATGTTACAAATTCGACAATTAAATATTCTCTTGCTACCGTAAAGTTTCCTGAAAATGGTCATCGCGTACGATATGGGAACTTACTAACACTGTACAAATCAGTCGAAATTTGGACCGAACAGAGGACAGTTCTTATTTTTGGGGCGATTTAAGCTGCACATTTGACACTTTTCAGAAATTGTGTCGAATTTATCAGCTTCTCCTTAAATTGCTTTTTAAAAAAAGACTCAATCGTTGGTTTTGTTGAAACGTCACTCTAGCAAGTATGACGAAGTTGAAGCGCCAATTGTTTTCCCGCCATACTGCTGTGATCATGTGGTAAGCAGATTCATGAGCAGTGGCAAATATTTAAATCCACATCCCACCGCAAGAAAAATATATGAAATAATAATTTGCAATAAATTAAAAGAAAAATGGAATAAAGGTAAACATTTTAACAATTAGAACACCGGAATAAAATAAACATCACACCATCACAGGTGAGCGTATATCGTGTCCATAGGTAAACAAATTTGTGGCGAAAATACACGCAGACTGTTTGCCCTCATGTTTACACAAGTTAATCACTAAAGCCGACACAGTCTTTAAGATAGCGTTCCAATTATTGGGTTATCTAGAGTTTAACTAGAAACGCCTCAACCTAATGAATGGGAAGAACAAAAATTAGACTCTTAAAAATTATTAAGTGTCTTTGAATTAGAATCAAAACCGTGAACGAACACTCACCTCGAATGCAAACCCACTTATGGCTTTTGATGGGGCTATAATTGTTCGTCATGAAAACAGAGGTGCTAAAACATATGCCTACGAGTGTGGAAGGTTATGATGTTCCTCGAATATGGAATGAATTGCTTCTACTTTAAACTGAAAACAGTTGACCAGCTGGATGATTCATTTGAAATCAATCACATGCAAGCCGACATTGATGCCGTCAATTGTCACAACTATGGTAATGAATGGGATTTATTACGATTGTAATGTTTTCTTTTTTTCCTATGATATGTTGTCAGGCCATCGATCTGTCACTCGAAAAAGGGTGGCATAAAGTTACGTAATGTGCTTGAATTCTAAAATTAGAACTGGCCGAATAAAAGTCTTGATTTCGATTTGATTTCGAGGGGCAAACACTTTTCCTGTATCAAGTGCTTTTGTACAATCGTTAGGAATGTTTTAGCGATAAAAAGATGTGAATCTTATCACAGTATTGAGGACATAAATGTGAAGTGCTGACATAATAAATTATTGTTCAAATAGATTACTACTGATATTATTTTATTATTTCGTCAATCGCAAAGAGCCACTAACATCACGTAGCTTTACTTGGAAGCATTTTTTAAATAATGATTTGAAAATTAGTTTAAAATAAAACCCAAGAAGTATCTCTCAGTCCATACCCCTACGGCGTTTCAGATAGAAATCTCAGAAAGTCAAATCGGGCTAATTTGGTGACTGTTCAATCGTTTTCGAACCGATTTTGGTTTTATCCATGACAGATTAACTTCGTACTTAGAAAATCGTGTTAAGGGAGTTTGGACTTTAAATTGTTGGAGTGCAAAAGTTCTCATCAGCATTGGTGTTCCACAAGGGTCCTATTATGGGTCATATTCTGTTTTTAATTTATGCGAAATCACTCTTTTTCAACTTTTAAGGGAAAAGTCACTGCTTTTGCGAAGGCACTATTTTGCCTTCTGATATTTTTGACATGTCTTTGGATTTGAACTATGATCTTGACATAATGGGCAGGTAGTTAAAATTAGCCAAGTCTTTAATATCATCATGCAGTTCGTGTTTTTTTAACATAAAGGTTGAAATGGGTGTTGATATGACTCTAAAGTACCATGCGCCTTTTTGTTATAGATTCCGTATGGTTAATTTTTGTACACACGATTATAACATGCCAAGTTCCGATTCACACACTCGTTGTACTGCTGACTACTTTGAAATTAAACGCGTAGACAGCTTTAGATACTTTATATTAAAAAATTTTTTTTTGAAAAGTGCGGATGAAACTGCTCGAGGGTAAATTATAACCGCAATGTACGTGTGTTGTAATCTATGAAGACCATCAGCATCGCCTTCTTTTTCGACTGAAAACGACGTGGCTTTTTCGGTTATTGGTAATGGTGTACGCAATTCACTTTTATAAATGGTGGTTTTTTAGAGGTTTGGATTTTATATTGGCAACACTCTTTCTACAGATTGTCAATCTTGTGATAAATACGTTTTGCCAATTAACGATGAATAGATTGACCTGAAAACAACGCGTGCAAATTGCGTTAACTTATTTTGAAGACCAGGATTCGGTTCGTCAAGCTTATCGTGTGCTACGTCCATTTTACGGTCGAAATTATCGTCCATGTGAGCAAATTAATCGAATCACGATGAGTCGTTTTCACACCACCTATACTCAAGTGGATAAAACGCATTCCAAAAGACGACAAACAGTGCGAACAGAAGAAGTTATTGCCGTTGTGAAGCGCAGTGTTGAGGAGAATCCGGTTGCCATCGTGCACAGCAATTGGAGCCATGCTCGTTCACTTTGTGGAAGATTTTACGGAACGATCTTGGGTTAAAAGCTTTTAAGGTTCAGCTTCAGCAAGAGTTGAATCCGCGTGATCATTAAACGCTTCGTAGCTTCGGTGAATGTTCTGATGGAAACATCGGCCCATATATCTTTAAGGTCGATGCTTGCCAAAATGTAACCGCCAATGGAGAGCGCTATAGAAACATGATTTCTGACTTCTTCGTGCCTCAGTTGAATGTTATTTACGTGACAGAGCTTTGTTTTCAGCAAGATGGTGCAACATTCCACACGGAGCGTGACACCATCAATTTTTCGCGGAAAATATTTGCTGAGCGCACAGTTTCGCGAAATGGGGGCGGATATAGCTGATATCCGGGCCCTGTTGCTCGACTGAATTTTCGAAAGTTGGACTTCGCGTTGCCCTTCAGTCGAGCTAGCCGTGGCATACATACGTCAGAAATCATTTCTGAAAAGTTATGGCATAAAGTTTCTTTAGACATTAACATTAGCTTCAAGTGGTTTCTTTCACATTGCATTTGTAAAGCTCTGAAAAAAAAACCTTGTCTTGGATTGCCTTTTGTTTTTAAGAGTCCATGTCTTGTCTCCAGTAATTTTCACCGATTGAATAATGCTTTGGAACATTCACTTCAATCATGTTTTTTGTGACATCAAGTGGTTGCCTTTTAAGATAAAGTTTTCAGCGGCAAAGCTGCTTTTAATTCTATGCCAGTTCTCTGATAATTATTTTAAACCAATTTACCTTCAGAGGTTTGAGTGAAGCTGGTGAACTCATCCAGTTTCATGTCGACTTTCAGGATCAAGTAGCAAAATAGAACGGTAGCATCTTTAAGTAAAGTAAAGTGAGCCTTCTCATAAGTTCAAGGAAGAGTTTTATAGCAAAACAAAAAATTCAAAAATTCATTCCTGCAGTGATATTGATGGTAAATTGATGGACAAATATATGAGAATATGGATAATGAAAGACTGCGGCTTTTCTTTTCTGTTACGACTCACGGATGGATGGTCACACACCTCGAGCATATTCAGAAAAAGCACTCTACAAAAATGTTCCTCTTCATCGTACAAACTTTGTTTGAAAAGTTATGAAACTGAGACTAAATCATCTTTCGGATAAAAAAAAAAATGTATAGACCCTAAGACTTGACTTGAGAGGTAAGTTATATTGAAAGCTAGACTTGCTTAAAGAATGAACAGCAAAGCTCTAAGGATAGTTGTGACAACGTTTGAATAGTTGATTTGGGTCACCTTTGGCTAACTTTGACTATTATTCGCGTTCATAGAGAGTGTCTATGGATGATGTCTGTAAGGACGGGGATTGCCTCGGCTAATCATCACTTAGTCCGAACATGAATATGAATTTCAGAAGTTGCCATAGGTTTTTGAATTAGTTTTGACAGTGCGTTGGTTGGAAATATGCCGGTTGCAAAATCTCCCAATGTACCAAGTAACGTCTCTTATTTGGAAGATTGTTAGAGAAGCTCGTATAAACGTCTACCGATTTTAGGGGAATATGTCCTGAAATAATGTTTGACTAGAGTAATTCCTTTGATATGAACGGATAATGAACCCTTCTTTGACATGACATAATTGCGGTGCAGTCTCAATCGCAATGATTCTTTGTCGTTCTGAAGGTCGCAATTGTGCACGAGAGCTCCTTTTTCGAGGCTCGGATTGGGAAACTTTTAACATTCATCTCATATAAGTGCACCTATAAACACAACTCAACATATTTATCAGCGAGTACGAATAAATGTCAATTTTTGCTGTTTTTTTGGAAGTTTGTTTGATGATCAATCGGTTTTCGTTATCGATAGTCTTCCACTACAACTGGACGAGCTCATGACCTGTTTTGAAGCAATTTTGACAAACATAAACTCATGTTTTTGAATGAGCATCGTTTGCAAAACATTCCACCGTCTAAACGCAGTTGAATCCGTTTTTGAAGTTGAACTGGAAGCGTCGAATGATATTCATTCCTGAAACTTTTTAACCAAAGTATATTCTGACTATTTAGATTCAGAGATAGTGTTGCAAGTTCTTTTTTTACAACTTTATGAAAATGTTTGTTTTAATTGATTTGCCCCCTAAGCAGCTCTATCATAAGTTAAAGATTGGTCTGACAATCCAGAGCAACTTAGTTCAAGTAGTGATCGTTACTTCAAAAGGCGATTTGACAACCTGGTAGTTTTGGAGCTTCTTCAAGATCTTCTTATAGATTTAATTTCGCACAGTTTTCCAGAATTGAGGTCCCGTCTATGACAAGTATACTGATAAACTTTGCTCAGACGATTGCGACAACGAGCTTGAATTTCAAACTTTATTTAATATAAGTTACTCAGGCAGGTTAACACGAAGAAGTGCCTGCAAAACAACTTAAATATACCAAACCGAGAGACGAAAATTCATCAATTACAATAGCTCGACCATATTGAACGATTGGCGAGCAATGTTCCAGTCTTTGATACCGGGCTCCAGGTTTACTAAAAAAGGGAAGACCGAAGCTGCAAAGATCAGTCAATTGGATATACCAGGAAAACCAACATAAACCAGAATCATACGCTCGAAGGGTCGATGGAAAGTAAGAAGAACCATTGAGTTTCTTGGGTTCGTTTTCTTGGACTGAAAGTTTTTTTGCAGCAAAAAATGCGGCCAACTGCGAATTGAACACGCACGCAGGGAACCCTTCCCGTACTACCGTATAGAGCCCACTTTTGGCGTTTAATTGAGTTGCCTTTGAATTTCTCGCCTAATTCATGTCCTAAATTTGAGATGTGTTCTAAAATTAATAACAAATTTTTCACAGCAAGTTTTTTTAAGTCTTAAATTGCGTTTGGATTTTTAAATAACACTCTTTTTGTGTGAAGGTCCCTCTTTATTTTTTACTCTACATAATTTTTTTTTATTTGTTCTTAAAGCGCCTAAGTTGGACATACAACGGACGGATGGTAGGATGGACAGCGGAGGCTTAGTAGTAAGATTTCGTTGGTACCATTTTGGGTACGGAACCATAAAACAAAAACATTTGAAGAACTTTCTGAGTATCCCCATTTCTTACACGGAAAAGCTGTTTTCTTCAGTTTCAGACACGAAACAATTCAAAAGTCATGCACATGGACAAACAAAATTATGAGCATATTAAAATCCAACAAATCTCACAGAAAAATTCAAGAATCCTGTGAACAAAAACAATGATTTTCCTGAAGCATTCGCGAATTAAGATTCATACTGTTCCCCCTTGTGTAAGATTGTGCTGTTATCCTTGGATTAATTTCTCGCACAATATTCTAACCAAAGGGAAATAAAAACATTTAAAAATGTTAACTTTTGTGCTTTTTTTTCCAACAAACAAAAAATATATATATATATATACGTACTTGAAAAACAAAAAGAATATTAATGAGGCAATTTCCAGAGCCAAATGTTCGTTGGTCGAAAATAAATAAAATTGGAAACTTATTGCCTAAAGGGTGAATTTCGTTTTTTTTATGTATAATCATCCTTTGGAATACTTATTAATTTTTTTTGTTGTTCTACTTGGGGTTTTCCACTGAAATGCTAT
This sequence comes from Orthonevra nobilis, assembly GCA_963555765.1. Classification (NCBI taxonomy): domain Eukaryota; kingdom Metazoa; phylum Arthropoda; class Insecta; order Diptera; family Syrphidae; genus Orthonevra; species Orthonevra nobilis. Next base: position 58,363,291 of record OY743224.1, read on the forward strand.
TTTATACAATTTTTATTGCTCAAATTATTTTCAATAAAAATGTACAGCGTAGAGTCCTGCGACGAGGGTTAAGGAATTCCTTGTCAAAGGCGTAATAAACATTTTTTATTTAATTTGTATTTGATTACAGGAATTTATGTTGAAAAAAACAAAATGGCAACCGCGTTGAATTCAATTGAAGAATGTTATACCAACGACAAGGCATTATTTTAAGTCTTATTGATTTTTGTCTTAGTGCTTTTTAGTCGTTCATTGAAATCGGAACAGCTGAATTACTCATTTATCTTTAATTATAATTTCAAAAACGAAAGAGATTCTTAAGATGAAACATTTAAAAATAAAGCACTAATAGAAAATGAAGCCCTTCATTAATATTGATTCAGTTCTGAAAACTTTTGAAACTATCTGCGTATCAATTTAGATGATGGAAGTCAGCAAGAAAGGAATAAATTTCAAAGTAATGGAATTTCATGTTTACCTTGAGTAAAACAATTCCGATTCGAGTACGCATAGTCTTCGGCATTCCCATACAAATTTATAGATTTTCACGTCTTAATTGTAAATTGCACTTGTTTGTGTTTGATGTTCAGGCATTTCAATGCTATGTGCAGCTCTTTGATGAAATGAAGGATGGGGTTTAGGTGTATAAAATTGTCTTATTGTTTTTAGTCTACATGGAAACGAGCAGACAAAGATGGCATTTAATTTACGAAGCGACACTCGGAATCAAGTACGGCTCGCGTATTTTCTAGAAATAAGTACGTTTGTATATTCTTCCTTTTTTATCACATGACCGTCGAGTTACAAAATAAGCTTCTTTAAAAAAAATAAATCAGCGGATGTACCTATAAATGAATTAAGATCAAAAGATCTTTTGGAATGAATTTGAAGCTCAAATGCTCTACGACTATTTGGAGAAATACAAACTTTTGGCAAACAACGAGTTCGGATTTTGACAAAATATGAATCGACTTCTTGGAGGCTTTGATACTAGATAAAAGAAGTATGTAGATAAAAACTTTCTTCTTATCGTCTTCACTAAAGCCTTTGATAAACTATATCATAAGACTAACGGATGGGTGGCGTAGTTGGTAGATCGCCTGCCTTTGATTGACCGGTCGTAGATTCAACTCTTAATTCAGCCACCATTGGCTATTGGGATAAAATTAATGGAACAATCACTGGATTGGTCGAACAGCGATAGTTGTTTTACTGATCGGCGGCGTTGTTGCAGTGGTTGTTGTATCGGATAGAGCTCTGAGTTTGTATTATGGTTTATGAAGATTTATGTTTAGATGGTACTGCTGTGAAGGCATAACATTGACGGCAAGTTGTTGCTAAATCTTCCAAATTTTCAATACGTCGTTATCAAATCACCCGTCCCATTTCGGGCTCCATCCACGAAATTGAATTGAAAGAAAATAAATATTGAGTGAAAAAAAAAAAACACTAGAAAAAAAAATGTTCGTTCTTCCACTCGCTCTGTGCTTCATGCATTAAAAGATTATTCATAGAGAGCGAGCAAACTTTAAAAAAATATATTAAAATCTCTCATAAAACTATCTTGAGGATAGCTAAAATAAATGAGTACTTAAGCGAGGATGAAGAAGCTCGAAACGGGGTACCGAAAAGATCTAGAATAGGGCCTCTTATTTTTATAATAAATATATATGACTTGCTTTCGGTTGCAATATGGATTTGTAGATGATATTCGCAACGTATTGAGTCACAATAATATTGGGGAAGCAGAAAATATATTGCGATTGGTATGAGATGCTGTCATGGATTGGTGTCACGACAACTGGCTTTCAATAAATGCTAAAAAAACAAATGTTATGCCTCCTCTTATCATCAAGTATAAATTTACTTTGGAAATGCTAAGCGTGAAGTGTCTTCACAGATTGGATATTAATTGGCAATCGAGATGCCATTAACAATTAATCACAAAAGTAAGTACACAGGCGTGGCAATCTGACTAGAAATTTTAAACAGGTAAGACGTAAGGCGATGATTTAACGAGTTTGATTCGGTTTGTTGTTCTGAATTTATATTTAACACAATATTTCCTACATATTTCAGTATGGTACTACGAGAACATCAACTTTCATAAGACATGAAAGACTTAATAGTTAGATATCCCTAAAAAAAAACATCCGGAAAATCGCAAAGATTATTGCATAAAGTCCGTTTACTGTCCAAAAGATATTAAAAATTTATGAATTTATTTCGACAATGGAAAATAAGGCCTGCAATTGACGTCCACGTTAGTTCGATGTGCAAGAAAAATGGCTTGTCTTTCGAGAAATAAAGAAATATCTGAAATTTAGTTCTCACAAAATACAAAAGGGCTACCGAGCGAAACATGTAAGGGATGCAACCCAAAGACAATTGGCCGTGTCTGTGAAGCTATCCGAGAATATTAGCAATGTTTATAAAAAAAAGACTGGAATTTGCGGAAAATCATCTTGGATCATGGATGAAACCAAATTCAATATTCATGGCTCGGAAGGACTTGGTAAAGTTTGAATAAAATCAAATGAGGTACTAGATCGGAAAAACATTACTTGCACTGTTAAATACGGCGGACGTTCTGTTCGATCGATACATGTAGCTAAATATTCTTAAGAGCAACCTGCATCAGAGTGCCAACAATTTAGTCTTAGAAGGGTCATTTATTTTCCAACAGAGTAATGAGCCTAAGCTTACTTTACTCGCAGCAAAAGAATGGTTGCTCTACAATGCTCAAAAACTGCCCCAGTCACCAGACATGAATTCTATCGAGCATTTGTGGGAACATCTGAAGCAGAAAATTAGAAAATTAGATCTTAAATATGCCTTGCAGGAGGAATGGTCAAAAATGTATCCAAATGTGACCCAAAATTTAGCTAATTCGATGCCATCTTGCATGATTCCTTCCGTTATTAGAAGCAAAGGGTACTCGACAAAATAGTATTTTGAAATTGTATCCCTTTATTTCGTTATTTTTTTGAAGATCATGAAATAATGACATGAAATATATTTTATGTTTTCAATGCGATCTACTTTGAATTGTTTTTTTGTCATTGCAGAGAACAGTATAGGCTGTGTACTTTCTTTTGTAATAAATTGTTTATGCCCCAACAACGGAGTTTCGACGGAGAGCATACGTTTCATTTCATCTGAGCTACAGATCCACATTAGAAGTCTGTTATTTTGGACAACATGTCCACAATAGGTACACCATGTTCATAACTCAATGAAGCTTCTAAACATAGAACAATTTATAAGATAGAAATTCTAACAATTCAAAGAAGGCATTACTTACAAAATTCCATCGCAACAAGTGTTTGATACTTGAAGATAGATTTATAGTAAGTCCTCCACTCCATAACAATATTCAACGAATTACTCGCTGATTTTCGGAATTTTCCAAAAAAACATTATTTTTTAGATAAAGCAAAACAACTTTATTTAAATTCAAACTATTTGAAAGTGCTGTGCTTGAGCGCGTCAAGAACCTACAACGAGGGATGATAACAAGATTTGTTTATACCGTCTCGTGCATTTTTTTGCATTTTGTCTTAAAATTCTTATTGAAATATGTGCTGCAGAGATGTACGTTTTTGAAGTACGTAGAAAAACGAAAACTTTAATTGACTGATCTTAAATGCGAAAGTAAGTGTCTTGTACTAAATATTAAATAAATATGTCATAATCATCATCAGTCTCATTGGTCAAAAGTACACGCATTGAGATTCGACGGACATCTTTTTCTTCACTGGATCTCTTGTCTTGTTATACAATATTTTTGTTTTTAAGATCTGTCAAGCACGTGTACACTTAGTCCAATTTGGTAAATTGCTATCCAGAGTTGCAGTCAAACAAGGTTTAGAAATCATGGCTATTTTTTTTTTCCGAAATTCGCGTTATGTGCGAAAAACTAAGGGAGACCTTAGCTCAATTTACAGGGCTCATAATCGTCAAACTAAATTCATATTCATGAATACCAATTTATCGATTCAATGGCGTTCACCTGTATGGCAGATTCTGAAGAATACTTTCAGTCAATACCCACACATTTCCGTCAGAAGTTTGGTTAATAGGTTGAAAATGAACTTGATTTTATACCGTCAATTATGAGGCTCAATTTTAGTTCAATGAATATATCAACAAGCCAATTCTCAGGAGACATATAAGACTCAAAAGTTGTAGTTAAGTTTGCCGCCAATGTCGAAAAAAATTTTTACATTACATATTATTTTTTTTACATTTTATATTTCCTTCAAATTCCGAATGGCGAAAGAAGCTTTACCAGTCATACACTAAGTTAGAAAGTTTATTTTCCATGATATATTGGGCATTAAAAAGTTGACCAAAATCAACATCATTCTTCACATCCATCTCATTTGGTGTTTCTTTTGCTGATATTTCATGATGATGTCCAAGTCGATTTGATTTTATTTCGAAATAGATTTTCAAAAATTCATCAAGAACATCCCAATCAATTCCAAGGAATAGTGCTAATGTTTTGTTTTGTAAATTGGATTTGTACGGTCCTACTATGAAAAATACCAACATAGACATAGGAAACGTCATTTGGAACACTCCTGGTTAATTCATCCAAAGTCCAATTCTTATCACCTACAATAGTGATTTTGTTCAAACATTGACTTCCTCTTTAGGTCCCGTACCGCAAGAGAAAAAAATGGAATGGAACTTCGTTGTCCGTCTGTCTGTCTGTAAAAACCCCGAAAGGTATAAAATTAAGCTTCTAAGGCAATAAAGTCAAGAATCACGAAACTTCGCAAAGAAAAGTTAAGGAAAAAAAAATTGAAAAATGGCACGAAGAGGAATAACTAGCCAGGGATCTTAAACGAACCAATCTGTTCAGTTCTGTCCTTGAACAAGGGCATACTTTTCCATTATATGCGCACAGATAAATAGATATCCACAGAGGACTTGTTCTGGTGATTCACATAGCTCAAAAATCACACAATCCAATAGCAGTCCAATAAAGTACCAAAGTGATCTTTTAAGAAATTCTTATCGTTGATGTTTTACCTGCTCCTCAAAGCTTGAGGAGCTTGTTATCAAAGATGGTTGAAAATTCTCTTGGACACTTCAAAAAGGATTTACAGGAATATGGATCCAGTCGTACGCTTTTGAGTATAATTTTTGTGTTTCAACGACTTCCCTTAACATTTAACATTCAACACAGAGCTTCCAAATGAAAAAAGGTGAAGAATGGTACGATTTTTTGGTGGTTTGTAACTCCGATATATTTTGGTTTTGATTGTTCCAGAGCCAGAGTCAGAATCGGGACTTATTTGCATTCGCTTGATTCACAGTTAATTTTTTGAAATCATTTGGTATACATAGTAGAAATTTGGGTTTTGAAAAATTTTTTCATCAATCTGCTGTCAGTGTTATGCCTTCAGAACAGTGATAATTATATATCATCCAAGAATATTATTATTTTTGACAACACGAATTACAGCAGCTGATACAGTGACCACTTCAGTAAGGCTTTCCATTAGTCAAACTAAAACTCAGTGAAAGCCAATAGCAACTGATGACTGGAACAGATTCGAAAAGCAAGATCACTTTTAGGAATCGAACCTGGGACTCTACAATGAAGCATATTGAAATGCAGGCTCTTGACCATCTGTGCCAAGCAGCTGTTGGACTCGCACGATGAAGATCAACGCTTCGACACGCGAGAGCTTCAACAGAGGACAAATTTGATATATAAAGAGAACTCAATTTCGATGTCGACATTCAAGTGGATATGGACTTCAGTCAATCAACTCTAATCACCGAGCTCGCTGGAAAGCTGAAGAACACTTTATTGACCTCCATGTGGTCCGCATTGTAAGCAAGTTATTAATCAATAAATAAATAACCAAAAATATTAACTAAATATTTATTAAAGCATAAAACACAACGTAAAATGCGAATGGAGTTGAAGATGATTGCTTTCAATAGATGAAATTTGAATGGCAGCTCATTAAAAAGCAGCTCTATTCCCATAAATCAATAATTCCTTAAATCCCACTTTAATCCGTAATCAACGTCCATATTATGCTGTCGTTGAAATTGAATACGTCCCCAAAGGCATTCATTAGCACTTACTGCTTCTAATTAAAAGTGTTTTCCTTGCAATTCCTCATCATCAAACAAGCATTAGAGGACTAGATTTTAAAAGTGTCCGAGTACAATGGACCTTTCGTTGAACCCAAGAATGAACTTGACTTTTAATGATTAAAGTAATTGCCTGGCGAGGAGAGTTTCCGAAAAGAAAATAAACGAAACTCTTTTACATGTTCATAAACCGGGCATTAAATTGACGCAAAAAATAAGTTCGTTTTGAGGATGCTTTAAAAACATCAGGGTCAAATAAAGTGAGCTATTTATCCAATATTTTGTGTGAGTATCCTTTACACCCAGAATTTCATTTTACACTCAACAGGGACCTCCATTAATCCACCTTTTACAGCAGCTATTATGTATGAGTACATATAGGAGTACCTCGTTCGCTTCTATAGCACGATGATGGACATACACATACATACACATATACAGACTTTTCCTTTAATCAAATGACGCATCCAATTTTGCTGTTGACAGGACTGCTCTTTGAAAAATGTACGATAACCTAACTTTTGCTGAGCAACACAATTTTGGATGGCTTTGTGTCACCTAAAATAGGTTTTAAGCCTTTTTTGAACTTGAAAGTGTCCTTCGATTTTTTGACACTGCAAATGCGATTAAAACAACGAAAATGAAAATTCCCGTGCGTCGATAATATTGTAATTGAAGCCTTAAAAGCTTTCACATGCCCATTACGTTTGTACGTCAGACGTTCGTTAATCTTATCCAAATTCCACGCGCTTATCGTATCTACGATGATAAAAATCGGGAAGCTAATGAAAATTACGGTGTTTACATGTGAAAATAAATTTTCAAAAAAACAATCTATGCATTTTTTTTTTTGGTGTCAAGATAACTCCCTGACAATTGTGTTTATTCGCCAAATAAAACGGATACGGAACATAGCCATGTTCTTCTGGGAGTTCAAGGATGAGACTTGCGTCGGTCGGTCGCTGGGGAGCATTGGTGTGAACCGTGTACACATAATGACTCGGTTTGTATTATCTTGTCTTGTTAATATGACGAATTTGATTCTCTCGAAGGAAGCGAAACCGTGGGAGTTTGTTTTCTAGATTATTTTGCATTGAAATTGACTTACGAGTAAGGTGATGTCAGACTCGTTCCTTCACTTGTCTTGGCAACATAACAATATGTTAATGGCCTGTCATCTGTAGGGATATGGGCAAAATGAAAAATGAACGTTACCATAGAGAGAACGGTTTTACATATTGACTTGTGAGGCAAATTTACATCCAATAGTGCGTACTGTGGTGGTAAGACTTATGGAATGATTAACGAAGTAAATATACCTTCGGGCATGTTGACTCATCAGAATGACTTGCAATTTATTTTAAACAAGTCATTCTTATTAGGGTCCCATAAGAACAAAGCAATAATTTTACTTTTAGTGTTACAAAATAAAAGATGCTTATTTCTAGCACGGTTATGAGAACCATCACGAAAAAGTCGGCTTTAGCAGTTACGGGGGACTTTTTGTGGTTTAATTTTTTTTTTCAAACATAAGCAGTATCAAAGTTTCGACCGAACGACAAAAAAACGGACCGCAAAAATTCGAGTTCACCTTCCGTTCACACTATGCACTGCTTTTTTTCGTCACAAGTCGAATTTGTCTTTGAGGGGTGTGCTTTTAAAATGCGCCTTGGCAAATGCCAAACATATAAGCTTAATTAAACGAGCTGTGGATAGACTAACTTCACCATTTTGAACACTGATGGCATGCTAAATGCAGTACTTTTTTAAATTGACTTACCAAACTCATTTTGATCCTTGAAATCAAAAACTTCAAATTCCGGGTGTCCGAGAAGTTCTAAGTAAACTTAATGCCAGGCATCTTTCGTAGCATTTCGACCTCTGAAGTTGTCGATAAGTTTGTTCCAAGTCATAGGTCTGATTTTCTTGAATGTAGTCAACACTTCCTCATGTCTTCTTAAATTTTACAGTGGCTGCAGGACAATTCATCGTATGATTTAAAACTTTTCTAATTTGAAAGCATACTACTGTGTCCAAAAAATAAGGTGACATATGAATCTAAACTGCGCGCGTCGAAGGATTTGGAAATTTTTCTTTCTTTTTAGGTTGGTAGTACTGTCAGTGACATCTATGTGAAATTGCATGTCAAAATATATTCATAGTGTTTGAGATACGCGTCGTTTTGTGTGCTGCTAAAAGTGAGTTTTTCGTTTTTTGCGATGTCGAAATTTATTGAGTAAAGAATTTGCATTAAATTTTGTTTGCGGAATCAATTTTCTGCTGCGGATACGTTGAGGATGGTGCAGAAAGCCTTTGATGATGAGGCTATGTTTAAAAAAAATGTTTACAAGTGGTATAGTGATTTCCAAGCCGGCCGTGAACGTGTCGAAGATGAAGAGCGTTCTGGGCGACCATCAACCTCAACCGATAAAGCTCACGTCCAACAAATCAAAGATTTGGTGTTGAAAAACCATCGATTTACGATTTGAGACCTTGCTGATGAAGTTGGCTTATCGAAAGGCTCAGTCAATACCATTTTGAAGGATGCTTTGGGCCTCAAGCGCGTCAAATCTCGACTGGTACCGAAAACATTGAATTTTTTTGGACAAAAAGGCGTCGCGTTGAAGTGTGTGAAACAATGCTTTCCGACTACCAGGATGTCATGAAACGCATTATAACTGGCGATGAGACTTGGATCTATGCTTACGACCCCGAAACAACCGATCAATCGAGCGAATATCGTGCCAAAGGAGGGCCGAGACCAAAAAAACCGCGCCAAAGTCGCTCAAAAATCAAGGTCATGTTGACTGTTTTCTTCGATTATCGTGGTGTTGTGCTTTATGAATTCCTTCCAACCGGCCAAATAGTCAACAAGGAATATTATTTGAACGTTATGCGTCGTTTGCGTAACGCTATCCGCCTAAAAAGGCCGGAATTGTGGAAAGACAATTCTTGGTTTTTACACCACGATAATGCACCATCCCATACCGCACTCGTAATTCGTGATCATTTCGCCAAAAACTCAACCCACATCGTTCCGCAACCACCGTATTCACCTGATCTGGCGCCGTGCGACTTCTGGCTGTTTAACAAGCTCAAAAGACCGCTCCGGGGACACCGTTTTGATACGATAGAGGAGATTCAAGCCGCAGCGAAGACGGAACTGAAGGCCATCCCGGAAAGTGACTACATCCAGTGTTTCAAAGATTGGAAAATCCGTTGGCATAAGTGCATTGCATCGGGAGGGGATTACTTTGAAGGGGATGAAATTGATTTGGAAGAATAAATAAAGAATTTTCAAAATAAATACAATGTCACCTTATTTTTTGGACACAGTAGTACATATTTGATTGCATACACTACTGAGTTATCGGTCGCCCAACGGACGCCGTCGATTTTATTGACATTCGATGGCAGCAAGACGACAAACTTCCATCTCGGTCTAATGTGAACTTTACTTAAAAAATATCGCCGTCCGGTCGAAACCGGATAGCGTGAGAATAGCCTTAAGCCAGGACGTTGCGGCGAAGGATTTGGTGAAAGTGATAAAAAATACAATGCGAATGTAACAGAGTCAAACGCAGCTAAGTCCTAAATTTGAAAATCAGAAAAGAAAAAAGAAGACCTCATAAAAGTCACGACTTTTCGAAGCAGCTGGGATGGGACCCTCCGAAAACGACTCCTTGTACTCAAAAAAAAAAAAATCATAGAGTACGAGAATAGGAAAATAAATATATTGTGGAGCATTTTAAGCAATTGAAGATGTTAAGAAAAACCCGGCAAAGTACGAGTCGGACGCGCACAACGAAGGTTCCGTAAAAACATGTAGGTACATACTATGTTGTAGGTGATTTTAAAAACAATTTTTTTTTGTGTTGAAAGTACAAATTAACAGTTTTCGAAATTGTTCCTTTACTTGTGCCATAAGATGTTGTTTCTTGCCAAATTTCATGATTCAAAGTCAACGGGAAGTACGCCATAGGTTTCGATTCCCCTTTCGGGTATAAAAAAAAAATGGTAAAAAAAGCCATATCTTTTGACTGCATCGATCAAGAAGCTTTTTGAGAGCTTTAAAGGACCGCAGTCATAATCATTTGGTATTAATTTAAACTTGATACCTCCATGTGTTCCTAAGAAAAAGGTTGTGGACGGACAGACAGACAAGAGAGTGATCCTATTATGGATCCGTTTATTTTTTCTTTTGAGGAACGAAACAAAACCAAATATAAATAAAAAAGAGCTCGTTCGAAAATTTTCCTGCCGATCCAGGCCACGGAAAGGCTCAATGAAAACACAGTTTACAATGGAAATATTTTATCCTAGCCTTGGCATAAGATATCTAGCCACGAATTGAGAGCTTTAATATTTTTGGAAAGCAAATCAAAGATAAATTATTTCTCATCCCAAAAAACAGTTTTCAATAAATAAAACGAGAAAAAATTGTATGTGGTGCTGGAAGGATATTTAAATATCCGAGAGCACGGGTTGATTAATAAAAAATGTCTCAGTGTTCAGGTAAGCATTTAACGTTTGCTTTCGAGGTGTTTTTTTTTCAAACTGGCGACTCTCCAACAATAGTGTTAATATTACAACACCAAGTGTAAATCTGGTTCGTTCGAAGCAACAAGGGTTCCTCGGAACTTTCTTAGTACTGACTACGCCTCACTCATAGAAACAGAAGGCAATCGAGCGATTTTTTAAATTCAACTCTCATGCAGCTACTAAAAAAAAGGCATGCAGCAATGTGCAGAGATTTCGCAGTGAAAATTGCACCTTTATAGGGACAAGGCTCATTTCCAGCTGAATGGCCGCATAAACAAGCAAACCTGTCCGCCGGAAACAAGAATTATTCTGGCATAACGTAATTTAGTATATTATAAAAAACGGAAAGTCGCGTAAGAGGCTCACGAAGACATCCATAACTAAGGTCTTAGTTATTCAAAAAAAAAAAGAAAGAAAATATGCGAGCCCAACATGCACACAAAGGGTACCGTATCATCGGACAATACACAAGGCTACAAATTTTTTTAATTTAAAATTTCTCATGGTCTATTTCTAGACGTAGAATTGGGTTGCGATTTTAAAAAAAAAACACGTTTCTGTATGTGAACCTTCATTTGATTTTGACTTTATATTAATTATAGTTTTCGCTGTTATCGTGGCCAAAATAGTTCAAGACCGATGGACCGATAGACGGACAGCGGATGCTCAGTAATAGAGTTCCGCTGGCACCCTTTGAGTACGGAGCCCTAAAAACAAAAACATCTCATTTTTATTTCCTATATGGTGACGAGCATTGCGCTTAAGACTCATTGCTAGAGTTGCGAAATCGATAGTCCCTCGTATGAAAATGACCTCGTTAAAGTTTTGATAAAATAAAAAATTATAGCTTCCTAAAAGAGTTCTCGAAGATATTGTTCCTTTTTGTAAAGGTCCTATGCTTTCGTTTAGCACGTTTTAAAAAACATGAACGTTGCTTATAGCGACAGAATTGCGAAGGGGACTCCGTTTGCTGCTTAAAGAATGCTCCGCTATATAAAGGAAAAGTATAAAAAGGGTGCTGAGCATTGCTCCTTTTACTGCTGTTGGACAAGTTTCGATAGCCTCACTGATATTAGGGGATGCAGCTAACTTAAATTTTTTTCATTTCAATAATGGCGACATAATGTCCTTATTTTCAATGTCTCCTTAAATCCAGCTTAAGTCGAAGTGCCCAATATTACTCTCTGACTGAAACTGACAGTAAGGTTCCCGAACCTATCTCTTAGTAATGCTTACCTTAACCCTTCTGTGCGTATGTTTTTATAATCACAATCCGTCAAAGCTCTACGTAAAACTTCCATGCGCGCCAAAGTGGAAAACCGGACAGCATGATTGTGAATATTTTATGAACTTTTACTACCTCCGATTAAACATAACTTTAACAAAAAGGTAAAAATTTAATCAGGGCAGCAGGAGGTGAAACCCTTTTACCCCTGATTGGGTGCACACCCAATGGGATTAGTTTTGTTTAAGTTTCCATTAAATTTTTGCCTCAGGACAAACTCCTGCAACATACGTGATGCTGTAATAAACTTACATATCTAAAAGCTGCATTTGACACATCGAAACCATGTGACGTATACACGAGTGGGTAGTTCGAAAAGCTTACTTTGAAACGTTCATCTTAAGTTGAGATGAGTACAATCTTTCAAGGCATGGGATGTGATTTGGATCACACCCGCACGATAAATTACAGAACACACAGCAACCTTCCTATTGGAATACTCACAAGTAGTATCTCCTTATTTGCTGGACAAATACAAATCACAGTCGGACTTAGACTTTGAAATGACATTCCGTATCGTTTGGTCAGAGAACATGTTACTGTATACGTGTGAAGAAGAGGGTAGGAAAACTACTTTCGGTTTGAATTCAGGGATTTATCTCTACTATGGCGTGGGCGTTAGAAATATTGCAATGACTCAATCTTATCGAAACGTATCTGCAAAGGATTTCATGGCTTTGCCATACATTATAGAAGATTTACAACAATGCTTATGTAAAGCTGTGTGGATTTTGGTCTATGTTCAGCGCAAGAGTGGGGAAATCCATCGATGTACTCCTTTGACATGATTCACGTTTTGCATGGATACTACGATGATAGTGGCATTGTTTTAAAAAATTGCGTGGCTCATGATTTTTGCCAACTACACAATTTTTCTATTCTTCAGGTTATCCTTTTGGTCTTAGTACGAACATTTTTTGTGAACAGGGTATAATATTTTGAGAACCAGTAAAAAATTTAGATAAGTGACAAAGTGCGAGTCGGACATGCACACGAAGGGTTAAGTACCACCGTACAATGCATCAAATAACTTTCTAGTTTTACATTATTTACTTCTAAATTTCATGATTCTAGGTCAACGTAAAGATCCCAATAGGTTTTGAATCCCCGTCAATTTAAAAGCTTGATTTAAATATAGCTTTTTAGGGAATTAACTTTAAATATTTTGCATATGTTAAATTATAAAAACTTCAGCTTGAGACTTCCATGTATTCCTGAGAAAAGGAGTCTTGACAGGCAGACAGATGGACAACGAAGGTATCCTTTAAGGTCCCACTTTTTCTTTTGTGGTGCGGAACCTTAAAAATGAGACGCTTTGGATTTTTCTGATGTACAATGTACCAGAATAATCAGAATATTCTTAGGTAAATTAAGTTAAGACCATTCAAATAGCTTCTTCGTAATGATGAACAAAAAAGTACGAATGGGCAATCTACGAGTACAACGCTTGCGGCTCGATGGCGTTCAAAACATTGAATCGTGCTTCTACAAAACATTTCCTTATTAAGTTGGCACTTCACTTGACTAATGAGCCCGGTCAACAATTTGATTTCCGGGGCCTTCAACCATAAAAACCAGTTTTACGAGAGGCCAGCTTTATCTCTGCAGAAGCCTTCCTCAACCTAGATTCGATAGGTCTGGTCCAGGAAAGTTTTGTGGAACCGCTTATTTTCCCCATTGCTGGACGACTTCGTCAACTGTTTGGCATAGCGGCTTTTGTTTTGTAGTGTGGTTTAAGGGCGCGATCTTATAGAAGTAGAACGTCAGCACCGATAATTGTAGATAACAAAAGACATTGAATTAGCCACTGTAGTTCTGAGAAATAAAAATTCACTACGTTCGTTAAAGCAAAAGACATAACTTGGAAAGTTGATTTAGCTTAGAGCAACTGTAAGTAACCACGTTACTAGCTATTGTGTGTAGCTTAAGTAAATAAAAACTGCACTAACGATAAGTGTTTTTGCTTTATTTCTGCAATAAAGTCAAAAAACTATTTTATTTCCAGATAGAAGCACGATTCTTTTTTTAGAAACTTAGAAAAATGCCAAAGATTTGACTTTGTATCGGACCTTTTGGCATACTTTTCTACCTATCTGTATGCAATCTTTTGCTCCTAGACTTACGTTGATTGGAAAAGTGAAAGATGCGATAAAATTCTAGTGAATCACTGTTTATGAATCTTACTAAAGACGGATGAAAACACCCGACCAAAAGCATTTCCATAGAAAAAAATCAATTTAGTCTCCTTTTTCTGAATGCTCAGCGAAGATATGTGCGGCGTCAACAACGATATTGATCTAGCCAGGAGGTGCAGGGCACAATAACTCAGGACATAAATTGCTGATAGACATCAAAACTTCGGACTAGAGTGTCTTTAAATATACATTAATTGTAGCTTATATATTTCGAATGTGATGTCAACTAAATTAGTCTATGCAATCGAGCAAGTTTGCCAGTTGAGATCCTGGTCTACTCCGGTCTTAAGTGTAACCGACGTTAATATGTTTTGTTAAATAAATCAAGTAAATAGATGAGAGGACATCTCTATCAAAAGAAATATATGCAATATTGAATGCATTACATATCCTGAGAGTTTAACCATCAAAAATTTTGTTGTCTGGTTTTTCTGAACTCTTTTAGCAAATCACTTTTGAAAGCGTTTATTTGTAAAAATGTTTTAAGTAAGGTTTTGTAAAAAACGTTTCCACAGTTACTAATTTTTTAGAGTTTACTTCATTAACAAATAAAGCTTGAATCCAATAAGACTTTTGATAAGCTCTCCCACAATCCAATAGTTTTCCAAATGAAATCCTTTAGTTTCCTTTCTTTTGTGAAACCGATAAGCTCGTTCTTTAAAGCTTTGATCGACGTCAAAAACAATAACGATACCTCTGATTATCTTCAGGGCAGCAACATGTGGGCCCTTATTGTTCATATAAGGAATTCACAAGTCTTTATATTCACAATCAATCTGATTGAAGCCTTCTAGTGGATGACCTCAATCCTTTCTTTTGCAGGTGTTCAAATAATTGCTCTTCATTTGATAAATTTTAATATCTTTCTTTCACCTTGCTGCTGAAAGTTTTGCTTTTTTGGTAAAGTTAGACTGAATCCGTGCCAACAAAAATTTTACTTCATATAAAAAATAAAGTGGGTTGAACAATTAAATAAAAAATAGAATCCTTTGACTCAAAAGCAGTGGCCAACTAGGGACTGATCTGTTGACATTACAAATACATCTTACAATGTGTTTTTGGGCAAATTTGAGTGCTTCAACTTGCAATACCGTTTTGTAACTAAGAATAGCATTTTATTAATAATGTGGTTAAATTAAATATTGTAGATTTTACGAGTAACAGAAAACATATTTTTTTTAACTCAACCACATGCCCTAATCTAAGTATTTATCGATTAAAACTCCTAAATATTTAATATTCTTGACACTATCTATTTTAAAACAGTTGGGACTACACACCGAATCGTATCAAAAAAATTTTTTTTGTCACGCGTAAGGATACAGAAAAAAATGTCTTACAAGAACTTGCATTAAAATTATCATCATTAATTCGGAGACGCTGACATCAAATTTAGGAGCGTTAACTCCAATTTTTGGTCGTAATTCTCGCCCTAATAGACAGGCAATAACAAGGCTAGTGCAAAAATTTGAGCTGTGTGATGTTGCCGTGTCAGTGAGACAACGGGTTGGTCGAAGTGTCGAAAATATCACTGCTGCTCAGGCGACCGTTGCAAACGATGCAAATCAGTCAATTCCAAGGCGTTCTAAAGAATAAGGCATCGATCAGACCACATTTGAATTGAATTGAGAATTGAAGCCCACGATAACGATCGTCATGTTACTGCGAATGGCCAGCTTTATCGCGCCATGATTATACATTATTTTTGGCCCAAATTGGAAGATATGGCCTTGGACAACATGTGGTTTCAACAGAATGGTGCCACGCAGCACACCTTACAACCGATTTACTGAAGAGTAAGTTTGATGAATGTGTTTTCTCAAGAAACGGGCCAGCCGATTGGCCGCCTCGTTCGTGCGATTTAACGCCTCTAGATTATTTTTTTTGGGGCGTAAAATCATTGGTGTATGCCAAATAGCCGACGAAGTTGGTAGAGCTCAGAGCAAACATTGAACGCAAAATAGCCGAGTCATCGAAAATTGTGTCCAACGAATCGAACGCTGCAAACGTGCCCGCGGTGGCCATGAAGTCGAGTTCCAATGATAAATGTTTTGATTGTACTTGAAGCCGATACAAAAGTTTTTAAAATATCTCAAAGCCCTGGTTATTATCATAGTGCAAAAATCCCAATTCACAACCCGTTGGACCTACCGTGTTTTAGCATCGTTTTAGACCTCCACCAGCTCAGGGTGTGGCTTTTTGCAAATATTTTGTTTTTGCCGTCGAAAATGTACCATGACAATTGGCAAGAAAGTTAGCATTTTAACCTTTGGAATCGAGAGCATCAAGTTCTGGGTGTAGTGCAAACAGACTCCATGCGAGGAGTCTTTTGAAGCATTTCTGTCTTTGAAACTATTGAGAATTTTAACCCAAAGCAAAGGTCCGAATATTTCACAAATGTTATCAACACTTCAGATTCGATGTCTTTCATAAATAACTAACGCACAATTAAATTAAAAAACAGATGCACCAGGAGTGCTCATGGTACGATTTTAAACCGTCTAATGTGAAAGCGTATATTCGTTCAGTGGTCGCCATCCAGGCGCCGTCGATTTTAGTGGCAGTCAGTAGCAGCTAGACGACAATCTGCCGTCACCGTCTTATGTGAATGGGGCAATGCTTTCCTTAATGCCACTTAAAAAAAATGTTGCCATCAATGGATTGACAGCCATGGTAAGCAGCGTTGTGAAGTATTTAGGTGTGCATCGTGATAAATTTCTGAGTTTTAATGTACACATAAATACTCAGTTACGAAGAGCAAAAGCGGCATTTATTTCCCTTAAGGCTCTTTTCTACTCCAGCAGTTTGAGGTCCGATGTGAAAGTCGTATGCTACCAAGTATTTATCCGTCCAATCTAGACTTACGCGAGTTCAGTATGGTGGAACATTAGTCCGTCCTAATGAAATGCTTCGAATATTTGAAAGAAAATGTCTCCTAGCCTGCATGCATATGTATAGAAGCGCTCATTCAGATTTTCGTCACTATGTTTCCAACAAAATTTAATTGGATGCCTCTGGCCTATCAAGGCTTGACAATGTGACAATGTTGTTCTTGATCTTGCGAGAAACCATTACGCGCGATCAGCAAACGTTATCGAAAACCAACATATTTCAGGTTTGTTTTATCCTAACTCTGGGTATTTCAGAAGTTGCATGGTAAGCGGACATATTCCGCCGGAGGCATTCTTATACCTGGATGCTAATGGCTATTTATTGGACCTCATGAACGTATCTATAATATATCATTTTTCTAGAAGGGCAACAGACAAGCGTATTCTCTATGAGCTTTTTAACTCTGGGGATGGACATGCAAACCTCAGATACTACGTAAGTGTGCCTGAAAAAGATAAGGTAAAGAACTAGAGGCTTAATAAAGTAAAATATTGGTGGCTAGATTTGGTTGTTGCTCTCGGTTAGTGATAGGCTGAACTCTGACATGTATGAGATAATTTTAAGATCTTATCATGCTCATACTACTGTGTCCAAAAAATAAGGTGACATTGTATTTATTTTGAAAATTCTTTATTTATTCTTCCAAATCAATTTCATCCCCTTCAAAGTTATCCCCTCCCGATGCAATGCACTTATGCCAACGGATTTTCCAATCTTTGAAACACTGGTTGTAGTCACTTTCCGGGATGACCTTCAGTTCCGTCTTCGCTGCGGCTTGAATCTACTCTATCGTATCAAAACGGTGTTACCGGATCGGTCTTTTGAGCTTGTTGAACAGCCAGAAGTCGCACGGCGCCAGATCAGGTGAATACGGTGGTTGTGGAACGATATGGGTTGAGTTTTTGGCGAAATGATCACGAATTACGAGTGCGGTATGGGATGGTGCATTATCGTGGTGTAAAAACCAAGAATTGTCTTTCCACAATTCCGGCCTTTTTAGGCGGATAGCGTTACGCAAACGACGCATAACGTTCAAATAATATTCCTTGTTGACTGTTTGGCCGGTTGGAAGGAATTCATAAAGCACAACACCATGATAATCGAAGAAAACAGTCAACATGACCTTGATTTTTGAGCGACTTTGGCGCGGTTTTTTTGATCTCGGCTCCCCTTCGGCACGATATTCGCTCGATTGATCGGTTGTTTCGGGGTCGTAAGCATAGATCCAGGTCTCATCGCCAGTTATAATGCGTTTCATGACATCCTGGTAATCGGAAAGCATTGTTTCACACACTTCAACGCGACGCCTTTTTTCCAAAAAATTCAATGTTTTCGGTACCAGTCGAGATTTGACGCGCTTGAGGCCCAAAGCATCCTTCAAAATAGTATTGACTGAGCCTTTCGATAAGCCAACTTCATAAGCAAGGTCTCTAATCGTTAATCGATGGTTTTTCAACACCAAATCTTTGATTTGTTGGACGTGAGCTTCATCGGTTGAGGTTGATGGTCGCCCAGAACGCTCTTCGTCTTCGACACGTTCACGGCCGGCTTGGAAATCACTATACCACTTGTAAACATTTTTTTTAGACATAGCCTCATCATCAAAGGCTTTCTGCACCATCCTCAACGTATCTGCAGCAGAAAATTGATTCCGCAAACAAAATTTAATGCAAATTCTTTGCTCAATAAATTTCGACATCGCAAAAAACGAAAAACTCACTTTTAGCAGCTCACACACTCACAAACAAACAACTGAATCAATAACAAATTCGTGGATATCAACATATTCAACAATTGATTCCTTAAATCCACTGAGCAAAGAAAATGAACTTGCAACCGAATAAATTCGATTTGTAAAATGAGAAACGCAATGCGTGTTCTTTGCACGCTTCATCCATCAATCACTCAATCATCAATCAGTCAATCGTCGCTATCCCATCAATAAAACTCAATTGGCATGTTACAATTGTCGCCGTCAAACGTAGTCTTAATAGGCGCCTTGGTCTCATTTAACAAGTCTGTTCTTTTACTTTCTTCTGTCAAAGCAGGTGAACACGGATGAACACTTGTGTGTTTAGACACCCGCAAAAATGAGTCCGGAATAGCACAGTAAAGGACGAATCAAATTAATTGAATACAAAATGCAGAGTTTCGAATACATACATAAATACATTGTAAAAAATTCGGTACACGGCGTCACGTGGGGTACCCCATTAGCCCCATTTCATGTCGTAAATTTAACAATGATAGCTTTTTCCCGGGAGATTCAATGTCAATGGGTTCCTATGCCACCCAATTTAACGTTATTGAGCCATTTTTATGAAGGCTCCTAAAGGAAAGGTCTTACAGCTCGTGTAATAACTGAATAAAAAACACAGAGTAGTAGGGGGTGGCATTAAAAATGGCTTAGAATATTGCAAAGGACGTCAACAAAAGGGACCGCAACGGCATACCAGTTGGAAATCACTTTACTGAGTGGCAGTAGCGCCTCTTTACAAAGATGGCGGTTGGGATGCGATTAAATTGTAACGATTCGAGGGAATAAAGTCAAGTTTATGCAAGGTCAAGTTTATAACACTTTCAACAATGGCTGTATCTGTCTTTTCAAAGTGTTTCGAGTTAAGTAATACTTATGTTTTGTGGAGGGCTATTCCTTTGCGTACTTCGCATAAGTTGCACTCGAGGTATTTTTAATTGCCTGTGCAACGAAGAGAGGCACTCTTGAGCCTACTTAAAAGTAAACAAGAGTCTTGCTGCTTAAGTGGAGTGACAATGACGTTCGTGCAAGCAGTCATTGAAATGCAATCAACTTTTTTTCTTGTTATGACAAAAAGTTTACGCCCAGATCGGTTTGCATTCCTCCGTTGCGACCATATTCACAAACTTATTCAATTAAGAGGGTTAATGTTGTTATGAGGGTTGTAATGGTACCAATATCAAATTACCGAACATACTCCATTCAATATATCAGTCCAAGGATGTACGAACGTTTCTGAGGGTTTGCAAATGAATCAGAGGCTGAGAAAAATGATTCTTCATTGGTAGTGATATCTAAGTTCACTGTGACATTGTCTGCCTTTGCTTCAAATGGATCAATTGATAGGTCGCTTGTTCCAATGTTAAGTCTTAATCTGTTCGAGTCAGGAATATCCGTTGGCGAATAAAATACTGCGAATTATGTGATTGCAAAAAAGTCGATATTGAATTCCACGTCAATTTTCGGATTCAAGCTCGATTTTTAGAGTGTAAACTGACATTTATGAAGCGACGATTGGATGAGTTTATAAAGTATAGCCAAACTTAGCTTGACACTTAACAACTCATCTCAACTATTTCGTTATACGCATAATTCATCTTAAATTCGATGAAGAGACAATAATAATCAAATCGGAACGACTCTGCTCTTCAAGGGTCTGACACAATGTGAAGACTTGATCAACTGAAACCGCACGGACGGTGACGAGGCATTCAAAAAGATATAAACGAAAAGATGTTAAAAAGAGCTTTCATATAGCACTGCTTCTACATAGCTAAGGACAAGGATAATAAAAGCCAAAAACCATACAACTGCTTCATTCCAATTTTCGAGAAGAAGTAAGAGCGTTTGGACACGAAACTCTAATTAGAGTGGGGAAAAGTATTCAGAAAAAAGTACATCAGGTATGAAAGCGAACACATCTTAAAAAATAGGTGTACACACAGCATCGACAGCATCAATAATGGAAATACCACTCGAAGATTTTGCTTTGATTTTTAATTGATTTTCACTTGGGTCTTTATTTTCAAATGGATACAAAATTGATGCTTGGAAATTCGAATTACACACAATAAATCGAGTTGTATCCATTAGGAGTTTATTGTTCCTTTCAAATGATTTGATTTCGAATAATGAAAGCTCAGCCATTAAATGAAGATTCATGGGCATAATCAAGCGATTGATTTTACAGCATTTTAAATTAAAGAATAAGAAAAGAAACATCAAAGGAAGTGTTTTTCTCTTAATAAACATACTCGTAATTGCTGGAAAACATGTTTCACTATTCTTTTTCAATAAAATGTAGAGGGAGCAGAATGATGATGAATGAACGACGCACTCAACGTCATAAATAGAAAGAATGTATATGAAGACAATCGAACATTTCGGATCTAATAAGGACTTGAAACTGTCGACGAAGAAAACCCAAGGACCTCGAATTTCAGGTAAATGTTTTTTTTCGCACACTGTGCTGAAATATTTAGTTAAAGCAAAAATCGGGGGGCAAGGCATTGCTCCCGCCAAGTCGAGCGCGAAGTAAACACTTCAGGCCCCTATTTGAGAACCAGAACGCTGAAATTTTCGTCATCCAGTAAGCTATAATCACATACTTAAAATCCAAAATTCATTGTCATTTAGTCCCAAAGTTAAGCGAAAGCAAAGTTTCGCATTTATGACACTCACTTACTCCTGATCATCAGAATAGAACTAGTACTGCACATAAACTCAGAGAGCTGAAATTTGGTACAGAGTTAGGGTTTAATGGCCGCATAAAGGGAAAAATTAGGATAATCGAAGATCTGGAGTATTCTTGACTGGTTTGAATCGTACCTCAAAGATAGAAAGCAAATGGTAAAACTAGGCACTAAATTCAGCGAAATTTTTGATGTTCGTACTGGCGTACTCCAAGACTCTTTTCTTGGTCCTTATTTCTTATTTATTTATATTATATTTCTTATATATGTTAATTCTATTTTTGATCTGCCTTTGAAGGCCAAACTAACTGATTTTACAGATGACATTGTATGTGTATATACTAATTCATCTGTTTTAGATTTGATTGCTGATATAAACTATGATCTTGAAATCTTAAGGCACTGGTTTTCGATTCATAAGCTCGTAATCAGCGACAAAACCAAGCTGATGTTTTTTAATCTATTAACTTTTGAATGCGTTTCACCAGATCTCGTTTTCCACAGTTGTGACTGTCAAAATATCTGTGTGAGCTCAGAGGTTTGTAGTTCGTTCAAGACTCCTCACACATTTAACGTCAATTTGCTTTGCTCGACAAAATGCTTCAAGATTGAAAACGTCCGATATTTTAAGTATCTTGGCCTGGCCATTGACAACAAAATGAATTGGAATATGCACACTGCGTTCCTAAAAAAAAATACTTATCAACGACTACTCGTATATTGTATCATCTAAGAAAATTTTGTTCCAAAAAAATTTTAGAAACTGTTAATTACGGTCTAGTCCAGTCTAAAATCCAATATGGTTTAGTGTGTTGGAGTGGCGCCTATAACTACAACATACAACCCCTGATAGTGGCGCAAAAACATATTTTAAGAATTAAGTGGAAAAAAAGACGCCGAGAGCATAGCTTCCCACTTTTTTTGTGTTTGGCATTCTCCCTTTAAAACATCTCTACTTTTATAAAGTGCTCAAGGTATTTTTTGTAAGAAGAATCAAGCATCTACTTCATACGAACTACGAAATAATGAAAGCTGGCATGCTATTATTCCAAAGCATTATACGCAGCAGTTCCTGAATTTTTATTCTTCGGTAGCACCAAGGCTTTTTGACAAGTTGCCTCCTGATTTTAGAAGCAATTCAAGTCCTTTTTCTCTTCATAAAAAAATCAAAACCTGGTTATTTTGCTTTGATTTCGAACAAATCAATAATCTAATCAGCTTAGTAGTATAATAAGTATAGTACTAATATCTCCTACTATTGTTTCTAATATTCCTTAAATGTTTCCTTCAAAGTATTTATTTTTGTTTTGCCTTCTTCAATCTGCTGGTATCTCTACTAAACACTCCACAACCTTTATATTAAATATACTTAAATTTATTCTTCCACACAATACATTCGATACTAGTTAAATAAACTTAAGAATGTATAAATTTATTTCTCAATAAATATTGTATATGATATTGAAATCTTAAATAAAATTAAACAAGAATTAAAAATGAATTAATTAAGAATAAATGTATCCATGCTCTATATGTGAAATAAATAAATAAAATAGAATTGAAATTGAATTGAATTCAAAAATTGGAGTACCTGGTGATTAGACAAATACAAGAGCCCAACCAAACTATTAGAGATCGACATACCGCCTTTACAAAAAATATTCAACTTGTTGTGCCGCTTCATTTGACGTCAAAAATTGAAGGTCTGAAGTATCTGATGAAGAACCCTCAGCTGGTCTCAGCTATATTAGAGATATGGTTATGACCCTCTTCTACTATTGGTACATAAAAAAATCGACTGTCATTATCATAAATTATTGTTCAACAACCATAGTTTTTGCCTTTTCTTTAATTCAAAGATACTTTTTTTGTACACATAAGAAGTGGCAACTTGCTAAAGCAGAGCTTAACCGCTTCGTTGAAATGACCAGCAGCACCTAGGCTTTTAGAAAGAATTTCGAGCTTCATAGTTTACGTATATCAAATGAATTCAAAAGAAATGATATTAAATTTTTATTTATATTAAGTTAATAACTTTTGAAGAAAAATAGTTTAATGGGGTTAGTACATTTTCTGCTTCCAAAGTCAGATACTTTAATTTTTATAATTTATAATATGAATTTAATATGCATCCGACACTAACTAAAACACATCAACACACTACTGATTCGCCAAAATTTCCGTAGTTTATATTATGGCTGATTTTATTATTCTCATTGAAATATGGTTGAAGGACCATGAACAACCGAGTTATAATATTCCGGCGTTTGATTTGTATGGCAATTGAAATAACTGTTATAATTCTGGTGGAGGAGAAGTTTATATAAATGAGCAGTGCTGACATAATAAAAATAAATTGCAAGCTTGATAAGTAAAACTGTAAAATTTATTAAACATAAGTAAATATTTTTTTTAGAACAGATGAAGATACAAAACAAAGAATCTATAAGTTTTTGTCGATTCTTACTTTCTTACTTTGCAAACAAAAATTTAATATCAACATTTTTATGAATGCTCTTAAGTTTGATCCTTCTTCAGCTCTGTGCTGTTGACGACCTAAGTTTCCAACAGTACTGAAAGATGAAAAGTACGTCCATTATAGATATAAAAGAAGAAAATCGTATTTTAATGAGTCAATATTAGCCAATTGAAATGTTGTCGAAGTTTTCAAAACTCTTTGAAAAGGTTATGAAAGATCGCATGGTTTCCTTTCCCTTCTAAATTTTTCAGTAAAGAGCAATTTGATTTTCTGAAGGGCATGTGAACAGATGAAGCTATCCTTCAGCAATGTAGTGAAAAAAGTTTTTTTTTATCTTTATTAACTGACTCTTTAAACAAAAGTTTAAAAGTGTAAGGTGAGTGTTAGGAAATCTCTATTTAAGTCAGTGCTGCATTTGCAGGAAGACTCAAAACTACTTACGCAAAGCACAAACTCCTAATAAGTGATAAAACTATTATTTTATTCTTCAACCTGAGAGGTTGATTACAATTTAATTTTACATCCACACGAACTTGAATTAGAGTGCAGACATAGACGAATTAAAGAAATAAATTATGGTAGTAACACATAATGTATTCTTGCTTAAACTGATTTATTCCACAAAGCTACTCACAATTATAGTTGCAATATGGATTAATAGGTTGGAGAGGGGTCGATGATAGTATAATCCTTATAGTCTTCATATTTTTTTTCTAAACATTTACAATATTTAAGGTACTAAGAGTGAAGTATACCAAAACTAGGTTCTCAATTTTTTTCATTGTAACAGCCCCAAAACTATTCAATAAACTGCATCACGACATGAGAATTTTTTAAGTTAAGAAGTTGTTTTTCAATAGAATAAATTGGATTGAAAAATTTTCAATGGATAAAGATATTATTTAGAGACTTCAAATATTATTATATTAGTTTAATTTTTATTATTACTATTTTAAATTATTATTTTCGAATTACAAATTCAAATAATCCATTGAGTTCAGAGAAAATATCTTTTAATATGAGAGCCTGAACGTACCTTTAACAAATCGGTTAGGATTAAAGCGTTATCACTTGCCACTTATATCACGTTATCTTATTTTTCTGAGTTTGGCCAAGGTTTTCAACATAAACGTGGCGATGGTTGAGAGGGTTTTTAATTCACTTTAAGAAGCGAGGAACGAAATTAAGAAAATTAAAATATCTTTCTGCACCTTGTAACAATTATTTTCGGTGTTCAAGAATTAAATTAAGTTAACCAAATGTATCCAAAAAGAAAGTGTATTTTCATATCTAGCTTTTCCCTTTGTACTTGTACCCTTTTATCGGGATCTTGGTCATTATTTTCTTTTCTTCTTTGAATCAGTTTTATCATTTAACATTAGTAATGCGATAAGGTATTCCAAACTTAATAAGTTTAAATAACTTGTCAAGTTTATTTAAGCAAAAAAGGATATTTCATTGTTTGAACAAGAACAAGAAGAATTCAAGGAAGGGAAGGGATGCTCAAATAAAAGGACACCTTAAAAACATAAGGAGACACTCGACATTGGAGCTGCTGCGAATGACCGCTGAGTCTTCGGTGCTTGCAATCATAAACATTTCTCGTCTGAACCAACTACGCATCCAGATTTACCTCACTTGCCACTCTGAAAAGTTAAGAGCTATTATTCCGATTCGATCGAAATTCCTTGGAAGACGATCCCCATTCAAAACACCGTCACCGATAAAAACATTGCCAAAGTTTTGAGCACTTTTGAAAAGAGCTCGTGAAAGCTCGATGCTCAAAGGGCAATATTGGCTTAGAAATTCGTGGAAAAGGGCCAAAAATCATGAAGATGTTGAAAAATTATGTTTCCGTGAAGGTATTCAAATAAAAGAATATTCTTCAATGAGGCAGAATGTTTAATTTTTTCAACAAGCCAAAAATGGTTGAAAAATATTGAATAGCCTTTTTTTTAACATCAATGAAGTATTATTAAAGTCGCTTTTTGAGTAATGAAATAATATAAAGTAAAAAAGCCTTATTAAAATTCGAAACATAAACTTACGTCAAAAATTTGGCTATGAGAAATTTAAAATTCAAAAAAATTTATCGCGTATTGTACGGTTGAAGAGAGTCCTTCGTATGCGCGTCTAACCCGCGCAAATCTTCAAAATTTATATTCAGACAACAATTCGAAATCCCAATAAAGCAACCAAAACTATTCCATCATCACAATTCAAAGGACCACCCTTCTGCATGCTACATTTTAATTTAAAACTTTAATTTACATGAACAACGAGGATGATGTTTTTCTACCTCAAAAAAAAAAGCAACACTTGTTGAACTCATATTTGAGGTTGCAAATAAAACCTTCGCAGAATATTTTATTTTAAATGGTAAGCCATTATGCAAGCCATAAGTTTTCCGCCACCGACGACGAGATTGGAGGAAGCAAAATTCAAAACGCAAGCGTAAAAAATGTGTACAAGCGAAACGCGAAAACTTTTAAGGGTTTTCCGACCTGAAACTATCATAAAACAACAAAAACAAATTATCTGCATAATGTATGCAAAGTTATAAAAGCGACCGAGAACAAATCTCGGGGGAACTGTCAAATAAGTTAAGGTCGTTAGGTTGCTTTTTCACCGTCCCAGTTTCCAGCAATGGCAGTTTCTTTTTGAAAACTTGCACAAGCAAGGTTTGATTTGACAACAGTCATTTTGAGATGCAAATTTTCTGAGTAGAAAAAAAATGTTTTAAAAAAAAAATATAGAACGCTTGAAACAGGAGGCAAAGCAATATCACAGCTGCAGCAGCTTTACATATTAATTAGAGATTAATGCTATAATTTATAAATAATCTCTCGTGACGCTAAAATGCAGATAATTTTTTTTTAATTAATCAGTTCCTCTTGGAAATTCCATTTAACCCCATAATCTGTGCAGCAATTAATTTGGTGCATTTTCTTTTTAATAAAGCCAATTAACAGTTTCTGAAAATGTCACTGGATGTTTCAGGGTCGTCGGGTAGGTACCGTGCACCTCAAACCGAAGGCAGCACTATTTCATGACATTGAAGAATATGGAAAAAATAGAAGGAAATCTAATGAAGGAGAGGACGTTGGAAATTAAAGGCAATATCAGCTGGCTCAAATGATGACAAGGTTCTGTTTTTTATTTCAAAGCATACAAACAGGAGGGAGTCAAGCGAGAGAATAATTAAAGGTAACGTAAAACTTATTTTCCTTTTGAAGGATGCTCCAGTTTCTTTTCAAATGGCTTTGCTTGTGGTTGTTACGGACTGCTGATTTTAACAGTTTAGAAAGCAGAAAGTTCCAATTGTGTTTTTAGGAAGTTAGTTCTAAAAGTACCCGGAAAAACAAAGAGTGAGAAAACTCTCCTTTTCAACAAGCGGTCGCCTCCGACTTTGTCCGCGTATATTTCATATTCGTAAAGAAATTGAAGACCTCAAAAAGGTCTTTTCGCCTTCTGCGTATTGCTCCCTTTCCCTGTTTACATCACAAAGTTGGGTAGATTTCATTTGCCAATTGGTTCCAAAATGTAACTCAAAAATATTTTTTTTTTTAAAATATCATACTTCTTTGGAAAATACACAGTTTATTTTTATTTGCTGAAAAGTTTTACTACTGAGGCAACGTGCATATTGAATCTAACATTTCCTACTTAATTGAAATTCATTTTTCAATTTGTATTTTGCCAATTTCCAAATTAACCTCAATATTTAAAGATATGCCGTCGCGTACTTTTTTATAGACATTTTTGAGTTCTACAATTTTTATTTAAATATTTCTCTTGCCGTTAGGCAACATTCGTAATAATCTCATAGCGCGTTTTTTCATCGTTTTTAGTTAAAAAATTGATCACAATGAAAGGGTCTTAATGTAGAGTCTATGTTCACCACGAAGGTCCGCTCAAAATACTGGAGGAAGAATTTTTGAAATCGGATAAGTAGTCAAGAAGATAACCTCATACATACAAACTTTTTCTCTAAATAATATTAGTATAGAAAAAAACACTATTTATAAATGAAAATGAAAATAAAAAGTATGGATTTTGTAAATTAGATAACTCCCATTAAGTAATTTATAAATGCTTTCTTACAACCATCGTGTTGCATTAAGAAAATTTATTAGGTGCTTTATGGTTTTTTTTTGGATATTTCATCGAGGGACTCGAAAAAGGCGGTGCCTAATGTTCGCTGTCTGATCCTAGGGCAGCTGCACAGAAATTGAGTAAGTGTCTCGTTTTCTGAAGTGTCGTTACAGCTGCGACAGTGTGTGTTGTATGGGATGTTAAGTCTGATTGCGCGGACTCCTATCGACTAGTGCCCTGTGATGACCGCTATTATTCTCGCGATGGCAGTGCGGGTCCGACTAAGGAGATCCTCACTCCGTGTTAGATAATATAGCGGTCATGTTTTCCTGGATTTTGCTTAAGTGTTAAGTTGAGACCACCTAAGGCCAGCAATTTTCCGAAAATGTGTATCGATTTTAGCTTTGACTAGTCCTAGTGGTATATGCACCTCCGCGGCATGTGAGCTATCGAGTGCTGCACCTTGCTTGGCTAGTTCGTCAGCTCTTTCATTACCTGGGATGTGACTGTGTCCGGGAACCCAAATAATGGTTATCCTGAATTTTTCTGCTATACTAGCAAGCTGTTCGCGGAAGTCTTGAACTGTTTTCGATGATATGGTGGTCGATACTATAGCTGCTTGGCTTTCAACGAGAATAGATATTCTTTGTATCGATTCTGTGTGTTTACGAGCCCCGACTCCGCAATTCATCTTTGAACCATCCTAAGTCCTAAGAGCGCCTGTGGTCCCTATGCATGCCATTCTTTGTACCTTGTTGAGTTTTGCAATATTGTGTTTTTTTCTTAAGAGCCAGCCACTAAACTAATGATCCATAAGTGAGGATTGGACGTACTACGGCAGTGTACATCCACTGAACCATTTATGGTTTCAGGCCCCATTTTTTACCAAAGGTTTTGTTACAGGTATAGACAGCTGTGCATGCTTTTATGACCTGTCGAATAAGGTTGATCTTCCAGCTGAGTTTCGGATCAAGATAGACTCCTAGGTACTTTGCGCTGGGTGCTAGAGACAGTTGTTGACCGTTTAGGCGGGGGAGAGTAAAGATTGGTATTACATTACATCTTGATGAAAAGCATCATTTACGTTTTGCTAGGATAAATACTTTGGCCACAACTTGTAGCCCAGACACAAGAATCACCAAGGCATCTGCGTAAGCTACTACTTTAATCCTTTCCCTGTCTAGTTGTAAGAGTACTTTATTCAAGACAATTAGCCAGAGAAGAGGTGAGATAACGCCTCCTTGGGGTGTTCCTCTGCTGTCTAATTTATATATAGTACAGCTCCCTAACGTGGCCTGTATATTTTTCTGGTTCTGAGCATGGTGGTAACCCATTGACTGATGTTATTATCTAAGCTCAGACTTGTAAGGGACGCGTGAACTGTTTCCATAAGTACGTTATTAAAGGCCCTTCTATATCTAGGAAGGTTGCCAGCGTACATATATTCTTTATAGTAAAGAGATTTTTCTACAGTTCTCACCACCTCGTGTAGTGCTGTTTCTGTTGATTTACCTCTAAGGTAGGCGTGCTGCGATTTTGATAGACATGTTTCATCTAAGGAGTTTCGTATGTGATTGTCGAGAATCCGTTCACGTGTCTTCAAGACAAAGGATATGAGGCTGATTTGTCTGAAGTCCTTTGCATTTTCATGTCCTCATCTGCCTGTCTTCGGTATAAAAAACAGCAATAAGGGTTTAATTTCTTGGAGTCAATTCCGCGAAGAAGATAAAATTTAACCCCCCTGTAGATGCAATTCTTCGCATGACTTGCTTCACGGCATGTGTACCAATGTACTACCTTCTATTAGAAGCTCATCAGGCTGGTTGCCTCCAAATCGTACCTCAAGAAACTGGTCAGCTTCAAGAGGAAATCCTTCGCATTTGTATTGGACTTCATTGAAACATGTCAGGAACAGATTTTACAATGAATTCAGAATCACATATGGTTGGATTGTTCTAGAAATCTTTGCAGATTTGAAGATAGCCAAGGACCATAAAAATAATCATGGCAAATCAGAAACACACTGCGGTACATCATTAATTGAATGCTATTCAAGAAGATCAATTTTTCCTCAATGAGTTCTAATAATAATTCTGGAGATATTTCAAAAGAATTGATGCCTTGCCCTTGCCTGCACTTTCTTTGGAGCCCTTCCAGTCCATTATTGACACTGTTCTTTCGTATCAGTTGTGAAATAAGGGACCTATGTTTTATTCATATATATGAATCGAAACAGAACCCAAATTAATTTAAAATTCGCTAAAATCTAAAATATTCTTCCTCATGACACAATTTTAGTTCTACGGAGAGTCTTCGAAGTCCCATCCACCAAGACGGTATTACTACGCAAAATCCTGGAACACACCAATCAATATGAAGGCGATACTAACCACCTATTCATGGACCTCAAAGCCGCATAAGACAACATTAATCGCACTTTACTATGCAAAGCGGTGACCGAATTGGGGATCCCAGGAAAACCGATCCGGTCATGTTGCTCAGCGTTCGAAAACTTGGCACTTTGGACTACAGAATGTTACACACTTTTTCCATCGGACAAATATTAACTCCAAAAACAACATTTTGGTGGAGGTCCGATAAAAACCATCGATGGTCCTTCGGTTTGTCCAATCAGCTAGGATCAAAAATCTTGACTCAAAGAATCTTTTTCGTACCTTCTACAACACTCATCTTGTCACTTCTAATATATGGAATAGACTTTTGGCGACAAACAAATCAGTGAACCGATTTTTGTCGTCCGGTCTATACTGGATAGTGTGAAAAGGGCACAGGTTTATCTCGGATGCCAAGAGACTTGATATAACCAGCTGGAAGCAACATGTCTGGGACCGTACGAAGACGATGCAAAGGAGCTTTGTCTAAGACCCCGGCCAATTTTCAATCACTGTTGCGCATGAGCTAACAGACTCCTCCAGAGAAGATTCCAGCTGAACTTCGATATGAATTGGACTAAGGCCTTTAATGTGCTAAGTTTGAAATGTCAGCTCTTAGGTCACTATAGGGGTCGGATTCAAATAGTTTAATCTTAAAGTTGCACGGACTTGTCGACAAGGTGGGTCTGGAGATAATTAGATTTGATATATTTTATAAGCCTTTTAAGGTAAAAAGGTCTTTATTGGAGGAGTCGACAGATTCAGGAGAAATGGGGAAACGACAGTTACTGTGTGCGATATTGAATACCTCCATCAAGAACGAAGTCCTTCAGGCAGAAAACAGGCAACGTAACCAAATAGGGTGACGACTTTTAATTTAGGGAAATATTTTAACCAATAAACGAGTGCTCATATTAAATTCAAGTTCACAATCTATTAAAGCAAAAAATAATTCCACAGCATCTGTGATCCATTAGCGTTTTTTTTTCAGCATCCAAAACGAGGTATGTGTCAATTGATAAACTCGAAACAGAAAAGAAGAAATCATTCAGGTCATGTTATAAACTAGTGTAGGAGCACGAACAAGTCTTAAGGGACCTTTAAGGAATATTGTTCACAAATCGGTGGAAATAAGAACAGTAAGTTGAGGAAGAATATGACAAGTGGCACGCACAGGATAACTACATTATTGAGTTGAAACATCTCCACAGAAACTTCGCTTTTCATTTCATTTCGTAATGTACATTGAATTATTTGAATTAAAAGAGAAATCACGACTTCAGAGTTCAGGGAGAAAAGGAAGAAGATTTTGCAGAGCCATTGGTCCAAGACGAGTGCGTATACTTCCACCTGGATTCGATGAAGCGATGTACAAATCACGAGCAAATCAAACGTAATGGCTCACTGATTGGGACAAATTGTCAGTCACGTAGGGAAAATTTCTCACCGATGTGCTCGTTATCTAATAATTTTTATAACATGCAATTTGTAGTATTCCAGAGTGCGGGATGACAATAGCTCTACGTGAAAATGAAATTTCAACATTAAAGCACAAGAAAAGTTGCCTTCAGATTAATTTCAAAACTGTCATTTTCGTAAGGACTCTTCAGCACCATCATGATAATGTAAATTTGTACATTCTGGCAATTACTGGTAACGTATTCTCTTTTATTCTTTTTGTTAAAATTTTCGTACAGCTGAAAGTTTTTTCACAAAACCAACTTTTCCTCCAAAAAAAAACTTCATCCGGTATTTTTAAAACAGCACAAAACTGCATCTTGCTTCAGGGCATTTGTCCTTAACGCTAAACTATGCATGAAAAGCTACATACCACAGTTGCACGCGGGTATAAAGCAATTTTTTGTAGTTAATAGGAATTGTGTAAGGCTTCAAGGAACATGTATTCTGCATAAAGAAAGCCTTTTACTTTTACTTTATAATTTGCTCATCTTCAGGGGATAATGACTACCCTTATCATGCATTTGGCATAGAGCGGGCGAGCTTCGTGTATGAAAACTTATGAGACTCGAAGATTTTAATATCATTTATTTGCATTCATTCAATTCACAGTATTTAATTCGCCATATATTAAGTGGCTTTTTCTTGGCGTTTGAAATTTGATACTTGAATTGAACTTTTGTTTTAAAGAGTGGCCCAAAAGTACTCGCCTGGCATTTAAACTCTCATTCTCTCAAGAAATGTTCCGATATTAAGCCAGATTAAGCAGGAATACATCGAAAATAAATCGGCAAGACAAGTTATAGAATCTTCCGGTCAGGTTAAGCCCATTTTCATTAATTCCAATTTCATTGAGTTGATTTTTCCCTTTAATTGAACTAAAGGGGGTCGAAATGGCTTAAATTTAACTTATAGCTCAGAATATGGGTTCTGGTGCCCTGAGATCATAGCATTGCATGATTATGAGTAAAATTTTGAAGTAAAAAAGCTCAATGAACTTTACTTACTCTTTTTATTTTTCGAATTAAAATTTATCCTAAAGGTTTTCACTTCCCACTATGTTTTCCTTTACTGGCCCAATCCCCTCAGTGAATTCTCTTTACGATTTTGTATGTTTGATGCAACATGAAACATGTAGAGCCAATTCACTTGTCTTCGGAATTCTCGAATGCTTACGCAACTTTATTTTTTGACATTACCTTTGGTTGATTTAACCTTGAAAACACTACATAGTTTCAGTTCTGGTCACCTTATCAAACGCACTACACATTCACTACGAATGGAATCCGTTCAGTGAAAATTTATCAGATTCGTACTGCGTGGTCTTTACTGGTCGGAAATAAGTTACCTACCATCCTAAATGGATTGCCTAAACTTGATCAAAATATCACAATCATTGTTCATTAGATAATCGCCAGAAATGAAGAATCAAAATGGGATCTTTTCCAAGCGGATAGATGGGACCTCATTTCTAAAGTAGCCATAGATTTGAATCTTATTGTTGTGTGTCTTATATTAAGCTTAAGTCTTTACTCCAGTCCATAAATAAATCATAAGTGAAATTGTCTCAATATCACTGAATCTGTTAGGTGACGTCGTAAAGGGTTTAGCTCGATATTTAGACCTCAACTGACAAGTCACCTGCGCACGATTTAACGTGGAAAAAGACACGAATAGGAGAATCTACCGGAGCCTGTTTCAGATGCCATTCGCGACACAGTGTTTAATTTTACGATATTACATCCGACATTTTTTCATGACTTCATCTCTGCCAAATTATTTACTTTTATCCAAAAGTGTAAGTGTCAAGAGATAGCTTCAGACTAAAAAAGAGATGTTTATATTGTATCACAACCTTCCCCCAATGTGACAGACAGCGTGCCTCATTTAATACCCAATATTTGATAGTCTGCTGGTTCTCATATTCCATGTTTCTTATTTTCAAATAAGATGAAGATTTATTTGAAATGTTGCTTTCTTATGAACCTGACACGAATTCCTTTCATAGGAAGTGACTAATTTTCCAAATAACAATCGCTAACCGAGGTACTAGGGCTGGGTGGAACAGCTGGTTGAGGGGTTCAGATTTGAAACCTTGAGTTATTCTTCACCTTATATCTTCTTTTCGGATCCAGCTTTGTTACCACTTGCCGATGGCTGCATGGTGAGATCGAAAGTGGTGTACCATTGGTAGTAGTCTGAGCAAGTTGCTTGACTAAGTTCAAAGTTGGTGTCGTCAAAGTTACTGTCAAAAGAGATGATGTAAATTACCCTCCAGTGAATGCATAACACTGACAGGAGAGTTATGAAGAAATCTTGAAAAACATTGAATGACAAATAAAATACTGCGAATTGAGCGAATGCAAAAAAGTTTTTCAACTTTTCTGAGTTGAGTTTTAATACATTTTTGAAACTCTTTTCTGAATCATTCTGCTATGTGAAAAATAAATTAAAAGAATATTCACGCTCCATTAAAGTCGAGCAAATTATAAAAAAATGCGGCAAAGTGCGAGTTTGACTCTCAAACGAAGGGTTCCGCACCACCCAACAGTATGCAACACTTTATGTTTCCTTATTTTTAGATATATTATAGTATCGCATATTTACACTTTCGATCTGTTACACGGTGTTCATTATTCTTTTTTGGATGAACGTGGAGCAATGAATGTAACGACAAAACCGAACAACGAGCAAAAAAACAATTAATTCGAACAATTTCGCAGGAAATACAAAGAAGGTTTGAAATATTTTTATTTATGCACCGAACTACAACGCGACAATATTCATTGAGCGGCCGTTGTTTTGCAGTGTCGTGCCTCTTTTTGTCATAAACATCGAGTGGCTTGAGAAGCTTAAGCTATTTGAAGACTTTATCGATTTTATCACATATAAAGAAGAGCAGTAATTATTTTTCAGAACTTTTGATCACAGCAAGAAATCTAAGCGAAGTAGACGGCGAAACAGATTTCCTCAACCGAGTGTCTTCTTTGTATTAATATCGTGACCAAATCCAGAAGATTGGATACGAAAGTCGAACTGAATTTTAAAACCGTGTAATGTGAATGTCCCTTCGTAGTTCGATGCATTGCCTAAAATTAGGTGTTAAGTTGAGTTGCGATTTTAAGAAACACGGCCTTTTTATGGGGGCCCGCCTTCATTTTTAGTATAATTTTAAAAAAACGCTATTAGAAGTACTAATTCTGCGAAATAGTGAGTGTCTACCTATTATGTTTCAGAAGAAACAGCCCAGTGACAAAAGAACAGACGAACGGAAAGATGAGGTTTATAAGTAGGGTGTGGTTGGCACTCTATGGGTACGGGAGCCTAAAAAAATAATGTTCGCTGTGGACCAAAACGTCTGATTAATATTGAATGTACATACTTAAGAGGAGAAAATCGTTCGCAAGGAAAAAAAACCCAACCATTTGTACGGGAGGAGAGAAAACCTTGCGACAATGTCAAATAAAATATTCAACACGAGTCGGTTACGTAAGCATTTCTATATTCGTCTTTCTTATCGTGTGGAAAATCAATCTGTAAAATGTCAGCTTTGCTTATCAAAATTTCAGTCATTTCGATTTGTATAATATCCTGTTGAATTTTTTTGTTTTGACTGACTTACAGTGCTTAATTTACAGAACTTCCCTTTCGATTGAAGACTACTTTGCAATTCAAACTCATCATTCGTTGAAGGATCGAATCATGATGAGGACATGTTTCGATACGATGTAATTATTACCGAACCAATCATTGCATAACAATTGTATTTCAAATGTCCTATTTAGATGGCAAAGTAAGAGCACGACTTAATCCTTAATTTCCTTCATGTTCAATTTAAACTAAAACGTCAGCATCATAAAATTTTGGGAGAATTCGCGTTCGGCTATAAGAGTCTTGAGGCAAAGAATAGCACATTGGGTGAAGCAATTAGTTCACATCGATGCACACAGAGGAAATTCATCTTCTTTAGAGGCAACCAAACAAAATAATCCTCACAATCAAACAAGGAAGCGGCAAAGGAAATGATATTGTATTATCTACGAGTACGTGATCTGACTCATTAAACGGGGCAGTAAGCTTTTTTGTGTGCGAAGCATGAAA
This sequence comes from Orthonevra nobilis, assembly GCA_963555765.1. Lineage (NCBI taxonomy): Eukaryota > Metazoa > Arthropoda > Insecta > Diptera > Syrphidae > Orthonevra > Orthonevra nobilis. The sequence continues at coordinate 58,399,300 of OY743224.1, forward strand.
GGGTCTTTTTATGGTGTGATATGAAATGGCACCCTCAGTTAACCATGCTGCGTTTCCACTTTATTCAAGCGAGTTTTTCTCTGCTCGTTGTGCAACCTTGATTCATTGAGATAAAAAAAACAGACCCTTAAAAGTCTGGCATTCCCCATCATCAATTAGTCCTCGTACCATTTTGAATTCGGAATTAATTTCGTTCTTCTTTCGAAAGGTATACATTTGGGTTTGAGTGTTTAAACGCTCGAAAGCCCTCTCACGTTTCGAAGAAAGTATTTCAAATTATACTTTTGCAAGGACAACATTGCAAAAATTACGAAAAAATAGTCAGGCACTCGCAAAAAGTTTTTCTCCTTTAAGGAGGTTTCTTATCATATTATTTTTTGTTTTTTCTATGGTGTGGCGTTCTTAATGTGCAGTCACGTTTTTTGATGTTGCCAAAAGTTTTTTCTCATTCAGATCGTTGCTGCGTGATAACTTGGAGAACCTGTTTTTTTAAGCATATCTCAGGATGCCCTATCTTTTCCAAGTAAAATTTTTTTCAGAACATATTCCAAGGATACATTGAAGATCCTTCGGTTCAACTTCATTGCGATGACATGCAATCGTTTTTGCGTAGGTTTTCATTGTGACCTTGTTAATGCCGCAGACATTGTTCTCACAAGGCGAAGGTCATTCCAAACGAACTCATATCCCGAACTTATTAAACTGACCCCTAAATACCTTGCTTTAGGTCCGTTCTATCGCTGATAGAAATACAGAGATTTATATGCAAACAAAAGTGTGTTCGGCAAAATGTATTGTTTCAGCCCTTAGTAGAATGGACAAATCTTTTGTCTTGCTTTCCTATCGCAATGAAATGGGTCGAAAAATGGGACTGTTTAAAAGGGATTATATCAAAATACCAGAAAAGTTTATTAGGACGTCTTTTGTGAAGAACAGCTGTAATTGGCTTCTTCAAAGAAGACTGCAGCGTCTTTTTTAAGGCTTAAAGTTGTTACTTTTGTTTTAATGTGCAAGCTCAGAGTTTTTACAATTTAAGAATTGTATATTGAGTACATTTTTTGTAAGAATGCGTCAATTTATGTCCTTACATCAGTGCAGTGTTTTAAAGAATGCATTTCGGAATTGAAATCAAACTAGTCAATCTTTTGATTGATGAAATTGAATTCAAAGAAGGACTCAAATCGCCATTCGTTTACAGTCAATGACTAGTGCATTCAATTTTCAATTTTTAGCAATCATAGAAATGAAATCATTTTCGGAAATCGATTGAATTCACTTGAGATTAGTTGAAGTCAGAGATAAATTCATATTTTTAATTGAATTCATAAATGAATTCACTTTAAACTTGTTGAAGTCAGTGAATTTAACTTAAATTGTTGAAATTAATTTAAAGTAACTGAATTAACTTCAAAATTATGTGATTCCTCCTTAATTATCTTCTTCCTCCATTTATCGGCCAGCTCGTGATCGGGACAAGAAGGAGCACAAACTTAACACTCTGCTAAAGCCCTTCTTGTCAGCCTCTTGGATTCGCCGGTTTGGCAATTTTTCAAGAAATATAAATAATGGCCATGAGCTCTTTATTTTCAAATACATAAAATTCATTTGGCTTACCAAGCTAAGTACATTCATTTGACTCGCCTTCACAAAAACACAAAAAGTTGCCTAACATAATTCCCTCGCTGATCTTAAGAACTCGAATGATTTCAATTGAATTCATTGACTTCAACTGATTTTATACAAATTCAATGTTGAATTCAGCTAACATCAATTAAATTCATAAATTTAATTCAAAAGAATGCAATCATCTGATTTGATTTGATGATTGATTTAAATTGAATGCATCAAGTACTGACTTCAAAAGAATGATTACATTTTGATATCTTTCCAAAAGATCAAATTAATTTTTATTTTTTAAACGAACCAAACCAGCCATTTTTTAGAGATAATACAGTCGATGTTGACAAAGAAGACTCTGAGCTTATTTCGGATATATCCGGAAATGTGAATTCTGATGAACATGCGATTGAAATCATCAATACTGGATTGAGGAGGCCCTTCGGCACAATATTCAACTTCATCTGTCTGTCTCTCTGTCGAACTACCAATTGCTTTACTCTAGATGGTTTTCGAATTCACACAAATTCGACGAATTCCGTGACTTCAAGATAATGAAACTTTTTTTTGCACATCATCAAAGCTTGAGTCGAAACTTATAAGGTAGCACGGAAAATTCAGCCTCTTTTGCATCACAACTGTGAACCGTCTTTGTCTAAAAATTATCACACAATTCAATATACGAGTACTCGTATTATTCCCCGTCACGTGACCCAGAAAGACCAACCCACAAAGAAAGGGGCACACACTAAATAGAAGAAAACGCGACACTTAGTTTTGCAATAATTAACATCTCAATGAGCCTATATGGATGGGCGTTTGCCTCTTAATGCAAAACATAAAGCGTCAACAGAGCATTGTGGCGACTTTGTGGAATGTTCATCATAACGTGTAGCGGAAATGATGAAGCGAAATGCATTTTGCATACATACGAGCACGAGTTCCAGTATGCGTCACATCAATTTGAATGCCATTAAATCCTTATAAGCAGAAATAACGTCAGTGATTATCTATGGTGAGTGCGCGCCGCACAATGCATGTCCTTACGCAACAGCTCCGCTGATTTTTTCAACAGAGGAACGCGCCAACATTTAATTTAAAAAAAAAAATATTTTCACTCAATGCCGTTTTTGCTTCAAATCAAATTAAGTCAAAAATCTCCTCAGACCGACCATTGCCATTCCATTTGCATCGTTAAAATGCCATTTAAATAAAATCCTCATGTAATTTTCAGCGTCGTAATGTGCAACAGACGACGACTCTGGTCGGAGAGTGTCTTCATTATTTCAAAACCTCAAACCCAAAATAATGCGAGCATAGTACTCGACATGGTTGCCAAGATTTTGACGGCTTTAAGAATTTCAGAAATTGTGTCAAAAACAGATTCATTATGGTTTATTTGATTCGGCGAAATGTGTCACCCTTGTCAGTTGGCTTGGTCGCACAAATGAAATGACAAACAGACAATAAAAATCTTTTTATTTTTGGTTTTCGAGAAATAGCAGGGCCAGTGGAATATTTGTTGGCTTCGAGCTCGATGATTTTGTTGCTTTTCATCCGAATTACATTTAGGTGCGTGGAGATATATTATGGACCATTTGAGATGTAGTCACGTCGCGTCGGTGAAATCTTCAGGCGCACAATATTTAATAAACATTTACGTGAATGACGTGAAGCTTGCGTGTATCTGAAAGCCAGACGTGATTCTTGCAATCCTTACATGTTGCCTTTGGCAGGCGGTAAATGTGCCTTCAGATATCTGACACTTGTTTTTACTGCTTACTGAAATGTAAGACATTCCAGTATATAAGACAATAATTCGAGAGTCACGTAGGAGAAGAAGTGTGGCAAGCAGCTAAACATATTCATGGTTGTTCCTCCGAACTTAAGCCGCCAGGATGATAAGAGGTGTTTTTGTATGGAAGTTATGCTCATTGGAGATTGTGTTATTTTGTTAACAAAACATTAACACAACTATGGCTTTGAGAGTACGTTTAGATAAGCCAACTTCCTTGGGTGCACATATTTACGACAATGTGAAAAAGGATCTAATCCCTGTTTCATAAAACAGAAATCAACAAATTTATCAGCTTGTTAAGGCAAATCAAACTCGCACACACAAATAAATATAACGGCCTATTATAAGATTGACAATCAATTTAAAAAGGATCCAAGTACGAGTCGAATATGCATACAGAGGGTTCCGTTCCACAATAAAATTATTTAAAAAAAAAAAACACTGGTACTCTTTTACTGTATGGCAACTCATTTTAAGACTTCATAATATTTTTATTATTTAAAGAAGTTCACATTCTACGAAAGCTGCAAGCGCGTTGCTTTAATGGTTCAGAAGATAGAGCCCTTTGCTAAGCCGACGGACAGTGGAGCTTTTTTCATAGGGTTCCGTTGGCACTCTTAAGGTACGGAACCCTAAAATGGATGGTCGCTTTTTTGACTCAAAGGTTTCCGCGAAAAACTTATTGAGGGCACTGGGAAAAAGGTTTCATGTGCCTAATATTAGGATTCGATTTTACTCTTGGAATGCGAGGCATGATATTTTTTTAGCTTTGTCCATTTCGTCACGCGGCGTGATGATGGCCCGAGTCCATTGAAAGCGCCAAAATGAACGAGAAAACCGATACGAAATTCTCAATTGGTTCGAAATTTGTTTTAAGAGGTGAGGAGCTTATTTAGTTTTATGGCTCAGAGAGGAAAACCGATTCCAACATTCCTTCAGAGAAACTGCGCTTGTTTTTTGAAGACTCTAATATGAACTATCAAACTGTAAAATTTTGGATTTTAATATTTTTAGGAAGCCATCGCATCCTACTCGGTTTGGTCACATGAGAAGCCCTCAATGCCGACAAGGTGTCCTTACAAGTATAGCATAGTACAGTTTCATAAAAATAAATTCTTACTTCTGCGAAATGGTTGAGTGGTTGCGTTGGAGTTCAGCGCGAATCTTGGGAGAACTTCTTATAGAGAAATCTAAATTCTAAGTACCTGCAAACACTTCATTGAAAAAGGTTCCTAGTCTGTTTGTGTTTTTTCCTCAACGGCCAGCTTATATGTTGGCATATCTAAGAGTCTGATTTCCGACGTACCGGAGGTTTGAAAAACGCCTCATCGCCGCTAACAACTTCTAAAGATCTGAAAATCAGAGTCTTCAAAGTGACTTAAAAAAGTTTTACGTGTTTGTAGTAGCATAATGATTTTTTAGACAGTTCAGCTCAAGACCCAAATTTAATGTTACAAAAATTCAACCACTCTGTTCCAAGTCTGGCTAGAATCTCTGCACAAAATGCATCACAAGAACTCCGTAGTCTTAAAGACACCCTAAAGCAGCGATCCGTTAAATTCATCCTTAAGATAAATCGCTTCATTTTTTAGGACTTGATTACCATGAAGCTTTAGTTTAACAATAAATAATAATTTTATTATATCACGGAACTGGGGCCATTGAATCCGTCAGTCAAAGCAAATACGGCTGGTCCCTTGCCGTAAAATATATTTCGTCGAGGTACAAGCTGACCCTTGTATGGCAGAGTTGTTTTCCGATCCCAATATTTCACCAAGAAGTGTTTCATATCATTGATTCATTTACTCATTTTATGGATCGCTTAAACAAGACCTAAGATCTTGCATAGAGGACGATGCGTCTGAGCAACAGCGAATAAGTGAGTCTAAAAAATCTCAACTTCCATATTGACATAAGGACTTCTTCAAGGCTTTATCTTCTAAAGAATATATTTGGAGTAAGATCTTGTTACGTTCATCGATAAATACACGAGTAAATTTTCATATAAAAATGAAGGCTGCGAGTATGTTACAAATACTTAGAACTTTTGGAAGTAAATATCACTGAACAAGTCTACCGATAGATCAATAAATAAGCTTACAAATTCAAGATTCGAAAATTACAGACATATGCCAATGCAAAATCGAAATGCCACAAAGTTATTCCAGTATTTTGCTCGTTGAAGAACACGAGTATACGTACAAGAATGTCAGCATTGAACTTTAATGCTGCTCAATAAAATACTACGATACTACGTGCGCTGTCGATATCAATCGACATACCGTAAATGCGTTTCAGCGTTGAAACTTGGTCCAATAGTCTTGATATTGACAATCATTTTGAAATATAATTTCATTTTTTAGGGTCCCGTATCGCAAAGACTTTTACAAAGACTCCACTGTCTATCCATCCGCCCGTCTGTCACAAGGCTGCACACGTGAAATTTTCACAGAAATTTTATTTTAGCCGCTATAATTAAATTAATGGTGGGCAACATACAGAAAATGTGTTTTTAAAAATCTCAGGTCAAGTTCACGCCAAGAAGTCGGATTTGAAAAAAATATTGTACGGTGGTACAGTGTGCGTGTCCGACTCGTTCCTGGCCGATTTTTTTTAATCTGTCTTAAAGTATGTTGATACCTTTTTTTAAACGAATGCTGGAGGATGCAATCGTATGACCAGCGGTGTGGATTGAATGAAAATACCCGAAAATTGTTCAGAAATTTACTTCAACTCTCCGCTTCAAACATTTCTGGATTAATTCAAATTCGACAATAATCTACAATCGTCTGCGCAGTAGCTGAAATGGCAATGGAACTGCTCCTCACAGAACTTCTGCAGATACAGCACCATTGTTCTACATCGAAGGAAATCAAAAATCAAAAATATGCAAAGGCGCAAAAAATTATGCTTCTTCGAAAGTTTTCCACAAACTTTTTTAAAATAATGAACACTAAAAATTGACTTTGTCTAGACTCACACTTGAAGGATTCTTTTATATAAGAAATGTCTGGATTAAAATTCTGCAAAACGTCCCACTCAAAAGATTCCAATGTCTTCTTTAGTTTACCCTTTAAGAAATACAAACATTCAATTTGTAAATGAAGCTCGAAAACGCTTAACAATCATTTGCAACCAAGCCTAGCATACTTGCGGGTGGCTAACTTAAATTCTATCAACATAAAATATAATAAAACTTTTTGGTGGAATACAAGTTAGACAATAAAGCTTTTCTTACTTCCCGGTACTGAATATCTCCATGGAGGCAATTATCAACATATATTCACTTCACGATTCCGGTTCGGCAATAAACACTTATTCACCCGCTTAAGCCGTACATACATAACTAAGAAATTTGTATGAAACGAGGTCTTAACTATTCAGTAGGCGTAGTGAAAAAATTAATTTTATTAACACACAAAATAGGAAAATTGATATTCCAATGGTGTTGAATGTTTTTTAGAAGAACAATTAGACCAGAATACTAAATGTTAATCAAGCTCTAGTCAAAGAATCAAGACAGCAACAGTTCTACATTTAACAACTCACGCTTCGATTCACGTGGTAGTGAAGAAAATAGATGATATACATTTGATCGAATCTAGACAAACTTTTGCAAACCTTCTTTTGATATTTTTTATTTAATTTAATTTTTCAGCACCTATGAAAGGCTGAACGACTTAGTGATTTATGAAAAGTTTGTGCGTAAAAAAATGGGGAAAGTTACTTTTTAAGGTCGTGTGAAACAAATGCCTTCTGCTCGCTCTGTGTAAGTTAAGGGTAGTCATAATCCCTTAAGAACCAGCAAAGTCCGACATCGCTAACCAGGTCGTTCGTAAAGCTGTCGTTACGAAAATAACCATTCATCATCTAAGTGCATATTCTGCATATAAAGGGTTTTTCAACAGGGACGCTACAAAAGTAGAGCGACAGGGACAGCAAACGACGCCATATTTCTTCCCGCTTTTTTGACATTTCTCTTCAGTAAGGTTTGCCATTTCATGATGGAAAGATATACGAGCCAACAACGAGTCGAAATTATTAAAATTTACTCCCGAAATTCGGAGTCAGTGGCCTCAACGTTAAGAGCGCTACGTCCAATTTATGGTCGTCAGAATCGCCCTAGCAGATCAACAATTGAGCGTCTAGTGGAAAAATTTGAATCCACAGGTACAGTACAAAATGTTCCCGTGCCAGTGAGACAAAGAAGTGCTCGTAGTGTCGAGAATATTGCTGCCGCTGAGGCTTCAGTTGCAATTGTGTCTCCTACACGTCGTTCTCAAGCCTTCGACATCTCTGTGACGTCGTTGTTGCGAATTTTGCGAAAAGATCTTGGCCTACATCCTTACAAGATTAAATTGACGCAAGAACTGAAGCCTCTTGACCACCAGAAGCGTCGTATGTTCGTGAATTGGGCTGAGCAACATCTTGGAAATGATTCGGATTTTCATCGAAAAATCATCTTCAGCGATGAGGCTCATTTCTGGCTAAATGGCTCCGTCAATAAACAAAATATGCGGTATTGGTCAGGCAGCAATCCACACGTACTCCATGAGTCATCATTGCATCCCGAAAAAATTACGGTTTGGTGTGGTTTATGGGCCGGCGGCGTCATTGGGTCGTACTTCTTCCGTGATGATCAAGACCGGTTCAATGATAACCGAATATTTTTGGCCCCAATTGGATGATATGGACTTGGAGGACATGTGGTTCCAATCGTGCGATTTGACGCCGTTAGACTATTCCCTGTGGGACTTCTTCAAGTCCATGGTCTATGCCAACAAGCCAGCGACGATTGATGAACTTCGTACGAATATCGAACGTGAAATTGCAACAGTATCGGCCGATTTATGCTTGAAAACCGTCGAAAATTGGGTTCAGCGTCCGGACTTCTGCAAGCGTGCCCGTGGTGGCCATCCAAAAGAAATCGAGTTCCATACATAATGGCAACGAATGTCATACTTTCACAGGAATAAAGAATTTCATTGATGTCAAAACCCGTTTTTGTTTTATTAAAAAAAAAAACATTTTTAGCGCTCTTATTGAAAAACCCTGTATTTATGTATTTTATAATCGAGATAGTTTCGAAGAGTAATAAACTCTCTGTTAAAATGCTTTCTTCTATTCCGCAAGGAGGAAATCGAAACATTACAACGGATAAGTTGCTAACACACTTGTTGACACAATTATTCTTCACTACAGTTCGAATGGATCTTGCCTCAGTCAACATCTTTTTCCTACTAGCACGGTCTTGGGCAAGGTGCATCCAGTTTCGTACACCAGCTGATAGAGGCCCCTTGCGCATGCCATAGGATACGAGGTCTGCGCCGTACCGAAAGACTGGGACTATCAAGATGGTTCTCCGAGAGATGGCTTTATTTTTATTGCCATCTTAGCTAAAAAACGCAGCGATTGGCAGGAGTTATCTTTCATTTTATCTCCGCGGTCGTAGGTAGACAAAGTCTGCGGAGCCGAGGTTAACAAAGTCCTATGCAACCTAGAAGTTGTATCAGTCTATCGTAACGTTTTGCCCAAGATGTCGGGGTTGATGGATCTTTTATTTGTCGAAAACCTGCACTTCGTCTTACCCTTATTCATCGCAAGACCCATCTCAATGTCAATGTCATCGGCAAATGCGAGCAGTTGCACAGGCTTGTGGAAGATCGCACGTCTAGTTTTGACGTCTGTGTTTCGCACGATTTTCTCGAGAAAGATCACGGTTAGATCTTTACCGACCTTGACGGAGCAACGAGCATGCTCCATCGTTATCCCGCAAAGACGGACGAGGGATGCTAAGACAAGGCAACGCACTATTTAGCTGGTCTCTATAAATACTTTCATAAGCGGCCTTAAAATCGAAGATAAAATGGTGGGTATCGATCTGGGACTCCTGGGTCAATGGTGGACTTTGCTGGCTTGAACCCGCATTGATATTGACCAATCAGGTTGTTTATTAAGGATTTCAGGCGATTACACAAAATGGCGGAGAAACTTTTACATTTTTTAGGAGACTTATACCTTTGTAGTTGGCGCAGTTACAAGGGTCTTCTTTTTTAAGGATAGTTGACACAATTGGTAAAAGTAAAATGATCTATTTTTGAGTACAAAGTAAATACAACTTTTGCATCCTTCTGTTCAAAATGACAAAGCCAGGCTCTTCGTATTTTTACCAACCATGCACTCTTCTGACACAACATATGTAGAGGACTGAGTATAAAATTTCAAGGCTATGGTCAATGGGTCTTTTCTACAACCTGCGATGTCGAAATTTATTGAGCAAAGAATTTGCATTAAATTTTGTTTGCGGAATCAATTTTCTGCTGCGGATACGTTGAGGATGGTGCAGAAAGCCTTTGATGATGAGGCTATGTCTAAAAAAAATGTTTGCAAGTGGTATAGTGATTTCCAAGTCGGTCGTGAACGTGTCGAAGACGAAGAGCGTTCTGGGCGACCATCAACCTCAACCGATGAAGCTCACGTCCAACATATAAAAGATTTGGTATTGAAAACCCATCGATTTACGATTAGAGACCTTGCTAATGAAGTTGGCTTATCGAAAGGCTCAGTCAATACCATTTTGAAGGATGCTTTGGGCCTCAAGCGCGTCAAATCTCGACTGGTACCGAAAACATTGATTTTTTTGGAAAAAAGGCGTCGCGTTGAAGTGTGTGAAATAATAGTTTCCGCCTACCACGATGTCATGAAACGCATTATAACTGGCGATGAGACTTGGATCTATGCTTACGACCCCGAAACAACCGATCAATCGAGCGAATATCGTGCCAAAGGAGAGCCGAGACCAAAAAAACCGCGCCAAAGTCGCTCAAAAATCAAGGTCATATTGACTGTTTTCTTCGATTATCGTGGTGTTATGCTTTATGAATTCCTTCCAACCGGCCAAACAGTCAACAAGGAATATTATTTGAACGTTATGCGTCGTTTGCGTGACGCTATCCGCCTAAAAAGGCCGGCATTGTGGAAAGACAATTCTTGGTTTTTACACCACGATAATGCACCATCCCATACCGCACTCGTAATTCATGATCATTTCGTCAAAAACTCAACCCATATCGTTCCGCAACCACCGTGTTCACCTGATCTGGCGCCGTGCGACTTCTGGCTGTTCAATAAGCTCAAAAGACCGCTCCGGGGACACCGTTTTGATACGATAGAGGAGATTCAAGCCGCAGCGAAGACGGAACTGAAGGCCATCCCGGAAAGTGACTACAACCAGTGTTTCAAAGATTGGAAAATCCGTTGGCATAAGTGCATCGCATCGGGAGGGGATTACTTTGAAGGGGTAGAAATTGATTTGGAAGAATAAATAAAGAATTTTCAAAATAAATACAATTTCACCTTATTTTTTGGACACAGTAGTATACTAAAAAAATAGTTTATTAACTTAAGGCAGATTTATAGACAAAAATTCAAAATAAAAATGGGAGGACACCATGAGGCTCAGTACTAATCTTAATAGCCTCTCGATACTGCATGTTATCACGAAAAAGTCACCGCTTCGTTCGGTCATGTCCGAATTAAAATTATTAAATTTTTTCAAATCTGAAAATGGAGTCATAAAAACCGTTCAACGGCAAGCTTTACATGATAATGGTTCCCGATTTTTTGAGACCGTGTCTCTGTAGCAGTAATTTCAGGCCATCACTTTATAGCGACGAACATTTGGTGAAAAGTCTCAAGAAATGGACTATCAAAATTCCCGTTTAGGTCAAGTCAAGTGATTTGGATTACTTTTTGTTATAGTTCGAGAAGTCACTTTTAATGTTGACAACATAGAAGCTTACATTCTTCGCATGATTACCCAGCCATTTCGTAGGAATATGGTGTTTTTTGGCTTTGAAATTTCGAAAACTTTATTCATTTTTGTCTGCAGTGGCTACCACGAATTTTCGAACACCGAAAAGTAAAATATCTGATGCTTATTTTCTCAAGTGACTTTTATTTTTTCTAGAAGGCAAATCCATTTCAAAAAATTGAGAAAAATAACGTTGAATATTTTAAATTCTCTTCAACATCACTTTTTTGAGAATGAGAGCAGTCATGCTCAAAAGTCAGCCATTTTTTTTTTTGGTTTTTCAAGTACAAAATTTACTTAGAATGTAAGGTCGCATTCTCCGTACCTTTTGCGTAAGCATCTCTAAGGACTGCGATTCGAAATCCTGAGGGGAAAAATTATTTTTTTTAGTTTTTTAATTTTCAAAACTCTTACGTTCTAAAAGTGATGAAGAGTTGAGCTTTGAGCTCTTCAAACTAACACATATTCATGTAACTAAGGAAATGTCAAACTAAAGCGCAAATCATAAACTGTCACCACATCCCCTAGGGTAGAGCCCTTTATTTAAACATACTTTCAAGTGCATTAGCATTGAAGTTCCAAAGTTGACACTTTGAATCTCTAAAGTTCTTCCTTTGCTTCTTGTATTTTGTTTTTCAAATCCCGGATGTTCGGATCTGCTTAACTTTTGCATTAATACCAAAATTGGGTCTCTAAGGATTCAATATCATTACCAAGCTAAAAGTTATGAGCTTGTTATTGGAATTTATTTGTTAAATCTTTTTCACCCCGGATGGAAAATGTAAAAGTTTGTTGAGATGTTAATCAGCAAATATAAAAAACAAAATTATCGCGTGAAATATTGTTCCTATCTGAAGCATAGAAATAAAGTTTAGTTTACATTTGATGCACGTACGGGTTTTGAGGATTTGGATTGACACATAATTAATTGTTCCATAAATAGAAGGGGTGAGTGCCTTTTTAATTTAATTATTTCAACAAAACTCAGTATTTCCAAAAGCATTATGGGTTAGGCTGAAACAAGCAAATCGATATGTATAACGCTCTTGTCTGGCACGTGCAATTAATCAGTTGACAAATAGTGGAGAGTATTTGCAATGTCTTTCAGTGATAAGGGATGAATACACTGGCACCTCGACTTCTAAAGAATTTCAATAAGTATTCTGAAATTCAAAAAGGCAGATTGGGCTAAGTCGTCAGCAATACACCTACGGGAAAAACTTTGTGGATAAAGGTGGTTTTTGGAGAGTTTCTGTCAAGTAAGAATAACATGTAGGAGACCTTACGTAAGAAACAATGCAGTCCTTTGAGACTGTATGAGACTGTTTGAGACTGCAAGTTGAAGATCAACTTCCAAAAGTGCGAATCCGTTTTTTTTTAAATTACGTTGCGTTTTAAAATTAATTTAAAATTTCTCATAACCGACTTTTTGGCATAAAATTGTAATGTGATTTTAAAAAACACGTCTCTGTATTTTTAATTTTATCTAATAGCATACATAGGAGTAAACATTTTGGTTCCGTTGGCACCCTTTCAGTAAGGAACTCTATAAATTATCGGCACATTGGTGTGTGTGTTTAGTCTCAGAGGATCATACTAAATATTGAGGATTTCGTGTAATTAGCATATACCTCGACTTAACCTATTCTTACGAACCCGGAATTACGCGGTTATCAAATCTCGTCCTTTCGTCTTTTTTTTGGGCAACACACGAATCACAATTAAACATTCCCATTACACTATAGTTCAACTAAAACGGTTATTTGGACATGTCGCAGTCCTGTTCTGAAAGAAAAGCGTTGAAAACTAAATCTATTTAATCTCGCCTCCTTGTGATTTGGAAATTGAATCGTAAGGTTCCGGTTTCAGCTTCACATCATGTGTACTTATTTGGTCATCCTTTCATACCTGCAGTCGAATGATATTGGCAAACTTACAACAGTCTTGTAATCGACATTAGACAATCAGGATATCATCAAAGCATCCAAAGATTTTTGATTATGATAATTATTTCACCTCTACATGAAGATGAGACAAAACGCCAAGCCTTCTGTTAAAGACTTTGAGTTATTAATGTGTTTGATGCCGTCAGAATCATTTTACAATCTTGGAATGAATTTCACAAAAAAAAACTTGACAACTTGTCTGGATAAACAGCGCCTTTTTTATTTTTAAAACACTGATGGAACTAGTGGCAGAGCCTGAGAGAACTGGTGGATAGTGAAAGACGTTGAAAAACTGCTGGATTTTCACAATCAGTAGCTGGCATTTGATGAGCTCATAGAGACATTGAAGAACTTGATTCTTTAGACACAAGTCATATAAAAAATCCAGTGGTGGTCGGGAACTTGACAGAATGCTTCAGCTTTTTGAATCGCCAGACTCTGTTAGATTTTATGAAGACATCTACATTAAAATAAATTTGGTTTGCGACTTTGTTTCATCTAAGATACATAAACATATTCCTTGAAAGGAAGCGAGTTGTTTAATAGCCTGTGCTAGATTACGACGTACTACGGAATTTTAGTTAACAAGAGTTTGAAAAACGTGGAAATCAATGGAGGTGGTTGCAATGTTCTGATGAAGCGCAAGCGGATCCATACCGAAAAATTATCTTAATAAAGAAAAAAGTTTTATATACCGAATGTGGTGCAGTATCCTGAGAACAAAGTTTCCAAAGCCCCTTGACTGACGAAAAAAAAGGTTGTTTACGAAGCAACTTACAGCGGTTGCAGAATCTTGTCCGGTCTGTGCCTCTTAAGAATACATAAAAAGGATAGAACCTATTGACACAGATGCCTACACATTTTTTATGACATTGGTAATATCTCGTATGAATCTGATAGTGTACTTTTTACTCATGTTATACATGGGAATTGAATACGTTGATGGCCGTTGAGTTTGCCGGAAGAAATTTTCGAAGTCAAGGAGGCAACAGTTTTTCGAAACGTTTAGTCCCTTTGTAACTTTATTTTCTACAAATCATTTGTTTTGTGCCAATGAAATCCTCTTAAGAATATTCCGCTTTCCGTCCATTCTTCCGTTTGTTAAAGTGCTTAATCTTCTGTACCTAATCACTTGGACGCCTACTTTCTATTGAAGTTTAGGTTGGGTATCTTGGGTCCGTAGCAAAATGGTCTTAAATGTAATACGAGATTCCTCGAGTAAAATTTTTAATGCTAAAACAAAAACGCTTAGACAAGCTTACTTATTTTACTATTATAATGTTTATAACACTTACTGACCCCAGACGGGCGGTTGAAGCTAAACCTACTACTTAATCCATTTCTTTCGACGTACCTAGCTGAAATTGACAATACACGAGTATTTCAAAAATTGGCAACCATGAAAACATAAACTTAGTAAGCGCACATATTTATAATCACACAGCATTGTTTCTTTCGATGAAATGTGGAACAGACTTCGCAGAAGATTTTTTTTAAACAAGAACAACGCGCTTCTGTTTTCCGTATTTCTTCAATTGAGCAGAACGATTCAAAATTCCGCTGTGTCCTCGAGTACGTAACGCGATAAACCAAGTAAGATCTGTTTCAAGCGACCAATCTTATCCTTAAAGTTCTGACGGTCGCTTTAAAAAGAGAAATACTTTTCATCACGTCATCTTTGAATCCTTAATTGGGCGGTAAAGTGTTCAGGGCCAGAATATGTAATTTGAGGCCGTTTTCTAAGGATCCAGCTAGCTGAAGGGAATTGTTAACTAGGTACGAGTAGGCAAAATTATTTCAGAAAAGGAAATGTTGCAATCCCATTGAAAGGAACGAATTAAATTCAGATCCAGATGGAATTATTTAAGATCAGCACAAAAATTGGTGATATCGATGTGCTGGATTTCGTTTTTTAGCAAACGGACTTCTGTAAATTCACGCCCTCTTTGTCTCTTAAATTTTTCTACCTTTTCATAGCTGGAAAACTAAAGTAATCCGAACTTCTTTCAAAATAAAAACAAACAAAAACACAAACATTTATCTTCACTTAAAACTTTGATAAGAAAATAAACACAGCTGTAAATTTTTTTTTTTTAATAAAACAACCGTCATCAAAAGCAGACTATCCACATCCAAAGTTGATGGCTGATCTTTTTGTTCAAAAAAATTATGCTGAAGAAATGCTGAAATATGATATACCATCCGTGGGGACAATAAAATGCCACAAGTTTGTTTTAACTAAGCACAGAATGCCAACCTGCCACGTTCGACCAGGATGCCCTTTTCTAAAGTACAAAAGCCACGATAATAATAATCGTTCCGGACGAACCATGAATAAAAACTTTTCCATTTGTTGGCGCATACAGAAGAGTGTCAAAAACATAACTGTTTGATTGAAATTTATTATTCAAAACTGCAAAGCAACTCACTATCGCATAAGGCATCCATCAGAGCCTGTTGCCATGGGGACGGGGATGTACGAGTAGGAAAAGGCCATCGATGTCCCAAAGCAATTTACTGTGAAAGTTTTATTTTTGGTACTCAAATCGGCGAACTTTGAAGTAACCTAAACACATACATACTATATATTCACTGTTTGCCGCACACTACCTCACATGTTTTCTAATCCATGAAATCGATTGAATCATCTTGGATGGAGGCACTTGATATGGAAATAATACACATCCTGAGGCTTTAATTTAAGGACAAGTATTGGTGCACAGATTTAGTGAGGTTGAATGAGCGTGTGCATGTACATATATAAGTATGTATATGAGACAATTCACATTAGGACAGATTTCCCTTTGATGGTTGTTGGCCCATTGGCAATTGTATCTACTACGTGATCAATTTTATGGATAAACAACTGAAGGCCTGTGGGGCGTCGTAAGGCTATATCAAAATAAACACGGATTGGTCGCAGGCAAACCTTTATTCATAAATTGTTTACATCGGCTGCAAAGTTTTGGCATGTGTAAAAGACAGCAGAACTGAAACTGAGTTTTTGCTCGGAGAAAGATTTGCAAATTTAGAATTCTCAATAAAGGCATTATCGACAGAAGCCAAAATTGATATGCAAATTTTCTTCATTTTGCGATCAGAATCGATTTCCTCGGATCAGTCTCAATCAAAATGTAAACCTAAATTGACATAATTGTAACATAAATCGACTTATTAGGATTAGGACAATCGGTTTTTGTTCCTAACTGGTTACGAGCTTCAACATTAATCTCTCCAAATGTAAGAGTGGTCGCCTTTTTTCTGAGATTCGGACTGAACTTGAAATTAAAGGCGCTTAATTACAATCGAATTAGAGAAACTCTATGGAAGCGGAAATTCAAAATATTTAAAAAACCATAAGCGATGAAAAAAAAATTGGTGTTCCACAAGATTCAAAATTGGGACCATTGCTTTTTATTCTCTTTTTAGTGAGAAAAATTAGCAGAAAAATTAAATTAACAAAACAGCGGAGGGTAGTTTCTTTCTACTTCGAAATTTAAAGTATGTTTGAATATAGAAACATTTTCTTCGCTATTCAAGAAAACCTGTCAAACAGCGTTGCTTAAAATTGTTAAATACGACGAAGCGCAGCGAAGCCCAAGCGGAGTTTAGCAGTTGGATGATTGGAACAAGGCCATTGTACGGTGGTACAGAACTCGTCGTGTTCGGGGTCCGACTCGCACTTGACCCCTTTTATTTACTTGCCAACTTGAATGGTTAAAATGAATCTGTTTCATTTTCGAAAAGATGCGCATGGTGCACCTAGAGGCAAATTCATTTATTGTTCTTACGTTTTAAGACCAAATAAACTGAATCAAAATTCTTTAAGTAACTTCAATACTCGATGCAACTCCTGACAGAGAAATACCCGTAAGTCTTAAACAAGGATGCAGCCATTTTCCTCGATTGAATCAATTGATAGGACCCAGGTTCGAATCCTGAAAAAAATCTTGTTTTCGAATCTGGTTCAGTCACCATTACAATCTTATTAAAGGTTTTCACACAGGAGTGGTCAACCAGCGATGCTAGTTTGACTAAGATGGTGTCCTTGTTATAAGGGTTTGTGTATCAGCTGCTGCAATATGTGTTGTTGGCTTATGTAGGTGATGTCACTGGTGTGGCTGTGAAGGCATTACACTTGATGTTGAAGCAATCTTCCAAAAACATAACTTTCTAGTGCGTCAACAATTTTTAATAAAATACTGTGAATTCAGTGAATGCAAATAAGTCGAGGCTGCACCCAGGGAGCAATTGAAACCAAAAAAACATCTTTTCGCTCTGTGCAACAAGCATTATAAAAGTATTCATATTCGTAACCTCTTGTAGGGAGCTAATTTATTTGTAAGGGAAGAGGATTGTTGCCATGTGCAGACGATGTCAAGATGCTCAAACCGATTACAATTGTCCATTTTATTAAAAACCAGATTCAAAAACAATTCTCTAAACAAAACTTTTCGTATACCAGACGGAACTGGCGAAAGTTGTCCATGCTGCGACATCATGCTCTGGTTCAGGTCAGTGCCACAGATGCCTACACTTTGATAAAGACACTATTTAATAGCAGCCGGCTCGATGTCATGGTTAGTTTATGCTATTCCACGGTCCCCATTCAGTCTGTGCTTGTATATAACATTCGACGTGGATTCTCTCCACTTACAAGCATCTCCTCCGTCTCAGTACAACTATCACAAAAGTCTTCTAGAAGTTATTCCATGTCACTGACAAGTATTCTTCATGTTATTAAGATGGTTCGTCATTCATTCGTTCTCAAATATTGAATGCACAAATGTTTATCAGTTGCAGTGATTAACCAAATATGAATACGTTAAAATTCACAGCGGGTGACAAAATTCAAGATCGTCGAAGATAATCGATTCCTTGGACAAAAAAAAATGAACCTGCGTGATTAAAAATATGATGGGTTGAGTTGTGTGAGATTTGACATCGTCTTGTTAAAGCCGCACGTCGTTCACATCTATATTTTTGATTTGAGAAAAAAAACAACTCAGTCAACATTTAGTTGTGTCAACTAGAATTGACGGTTACACCTCTCTTATTTTAGAAGAACTATGTATAGTTGCACAAAAAACAGTGAAAATGTTGTGTAAAATTTGGTCATCCAAACAGTGGCGTTGATGTTCAAGTGCAGATTCGACTTATGCCCAAGACATTCCACGGTCAGCTGTTTTCAATTCTGGAGCGAGTTCAATTTGTTAAGGACGAAGATGCAAATCCAAATCAGAACTACGTCATTATTGGGTGTAAGACAAGCTCACATGTTGCGCTCGCCATAAAATCGATTTTAAAAACTTACCGCTCACGGCATTCATATTCTTTGTAAATAGAACGCGCATTCCAGATCCAGTGTCTTTGCATCTTTTTTTTGTTGCTATAGTACCTTTGATAGACAATTAAGCCGGCACATGTCTGCTCGTAGTCCGCGGAACTTATCTATTAGCCTTCAACATAACACATACATAGTCACGGATGATAGTTCGATTTCTAGACCAAATCTAGACCAAGAGTTGGAGGACTATTTATAGAATATCTCAGGAATTGAATTGTGAGTTTTTAAGTCATCATTTTACGGGTCAATGAATGGCGGTTTAAATTTAAGTGTAAGACTAGACTTTAGTGTAAAACAAGTTAATTTTCCCCGTTTTCCTATTTTGTGAACGTAAAAAAAGTGTGCAAACTACAATTCTTTAAATGAGTGTGAAATTAACGTTGCAAATTTTAATAGTGCAAAGTCGTCGATAATAGGGTTAAGGTGGGGAATTTATAATTATTTAGGTGGAAAACGACTTTAATCAAACAAACTTTATATAGTTCACTTATGATCATTTTTTATAGAGCATGAGGGTCACTTACTGCAATTTGCATAAAAGTTATATAAAATAGCGGCACAAGGGGAAATCTAACGAAATCTTCAAATAAGAAATTCGGAAACACTAGACTGAGGATGCATTGATTTTTTCCCATTTCGAATTTTTGGAAAATCTCTCACAGTTCAATTCTTGTTGGTCCAAAATACATCGGAAGCTGTTCCCTTAACCTTTGCAAATGGTGATAACTGTCGGTCTTGTTTCGATATGCGATAAGAGCAATAAGATGCAGAACACACATTGACACAGCAAGTAAAAGTCTTCAAGATCGCGATAATTTATTTACGAAAAAGTTCGTCGGTTATTTTTTTGGACGTCCTATGACAAAAAAACTCACGACAGAAGTTGCACACGAAGGCCGAATGACGTTGTTGGTTAAGCGCCCACATTTCAATTGAAACAATTGTTCCGTCCCAGATGTGAATACTAGTTAATCTTGAAATTTCGCCGGTGCGATCAAATTAACTATCACTGTAATGCTCGACCAGCGGCATCGAGTTGTCTTGCTAAAATCATATCACAAAAACAGTGGTTTGTGTAGAGGTTGTGTGAAGTCATAACAAATGAACAAAACTTCTAAAAACACAATTTTCTAGTTATTCATTGAATTCCGAATAAAATACTGTGAATTCAGTGACTGCAAATAAGTCGATGTCAAATCCAAAAAAAAACATATTTTAGGCAACTTCTCAATCTTTCAATTCTTCTCCATTTGCTTCTGCTTTCTTTAATTGGATATTAATATTTTGCCTTTTTAATATTTCAAAACTAACCTTCCAATTGAAATTCGAAAAAAGAGAACAATCAGCAGAAGCTTATATAATTTTTTTTAAATTTTTCGACGTTGGCGTATACGTAACATTTATTAATTAACAACCTTTTTATTCATATAATATGAATTTATAAATTTTTAGTTTCCGCTGTGCCATTTTGTTAAAATACAAGTTCTACAAATTTGTTATTGTTGTTCCTGACTACAGTGAGTCGTAGTCAAACGTCAAGCTATACAATATGCAGTTAGATTTGTCATGAAGAACAGAAGGTTTTGATACGTTGTCTTTGTTTTTTCCATTTAATTCTCGTAAGCTTATAAGCTGTTTTACGCATTTCAAAAGGCAGTTTGTGTTGTTTTACTTTTAGTAACTGTGCAGTTCCGAAGACTATTGTTGTAAATTCAAATGCAACCGTTTTGAATACAATTAACAAGACATCGCTAATCGAACAAAAAGCGTCGAAAACATTCACGGAGTATTAACTTCATTTTCTAATCCGTTCAGTCAGCAATCATATAGCAATCTTTCTTAGCCCTTTGAGCTTTATGACTTTTGTTTTATTTCAAATACTTTACTTTAAGTGATTTTTTTTATTATTTGTAAACAGTATCTCATTAATTAACAACATTATCTTATCGATAATATTTCGATTCGATTTCCAATTTTAAAGACGTGTTAATCGAATAGAGACTTGACTGATTTTTAACCGGACATGCTGATTTAGTTAACGATAACGAAAAAAAAAGCGAATATATATTTTATTTCATTTGTTTCAATCACAAAAGTCACGACTTTTCTATTGTCAAACGAAAAACCAAGATCCGTACTTCTGGGTTGGTATTGAGATTTTTAGAAGTGTCTTTTTTTAAAGCAAAATTGGTAGTTTGAGATCACAAATTGGATTGGAAAAACCTCTCTTAAATTAAATAAAGTCTTGCTTTACATGAGTCATGTCCTGGAAGGCATATTATACGTTTTTTGCCGCAGCAATAGCTACTCAAGAGTTTTCGAAGCTTGACTGTAAAACAAAGTTTCCAATAGGAAAACTCTTCCACGAGGCTTATAGCGAGGGCAGAAGCGAGCTTTGCTAAAATATATGAATTGAAAAATATAAAATTGATTGCCGCCTGTTTGAAATTTTTTACTTTCAGATTTTACTGGGGAAGTTTAATCGAAGCATTAGTTTTTTCAGTTTGTGCTAAAAATATTGGAAACCTAATGCAATATTTTGAGGAGTAAGGGACTCAAATATCCAAAGCTTAAACAACAATTGTTTGGGAGTTGAATTCAATTCCGAATTCGATCTATTGTTGGTTTGGTAATATGCACCCAAAGTAATTTTCGAAGCATTTAGAAAAGTCAAAAAATGAATGGCATGATTTACCCTCTTCGAGGATTTTAACTAAAGCGATCGAAGAGGGAACAAAAGCCCCGAAGCCGTCAATCGAACTGACGAGTTATCGGTCGTGCAATAATTTTCTTAAAATCTTTAGACAAGCTCAATAAAATTTCAAAAGAATGATAACTTCATGGGAAAATCAGCAAAGATTTTTGGTCACATGAATGACATTTGTAAATTTCCAGTTATATGAAAACACGAGCCTCATATTCATTTGACATATGAGTCCTTCAAAAGGTCTGTTAAAATATCAGTTTTCAGAAACACCTGAAGCCTGGGTGAAAACTAGGCGGAAAAAAAATACCCGAAAATGTCGGCATCGAATTCAAATACTGGAAGTTCTCTGTTGCCATTTCCTATATCGTGTGGGAATCTCTAATTTTAAATTTTAAGGGTTAATTTATGTGTTAATTGATTGCGCACTTCGAGCTCTTATACATTTGGTATCCCAGGGAGCACATTTATACCATACATACAGATATCTGTTTTTTCCTTCTGGAAATTTTTAACCCAATGTGTTTACCCATTAATTCGTATTGAAGCTGCTTCTAATGATGGCAATCCAAAATTTATTGATTTATTTTCTCTGAACTGGATCGTTACGTGGACACGCGTATCAAAAAATTCAAATTACGATCTGAAATTCTGTAAATTGCTTTCTGGTGGAAAAGAAGAATATTCGTTGGGTTTAAATTTTTGTTTTGAAAATTGAGTTCATCCAGCGAGAAATAAACACGTTCCTTTAAGAAGTAATGTTGTTACAAGCAGTTTTTAACCAATCCTTAGTTCAGATGTTCGAAAAGCGTGATGTTTCAAATACGTTTGCGTTGGAAGTGATAGGAAGTGAGTGCACACTACGATCACTGAATCCAATCAATAAATCTTTTAGAAACTAAAGTTTTAAGGAATCTTGCGAACTCGGAGATCACGGCCACGCCAAACAACAATAAGAGAGCATAAAACAATGTTCGAGCTTTCCGTTTAAAGGTTTTTGGGAAGGCGGCATCGAAACAAATTTAAAGAAGAATTTTTCGATATAAAAGGAAGTCCAAAATGAGACTTCCAGTCGAAGGCGATATTTGTGTGGTCATGGATCTAATTGGACTCCTCCAAAGCGTTTGACATGGTATAACATTCTTTTCTTCTGGAAAAAAAAGCTTGTGTGACAGTTTGGGTTTTGGTGGTCGAAAACGTGACGTCTTCGTTCATTAATGTGGTCAAAGGAGTGCCTCAAGGGTCACGTTCTTGGCCCATTCTGCAGTTGTATGTAGGCAACGTGCAGCTTAATATCCCACTATTTATTTACGACATTTTGTATTATTACAAGTGCAATATAAAATATATTTTCAAAATTAAAAATTTCTATCACATCTCTTGTTACTCTAAACAGATAATTGGGATAGTTTCCATTACCTTCTAAAGTTAAGAGTGATAACCAATGTTACATTAAATAATACAGTCTTGTCAAGAAAAGAAAAGCAATCTAAATCTCGAAGATCGACGATCCTAAAACGAACGCACTTTTTATGATGAAATAATATTTTAGAACAGCAGTGAAGAGATTTCAACGTTCTCTTTTATAAAGAAGATAAAAGGCTGGAATTTCCCTCATTTTTAACTTCTTGATATAATTATCCCAGGAATTTTTAAGCATGATTTTCATTTAACTAAGATATGCTATGTTCTCAGACAAGAATTTGGATTTTGCCATAAGTATGTGAATTTCGTAAATAAGACAAGTGTGCATGTTTTTCAAGTGCATTTTTCGGTTTTAAAATGTTCTCTCAGTGATGGATATATCTGCTTTATTCATTGCTAGATGACACAAATTCCCAAAATAGAATCATGCATGTCTTCGAGTGCCATTACACTGTACTGCGAGTGAATGTACTTTGAAGAGATCCAATACATCATTACCAGTTGGAAAAGTTATTCCGAATAAACAAATTTCCTGCCTATGAATGTTTTTTTTTTTGGCAAACGCTTAACCCGGAAATAGTTAGAAAAAAATCTCATTTTCGACGTCAAACTATGTGCAAGTGAATAAAAAGAAATACACAAAATCTGCCAGAGGTGTTTGTTCTCAAAACATGGGCCGATGTAGTCAATCATGACAGAATTTCGGAATGCCATAAATAGACCATGTCATATCGTTGAATCACAATTTAACTTCGTGTTCCCGGATGAATCAAGCACACTTTCGTTCGTTGTTTTCGAAAGGGAATGGAGTGTCCTGATTAAAAAATCTTGAGAACAGCATAAAACAAATGGAATTTTTCAGTAAGTAATTAGATGTCAAATCACATGTCATGTCATGCGAAATTTGAGGATTATGAAATCTATCAAAGCCGAATCCAGTCTCAGAACAAAAAAACAGCAAGAAACAACATTTTTACACGAATTCGAATATCATCTAAGGATGAATTGAGTTTATCGACCGAGAACTCCGTGCCAATTGTGTATACATCTATACACAAAACAAATATAAGCAATGCTTCCCAATCTGCCAGACTTTGGCTGGCATGCCAAAAAATTACAAAAAAAGCATTCCATTCTAGACGTTTCAATGTTGCAAGTGTTAACTCATGTAAAGAGTCCTAGGAAGGAAAACGAAGGTGTCTTTCTAATTATTTATGTTTGGTTCCTTACAATATACGCCAAAGTAACAGCCCAATGGTTTACACAGCTCGAATCGATTTTGTTAAGGTAAATATGTCTACACTTCGTTTTCCAGTCGATATTTCACAAAACCAATATATTTTTCGATTTGATTCCATTTTCACAAACAATGTTATATGGAGAAACGATGTTTCAATTAACAACGTTATAAAACTATGTGAAACAGCATTTTGGATCAACAAAACTGTTGAATGCCAATTGTCTGTGATGTTGCTTGTAGCTGCGGTTTCACTAAAAATAGCTTCAAATAGAAAAGGATATTGCATTGGAATACAAGTGGTTCGGAAGCTGCTGTTGGCAATTTTATTTATTGATGGTCACATCCGTGGGTGCGAAAGTATTTCGCTATTAAGTGGAATACGAACTGAATGAAAATTTTACGCAAAAGAAAAAAATTTAAAAAAAAAACGGGTCCAGTGGCAGTCAAACATGTACACGAAGGGTTCCGCATAATTGATTTAAAAACAAAACACATGTTTTATATGAAGACCCCCTCTTTACTTTTAACTTTATATTTTTTTCATAATTTGCTGTTAAAGCGTCTTTAGTAGTACATATTTTGTGAGAACTGCAAGTGTCTACCTATTATGGTTCAGAAGATACAGCCTTCTGACAGACGGACTGACGGACAAACGGACAGACGAACAGACGGACAGATAGTCGAACGGACGGTTAGCGGAGGCTTAGTAACAAGGTTCCGTTGGGAATTTGGATACGAATCCTTAATGAATGTTTGCTTAAAATAGTTGGAAAGCTACCTGCAAAGGTTTTGTTGGAAAACGCTTCCAGTCTTCTCCTCCCTAGAGGCCAAACGTGACTGTGGACTTTTGGCATGGATACCAAAGCTTTGAAGAGTGTCCTACCACCCTTCTAATTAAAAAAGTATAAATGTTGTTTAGCAACAGTTTTGGATTAAAAATCAGGGAGCTGAAAATAAAATTATATTAAATATGCCCTACGAAAACGTTTGCTTATAATGCGCAAACAACAACAAACGATTATTACCCAAGCTATTTGAAAATGTCGAAGGTATTAATTAAAATCGTCCAAGTTCAAACCACTTAGTCTCGTTTCTATGGTACATTGAAAAATCGTTTGAACTTATTGCTACCAATCTGATACAAGTGCGAAGATCAAGAGATCATGCCAAGGTATCAGTTTGGGTTCAAACAAAATCAAACAAGAAATTTATAAAATAATTTTAAAGCCTCATTGAGACTTGAAATTGAATTCAAAAAATTGAATAAGGTCTAAGTGTTATATTGCCATAGATTTCTTATGCGTGCTAATGGGCTTTTAAATGCACCTCTGTGAAGTGCGACAAGAAGTAGACTGAAGAATAAACTGATGGGCATTCGGTGATTTGCGAATGTTACAACTGATAGCATCAGTTTAGCTTCAACAACAGAGGACAACATTTTATTGTAAAAGCACTTGATTCCACTTAGTTTGATTAGTGCACTACAGAAACTAAGTGAGCTTTTGTGATTAAGGGAACGATGGCATTCAAATGGTAAATTTAAGACTTGAATGAAATGAAGTTTCGCAACACTGAAAAATGGCATTTTTAAATACAAGATGAACCCATTGTCTTCAAAAATCTAAAGTTCTGTAGCGTCCATTGTTGATTATGGATTAAATGAGGTAACTATACTCATTTAATATTACTATATTAAAGGAATTTAAAAACCGAGCTTAACCTCTCTAGGTATAGTTGACTGAATTTGTTAAGATAGTTGCAGCCATTATGTTGTTCCTTTTTTGGTTTAAAAAAGCCTTCAAGTCTGATTTCTGTTAAGCTGTTTAAGAAATTTTTGGCATAAAGATTTTGTTAGCAGTTTGTTCTCTCTTTGAGTTTGCCAGAGATTTCATTGACGTTGTGTCAACTGTGAAATTATTTTCAAATGCGTTTAGCTCAGTTTGTGGCCAATTTTGAGAGAAGTTGAAGAACATGCCACAATTGCTTCGATGTGATATCAAAGTCACACTGACTTGACCCATTTTCGTTTCCGCTAATGAACTTTTCACTTGTATTCAAAAACTGAGTAATTCTCGCATGTTTGGTAATGCAAGCTCCTTTAAGCCTTGAACTTAAGTCTCGTACAGTCGCCATTTGACCAAACATTAGAAGACATAAAACTGGTAGATGTCAACTACCAAAATAAAAATGTTTTTGATATTATTATAACAAATAAAATACTGCGAATTATGTGAATCGAAATCGATAAATATTTTCAACCCCTTTTCGGAAGAAACCAAAATTAAATACATGTGAGTTTCAGTATACACATAACACAAAATTTTCCACTGTTCTCCATATTTTTCTGAAATGAGGGTAGACCTTGAGAGACAGCTTATAATAAAAAAGTCGGAAGCTATCTATCGATTCTTTTTACGAATCGTAACAACTGAAATTCATGTACTTTTATTATGTAGTTCATTCAGTCTTATTTATTTTCGAATATCTGAATGAATAAGTTTGAAAAATATTTGAACCTAAAACTTTTGTGAGAAGAGTTTTGTTGGTCAAAAGTGAGGCGATAAGATGAACGTTCCAGGTTCTACACCCATGTACTTAGCTCCTTTTTATGAATTCATTTGCTTCATCACAAGAGTGGGAAAAATTATCAGATCATAAGTAGACCCAATAACTTCTTAAATATATTGTAGGCGGTGTGTACTCACGTGATGATTTCCCTGTTTTGAAGTCGTTTTTCAAAGAAGTGATCATTGTTAAATGAATTGGAAAAAGGAAGGAGAACAATCTTATTTTTCCGGTCGGAACTGTTGTTTCTAAATTATTTAACGCACATTCTTTAAAAATTCTTCCTAACTAGTGTTTTGCTTTTTTTCGTAATGGTGACATGATAAACAATTCACTGTAACATTAAAAATAATATCCAAACTTTTTAAGAAAAACGGTTACATATTCATGAAGCCAACAGCAAAACGTGTTGTTTTTTTAAATCCTATGCAGATAGAGGACTGCAAAGTCGTTAGAATTTACTTGCTGGCGACAAAAAATCGACAAGCATTTCGCAGCTTAAAAATTGTCAACCTTGTAAAACGATGCTTTACAAAAGAAGATAATTGTGAAATTATCTGTCTAGTCAATTGAGATTTTTTTTTTCACTTTTTCTGTATGAATTCAGTCAAAGTATGAGTATTCCGGTATCAAGTTATATTAATACCAAATTTGTATGATTGCGGTTACTTTGAGCTCTAAAGATATTCACAAATAAAGCGAAAATTCTGATAACTATTGATCTGTCGTAACAAAAAATATAAATCGCAAATTAATTTAACTTCAGAAAGTAGGTTATGAGAAACTTAAAATAAAAAAAACATCTTAAGTTGCATGTTGTATAATTATACGGAACCCTTCTTGTGCATGTCCGACTGGCATATTTTTTCAGCCAACAAAATTATTTTTTCGGTCAATTTTAAGGAGACTTTTTTTTATTTTATCGTGCTTTTAATTTCTTCTCAAAACACTGAAAAACACTCCTGCGAGAAACAGTCGAAGTCTGTCCTAATTAAGCTTACAAAAAATCATTTCACACAAAAAATGAAAACCAACAGGAATTCTACGACGATATCATAAACATTGCACAATTTAAGTATCTCCTTTCATCAATTCGTTTGAACTTCGGTGAACAAAAAACAGGAAAGTATGTTAGGGATACCGAGTAAACCTTGTAACTTAGACGTTCACTGGCTTGTACGAATAATCCCACAGAAACGAGAGATTCAGTACAGTGTAACAAATTTCTTTAACAAACATTCCACACAAACGAACAAGAACTTCACCCACTTCAATAGGAATCTAAATTGGGAACACGCTCCAAATAATTACCACATAATACAAGATCGATTTGAAAATTGACACAAGTGTGTCTTTAAAAGTGAAATATTCATAAAAAATACTCTACCCAATCAATGGATTCCACTAAAAAGTTAACATGTTTTTTTTTTTCAAACATAATATCCGGCTCACCTGTACTCAAAACCGACGACAACGATATTCCAATAAAATTTCGTATCCAAATATTCCACAAATATGCACATGCACCCAAAAGGGCAAACGTATTCGTTTCGTTTTTTTCTTTTTTTTTTAATTTAATGAAGCAGACAGCCGAGGTTATTTATGTATGCCTTTGCTGGTCCGTAAATTGTACCATCCGGACTATTAACACAATACAACCCTTTATATTTTTTTTTGCCTGAATTAAATCAATAGGAAAACTTTAATGCTCGAAAGGGTACACACTTCGCTTTTGGTTTTGCGAAAATCCCGCGCGCTACCACAAAAATTCACCGATCCGAAATTAATGAACGATTTAATAATAGAACACCGAATTGACGGGGCAAAATGACGAACGACGATCAACCACAAAGTACTGGCAAAACCATGGCATTAGTAGTACTCAAAAAAAAAAATCTTCATAAATTCCGCACAACTGATTTGAACTCAATTCGAGTAGACTTCGAACTTAAAAAAAAAACAACCGATTAAGTCTCAAATGTAACACCGTACTGCTCGTAAATCCCTTGAAATTAACTCAAAAGATACGTATCGTGACAAACAACCATATTCCATGTGCTTTTCTATTTTTAAAAATCAAAATATCACCTCACAATTTCTGTAAACAATTTTTGTCACAATTAAGAACCTTCTAATTGCCACCTGCGAAATGACATTATACCGATGACGACGAACTGCGACGACCAGACACCATTCAAAAATGAACACGATGTTTAAACAGATTTTTGAAAAACCAACAAATATTTCCAAAAAGAAAACAATTTTTTTTTTTAAACAATTTCTTTGTGTGAAATTTTTTTAGTTGAAAAATTAGGGCGCTGGGGCTCTTGGTTAAAACACCGATTCCGAAATCACGTGCTGTTTTGGGGCGCGGAAAAAGTACCTTTTTTTGGCTTACAAACGGTAAAACGGCGACACCGTGGAGGAGATGTTGAAGTTGACTAAAACGAAGAAATGGTTTTTGGAAGAAACTGGCGTTCGACTAACAATGTTAACTGCACTCTTAGGAAGGCATACGTACTTACCAGCTTTTTTGGCAGAGAGAAGCTTTTCATTTGTGTTCTGCCACCCTAGATAAAGATACCCGTGCGAGCAGCAGCTAGTGAGCGAGCTTTTTTTTTGGGGCAAATACCTGGGGTTTGAAGGAGCTTTTGCTCATTTGTGTACATCCGACGGATGTTGTTTTCATTCTACCAAGAGGGTTCTGTTTTTTTTTTTTTTTACTACTTGTCTTCTTCTTGTGTACATCGGAAGCGAACGGTTGACCGAAGTTGGATATTTTTTTAAGGGTTGGCGATTGGAAAAGAAAACATCGGTCGGTTTGTTTTGTACTCAAATAGCTTGTGTTTTTTTTATTTACGATGTCTTACACAATATTTTTTATGCCATTGGCAATTTCAGGGACACAAAAATTCCCAATAAATACAATTTATCTAACATGTATGTAGAATGTTTATTTTTAAGAAAGAAATATGTAAGTAAACACAAACCATCCCCCCTAGATGTACTTGTCCGTACACACTTGTATCATCATCAAATAAAAGTATCTGTAGGTATATGTCTGGGTTGGTAAATTTAATTTATTGTTCCCTTCTGTGTTTATATCTTGGCAAACATCACGAGTTCAAGATGGAATTAACTATCTTTCTCAATAAATTTTGTAAGAAACAGAAGAAAAGTGTCAGGCGTGGAGATTCGCATGTGGGGGGAGGCTTTCTTTCTTCTTTACTTTTTTTTTGTATTCGGAATTGTGGATACATATGCGAGAACTTATGAAATGCTTAAGTTGACGTATGAGCGATTTGTTTATGCGATTTCCGTCAAAGTAGAGAGTCACTTGAGTGTTTATTTACGACTGATGTAAACAAGAATTGGTTCATTCCAATTGTGCGGTGCGTTTTTCAAATAATAAGACATCTGTATAATGGACGATATAAATATGTATGCTTGAAGTGTGTAATTAGTTTACGAGAATAAGACTAGCCTTGCCTTCTATCTGTTTATTTTTTTTTCTCCTTGAATGGTACTTCTTCATAACTTTGCGAAAATTCCCATGGTAGACATAAAAAAGGTGTCAATGGTTATCAAGATTGATTTGAATAAGCTTCTTTAGCTTTTTAACAACTTTTAATCTGTTGCAAATAAATCTCAAAACGA
The DNA here is from genome assembly GCA_963555765.1 of Orthonevra nobilis. Lineage (NCBI taxonomy): Eukaryota > Metazoa > Arthropoda > Insecta > Diptera > Syrphidae > Orthonevra > Orthonevra nobilis. The sequence goes on from OY743224.1 coordinate 58,429,412, forward strand.
GTCTCTCAGTGTTCAAGAAGTTCAAAACCATGGATTGATTTTTTTTTCATTTGAACTGACTACCGAGGAACTTTTGCACGGAGAGAAATAAAACATAAGAAGAAAAATGATACGATTTTCCTCCATTTTCATTTTGCCATATTTATTTTGGCATCTTTGCGAAATAAGTTAAGATATTAGCGATTCATGGCTATGTTTCGCTGGTAATAAATTAAGGTAGGTAGCCTATTTTGTGGGCTCAAAATTGCCGTCTTTTCCATATATCAAAATATTCGCAACTTTTCAAGTTCGAGTGAAAATTGAAAGGTCTCATCTTTCGCTAGGAAAAGATCTAAGCCCCATCAGAAATTGCCTATTTTAGAGAAATTCGATACGACAATAACAAAAACAAATCTTCCGATTGGAAAAAGTCGGGCCCAGCTTATTTTAAGTTATATGAAATGCAGAACATTTTTGATAAAGAAACGATGAAAAAACTTCAGCTGTCGGCCCGACACAAATTTGTCGAGTTATATTTTGAGAAATATTTAAGTGACGAGTGAAAAATTATCCAGGATGGACCTTCTGGTTTTTTTCTAAGTATTGGCACGATTAGAGTTTGTGATGAGCGTTATCTTGTCTGATAAATTTTCACGGATGGCTATAAATACCGCTGGAAACAATATACAAAAATTAAGGTTCTACCCATTGCCAAAAGCATCCTTAAATCCATTTAAAATTCCACTAACATTTTTATGGATTTTTAGTAAAACTGATTTAATTAACAATAAACTGAAGATTTTCTTAATTTCTTAAGCAGCCTTGATAAAAATGTTCAAGTTACAAAAATCATATTTTTTAAAGCATTTCAAATTTGTAGATGTACTTGTAGTTATTGAAGAACTTATTTATTTGTTTATATTAAATTTCGATAGTTATTATTATTTTTTATTTCATTCTGATGATTTATCGAATTAAATTAGAAAATCAAAATAAAAAAATTAATTGCATAAACATGTAAAAATATTTCTGTGGCTTATGCACATATACGCAAGCGATTTTTATTAGAGGCTAATATTGGTAAATTGGAAAACAAAAATAACTCTTTCAATTTAAAACCAAAAATAAAAAATAAAATTATTTAGTTGGGTTTACTAAACATTTTTCATACATAAATAACAAAACGGTTTCAAGTCAATGATCGAATTCATCTTGCATATATTTCTGCGCCTTCCAAATTCTGCCGTCCTTAAGTTTTTACCGCTCTTAATCCAACACTGGTCTACTTACATGCACATGCATCACGTCTTTAAATAATGTCTTAATATCCATAAATTTTCGATAAAATTAAAAATCATTTAATTTATACTCATGCATAAAATTATGCAATTCTTTGAGCCCTTCACATTTCACATTTTTGGGATCAAATCATTGAAAAGATTCTTATCCAGTCGGATGTCGTTGACTCGAAGGTGAAAATTCAATTCGAGCGGGCACGCTTAAGCAATCGGGCTCGTACTATGGCAACGGATGGAGAAACTTCAAATGCGTCTATTGGTAAAGAGGACGATCGCAGGGAGTCGTCGCAGGTCCACTTCTATTTTGATAGACGCAGTCAGAAATTATTACGCACTCTGGCGATGTATTAACCTATTTACACGTCCAGTTAGGTTAAATTATAATTGCATCCGCAAGGATAACGGGGAACTAAAAAATATCTCTAAGTGGTCTGAAGGAACCAAACCGAAATTAATTTTCCAACATATTTAAAGAAGCTCATTTTCTGTTGTCAATGAGGAAAAGGACTGCGCAGTTTTTAAAGAGCTCAGCCAGCCAAGTCGAGATAAGACGCTTACTAAGCCATTCGTTTGATACATTTATTCTAAGAACACTTGTTTACATTATTAATAAAAACAATACTGTATGTCGTATTAAATGATTGTGTGATGTATCTGGTTTATGGTCTAAGTCCCAATGTTTATTTAAGTTATCATAAAATTTTGAAGTTGTAGAAAATTATGAACTCAAAAAGTCCTGTTTACCTGTATGACATGCTCATATTTGCAAGATGTAATTCAACTGTGGAACCATCTTTTCCAAGACTGTTCCTTTGCACACTTGTCGCACCATCTTTTGACAATGAGTTCAATGTTTTAAAGCAAAATCTCACTCCCCATCCTGGCGCCACCTGTGACAACATAAGTCGAATCCAAACACTTTTGAGTTTCGAATACCTACACAATATTTACTTCCATTTAAAAAAAGGATATACGTTTTTGGTTAGTGCAAATACGATATGAGAGTAGTTACAACCCTTAATGTAAATTAAAACAAAACAGAGTTTCTTGACGTGCACGAAATGCCTAGTCGAATGCGGTACGTTGGCATCTCCTTGTTTGCTTAAAACACTGGTGAGAAATTAAATCAAATGCATTTAACACTTTTCAAGATTAATGCTTTCAAACTAGCGACGTCCTGGCTACTTTATATAACAATGTACATTTTCACATCTTCATTTCAGGATTTGTTTCTCGCTCGCCAGCAAACAGTCTTCCATAGCCACGATATCATAACGAAAAAAGAGTCTTTTGGAATATTTTGTTAAGATTGACGAAATAATGACGACATTGCTGGAAGAGCTCAGAGCCATCCCGAGGATTGAAAAAGCAATAGTATAAGTCTAATGTACTCGTTGAAGTGGAAAAAAATAGATATTGATAAATAAATGAATAGTTTTCGACATAAATAAAAATTCACCGGTTTATAAAAAAAAACTCGTACATAAAGCCTGGGAAATATCGCCGCCTTAATTGAATACTCTTAATGTGCTTAAGCAAAGGTTTCTGATAGAAATGAATTATGGATTTTTTTATACTCAGATCTTATCTTTTGATTTTATTCGGGAACATGTGAACTAAGTCCCTGTTACATAAAAAATATATAATATATAATAATAAAAAATAAAAAAATATATAAAAATAATTATATATTAAAAAATATATAATAATAAAAAATATAATAGGACTACCGGTTAAAAAAGTCGTTATTGCAGACAACTTCATATCTATTACTCTGAGGTGAATTTTGACCATGACAGCTGTCACATCAGAAACTTCATGTCATTGTCTAATTATTTCAGTCTTGGTTATTGGTCATTAGTGAAAACATACAAGTTTTTGTAAAGCCGTAAAATGTCTACTTTCGTGCCATCAAAACAACATTTGCGGGAAGTTTTAATTTAATTTAAAGAAAAAAGCAACCGAAGCGCATCAATAGCTTACCGAAGCTTACCCGGGCTATACAATAGACGTTAGAATGTGTCAGCGGTGGTTTAAGCGGTTTGAAGTCGCTGATTTCGACACCGAAGACAAAGAACGCCCCGGCCAAGTGAAAAAATTTAAAGACCATGAATTGGAGGCATTGCTCGATCAAGATCCGTCACAAACGCAAGAAGAACTTGCAAAATCACTTGGCGTCGCTCAGCAAACCATTATCGATCGTTTGAAAGCAATAGGAATGATCCGAAAGGTAGGACATTGGGTGCCGTATGATTTGAAGCCACGAGACGTCCAACGCCGATTTTGCATGTCCGAAATGCTGCTTGAAAGCCACAAAAATAAGTCTTTTTTGCATCGAATCGTCACTGGTGATGAAAAATGGGTACATTACGATAATCCAAAACGTCGGGCAAAGTATGGATACCCCGGAAATGCATCAAAATTGACAGCCGTTCAGAATATTCATGGCCTGAAGGTTATGATGTGCATTTGGTGGGACCAGAAGGGTGTTGTGCATTATGAGATGCTAAAACCGAATGAAACAATCACAGGCGAGGTCTACCGACGACAATTGATGTGTTTGAGCCGAGCACTGAAGGAAAAACGGCCGGAAACGGTCGCAAGACACGATAAAGTCATTTTGCAACATGACAATGCTCAGCCACATGCTGCAAATGTCGCCAAAACTTACCTTGAAATGCTCAAATGGGATGTCCTACTCCACCCGCCGTATAGTCCAGATCTTGCGCCATCCGATTACTATCTCTTCCGATCGATCGACATGGCCTGGCTGACCAGCACTTCCGTCATTCCGATGATGTCAAAAATGGATCGATTCGTGGATTGCGGCCAAACCGGTCGAATTTCGTAGAACGGGTATCCATGAATTGCCAGAAAAATTGGAAAAATGTGTGGCTAGCGATGAGCAATACTTTGAATATTGAATTTATATCTATTTTTCCTCAATAAAGCATTGATTTTTGAAAAAAAAAATATAATTAAACTTTTTTTTCCATTCAATGATTGTATTAAGTGACATCGAAAAAATAATACAGATCATTCAGCTTTCATTTGGCAATGAAATGATTGCATTCATTTCTAAATTATTCATTCAAATGCATTCATTTTTTACTTCATAAATTATTTTAAACTTATTTGCATTCTTTGAATTTTTTACATTCGTTTAAATTGATTTGTTGCCAACATTTTGAAAGAACTGTTTGCAGAATTTTTGTATATTTCAGAAGATGGTAGGACCAGTCGTGCTACGTTTCTAGAAACCATTAAGTCCAGAAAAATAAAAAGGACACCAAGTATATGTAAAAAAAATATACATTCTCCAATCACATCACATGCACTTAACAAACGCGGTAATGGAGTAGAATTTAAGTTCGTCTTTAAATTTTTCAGTTTTAACTGAGGATTTACGAGCATCACATTGGAGCCGATAGAAACTTAGTTTGCAAATAAATACTACAGCGTGGTCCTTAAATAAATTCACCATGAGAATGGTATACTTAAATATATTGAGTGGAATAATATTCATTTCCCTGGGGAATAACAACACTTATTATCGGTAATGATTATTACGTCAATCCTTTTGTTGCTCTCCTTTTCTTTCAATCTATTTTATTTTTCCATCCTTTAGCTTTTTTATTATTGCTGGCTTATTGACGTTGGTCTTACTTTTGAGAGAAGCCGCAGAAAATTACGCTTCCAGTAGACAATTTAAAGGTAGTACAATCTAAAAAAGAGTGTCAAATAATTCTTTCAACCCAACAACTTGGCAGTGAATCATTAACGAAGCATCGGCATGGAATCCCGGCAAAGCCTACACTACTACAAAGCCACAGCCGCCAATGTTTCTTTTATAAGAAAAAAACCCTGAGGGTTGTCCGAAGCTACTTCGTATGACACCAAACAATTGCATAACATAAATAAGTTATTCAAGTCATGATTTCATGTTCCATGTCGTCTTTGAGAGGCCGTAAACGAATTATTAAAGTTACGTTCCTCTTTCAAAAAATCAAAAAAAAAAAATCGAAGCGGAACTGCTAACGACGTATTAAGTTATGTAATTGATCATCGATTACATCATCAATCAGAATTTACAAAAAAAAAAAAAAAAAAATTGAAGCTTGTATGAATTGATATATTTTTTGAGTTGCACCTCGATTACGGTTCTTTGGAGCCAATTTGCCATGAAAAAGGGAATGTAACGTCTGCGGCAAAACGGCGGAAACTACAAAGGGTACTTTTAAATCAATCAAACCGTAGCCCCCCATTTGAAAAATAGGATAACCCAGAGTTTACACATCTGTTGGTCCAGAAGAATGAATAAAAAAGGACCAAAAGCTCTATAAGCTTGGCATGCGCACACCACCGACATACTAACGAGAGTGCTTTCCATTGTTTTGTTACCCTTAGATCCAGGCAGGCATCTCTTGAAGGGATCTCTTAAATTCAATCAAGTGTAACGAATTGATTCTATTATTAGGTAATGGCATTTAGATTGGTTGCCACAGATTGAGCATCCAGAGGACACTTATCAGGAAGCTCATATACCGTCTGGACCTGGATGCAGCTTAAGACCTTTACCAGGTACCAGATGTTACAACTGTTATCGCACCCATAGGGTAAAAGTAAACTTGACATTTTCCTTTAAACCAAAATTTTATGGTTGTATTCACCACAAAATTGCATTTGCTTCGTTGCAATTTGCAGCGATGTACTCATGTAAACTTGTTAGTTTAAACATTAAATTCTCATTTAACGACCGAACGAATAAATTTCAAAATGGAACGCTTGCCAAGTCCAATGATGTGCCATTTACCGACGACGCCGCTGCCAGAAGGCAATTAAGAACGTACTAAAATGATGAACGCAAATAACGAATGGCTAATTCGGTTAAGTCATATCATTTAAACAATCTGCCATTAAAGAGTTTTACTTTAGTCATCAGTTAAAAAATACCGCACAAATTTATTAGCTAGATGCTTGGGTTTTTCCTTGGATTTTATAGAATCCCTCACAAGAGGATCCTTGTCATACTTGACAGTTCCAAAATGTATGTTATTGATGAGAAATCAATTTAAAAATATCGACTAGACAAACATTGGCACTGTTTGCTAAGAACATGTCTGGTTCGATATAACGTCTCGACTTGGCAATTTTAGAACGTTTTTTTTATTTTCAATAATAATTCTTAACATTGGTACACTGCGGTGCACTTGAATAAGGGCAACAATTTGATCTAACTTAATATTGAGTAAGACTTCATACACAATTTTAATTCTTGAGTTGAAACAGAGTTTTAGAATCATACCCTTTTTACAATAACTTTGCTTTAATACGATTTTTCCAATTTTTTTTAACGAGAGAATAAGGGCTGTTGTGAAATTATTTGCGTACGTAAATATTTGCTGTGGAAATTCATACACAATTGTAATTTAGGGAAAATCAAGTTTAATTGATGAATTATGACCAAGATAAAAAGAAACAATCCTCTGAGTTGTAACATTTAAAAAAATAAGGGTGACGCGCAACTTCTGTTGACTATAATTTAAAAGATCCTGATTCCAATTGAAAATGATACAAAGGAAGTAATTTCAACAGCTGTAAAATCATTCTTTGTGCTCAGATTCTGAAGCGGTTAAATTAGCCGACAAATCCGCCTTTAAACGACGTGCGTATAGGCTAGAGCTCGGTTGCCTTCATAGATGAAAAAAAGTTATATAAAGATAAGCGTGATCTACTATCTTCACGATATACCCAAAAAAACAACAGCTCATCTAAGCCGCGAGTGCGGAACTATGGTCTGTGACGCAATTGACTATTATGAAGCACTTAAATGACGAGAACTACTAAGAAATGTAGTTACTTGGACCTTTGTCTTGGATTTTGCAGCAGCCTAATACACCAGTTAATACTCCGCATAAACTAAAGATTAATAAATAAATAAATGAAAAATAAATAAATAAATATGCAGTAAAGTAGTTTTTTTTTGTTGCAAGCCATAAAGTGGAAATGATTATTTGGCCGCCATATTCAGCTGATTTGAATATTATTGAAAATGTCTAGCGATGGCTAACTCGCAAAGTATACGAAGAATGGGTGTAATTAGGCAATATAGAATAACTTCTTCGTGGTACAGACGAACGCGCTTAAATAAAATAAGGAAAATCCTACTACAGATTTCAAATAACCGAAGTTTTCATTAGAGCGGACTTTTTAAATATAATAGAACTAAAATTTCATTCAGCAAACCTAGAATTTCCTTAAAATTAACACAAACAAGTGATTAAAATAAGTTAGTAAAAGAAAATTAATCCATTTATTTTTTAAAGTAATAAAAAGACGAGCACCGGCAGAAAGAACCTGTCATACTAACATCTATGACTACGAGAGGGTTTCAAAATATATGAAAGATTCAAAGCCTGTCTGGTAACTTTTTTCTCTTATTCGGATACATTTTTATTTTAAGCGTATCCATTTCTGGATGAGTTATACATTTTTGAAGGATTTTTATTTCAGCTATTCGAGGTTTTTTCTTAAGCGAGTGTCAACAAAGCAAAGTTGTTTGTATGAAAAATGTGACGGGGACAGATTAAATTTGTCATATATGTGGGTTTTGCAATTAAACAGATTTCAATCAATCGGGTTGGACTGTATTAAGTGAATATGGGTGGAAATATCGCTTAATTACATAAAATTTTTATTCGACTCTCTTCCATTACGCATATTAGAAGTAATTTCCAAACACGGTGGCTTCATGATAACATTGCAACATTATAACATAAATAAATAAAATCAATAAATAAACAATTTTCTCAATTCTTGCCTTTGCCTTTAACCGATTTTTCTGCTTACTTTTCCGAATCTTTTTACAAATTTTGCAAAAAGGCACGTTACTTTTTAAATGATAGTCATTTTTGTAAATGTATTTTCTGGAAAACGATATTCCTGGTCGTAACTCACTGTTTTGTTAATTTATAGAGTTCCCTTTATTCAAATGAACTGTGCAGTAGATACGAGTATCCGAGTATACGAGTTTTATTTCCTAACTAATCTTTTTGGTTTCTTACCAGATCATATTCATATCGAATAATATGTCTGATCATTCAACAGTTAAAACCCTTGAGTTTTTCTACGTTCTCAAAAGAGCACAAACTGACTACGTGACCGAAAACACATAATCTCTTTTAAAGAGTCAAATCCTTCGCTACTAGCAGCTCAGATATGGAAAAAGCGGTACGGAAACTTGTCTACTCAAGCAAGCTGCAACTTCTTCTACCAAAGCACAAGACCATACAAGGAAAAGCAAGGACAGCATACCGAGTGCTATCGACGAGCTTTTTCAACATAAAAGGACGCTCAGAAGATAGTGGCAGAGATATAGATCCAATTTTCAAAAAAAAATTAGAACTACTTTACGTATGCATTTAAAATGAAAACGAAGGTGAATTCTCTGTGAAAGACAACCAAGGATTCAAAAGAGTCCAGCGAAATTCCAAGTCGATTTATTCAGGGCCAAGAAGCGAGGCGGAAAAGGAGTTTCCATTCCTTGAAAGCTAAATGAAGGTATTTATTTATTTATTGAGGAGCAGACTAACCACTTGTACAGAACTATTTACGCTTTAATCTAAGCCTCCTAAAAAAATAAAAACCAAATCTCAAATTATAATGATGCCAAAACGAGGTACAGATCCCTCTCAAGTAGTCCTCTATAGGCCGATAAGCCATAGTTTTTCAAAAACGTTCGATAAGCAAAATGCTCATTCGTTCGATGGTATGAAATGAAATGCAAATTCGATCTCAATGTTTTCCGCATTAAGTCAATTTTCCGGGACGATTTTCGAGGAACTACTAGGTGTTTCGAAGGTAATCTACCTATGTTGTAACACAACTGAGAAGATAGAACCAGCTACCGATAGCCTTTACAAAATTTTGCAACGGCCTTCTAAAAAGTCAAAAATCAAACATTATTACATTAGAGTAATTTTGGCCACAGCAAATAAGAATGCTTGTTATCCCCGTAAAATATCATTGGCTTAATTTATCTTCCATTTATCCATACAAGATACAAGAACTCCGATTCCGCTGATTGAGTTAATTATTTGTTTAATAAAGAATTTGCTCTGACCAGGAACTCGTGTTCTTGGTCGAGCATTTCAGATATTTGATAGTTCGATTATAAATTGAAACTTGTAAACACTGAGCTGTTCCTGTACCTCGCTTTGGTTGCAACCGAAAAAATTAAAAATTCAAAATTGAGTATGTTATTGCATTAATACTCAAAGAAGCAATTCATTAGATCTGTCGACTTTACAGACAACATATTATTTTTGCAAAAATCCATAAAATATTTGGATACTCATAAATGAGTTGTTTGGAAGGAAAATATTGCATTTTCGAGGCAACGACTTCATATGAATTTTTGATACCGCAGTTTAGAGTGGTCCAACTCATTTAATCTGTTGGAATACTGGGTCGATTTCTATATCATCTCTCGCATTGAAGATATTGAAGCAACTACGCAGAAGAGTTTGTCCTCGAAATAAAGGAGAATAAATCACCGTCTGTGACAAAATGAGTCCGTAAACGACACCTTAGTCGACATCCGATTAGGGCATATCTTGATCAATTGATCCAAACAAAACAACTAGGATCAAAACTCTTAAATCAAAGGACTAATATCATGATTTACAAAATATTCATCTTGCTAACTCTTTTTTAGATAGATAGATAGATAAATATTTTATTTGGTATCACAAAACTTTAAAAGTAGGTTTGTTAGCGCACATTTTACATTCAGAGATATGATACTTTACATGTTATCTTTCTACTGAAATATTAATTTTATTTTACAAGGAAAAACGATTTATAAAATATAAATAAAATACCATAAAAACCTCCAATATAAACAGCAAAAAAAATTACGAAAAAAAACATTAGGTACGATAATACATAAACATTTTAATGTCAAATAATGGTTTAGCAAAAAAAAAAAAAGCCTAAATTGAAGTCAATAAGTAAAAAAATATTTTTAAACTTAAGATTAATAAATGAAAAATAAATAAATAAATAAATGTGCAAATAAATAAATTAAAAAATAATAAAATAAATAAATAAATAAATAAGTTGGTAAATAAATAAATAAATTTATAATTCTGTAAATAACTATGTAAATATATAACAACTTAAAGGTAATTTAACTAAAATATTACAGAAGAAAAAGTTGTTTATTGATCCGATAATAAGACGATAAGCCAGACAATAGAATAAATTAAAAGGACATTCAAAAGAAAAGTGCAGCTCTGGATAAGCAGTCCTGCCTACGAATAGGACTAAGGAAGAAGCAGATGCAACCGCAGTGAATGAATCGACAACAATACTCCAGCTTACAGCGTCCTCGAACCTTATTAACCTGATCTACGAAAAGAGTGCAGATCAAGCAATCGCGAATCACAACTTTGTCTAACTACCGTGACTGATCAATCCCTTGTTCTTTCTCGATTCGAATGCCTCTCATGAACGCTTAGCTTGTTAGTCGAAGGAAAATTATTAATATAAGACACGACTTAAAAAAAATAACACAAAAGGTTCTGTGAGTAGCAATCGAAGCATCATATCCGAAATCATATGCGAAAATTGCATTTCATCGAATATTTCTGTCGATAAAAGCATACCAAATTTTGTCAACAGTAATATTTCGTCTATCAGCTTATAATGTCCCTGAATAATGGTTCCTAGACGTGTGATGGATATCTTGTGTCAATTATTCAACAAAAGTATTGGTAGTGGATGCTTTCCTCAACCCATGAAATTAATAAACAATAATATTGTCTCGTTTCTGGAAAAAAACACTTCTTTTCTAATATCCAATTCAGTCTAAGATCTGGCAATTCACCCAACAAGATATTCTTCGAATTTGTACCCAACTATTTTTTTGGTTTCAACAGAACCAACATGTACTTGTCCGTTTGATATGATTAAGGCACTTCCCATGGTATATGGCTGAGTTCGTACCGAAATTCAAGGTTAAACTCAGAGCGTAAACACTAATTGAACGTACAGTGATTATGGTATTCCTCAGAGTTCTGTTTTTGGACCACTTTTGTTTTTAATTCTAGTTAAATAGACTTTTCTGATACAGTGTATTGCATTCCATGCATTTAAGCGAATGCGAATTGAAAACATGATTTCAAGCCTTCATAAACTACAAAAGATGCTTAATTAACCATAGTAACGAATTGCCTACAAGATGAATAAAGACAGGAATCACTCAAGCATCTCAAAAATGAAAATGTCTTCCTTCAGACTCAACTGACATCCTGTACGTCAAACTTTTCCCCAAGGGAGCAAAGAGTTTAAAACAAAATGCCAAGAATGAGAAAGGTCTTCGTCCCTCGAAATTCATGATGGAAACATAAAATTAGCTTTAAGCTCTATGACTATAAAACACAAATTGCACTCAGCTCAGGGCCTGCATCTAACGATGTGAAAAAAACACAAATTCCCTTCAAAAAGCGTTTGTCGCAATGCAACAAGCTACTCGTATATATAAAGCAGACAACCCCTGCACTTTATGTTACGTAAAAACGTTAAGCTCCAAATTCTGCTTCGAGTTGCAAAGGTCACCACAGACAAATTCAATTAAAAAACCGTCCAATCCATTTTAATGTCTCTGTCAATTAAACCGCTTAATCCTCGTTCGTTTATTTCATTGGGAACATTTGAATAAACGTTTTGTCGACTTGGATCTTAATTTAGTTTATGTCGACGTAGACCCAGACTGATATAACCACGCAGAAACACACATATTCTCGTATACGCCAATGCTTAGTTTCAAAATCGAAAATAAACATTAAGAAGAGACATCTGAACAAACCGTTAATTAGAAACACAAAGTTAAACTATAATTGTTTCACCAAAGGAGAATAAGCAATCGCTCAAGTATGATAGTTTTTAAGCATTTCATTTGGTTATAGAAACGAGTACGAGACAGCTTTTGCCAAGAGCTAGTGCGCAATTCACATCCCTTAAAAAAGCTGTCATTTTGCAAGATTCGAAAAACGAGGAAAACAATTGATCTTTATTCTGGCAGTTAACTTATCCTTGAGAGAAAGGTTCTTCAATGCATTCCGAATAAACCAAGCCAATAGTTGAGAAGACAAAACGCGTACAAGATTGAAAGACTTTTACAAATGTTTCTCATGAAACTGTCGCGTTTACCGAGTCAAAGGATGCTTGCAGTAGGTTTTTCAAAAACCTCTTTTATTCATGCTTTGGAACCTAATGCCTTATGGGATGAGTGGGGTTAATAAGGGAACGATAATTTATATAAAAGTAACGAAGTCCCCCCTTTTTAGACTATTAAATAAGGTTTCTCAATTGCTATTCATGAAAAGATAAGAATGAAAACCAGCCAGATACTCAAACACACAAAAAGGATTGCATCCAAATTGATCCCTCTGTTTTGGAGGAGCTCAGCGACATACACGCGTACAGAAGAATTTTATATATTCACAAGATTGTGAATATTATTTCGAAAAGAGTCTCAAGGCTAAAAGTGAAGTGTTAAAATTCATAGCTTCAGGTTCTCATTCACCAGACGTGACCTTAGTTGAGAATCGCAACCCGTTGGGTCCGGTCCCGGACAGCAGTTCGGTTGTTTGTGAGAGAGTGATCATTGAATGCAGTCAATTCTACACGATGATCTTCATTATCTCTTCGACTTCAATTCTTTGGGGCGTATGAGGCGCTTCTCAAAAACTTTGAAAATGAAGCCCATTTTCACTTGAGTGGCGGTGTCGGCTACTCGGCACACACTAATCCCCGAGGACTACATCAAAGGCTTTTGCATTCATCTAAAGTTAACGTGCAGCGAACTTTTTTTCTTTAGTGAAATTTTTTCGTCCTTGGTTTTTGAAAAAAAAAAGGAAGTTTGGTTTGAATAGGAACGGCTCAAAGCCCAAGGGCATTGATGGAGGTTTCCGGTCACTTCAACCAATAATAGGCGAATTTGAGTGACCAGATTAAGGGCTTTTTAAAACTCCGTGCATTTGTCTATCATCCAAAGACCCATCGTCCGATCAGAAATTACCAAGCGGGGATGCTGCTACGTTGGTAAGGGTCATGACACTCGCCCCACATCGGCTTATACAGCGTTTGGGTAATGGAAGGCGTTATCTTCCTGATACGATATTCAAAACTGTATAAAACATTCAAAACTGGCACTAAAATCTTTTTCATAGAATTAATTTAAATGCGTTTTTAAATCAAAAATAATTGGACAAAGAAATGGTTTGACGGTACCAAAAAGGTCCAACATTTGATGCCCACATTTTGCTCTAAGATTCAGTTTAAGTGATGGATATGATGGGAGTTTAGGTTTTGCGAAACCCAGTACGTAAAAAGGAAAACGGAGGCACCGCTTTTATTTATATTTACAAATGCTTCTGTCGATCAGAAAAAAAAACTTTTGCTATCGCCACCACATCCGCTAGATCTGACTTTTACAGAAAAAAATTTAAGCTGGCTGACAGGGAAAATACTTGAAGGTTGAAAACTTCCTTTAATTATTATTTCACTTGATTATCTGATAGGGTTAAGTGATTTCAGTACCGATCAATTAAATCTTGATGAAACATAAATCGTAGCTCACAGGTTCCTTGATGAGTTCGAAACGTTTTCTTTATTGACATACAAAGTCATAGAATGTTTGCCTTTAACAAACTTTCAAAGTCGAAAAATACGTTTGTTTCGGAATTCTCATTAGTGTCTTTTAATATCACCTACAACATTTGTCAAATGAATGCCTTATAAACAGCATCTGTGCAGCAAATCTCAAACTTAAAAAATATTGCTCATGGAAAAACTACAAAACGTCGGGATATTAGAAAAGAGTGTAAAAACCTTAACGTTTTTCTTCAGGAAAAAGCATTCCCAATTTGTTTCTTTACACTTGAAAAACATTACTTTTTTGTTAAGAAAACAAATGTCATCAAATAACATTGATGTGCTTCCCAAAATCAGAATGCTAAATAGCAGCAGAAGACTCCGCATGTTTTTAGGTACCCCATGAAATAATACTGTAAACTTTTAAATGATCTATGTCGAGATCTAAGAGAAGGGTTCATATTTTATTCTTATAAGGTTTCTAAGCCATATTCGTTATGATCTCGTCCAAATTCAAAGAGATGGTGTCCACCAGGGAAGTATATGAGGACCCGTATTCTTAATCCCATAGACAGCAATTAATATTTGACCATTTCAGAACTTAAGAGGACAGGAATTCAAATGGAGGCAAACTATTAGCAGGAAAAGTTCACTAGACTGTTGAAAAGTGGACATAATAATAAAAAAACAAGATCGTACGTAGATTGATCAGTTTCAACTCTGAGTACTTAGTACTAATATCAGCCAATTTTGCGTATGCTAACCGACGCACATACTGACTATTAACCAATAAATATCGCTGCTAGTCTCCATCACACTAAAACGGTATTAATTTAACTGAAAACTTCGCAGAGCCGAACAAATCCAGAGCAGTGTTTCGTTGTAACTCAAAAAGGGTGCTCCAGAATTAGCTTACGTACCTAATGTTCAATGACATGAGCAACATCCTGAAAATAGCTTGCAGTAAATCAGGCATGAAATAAGTAACGAATTCAATAACTATTTTGCCAACACGTGACAAAAATCGCTGTAAAGGAGCTATTAAAAATCTTGTTTTTGAAACAACTAATTTACTATCAATCTTTTATCTTCTTTTTACTATCTGCTTGATGGGAGTTAAGGTGTAGAAGTCAACAAAATTAGCAAAGTTTATGTCCTTTGACTTATCTTATAAATAAAAGTTTTTAGATTGGTAAGTTTTCTACTTGCATCGCACTTATCTCAGTATTCTCGAAAATTCTGAAAACCGTAATAAAAGTAGAATTCTGAGTTTTCTTGAAAAGCACACATTTTTTTAGTATGCCAAATTTTGTTTCAGGAAGAAAAAATGCACTGAGTAGGCAATTATCAAGCTGTGCCAAAAAAAAAAAACTGGTGCAATATTATTAGACTTGACCAAAATATTTGATCTTGTCATTCACAGGACTTTGCTACACCAACTTGGCGTTATTGGATAAAGACGAAGGACATTGAATTGGGTAACTAGTCATTTCAAACTTGTTCAAATAAATGGAGTACTGATTGGCGTAATAAATAGCCTCGATGTAGGTGTCCCACAGTGGTCGATCCTTGGCTCGTTATTATTTCTAACACACCTTTATTCCATTTAAAAGAATTTCCCTTAATGGTACCATTGTCGCTTTTAATGACGATTGGGCTATCACCTAAAAGGAGACATTAAGAACGTACATGCAGGACGATGTTGTTTCTGTTAGTTAGTTGCCATCAAATTGTACTAAGCAAAAAGTCGAAAGGCATAACTTTCTCTCTATCACAGCCATACGAAGCTAAAGAAAAAAGACAACACAATTCAAGAAGTTTTTGCTTAGAATAAGTTTCGAAATTTAAATACTTGGGAACCATTATAGATTATCGACTTTCTTGGAAACCTCATGTTTCAGTAGTTGTATTTTTCGATCAATAGAATGTTTTATCTACAAAAGCTTCTCCTTAAATTTATTATGCCTACATCGCCTCTAGAGTACGGTCTTGTGTGCTGTGGACCTGCTTACACGAGCAATCTCCAATCCGTCATAATAGCACAAAAAAGAGCTAGTCGAGTGATATTTTATTAGGGTAGACAGGAGCACACGCCTCACCTGTTTCAAATGGTCAAGATACTTCTGTTTCGTTCCCTTTACACATATAAGGTAATGGAGACATACTTTGTTCGAAACAGAATAAAAAGGTTTAAGAAGAATGAAACTGTCTTTGCAGCGAAAAAAGAAATTTGTAAACGACTTCAAGATCGGAAGCTTTTCCATGTTTTACAGCAACATCTGCACTAACTACTTATGTCTACTACTGCTTATGGAAAGCATCAAATATTAATATTAATACATACATTAAAATAATTTTTAAGCATACACTGAACACTATCGCTAGACATGAAAGGTTAATTTATACTGACGCAAAGCCAAAACACAATTCAAAAAATGATTACTTCCCGACTTCTTAAGCCCATTAAATGATGTTAAGATGATTCTATAAGCTTGATATGAGTACTTTTATCTTAAAAAGATTTTAACATAATTGGCTTCTCGAGAAAAGGCGCCGCTGACAAACAAATAACTTGAGTATAACTCTGTAGTTCGAAAAGTAGAAGTAAATTAGCCTACATGCTTCCTCAATGGGTGCCACCATATTGGAAATATCCGGAGGATTCGCTTTGAAGAATATCTATTCAATTACTTTGCCAATATACAAAAACCTTCACTGATGCGTCTTGTTTAAGTTTAAATAAAATTCTCAGTCTCAATTTCGAACATAGCTGAAGGCGCTGACTTAACCTCACAATGGCCCTGGGTATTTTTACCCACTCCGTGAAATAAATACATGTATTTTTAACTACCCTCACTAATTGGGGTAAGAAAATTGTGAACAAATCTATTTCAGCGTCTGAACATTGTTTATCACCTTTCTTATTTACGAGAAGGTATTTCCTTAAGACCAGATGATTTCCAGGCACGGAACTTGTGCATATTTAATTAACATATTTGTTTTATCAAGTCGTACATTTATAAATTCTTAAGATGAAAAGCAACCCCCTGGCAGAGATCAGTTAGTAAGCCATTCCCATAAAGTATTCAATTAACTTTGATACTTTGGTCCATGGAATGGGGGGGGCAACTTAGAAATTGTACAAGTGTTGCAGATATTTTTCACCTCAAGTTTAAGTGTTCACTTTCAGCGGGAGATAAAAGTAGCTACGCCCTATAACAAATGAAAGTTCAAAGTACTCGGTTTACTCGTAGTTCCTGGAACTTAATGAATTTCATATCAACGCTTCATACATACAATTACTGACATTGTTCAGATACAGATACTTTGAATTTTGATATGAAAAAAAAAATCGTTTAGATATGTTTGCAATAAAAAAGCAAAATAATGAAATTATGTTTGTAAACTTTTTGTTTCGTTAAGCTTTTAAGAAGGAGAGCTCGAGTTTCTCGAAATTGTTGCAATATTGAGGAGCAGAGCCAATTAAAAGTTAAAAATAAGTTATTCTTGTTTCAGAGCCTGTCGAATGTAACGCGTGTTTTGACGTAATATAAAGAATAAAAGTCAATTAAAGTCAAACTTCTGTACTTCTAACGAGGGATGTGTTGTGTCAACAAGGACTTTATCCGCACGGAAAATACGTGGTCATTTATTTCGTGGATCTGAACATAGACAAGACTGTTGGAAGCAACTATCTTGTGGATCCTCGAAAAAAAGCACACACGACCGAAGCAACAACATAAGAAGCTTCGAATGAATGCAAGAGAACCTGTCGCTTTAAGGAGGACAATTGCTTTTTCTTAAAAAAGGGTCACAATATTACGGTCTCAGAAGAAAAGAGTTTATTTTTGTGCAGACATCATAACTGCAATTCAGGCAACATTTTCTATTGCACAATCGAAGTGGAGTTTCTTTTCACAACAATCCACGAAAATTCTTACAAAATCTTTGCTTAAACGTTCATTTCTAAAAATATAGGATATTTTTTAACCACTGCCTTGGTTTTTGTCAAAAAGAGACGCTTCATCCACATGTTCCGAGTTGGCAAAAGCAGGATTCACTCAGAAAAATTTTGCGTTGGCCGTGCTATTCACAGGATTTAAATAGTTCATGACGACGTTGGATAATTTGATGATAAGGATACTATAATCGAACCTATTACTTTGATAAAACTGGTATTCATCTCGAAAATTGGCGGCAAAAATAAGGGCCTCATTCTTGTGATTTGCAGTGCATAGTACGAAGGGTTCCGTCCTTTAACTTTCTGTACGTTCATTTCAGTTGCAATTTTGAAACACGTTTTTTACATGCGGACACAACCCTTTGAGAGATGGATAGACTGGCGGGCAGGCAGCGTATCCATAGTTAACAGGTTCCATTGGAACCCCTTTCAGCAAGCCTTTATTTAGTTTCACATGTGCCGATGTCTGTCGGAAATAAAATGTTTCAACTGAATTTTGCATCATTTCTTTTCAATCGATTTTGATGAAATTTTGCATCGTTACACCGTTAGTTTTGGCGGCAATGCAATTCACAGTCTTTTATATTGTTATATTTTCAAAAGGGCCGCCGCCACAAGATGGCGGATGGTGTATATTTTATCAACATATTAATATGAGAATCAAATGAAAGCGTTCAAAATGAAGGAAATGATGAATGATGAAATCGCAAGATTACAGATTATTTAACGAATTATTTAACCTCATAAATACAAACAAGTAAAAGATAAATATATCAACGAACACTTTGTTAAGCAAGCTTCAATAATTTGTTGGTTAAAAAAAATAAATTTAAAGTTATTATTAATTAATAATAATAAAAGTGTGTTACATTTAACAGAAAAATTATTTTTAACTATTTAATTAATTTTATTTTATTTTTAAGTTCTTACTTTCTAACAACTTATAAAACCTTGTTGCGAAAGATAATAAATAAATAAATATTTCGATTGGTAGCAAAGATTTGTACGTATAATTATATTTTCTTTTTCATTAGTCTTCCCATATAAATTTGTGAACAAATTTAAAGATACGATGTCTAACAAATTAACTTAAGCTCTCATCAGAGGAAATTTGGCATCGCCAAACCGACTAATATTCTTATTGGTAAAGACAATTTTTTTTGTTATCAGGGAATATTGTTCAAAAAACTTACCGCTTTTTGTGTTTTGTATTTCTGATTTCTGTTAAGGGCAAACACTTACCTGGAAAGAAAGGAAGAAAAAGTCAGATCAGAAAAAAGGTTTATTTTTTTAATTAAAAAGAGTGCAAAACTCCAAAATCTACTGTAATTTCCATTTTTTTTATATTATTCTTGTATTTTTTTTCGTGAAATCAAACTGTTTATGCTTATGCATAAAATAAAACAACGGAAACAAAAAAATATATTATTGAAATTAAGTGCTCAAATTCGTCCACTTTGCACGTTTGCATTCAGTTTACGTTATTGTTCACATTTAGTATATTGTCCAAAAGTCCCTAATTTTTATGACAGTGTTTACTCTTTTTGACAAGTTTTCTGCCAGTCTGTACTCTACTGTTCTGTTGCATCTTCATGTTGCAAAAACCTTTTTTCCACGAATGCCTACAAATTATGAATGGGGTCCAAATCGGGTTTTTGGCCTGGCCAAAGAAGAGTTTGAAACTGTTAATTCTTAAGCCATTTTTAAAACGTTTTTTTTAGAACTTAACAGTAGATGAACCAGTTCATCAATTGGATATGTGCCTTCACTTCTAAAATAAGATTTGTTTAAGGTAGTCTTCCTTTTTCAAAGTGCACGTTATTTACTTCTTCCCCATACATTTTTTTATAATTTAATCTTTATTGCTCAGATATAGATTTATAGATTATTAAATTTCTTCGAGCGCATAGGGATCTGCGTTGGTCTAAAGACTTACAAATTACATTTGCTTTATTTTTATTTTTTTAAATATATTGTCTTTATGTAACGTCGTGCGTGAGCTGCCGACACGTCCTTTGATGACGAAGTTGGGGATGATGATGATATTGATGATGACTAGAACGCTTCTGGTTTCTTAGTATCAACCCCGGTGAAGTTGACTATGAATCCTCCTTCATGAGTATTCTATATCCACAGTCCACCATGGAAGGGACATAGAATAAGTCGTTTTCAATATACAGGTTACCTGTGGGTATATTAATAATATTGATGGGGTGGGAAAGGATTTTGCGTAGCTTCTCTGAGGACATTGCGCATAGATACTTATCTATGGGTGGCATGTTTGCCGTGTTATACTATATAGTATTTCAGTGCAGTTCCGAAGAGCTTCTCGCTCAAAGATTTGAATTTTCTTCATTAGGCTTGGACTAACTGTGAACCATATTGGAGAATAATGTGATGATGGGACGGATTAGTTTCTTGTATAGCAAGAGTTTGGGTTTTGTATCTAAAACGTTCCTTATTCACATCAATGGGGAGATAGGGCATAGTGAATGGTTGGCCTATTTAAGAGTAGCTGCCGCATGGTAATTGAACCTGAATCTTTCCTCGAAGTGAATTCGTAGGTATTTGACATTTTGTTTTGGTCAAATAATAGAATCATCGGGCATGGTCAAGAAAATGTTCTTGCACTTGGTGGCTGAACCATTGTATGAGGCTGTCCTGAAGCCCGGGTTTCGTCGTGTTTATTTCAATGCCATATTTTCGATAGTGCTCCCAGAATTTAAGGCTATCTTCCTTGACATTGCGGAGAGCCACAGAGGGAATTCTTGAAGAAGAACATGTGACTGAAGTGTTATTGTTTTCTCACAATTTCGGGTATGAAAATTAAATAGCGGCTTTGATTTACGACCCTTGAGGAAACTCTGGATAATTTTAACTGCAGTAAGTTGGAAATTTAGTCTCTTTAGTTTGTATAACAAACCATTAATCCACACTGAATCGAACGCATTTTCTATGTCAAGAAGGGAAGCGACTGTGATCTATTTTTTGTTGAGGCCTAGCGTTGTTTCTAGAGGAAGTTTCAAAAACGGGTGAAAAGCGAAGTGGACTAGTTTTAACCCAAATTGATTTTGTTGAATTAAATCAATAGTTTCATAAACAAATTTGAATTTTCTAAGTATCAGCCTTTCCAGAAGTTTGCTTAAGTCTATGTAACATCCCCACACAATTTATTTCCCACCACCGAGCATCAAAAATTCTTTTTGTATAGTTTCATGAGGCGATGCCAATAGAAGTCCTTCCTGTCTGACTGAAAATGATTGATTTTCGTTTCGTCGGACTAGACTACACGTTTTTGATGGCTGAAACCAGCTTTATTCTGCGAATGGCTCTTCTGGTCGTCATATCGCTGACTTCCTTGTTGATAACATTTGCAGCCTCTCTTGGGTTCTAAGCCTTTTAAGATGTTTTCCTGTGCTCAACTAACCTCGTAAAGCCATCGGACAACAGCCCTGACTGACCTGTGGAATTTCGTTCAGCTTTTTTTCTTTATCACATGCACTGTAGAATGACTGATTTTCAAAAACTTTGCTTATTTCATTGCAGTAATACCTTTACAGATGATGACTGCAATGTCGTCTTCCAAACTACTCGGTATTTTCCCCATTCAAGAACACTGTTTTTCTACACTCTTTAACTACAAATAAATAAAACAAAAAGAGCAGAACGAGAATATGACAATAAGTTTTAACTAACATGCATTCTTGGAACCACAAACGAAACGTGCAAAAGTGGACGAATGTGAGCACTTAACTATTTTGTATTTATGCTTTGTTTCCGTTTTTTGAATTGAATTTTTGTTTGTTTCCTACGTTACCTTGCATAAGCAATAAGAATTCGACAACATTAACAAAAACAAAACCACATAATATTATGAATAACAAGCGGATATTGAAAATTTTTTCTTTCGACTGGTTTTACACTGTATATAGAAGAGTGGACTTTATAGCCTAAGCAGTGCGAAACAACACAGAAGGCACCATAATCTTTCGTTTATGATCTTTGATAAACACAACAAAATACTTTTTTTCATAACAATATATTTCCCCCAAAAATTTAAGAATCAAACTTAATTTGTCCTTTAAATAGCTGACACAGCATTTTCTGCAACAGCGAGAAATACATCCAAAAATACTTATCAACTTTAAATTAAATTCTTTAGTAAAACAAATCAACAATAATTCGCTGTCGGTATTCAAATTTAATCTTAATTCCTTTTCGCGTCTTATTCATCTTGGTTTGCATGGTTTTTTCCACTATTTAACCATTTTCCTCTCTCGCTCGACTTTGTCGTTCTGTAGGTTCCGGAAATCATTTACTTCCCCTTTCCAATCGTTGGTTGTACTCTTTTTCTGTTATAACATCGTTTGTATAACTTTCTGATCCTATTCGAAAAATGACTTCGAACAAAATCCGGGTATCTGTCTAAAAAAGTCTACCAGCATGGCCAGCTTACATTTATTAAGGTACAATAACTCTAAACATAATAAAACCAAAAACTAGGTTAAACGCTGGAAAAGACTGTGAACTTTACGTATTTCATACTATGTGTCGAAAATCTGAATAGAGAAAAATTTTACCGGGGGTTTGGTCATAAATACCGGAATGTATTTTCTTATTTATTTTCGGAAACGAAAATTGAATGATGGGGGTACAGTAAAGGTACTTGTTAAGGGAAGCTTGAGGAAGTTATAAATATTTAGAATAGCTAAGTTGCCTTGTGTCGATGTGCGTTTACAAAAAGAGTGATAAGATATTTTCCTTTAACAATTTAAATACCCGGCAAATTTGTCCATAGTTAAAAAACACGTTAGGAGAGGATGCTGCGAATACACTACAATATTATATTATGAAGGATCTAATATTCAAGTGTATTCGCAGTTCCCTGCGACTTCATCCGCTAAGATTTCGTGAACGTTAATAAGTTTTAAAACTATTAAATTCGCCGTCCGCTGACACCAAAGCTTAATAATTATCCAGTGTTGTGTAAAAAGCAATTTTTGTTTACATACAATCTTCTCGACGATAAACACTATAATTTAATAAAACGACTTACGATTGGTGGGCACGAAAGGCCCATCAATTTAAATAGGATAACATATAGCCTGTGTTCGCCATGAAGTTCTATTGTATATATTATTGAAAGAATTAACGAAATTGGATGTTAAGTTTCGAAAGATACCCAATACATAGAAACAAACTTACACTTCACCACTTATTTCGTGAAGATCGTTCAAAATCAGAAAGAATCGAGCCTTTGAAAAATTGCCTATGATATAGTACTGTGTCCAAAAAATAAGGTGACATATGAATTAAAACTGCGCGCGTCGAAGGATTTGGAAATTTTTCTTTCTTTTTAGGTTGGTAGTACTGTCAGTGACATCTATGAGAAATTTCATGTCAAAATATATTCATAGTATAGAGATACGCGTCGTTTTGTGAGCTGCTAAAAGTGAGTTTTTCGTTTTTTGCGATGTCGAAATTAATTGAGCAAAGAATTTGCATTAAATTTTGTTTGCGGAATCAATTTTCTGCTGCGGATACGTTGAGGATGGTGCAGAAAGCCTTTGATGATGAGGCTATGTCTAAAAAAAATGTTTACAAGTGGTTTAGTGATTTCCAAGCCGGCCGTGAACGTGTCGAAGACGAAGAGCGTTCTGGGCGACCATCAACCTCCATCGATGAAGCTCACGTCCAACAAATCAAAGATTTGGTGTTGAAAAACCATCGATTAACGATTAGAGACCTTGCTGATGAAGTTGGCTTATAGAAAGGCTCAGTCAATACCATTTTGAAGGATGCTTTGGGTCTCGGCGTCGCGTTGAAGTGTGTGAAACAATGCTTTCCGACTGCCAGGATGTCATGAAACGCATTATAACTGGCGATGAGACTTGGATCTATGCTTACGACCCCGAAACAACCGATCAATCGAGCGAATATCGTGCCAAAGGAGAGCCGAGTCCAAAAAAACCGCGCCAAAGTCGCTCAAAAATCAAGGATCAAGGTGTTGATTGTTTTCTTCGATTATCGTTGTGTTATGCTTTATGAATTCCTTCCAACCGGCCAAACAGTCAACAAGGAATATTATTAGAACGTTATGCGTCGTTTGCGTAATGCTATCCGCCTAAAAAGGCCGGAATTGTGGAAAGACAATTCTTGGTTTTTACACCACGATAATGCACCATCCCATACCGCACTCGTAATTCGTGATCATTTCGCCAAAAACTCAACCCATATCGTTCCGCAACCACCGCATTCACCTGGCTGTTTAACAAGCTCAAAAGACCGCTCCGGGGACACCGTTTTGATACGATAGAGGAGATTCAAGCCGCAGCGAAGACGGAACTGAAGGCCATCCCGGAAAGTGACTTCAACCAGTGTTTCAAAGATTGGAAAATCCGTTGGCATAAGTGCATTGCATCGGGAGGGGATTGCTTTGAAGGGGATGAAATTGATTTGGAAGAATAAATAAAGAATTTTCAAAATAAATACAATGTCACCTTATTTTTTGGACACAGTAGTACCTTGAGATCTAGTGAGATATTGCATAATCATTTGGTATAAAGGTGACCAGCAAGTGAAAGCGGCTGTAAATGATTTCCAAGTCCAAGGGAGTCCAAGGAGCAGATTTTATTAGAAGGGGAGTCCTAGTTATAGAAAATGATATGATTACAGACAGAGCCCCATAAAATGTCTTCTTTTCTTTCATAATTTTTAGTTCTTCCCTGGAATTTTCTTGTACACAACTGTATTTCGCTCAAAAGCTTTTTTTAAATAAAGAAAAAACTTGAGTTGCGCAGTTCAAAAACTACTCAGTCAAATTTATACTTTTCCACAACACTGTTGTCAAAAACTTTTTATAGCATTGCAGGTCTGAAGATGAGCTAAAAGCTATATCTGATGTCGCCAAAAAAGCTCATCCTATCTTACAACCTACGAATATAAAAAGGCTTATTTCTTGAAACACTTTGAGGTGCTCCGGCTATTTGAAGCAGCTTGTTTGGTTTCGATGGTTTCGAAAAAAAAACAAAAACAAAGCAAAGTTGTGCAATAAAATTAGTTGATTGATTGTTGTTGGCCGACGACATTAATCGGTCTCACTGAGGGGGTGGGCTAAAATCAAGGTAAAATTTTGTGTTTGCCACATTGGAAATCCGGTCAAGCGACAGAAAGTTTAAGTACAGAGAAACGACGAAAAAGGTTTCACAAGTGTAAATTTGTCAAGTGTACAGAAAAAGGGTGCCTTCAAAGTATAAAAAATAAAACAAAAATGGCTTTCTTGCGTAACGTTAATACGACAGGAGGCAAAATTGTTTGGAACGGAATCCGATGAAATTTAATGACGACATTAAAGGACTACTCACTCGAATCAAGGACGGGTTCTCGTGCCCACATTATATGAGTAGTGAAGGTGATTATTCTTTTGCTTAAAGTATCCAAGGGATTCTTTACTACAGGAAACCTGAAACTTTATTTCTTGTTTCATTTGTTCTCAACCCTAAGAGCAAAATCTTCAAAACTTTTAAGCCCCCATTGATGGGGCAAAAGGGGACGCATGGATGTATAAAAAAAAGTAAAAAAGATTCAAGCAAGGAGACGAAATGTGATGTGACGATGCACATTAATTTAAAATCAATCAGAATTTAATGGACTTGGATTTGTTGAGATTCATTCTTGTTTTTTGTTGTTTTTTTGTTTTTGGACAAGCAAAAGATCGATGGAGAATATGTTAAACCTTTTTACACTTTTGGAACAAGTTAACAAAAGAGAGGGTTTAAAAAATGAGTAATTTTTTTTTAGTCTCCAAAAGTGAAATGATGGAATCAAGCAGCCTAATGAATTGTTATTTGTGCGCGTCAATTAATCTTGGGGCGTCAAAAAAGTCTGATATCACATTTGGAATTCGGGAATCTCAAGCTCACAATCCGATGCAAGTCAAACGATTTAAAAAAAAAAACATAAATCACAATTCTTTTGAAGCCAGAAATTGGTGCATTCAATTTCAACCAAGCATTGCATTTATTCAAGTTTTGTATGAATTCACTTGATGTTAGTCGAAGTCCGCAGTAGATTCACATACATACAACCGACTGAAGTCACTGAATTCAAAAGAAGCCATTTGAATTGTTTTGAACAAAGAAACAATTCAAGCCGTTAAGTTTTTAGTGACCTGATGGTTTCTTGAAGAAAATGACCAGTAGGGATACAGCAGCATGTTAAGTTTGTGAAAAGTTTACATTACGTATATCTGATTAAAAGTGAATTAATTAATGACTTGAACGAAATTCATATATGAATTCATTTTTAACTTCAACTTAGCTTAACTGAATTCAATTGATTTCCGAAAATGATTTCAATTTGATGATTGCTAAAATTTTAATGCACCAGCCATACGCTTCAAAAGAATGTTTTTTTCAATTCGCAATCACTTTGAATTCAATTGCTTCAATCAAGCAACATCCCGTGATACCAAAAACGATCCCAAAAACGAAAAAAAACCTTCTATAGAATTTCATGCTCCAATGAAATCTAGCAGCCGCAAGTCTGTAAAGATACTTTCTTTGCTAAACTCAACATTGGATTGGGATATTGCTCTAAAGTAGAGAGAGAACGAACGATCAAGAATTGTGTAAGGCCCATAGTGTAAACTTAAACCAAAAATAAATCCACAAATAGGATACCAAACCTTTAAAGGCAAATTAATTTTGGTTCAAACTGCCATAAAGTGGCAGCATTTTTACAGTGAATGTAGGAGAAACATTTTCAAGGCAACAGACCTTCAAATACCTTCAAACCTTTACAATCCTTGAGTGCTTGACTGCAATAAATCCCACAATCGCAGGCCGTAGTTTACAACATGTAAATGGTTGCATGTAGATGCGACTCTAACATCATTCTGACGTCCAAATCAGTCCTTATTATTGCACTTAATTTATATCTCGTATAGTTTGTCACGGTCGCATGTAGTGGCACAAGTAAATGGGAGCTTTTGGTAGCACATACGACAAATCGTCAGTTGGCCACATGCAAAATACATGCGATTGCAAGAATTCATACTGTAACAAATATTTTACATGCAAATGGAAGTTAAAGAAAGTTTCCATGTGGCCACCACAGACGTATGGAAATATGCGGTTTTTTTTACATGCAATCGAAATTGCCTGAAACTAAACAGTTTTTGAATGCCAGACCCGCATGTACATTACCGCTACAATTAACATGTCGAGACTATTTTAGATTTTACCCACACATTTTTAACTATGCGAATTTCAAGATACTTTCCGCAGTGGTAAAGGAATAAAAAACATCTACAATTTTAAGAATTTGGAGAAGGTAGGGAGAGCCAAAATAATACTTTCGTCGTTTTAGAAATTTGAGATAATGTAAATTATTTTCCGTTCCCACTAAGCTGTCAAAGGTACAAATCCGAACACAGGCTCACCCCTTTTTCCTAAAGTCATAAAAACGCTTTTTAATCATCACCTCTTAAAATAACTCGAATCAATTAAACTTCTTAATGTCCAGCAGTACGGTTTTTAGAAGCAAAGGTCCACTGTTGATTTGATGTCATATTTCACCGAAAGATGAAACCAGTCTTGATAGGCATTTGGTAGAGTCTGAAATCAGGCTGTTTTATCGAAAATGTGTGCATTAGGTATAGACGAAACACTTAATCAGTGGATTAGAAACTACCTTTCGAGCCATGCAACACAAGCTGCGTTGGATGGTTTCAAAGCTGCAATTAATGCAAAAAAATTCTGGAGTGCCCCAGGGTTCTGGTTTATCTCCGTCTCTCTTTTTAATTTTCATTAATGATCCTTTGTCTGATGGAACTTATCGAATCGCCGCAAAATCGAGTTTAACTCACAAGTCTGGGCAAGTGTTTCAAGCACCATTGCGAGCCTGCTCGATAGAGTTCAAAATCAGACGATAAAATTCATAGGAGACCTTTAATTCCTTTTTGTCCTTTCCATAAGCCAGCTGCATTTGTTCTTCTCATCGATTTCACCGTAACACCAACACTTGGTATTTCTTTCTCATTACAATTAAAAGAAATTTACCTGTCTCACAGGGGTATTTATAAACCCTAAAAAAAAGTCAAGAGCGTATCCTATTCGTCATGTATTTCTTCCTTAGGGATCGAGAGATACCCGCATTTATGGCTTCTCATTTATAAAACCAAACTGTGCGCCTTACTTATGAGCTTCCAATGACGCAAAAGACTACCAAACAATTTAAAAAATTACTTACTGACTCCTGACGAGTACCTACCTACATATGTTCGTATCTCCTGTATCTAATAAAAATTGTTATTTGGCTTTTTTTTTATCGCATCATATTGTAGATCCAACTGATTTTCAACTCTGATTAATTTATGTTCTATTCGATGTCATAAATTTAAAGCCAAAATCTTATTCACTCGAAACAGTTGAAAACGATAAAGAAGAAGGATAAAAGATACCATTTAATGGCTGTTGGAAAAACTCGGACAGTATTTGGTTGGTTGGTGTGTGCTCTTCGTTATTTGCAAAGTGCCTTTAAATGAGTATAAAACCGCAGAATAAACACACGAGCTTTTAAAGGGTTATTTCCTTTTGAGTGCCGCTAATCTTGTTACATAGAAGAGTGAGGAAGGACTCGCATACCGAATGAACACATAATTCATTATCCCCCACACAAATCAGCGAACAGAGATGAAATTCTCTGGAAACCGTTGACAAATTTATCACGCATTTGGTTGAAAATTTGTACGAGTATTTATGTATGTAGATTTTGACATATATGGCGTCAGTTTCCCGCCCACCGAAGAGTTTATTTTTGACACTGAAATCTCGCGATGGCTTTGATGCGTGGAAATTGATACAGGCGCAAGTACTCGTGTATCGGTGGCACATCCCTTATGCATGAAACATGGAACAATATCCCAATCCAGAGAAGGATAAGTCTGTCAGAAAGTAGCTTGAATAAATTAATGAAATACCATATAGCTATCTAGTTCAACTGGATTACCACTTTGAGCAGGGTGCAGTTTTTCGATCTGATTTCAACCATTTCCAAAATAAACAAAAAGTAATAGGTGACTTTAAGACATTCATCTCACAATGCTTTAAGTTTCGTTAAGCTGTTTCGTAAACAGATTGAGGTTCAAACCATGACCAATAAAACTGAGAAACTATAATTCAGCAGTCGGGTTCCTGACTCAAAAGGTGCTTACGAAACCTAACCTAACAAACCATCCACTGTCCGTCTGAAACAATTGCATTTTCGCAGAATGTATACAGCCATGACACAACTCTAGTTCAGCCTATGGTTCTGATAATTTTGTACCCGACCCAAAAGAATTCGCTCACTTAGAGCGGGTCATATATCAAAACTCCTAGTGACGTGGAATACCATCTTGATCGCCTTAGAACTGACACCACCTGCGGACCTGATGGGATACCCCCAATAATTTTAAAGTATTGCTGTAGCTCCCTTGCAGTTCACTTGGCTTTTTTATTTCAAGCCTCGATTAACCAAAAAGTTTTTCCAAAATTTTGGAAAAATGGTTTTATAATTCCGGTGCTCAAAAGTACAGACCCATAGTTAAGCTATCTTACTTGCCGAAACTCTTTGAGGCTATCATTTTCGACAGCGTTTATTTCAGTTGTAAATCTTTCCTCACTGATAAACAGCATGGCTTTGTCAAAGACAAATCCACAGTAACAAATTTGTTGGAGTTTACTTCATTCACCAATAAAACCCTAAACGTAGGAAATCAAGTCGACTTCGTGTACAATGATTTCAGTAAGGCCTTTGATAAGCTTTCTCATAAGCTTATTGCTTTTAAAATGAAATCCCTTGGCTTCCTTTTATCTTTCATGGAGTGGATATGCTCGTATCTTGATGGGAGAACGTATCAAGTTTTGGTTAGGGGATCAACCTCTCATACAAGGTAGCAGGGTGTGTGCCTCAAGGTAGCATCCTTGGTCCTCTTTTATTGCTTCTAGCCATTAACGATGTTGTAAGCGTGCTCAAGAACACAAACGTTCTAATTTATGCCGACGATATTAAAATATTTAAGTGTATCCAAAATCTATCCGACTGAAGCGCTTTACAGGATGACCTTAATTCTTTTGCAAAATGGTGCTTCAAAAATTGTTTATCATTAAACATATCTAAATGTTTTAGTATGTCCTTTTAGAGAAGCCTTCATCCTCTCTCCTCTGTGTACACCATAAATAGTTCTGCGTTGGCCAAAGTAAAACTGACAAAGGACTTAGGTGTACAAATCGTTCCAAATCTTGACTTCTCAATTCAAAGTCAACAAAAGCAACATCCTCCTCGGCTTCATCAAACGTTGGAGTAAAGAATTTTCATGTCCATTAATCACAAATACTCTGTACAATACATTTGTCAGGTCACAGCTTGAGTACGCATCCAATGTGTGGTCACCGTATTACTTAAGACACATGGACCGTATCGAGTCTGTACAACGTATCGAGTCTGTAGACCGTCTTCTACTTAAAGGCCTTGATTCTTTGCAAAAACGTCGGGAAGTCTGTGATATTGTGTTTTTAGATCAGCTTATTCCTGGTAATGTTGACGCACCACCACTTCTTAACCAAGTACATTTTAGTGTTAAGTCTTTCAATTTTAGAAACTGGAAACATTTTTGACATTAAATACCACCGTACGAATTACGGAGGCAATGAACCTGTAACTCGGATGTCAATAGAAGCGCATGCAAACTGTCATATGTTCGATTTTGTTTCCAGTTTACTGGAAATCAAACAAAAACGTTTTGGACGTGTCCGTTCTTTATGAGCATGCCACGTCTTTTTTTCAATATTGTTTTTATTTAAACTTATTTTATAATATATATTTTATTACAAAAAACGTGATTTTATTGTTCCGTACTTCAAAACGAAAAACGGAACCCATAGAAGATCACTTCTTTGTCTGTCACCACAATTTTTCTCATGAACGCATAAGGGTATCAAGTTGGAATTTATATCAAAACTTATGACTGTCCTTAAAGGTTCAATAAAATCAAGCTTATACAATAAAAAGATGCAGTCAAATGATACGACTTTTGATGCCGCATATTTTGATACTCACAAGAGAATCCAAACCTTAAGGGTTCGAAACTCGATTCATGTGATAGACAAACATTTGAAGTATGGAACCTTCGTTGCGCGAGTCCGACACGCACTTGCCGGTTTTTTTTTTTTTTTAAATCGCAATTCAATTTAACGCCAAGACGAAGGCTATGTGCGGTGAATAAATTTTGTATATGAAAATGTATATCCTTGTTATTTGGAAAGTGTCTTACATGATGTTACATCAGCGGATTGTTGTGCTGAAACTCAACGTTTCAATTCGATTAGAGCCAAAAATAAATTGAAAAGATGCAGACATCGGATCGGACCTTCTTAGATGTCGATCTGTTGGTCCTATACCAAGTTCTTCTGCTTGATCCAGCACAAGACCCAATAGTAAGAAAACGATCTTGAGAAGACGCTAAATTCTTACCCAGAACATGACACTAAAAGGGATATTTGTGTTTAAAATTATGAAAGGTAAAGTTTTTAGGAAGAGGACGAAGTGGAAGAGGAACTCTTCAAAACTACACATCCGAATTTATGACGTCTTTTCGTTTCACTTCTTTCAATGTAAGGGCCTTTCTAAGTGACTAATTTTGTAACAAACGTCGACGAAAAATGGCCGGGTTACTGCAACAAACGCTTCCTTAACGGGTAAAGATATTTAATTGTTTTCTAAAGACAAGTTGTAGGTCTCAAAAATATCTATAAAAAAGTCCACGATGACTTATAACTTTACGTTGAGGTAAACACACAAATTGTTAAAATATGACATTTATTATTTGATATTTAAAATTAATTTCAGTCCGTCAGAAAATGAAAGTATTTTTGGGTTGCAGTTAAGGGCTAGTTAGCAATCAAAAGATACAGAAATATATTCATATAAATAAGTACAGGAAAGCATTTAAGACACATTTATATGAAAAAAAGCTCGTTTGAAGTATAATGTTTAAATAAAGTTTGTTAACGACATCAATGTTAAAGAACGAAAGTCGACTTCGATTTTTTTTCGTTCATCGCCGATGAGCTCAAATGCAAAACATAAAGCCACATTCTCAAAAGGCAGCGTGCGAAAGAGTACAGAGCCAACCCTCTATAGAAAAAGAAAGCACTATAAAGAAAAACGAGGACCGCTTTCTCAAAAATGTTGATGAGTCGTATACTCATTAGATGAATGAAAGCTCGGAATGCAGGCATTTGAAAATTGTAATGAACACATGGCATTCACTGCGTTGTGTATCGTTAAATGCACCCCTTAAAGTCGGTCTTGGCACTGAAAAACTAAAAAGAGGCCAAGTGCGAGTAAGACACGCATAAAAAGGGAGCCGTACAGTCGTACAATGCAGAAACTACAAATTTTTCAATTTTAAATTTCTCATTGCTTAGTTCTTGATGTAAAATTGCATTGCACCCTCAATAAGGGACAAGCAATGGAAAGGACCAGCTGTCTCTACATAAACTTCAATGTCTTCTATTCGATACTTAGATCTTACAAGGCTGATGGATCCAGGGCAAACTCATCCGGGTTTGTAGTACGATCAAAAGATAGTGCAAAGAGCTTGAATAAATCCATTCAGTTTCAGGGATAAGATGAAGATATCGGCATTACAACATGCCTAGAGTTGATTTTGAATTAACGAAAACTTGAATCGAGTCTATCCATCTCGAAGAAGAAGTTTAGATGACAAGCCGAAAAGAAGAGCAAATATTGAAATACTTTCGTGAAATTGTAGAGGAAGGCAAACGTAGTTAGATAATTGTGAACTCAAAATACGAACGAGTAAGCTGAAGCAAGATTTCGACGTCGACTTTATTAAAAAACATCAATCGTATAGACAGTACGGCACAAGTTAAGATGATCGTCTTAGCTTTCAGGTTAACCGTGAATCAGTTCAGTATCATTTAGGATAGACATCAGCTTAAAATACGGGTTAGATCCTCTAAGGATTGATAGTTTCACGCACAGCTAGCTTTAATCAGAGCTCGAATTTCTTCGTTAATGATAACCAGTCATCCTGACAGCTTGTTTGTGTTTATTCTAAAAAAACTTTTGAAAAAAGTTCAAGTCTAGCAAGGACTTTCATTCCACAGAAAATTTTTACTTTCTAAAGTCTTCTTTGCCTTTAAGATAAAAATATCTTGAAGCTCGTACAGCTTAATTATTAATTCTCACGATAACGAATTACAAGTCAACAAACTCTTGAGACGCATACAAAAAAAAACCGGTCTTTGTACAAATTGCCTTTGCAACGCGGCTGTAAGGATGTAAAACAAATTGAAAAACCGAGAGAAGCCAAGTCAAAACATCATCAACGAATGTCAGCAAAAAACCATCAATAAAAACAACACAACGTGAAATACACCCCCTCCTGTACAGATGCACTTTTACAAAGGCGCTCTTATTGCTTCAGCGGTGCAGAGGGACTGTAAACAAATAATTGCTTGTGTTTGTCCGCCTGTGAATGAAGATTCGTTTGTTTTTGAAAGCGAAATCCATTTGTTAACTTTACTTAAACAGAGACGGATTTTTCTATTTTACTTAATACAGTTTTTTTGAGGATACAGCCAAAACTTAATTTGCAAATGAGTCCGACTTGCAAGGTCGAAAACCCTCAATGATTTGAAGAGTATTTTTAAAATCAAATATCGCCCTGTATTTTGTGTGATTTGAGCTCATATTTGAAGGGGTTTTAATAGAGGGCATCTGCTTCCTTGATTGAGTTAAAATAACAATTTAACATCACATCTTGCCTCCTTGCGAAGAATATTAATACAAAGAAGCACTAGTTATAACTTAAAAAAAACTTTAACTGTGTAGCATATCAAATATTGACGAACCAGATACTGCGAATTAAGCGAATTCTAATTTATGATATGAAATTCTCCAGCTCATTTTGGAATGATCTTTCAATTCTGTTCCTTATACTTCTTCTCGCTTTGTGGTTTGAGAGCGAGGAAATAAAAACAAAATCAATATATGTTATAAGTGAACATCTTCTTAACTTAAGAAACAACCGTAATCGGACCCTGAGAACTGAGTGAAAAAATGATCTTTTTGCCAATGCGTTTCTCAAGCAAGTATTTGAAGATGAAGTGTAGAATAGAACATAAGAACAGATAGAAAATGATATTTTCTGGTTAGATTCTCACAATTCTATCAAGAAAATCCCAGAAGAAGAGCACTTATTTTTTGAAGGGACTTACCCTGAAAGCCAAATGAAGCTAAAAAAGTACAGGATACGATATCCGGAACCAGATATATTAACTAACATCAGCGACTGCTGCTTGAATCGTTGGTCCAGCAATTCTGGCTTCCCCCCACTGAGATTTGCACAATGACAACGAAGAAGGAAATAAAACAAACAAGCCAAGACAAAAGAAAGAAACAAATGACTAAAAACAACGAGTAGATGAAGTCAAAACATATAAAAATCTGATGAAAAAGTGCGTCTTGATATGAAATACAAAAGTTAAAAAAGGCTTCCAGAAGCAGTGCGGGCAAATTCTGATATAACGATTCGAAACAGGACGCCCAAGAGTAGTTTGTAGTAGTAGGAGATTTGCTTGTCAGAAATAAAACACCAACACCAGTCTCAGTCTTAAGGAAATCTGAGATTGAAAGACCTTCAAATATGTGTTGAGATTGCAAATCTCGACTCTTATCAACTTTTTTCTAGCGGCTCGACTTTCCAATTTAAGAAACCTGCATAAGCCGAAAGAAAGGAGGTTCAGCATTGGACTCGAGAGCAGATGAGCTCCAAAAAGCAGTTGCCAACCACAAATGCCAACAATGTGTGGGAACAATGCCGCAGTGTCATACAGGAAGTAGCCGAGACCATCTTAACCTACCAACACCATCCCCGATAAAAAAAAAAAACTATGGAGAGAAAAATAAAAAATGGTTGCGAAAAAAGAAAAGAACCCTCACAGTCTCCCAGCTTAAGGACACAGAAAAGTCTTGAAATCGACATTTTGCCAGAAGCTTCATAAAAATGCCAAAAAACTAGCCCCAGACTGGAGAACCGGCGCTGAAGCTCTTCGAAAGTGTGATGGTAATTTTATTACCGATCCAAATGGAATTTCTAGTTTATTTATACAGCAAATACAGCAGCTGTTAAATGGATATGCCCAAGAGAGAGTTGAGGACGTAGTTCCCCCACCCACCTTAGAAGAAGTCGGCGCAGATATTTATAAAAAAAACTGGAGAACAACGGGGACACGGGTTCAGACACATTGCTGGCTTAACTTTTAAAATGTGGTGGTGATGCTCTAGTAATGCAGCAGATCTTCTGTCAAGCTTTGGAGGATAAAAGCATGTCCGGGGACTGGAATATCAGCTCAATCGGCCCATTTACAAAAAAGGCGATCATATGTCTTTCAATATTCATCCCATTCAGTTTTCGTCTAAGGCCTTTCTGCCTTTTTCCACGCAAATCGGATAATACCAGTGCGACTTCTGGCCCGACAAATCAACGCATGGCCACATTTTCATACTATTCGAAATCCTGGAAAAGACCAACGAATTTCAAAACGATCGCCTTTATCCATTCAACAACTTCAAAGCCGCTCCGAGCTTTATGATGCGATGGCTGAATTCGGGATCCCCAGAAAACTGATCCGGTTTCTTCGTTCAGCGCTCGAAAGTATACGATGCACCTCCGAACTGTTCCAAACATGTGTCATGTGACTTCTACAATCTTGCATTGGAATAGATGTTACGACGGGCAAATGTCGACACGGGCAGTACTATCCTTTTCAAGTCCTTCCAGCTTCTTTGATACGTAGGTGATAACGACATCATCGCTGACACTGATTTTGTCAGTCGGGCTAAGCCGAACGCTAGACGATAAGGAGTGCAGCTGAACAAATATTGGGGTCCTTCAAAAGAAAAATCTTTCGTCAGATATTGGTTCTTATCTGATGGGCGAATGGAGGAGAAGGCATAACCGTGAATCTGTACAAAGATTTGGATATAGTTCGGAAGGCAAAATCCGTATATAACATTGGACCGGCCACATCGAGAGAATGGACAGTAAAGCTCTAACCAAGAGAGTCTTCGAATCCAAGCCACGGTAAGACTGAACCTCCGGTTCCAGGACCAAGCATTCACGGACGCTAGAAAGCTTGGCCGAATAAATAAGTATTGCTTGAATCTTGCCATTATTTATAAACAAAAATCCGATTAATCAGGACTCGATTCTGACAAGGTTATTTTCGAAGACTTTTCGATACACAGTACGCAATAACTTGGCCGTAACTCGATGAGTATTAGTTTTCAAAACACCGTGTGCATAAACATGAGCTTTCGACGCCTAAAAATCACACGATATTGGTGGCCAGTTCAAATAAACGAAATGGAAAATAACTCGTCCATCACATTTTTCTTTCAAAAAAGCCAAAACGGGTCGTGGTGTCGAATTTTGGGTTTTGGAAATGAGAAAAAGCATCAAGAGAAGATGTCACCGTACATTAAAGCAGGAGTAATATTCTTGATCACCACCATTTCATAGCCTAAACTCCTTTTCCATTTCTTTCTACAACAGCGATGAGCTACTTTAGTTCATAAAATTCAGAAAAGACGTATCTGCTCAGCGCATAGGCCAACAGATGTAAGCTGCACATGTATCATTCGAAAGAAGCCACAGTCCTAATGACGAGTCCAAATAAATACTACAGTAATTGTCAATCATCTGGGTACACACGTCGCGGTCTATAACAAAGCGCCAAGAGGCGCTGTCAGCGCTGATTTCCCCAATGAAATTAAATTTATTACTCTACTCTGCGTTGTACGTCTTCTTAGATTCGTGTACTATTTTAAACGACAGAAATTGAAGCTGAATTTCTAAGGCGAAAGACACCAAGCGTTCCGCACTATTTGGAGACTGATCACTTGCTTATTATTAAGACATTTTCTTTTTTCCAAGGTCGAATTAGATTTGGCGTCAAATTGTTTATCGTTTTTTTCGTGCCTATGTGACACGAACAGGGCGGATGATTAAATGGGTGAAAATGAAGCCTAACATTTTTGTTTACATACCTTTTTTTTAATTAATAAAATAAGAGCTTATTTTAGTAGTTTTTTTTTGTAAAGTGCTTGCTTTCGAGGGATTATGACTACCCTTACAATGGATTTTGCACAGCATAAGCAGAGGGATTTAAAGAAGGAGTTAACAAATTATGTGGTGGTTCAAAACTCGGGTATATTTTAATTGGATTGGTCCATATTGGAAGTTCGAATTGGGAGAGAGATTATTAAATCGACTTATTTGCATTCGCTTGATTCGCAGTATTTTATTTGTAATTTTTCAGAGACAATTCAGTTTTTATAAAATTGAAATATTTAAGGACGGACATTGCAAGAACAACCGAAGAAAGATCAAAATGAGCTCTGAATGGGCTGAAGAAGATTAAAAAAGTTGTCAAAATATATCACATTGAGTCAAACGAGGCTGGTTTTTGAAATGATTTTTGACTTCTTCAAATGGGTCTGATTCTCGCAGTTCAACACTTTGGCATATCTCAACGTTTCAAGGTCACAGAAGTTGGGTTCCTTTGTTTTAAGAAAGATGTGTGTGTGTGTATATGTGTACGTGCGTTTGTGTGTATTTTTTCGGCTCACATACCATATCTTTAGAACAAATCAAGTTATCGGATCCAAATTGATTAAGTTCGAAAAGTTTTTATAAAATGAACACCTGAAAAGATTTTGGTTAAATTTTTCCACGTTGTTTAAATTTTATGCCAAAAAAGGGAAAATTTCACTTTTTTTATTTAAATGAAAATGAAAAAGTTAGACCGTGAATTTAACTTATAGTTTTCAAGTGCCTTATATACTCGTATAAATAAGAATTCTTTTTCTTTTTTGATTTTGTTGTCAAACTTTTTCACATTAAGTTCAATTCACATAATGTTTATTAAATCAAATGACCAAATCAAGTATTCCTTTAACATGATGCGACTTGAGGATTAAATGAAAATTCGGACTCCTTGTTGTTAAAAAACTTGCCAAAAACCAATTTTGCCGCCAATTGAAACATTAAATCGATCAACCTCTTGATGATTTCTTTTGTTCGTTGTTTTATTTTTGAAGCCTCGAGACAGTGTGATAGCAGGAGATCGGGTTCAAAATTAAAACACGAACACAACACCCGAAAATATTATAATTCTTATTACGAATAATTCTTATTATTATTACAGACATCCGGTAGGATTACAGATCATACTATATGTTAATTGTTTCTCAGGATAAGCAATCTATCGAAATTCGCGTGGCAGGAACTATTTAAATCTACAAACGAAAAGCGTCTTGATGTGATCCCTGCAAAGATCTAACAGACATTTTTTACCTGAAAGAAAAAGTTTGCATGCTGAACCTTTCCTTTTTTCTAAAAATCAATATCTTCCGCCTCACGACTACGGTCAAGAGCTTTTAAACGTGACTCAACATTTTCGACGCAATGGAGTGCTCCAAATTAATTCTTCTCTATATAATGGAGAAGAGATGTTGACAAAAGGGCTCAATACTTGTTTCTTGCGGACCTTCAGTAGACTATAAACGAAAAAAGATAGCAGGATTTATACATAGAAGATAATCTTCCCTTTTAAGAGGTTAGCATTCTCCAATGCAATTGCGTTGCATATTACACGTTAAATCAAACTTTGTGGAAGCGTGTCGAATTGTTGTAAAAGTATAAGTGAAGATGAAGTCAATTGACTTTAGCTATTTGGGCAAAGCAGTATCAAAGTGAAAGAATCCAAGGATAAAATGGCATTCTTGAAATCAGACAATTCACTAAAACCTTAAATTGTTAATCTTTTTTCAAATACACCATTCGAATTGCGTTCCGTAAATTGCAAACCATATGCAACGATATCTGAAGAAGCTGCGCTTATAAATATAGGATTTTAAAGTGTTAGCCAGCAGAGTAAAGCCAAACTAGACTTTAAGTTCTTCGAGTAGAAATAAGATCTTTTCTTATCTAACCGAGCGGTTGGAATTCTTTTTAATCAAATGGGAAATCGATGGTGTGGGATGGGCAAAACACACAACGATGTTTTTCTAAATGAAGTAGCATAAATATTTTAGTCCATCAGTATTTTGAACTTCTTATTGCAAAGGTGAATATAATATTTCGATCGCACAAATCGAGCCAGTCCTCCATTGGCTGTTGAATCTTGAAGATTATCTTTTTAACGATTTAGAGCAAAGATCGGACCTCTTCCAAATTATTTGCAGATACAAATTAGTACCAAAGTATGTATCTTAAAGCATAAGAAAAGTAAAAATTTATTTAAATCAATAACTATCTGCCTGACATCGAGTTAGATCTAGCCAAGATAAAGCTAGGACTAATAAACGCATGCTAACATATAAGACAATCTCGTCGACATAGGCTGCCTTACGAAAAGGCAAAATTGTACGACAAATCGAACAGCTTATTTGAATCTGAACTATGATGATCTACTTACGTAATACATACACCCCAAAAGAATTACTTACTTACTTACGATGCCATCGCCAAGATCATCTGAGCCTGTGCTAAAGCTGCTTTTCATTACATTATATACGTCAATGAAGTTAGACCAAGCTTGGTGCCATACGTGATTGCATGCTCTTTGAACGGGTTGGTCTTCCTTTTTTTTCGTAAGCCTGGTGCCTGGCAATAAACGACACTCGTTGATGGAGCATTGTTGTTTATTTGCTCAATGCGACTGAGCGCTTGAAATTTACGAATGTTTGACAATCTTCCTTCTTTGACATGACTGTATATCCGACACAGAGTTTGTCCTTCTAAGGTCCCACAAAAAACTTCAAACCAAAGTTTGCTTCGAGTCAGAAGTTTTAAACGTAGTTATGTGGACAGGTAAAAGTAGAAATGATTGCTTATGATCTCCGCCGATATCTATCTCTCAATATTTAAGCTTTTGATTGTGACGGTTCTTATCGATATTCGCAGTATCTACTCTTCCCGCCCGTCTAGATTTTTACTCTTGCGGGGACTTGTTGTCGCAGCTTTTTGGTGTTGGACAGTCCGTTGTTATTTCTTTGGGCTGTACTTACTGTCAAAGATGTTTTGGTTGGAATACTAGTATATGTCTCGAAATTTTAACTAGTTTTCAAATCTGGTCTAACTAATGGCGCCATCAGTGTTCTACTTGGGTAACCTCGAAACTCAACATCCTTGTTCATGTTATTTATGAAGAGGGCGGCATTGGCGCTGCTGTGAGGCCGAAACACTTCTTGCAGAGTGATGCAACAATTTTCTAATCTACAAGAACTGCACTTTCTAGTATATTAGCTAATCACGCATAAAATACTGCGAATTGGGTGAATGAAAATAATTCAATCTTAAATACGTCTTCTCAGCAATCAAAACAAGAGTTTCAAACCACTAATTTTTTTTTCGCCACACAAACATGATGAAGCCAGACTCAAAAGAGTAGTCGCGCCAAGAAATTATTTAAAGATGTCAAGTTTTGCTTTATTAATTTCAAACATTACGTTTAAGAGTTTTTTTACACAATCCTTTCACAAATGGTCATAGTACTATCAGTCACTGGGCGTATGTACACAAATGTTACAGTGGCTTTGGGCTGCGGTTAAAATGCTATTGATTTGACTTTACGGTCCCGGAATGTCTGGTATTTTGAGATTTAAATTTAAATAGCCCAACCCCCCCTAGCCCAACTTATAATCGCTCGGATTTCGGATAAATATTTAAGTCTAAACACAAAGCTCTTGTACGAAACCGACCTTTGAGATGAAAGAGTGCACGAGAGTGGAAAAGGTTCCCATTATTCATCACCCAAAACCTCTTTCGCAATTGTTTTTAGAAATAATTAAAATAAAGTTGAAAATGTTACATTGTGATTGTTCATGCTCCCAATGACAATAGTCCATATAAATATTTCTGGGCGTGTGTTTCCCTGGCATTCACACAGACGGCGATTTAATAGCCTCAGCTGGACAGAAGGCTGCTGTTTTATTTAAAACATTAGTTCCAATAGTCCCATGGCGAATGAGGTAGGGCACATGTTGCTTTCAGCGCATGAGCTATACGACTGTAAAAAATTGAAAAAGATATTTAGCTATTAATCAAAGACGACCGACGCAGCAATTAGGGAAGTTCACACATGAATTGTATTCCATTCGAGGAAAAAATCGTTCTGGTCTGGAAGAAAGCGTCAGTGTCAATGCCAGGGTAAATGAATAAATCACTTTTATAGTTGGTTGAACATTGAATGTGACAACATTTTCAAACAGAAAAGTCATGTACGAGTATCTTTTCAGTCGTGAACGCACACAAGAGTAAGGGAATAAAAATGTATCTACTCGTTTTGGAGATGTGAATGTCCTCTTAGACAGATTGGTACTTTTCTTAAATAAGCTCTCAGATTTATCTCTTCTTAATTATAATCTTAATGAGGTTTAAATGTTGCTTGCTTTCAAGCAGGTGGAAGCCAAGCATGTTTTGAGTGAGTAATCTGGGGTTAACCTGAGCGGACGTCGAAAACGAAGTTGGCACGACGCGAAGAAGCACAACTATGAACGAAAATGCTCCTGAAACATAAGCACACACTACATTCCATCTTCTACTGGAAAATAGAAGACTTTCATGAGGAGTACAAAGAGGATATAACTCGTACAGCGATACAAGAAGGACTTTGGACTCTTCCAAACGTGTTGGAAATATAACATTTGAGTGTCTATTTGGATTTTGGTTTGGGTTGTCGACAGAAGGTGCCCTCTTGAATTTATTGCTAAAATTCATATAATGGCTTGAATGTCAACACTACAAAGGCATTTGATGCTGTTCCAAGGTTCCATACTCAAATGGTTCTGTTCCTTCTTATCTTCTAGAAAAAAGTTGAAAATAAAGAATAATTGATTTCTACCAGTATCATCTCCTTAGGCGTTCCTCAAGGTTCTGTGCTGGGACCAATATCTTTTTTTAATTTTTATCAATTCGCTCTTCTAACAAATAATTCGTTGTAAAGTTTATGCCTTTGCAGATGATATGGTTTGTAAATTTCTCAACAATTCCGCGCTTTAAGTCTTGCTACAGATATAAATCACGACTCGGAAGTTTTAAGTCCTTGGTTTCAGTTGCATAAAATGTTATTGAGCGATAAAACCAAACTTATGTTTATTAACGTGTTTGGTAAAGAAGCAGATAAGGTTCTATTTCAATTTCATTGAGCAAACTGTAAGAAGTATAGGTATTGTAAAGAAATATCGGGTTTTCCAATAGGGACTTGACAACTTTGAATTTAAATGAATTGAGCTCACTCAACATTTTCATCACGAACGAGCAGCGTCTGTCTTTTCTACCGAAATTCGGGGTCGGTACCCGTAAATTTAAGAGCGTTAACTCCAATTTTCGGTCGTAATTCCCGCCCTGGTACACAGGCAATAAAAAGGTTAGTGCGAAAATTTGAGTTGTGTGATGTTGCCGTGTCTCTGAGACAGCGGTCGAAGTGTCGATCGCTGCCGTTCAGACGTTCGTTGCAAATGATCCAAATCTGTCAGTTCCTCGGCGTTCTGAAGCATTGGGCACGCCATAATTTGGTATTTTGCATAAGGATCTAGGTTTACACCCATACAAGGTCAAGCTGACTCAAGTATTGAAGCCGATGGACCATTTGAAACGAAGTATGTTCTCCGATTGGGCTCTGGAGAAGATGTACCAAGGCGATGATTTCATCGCAAAATCATCTCCAGTGACGAAGATCATTTTTGGACCAATAAGCTAAATATGCCTTATTGGTCGGGTGAAAATACACATTTGCTTCAACAACAAGCCACACAGCACACCTTTTAATCAATTCACGGAAGAGTAAGTTTAATAAGCGTGTTATCTCAAGAAATGGGCCATTCGATTGGCCGCCTCGTTCGTGGGGCCACGATAAGTCATTGGTTTATGCCAACAAACCGAGGACGTTGGAAGAGCTCAGAGCCGACAATGAATGTGGAATAGCGGCCGTTTCGGACGAAATGTGTGGCCGAGTCATCGAAAATTGGGTCCAACGAATCGACCGCTGCAAACGTACTCGCGGTGGCCATATAAACGAAGTCGAGTACCATTCATAAATGTTTTGATTGTACTTCAAGCTGATAATAGAGTTTTCGAAATATCTCAAACATTTTTGATTCTTGTTTTGATAAATGTTTTTTTTTTATAGAGAGGGTCAAATCATAAAAATATCTGGGTGCTTGGATTGAATGGAGGTTGAGTTGGTCTGATCACGAGATTGCACTTAAGAAGTATCTTATAGCTAAACAAGCCAAATTTACTTCCTAAAAACTTATTGTTCACGTGATTTTCTTTATTGTATCTATTATGGGTTAGTATATTCCGCTGTGGAATATGGAATTGTTTGTTGGGATGGAACGAACCAAAATTTACCCCCTCCTAATTTCACAGAAGCATATTATTCCTCTTAAATCTATGTTATACGAGTTGTCGAAGTGCTAGTTTGGTTTGTTTAATAAGCCTTAATATTTTGTCACTAAAGAATCTTTATATTTATAAAGTGCTAAATATATATTTTTTTTAATCTGGCAATAAAATGATTGGAATGGTAAGTTTTCTACCAGATACGACCTTAGATTAAATCTTCAAAATCTTGCTGTAATACCACAGCACAACTTGTAAATTTTCTTGAATTTCTTTTCATAGGTTGCCCCAAGGTTTTTTAACAGTTTACCTTATAGCATAAGAAGCATTAAAAATGAATCCATATTTCTTAAAAATGTTAAAAGCTGGCTTTTAATTTTAAGCGATGATAATATTATGATAATCTGATTAGTTTTGTTCAATCCTGGATGTTTTATCATATTTAAC
Organism: Orthonevra nobilis; assembly: GCA_963555765.1. Classification (NCBI taxonomy): domain Eukaryota; kingdom Metazoa; phylum Arthropoda; class Insecta; order Diptera; family Syrphidae; genus Orthonevra; species Orthonevra nobilis. The sequence goes on from OY743224.1 coordinate 58,473,240, forward strand.
TTTTGAGAAACAGTTAATTTTTTTTTTTTACTATGCTTTGCAACTTAAATATTAACGACCCCATTACATTTACATTATTTCATAAATTGTTTATATTTGCTGCCATCACTTCTAGTACATTGTGTACAATTGATTGTAGTAATGCATTAATTATTTTTTCATATACATAGCTATGAGTAAGTTTTGACTTTAATGCTTAAATGGATATGCTGTAAGATTAATGAATTAATTATATAAAAGAAAAAGAAAAAAAATATTTTAATATCTGCTTTGGGACAAACATTTACAACACGCTTTGGTGGATATGGATATGGAAATGGAAAGCCTATAATTCAAAATAAAATTTTCTTCCGCATTTTCTATTTAATCCGTGTGAGTTTGGTCAAACTTCTGTTTAGCACTTATGGTCTGGTTTCAAGGCCACTTAAAACATCAAAAGCATGTGTTTTGAAGTTTGCTACACGCCACACGGTAATAATATCAGTCTTTAGTACAGTTTTGAAGATTGAATTTTAACGTGTGTAAAAAACAGAGGTCTGTTAACTCTTGAAAATCAGGTAATGCTTTTAAATACTGAACCATTGATTTCATCATCGGCATGAGGTCATTTAATTTATTGGTTTTGTAAATTTCAAAACCTAAAACTATCCCTAAAACCATCACTGTAAAACAATATTGTGTTTTCATCGTCCGTTTAAACTTGAACTGCCGTTTAACGGAGCTCACTGTAAATCGGACATTAGCCTTGGATTATCAAATAAGACAATGCCCCCATCTATGGGATATAAGCATCATTAAAAACCTTTGGACATGCCTATCCCGAAAAGTTTATCGATGCAGACAAGGACACTTAATCAAAGCTATATTTGATGGCTGGGACAAGGTTTCGTTAGACTACTTAAAACAACTTTAAGATTCAATTCGAAGCCGTTTTTAGAGGTAATGTTGAAAAACACAATAAAATAATATTTAATAACCAAAAAAGGTTTGTCCTTTTTGTATTTTTAGGGTTCCGTATCCAAAAGGGTGCCATCGGAACCCCATTACTTAGTATCCGCTGTCCGTTCGTCCGCCCGTCTGTCACATGGCTATATCATTTTATTTAGTTGATGGAGATATATAGAGAATATATTAGTTGCCGCTATAACAACAAATAATAAAAAAAATTAAAGGGGGTCCGCATCCAAAAAAAAACAGACAAGTTCGAGTCGGACTCGTGAAACGAAGGTTCCCTAACAACTTGTAGGTTGAATAATAGTTCGTCCATCACGGGAATCCAGACTTGAAGACTGTTCTCGCTTTTGTTGTTATTCAGTACCATGATTCTCTTGCGAGTATCAAAATATGTGGCAAAACCAGCCGAACTTTTGATTGAATTGCCCTAGAAGTAAGTTTTTTTGCAGCTTCAAGGGACCGAAGTATTAAGTATTTGGTGTTAATTTCAACTTGATATCTCCTCGCGTTCCTGAAAAAAGGTGGTGACAGATAAAGAGACAAAAAATGTTTATTGCAAATTAAAAAAATATATATGTAGACTTGCAAATTATATGGTAGTATGGAACCCCTCGTTTGAGTGTCCGACTCGGACTGAAATTGAGCTTGAGGTTGAACTAATGAGCATTACTTTCGATGTGGGTGTTACGATGGATTCTCATCCTGAATACGAAAATGTCGTAAAATACCTAGTGCTATTTAGGGCTCCGTACTCCAAGGGGTACCAACGGAACCCTGTTACCAGGCTCCGTTGTCCGTTCGTCCGCTCGTCTGTCACTAGGCTGAATTTTCTGAACACAAAAATGGTAGACACTGCAATTTTCACAGAATTTTAACAACTATGACCGCTATAGCAGTAAATTGTAAAATGATATATTCTCAAAAATCACATTCTGATATTTCCCAAATTCCGAATGAATTTGCAGTCGCTTTGAAATTACCAAAAAAAAAGTCGGAATAATATATTCAAACATTTCTAAAATAAGTGTGCATCAAAAAACATTCCAAAAGCGATACTTTTAGTTCATAAATTATGGTCTGAAAATCGTTTTTTTTTTTTTTTTTTTTGTTTCCTTTGACCTTTTATTGTTATGCATCGGTTCGAAAAACGACTACCAGATGTCGCACGACAACATTACCAATTGGTTTTCTCGTACATACATACATATTGCATTGCATACTGTAGGATGGGACGGAACCCTTCGTGTGAGAGTCGAACATGCACTTTCCCACTTGTTTTTTTTTCCATGTAATTTCGAGATCGTTGAATTAAAAGCTCACTGGAACAACTGTCCGATGTTGGTTTTTATTTCCTTTACAGCCAGTCGTTAATTATACTATTTTTCAGCAACTACGGAAAAATGACATTTTCCATAGTCCAAGGAAATCGTGCGCTTGTCCGTGTCAAACATAAAGGTTTATAAATTAATTCATCGTGACGCCATTTAAAATCATTACTTATGGAATGAAAGTGAAACCCACGTCATTTGCGGGCTATAATTTAGCTCAAATAAAGCTACGCCCACATCAAAGCGCATAGTAAAAAAAAAATAACGCCGCGCAATCAAAAAGTTATATAAACTTTGAATTTGTTAATAAACACTTCCGATGACGACTGCAAGATAAAACGTTTCATATATCATAAAATGTTGACACTGACAATTCCAAAGAATGTCCATTAACTCGAGCTCTCGAGTGTTTTAAAAAACCAAACTGGAAGTGGATATTCAAGAAATAATAAAACAGAGAAAACACCGGCGCGGCAATTCATTCTAAACAAGCAAAAGTTCACACAACACAGCAAATGAGCCCGACAATTATTGTCATTCAATCAAATGCACATTGACTCTAATAAAGCTGTCACTCTTTATTAGGTCATGACTGTAGAGGCATAAAAAGCAAAAAAAAAAAAAATAATAATAATAACGCGGAAATTTCTCGCGTATGTGTGTCAACACTAACTATACAAACATCGCGACGAAACGGTTAAGCAATATTAAATCAAAGAATGGTCCACGGGAGGGTTGTGTTCACAGGGTAAAACTCATAAGTGGTCCATCAGTGGCGTTTGCCGCTGATGCTTACAAGGAGCTAAATTGAGCGTATTGGTTCCAATAACCGACATCGTCTTGTTATGACATTCATTGTATCCGTAATTGGGGAAGACATGTGCTGATCTTCTCGCATAAATTGCCAGTAATTGGCTGTCATGAGATTTTGAAAAATAATTAATCATAAACGTGACCGACTACGTCAAAAGGCTTAATTTCCTTGCTTATTATTGCTGTTGATTAAAGTGGGCTTGAGGACTTGTGATTGATATTTGATAAACTAATCGTTGAGATATGTATGCTCAGGGGTCTTCAAACCACTTGACTTCGTGCCGATTGAGCCAATTTTCTGCGAAATCTGGAAGCCTTTATATAATAACCAAACGAAAGCAACATGAAACGTTTCCATGACAATGATTCGGGCACAGTTTAATACTTGGATCTTGAGATGACGAGCACCTAGATCTGATGGTCCATAGTACTGCAGATCTCCGGAGTGAAATATTCCAAACAGAGACTCTTGGACGAATACCAGTACGGCAAGAATCTTAATATAGAAGAGAAGAAACGATCACTGATTTAGCGTTATGATTTCAGTCTGACATGGCTATCGGGAAAGGACAAACCAACTAGCTCAGGAAAGGAGCTGGTTTTGTGGACCGGAATCCCCTCATGGGAAAACCTAACCCAAATTAGTACATAATATTTTTTAGTCATTTTTAAAAATTTGTCAATTATCCTTAACATAAAGGAATATATCATCGGGAACTTTTTTATGGACCTTTTTTGTGTTTTCCAAGTTTTCTTTAGAAAATAATTTAAAATATCTTAGCAGCGTTCGCGATTAAACGCATTCGCTCGACTGGTTTTCATTGAATTACAAAATTATTCGCTATGATGGTGCCTTTATTTAAAAGGGATTACATTCAGCCTGAAAGTCCAGTCTTAACACTTAGTTTACTAAAGATTCTGATCCTCCCGATCCCTTCCACTCACGTTATGTACATTACATTTTAAGGGTAGTCATAGCCCCTTGTACGCGTGTGATAATTTAAAAAAAGAAAAAAAAAGGCCAGAAATTCTGAAAGATCAGGACCTTCGACGGTCCTTAAGCAGGAGCACGATCCAGTAAGTTAGACCAAGCTTTCTATCTTCTGCTTTTACTTGATCTTTGAACCGAAGGTTCGATTTTCCCGTTCTTTTTGAAGTTGGTGGATTGGTACAGAAGACTCTCTTGACTGGATTATATCCACAACTGCCGTTTCGACATCTGGAAGTCGTTATATCTCTTCAAAGTCAAGATTGAAGAAGTCACATTGCAGTGTTTCTCCGATGCATGTTTAGAATAGTTCGAAGGATTTTGGCCCAAACTGCACCGGGTGCATCGTATACTTGCGAGCGTAGAACGACACAACTGGATCAGTAGAGCTATAAACTCATTGGCTTTTTCAGGATTGGCATGTGCTAAGTCTGGCCTTGCGTTGCTTTTTCGGCCCAGAAGCCACATTGGTATTGTCCGATTTGTTTGGAGCAAAAAGGCTTCACACGTTCACAAAGTTCTCTGGATAGAATCTTGTTAAAAACATTGAATAGGACTATGTCTCGGTAGCTCTAATAAGACATACGATCGCCATTTTTATAGATGGAGTAGATAGAGCTGATATTTTAGTCGCCGGGTATGTTTTCGTCCTCCCGAATATGGCAGATGACCTGATGCATGAACACTACTAGAGCATCGGCAACACTTAAGAGGGGAAATCACAAAAAAATAGGCATATTTTCGGGAATTAATTTTGGCTGAATAAAAGTATCAATCGAAAATCTGTAGAGTAGGTTTTATAGTAATACTGAATAGGTACAAAATGTAATTTTTTCAATAAAAAATATTCAAAAATGGCGGCTGCGCAGCATATGCCCCAAGGCGCCTATTTTTGAAAGCTTGTCGATGGCCGAAGACGTAAACTCCTTAATTTTTGACCTGGAAGAAAACACCAAAACGTTTTGGTTTTCATATAACAACAGCTAGCGAGCTACGTAGGATTATTTCGATATATTGATTTTTTACAAAATGATGCATGTTTGAAAATAAAGTTAAATTTTTAATAAAAAAAAAAAAACCCATAAAATCGTTGATAAAAAAAATCAAGTCATATTAAATAAAAAATCCTACGTAGCTCCTTGGAGGAAGATATTTCGAAGCTACTGTCAAAATTTCAAGTCGATCGGTAAAGATTTGCTCGAGTTATGTCTTCGGCGAGCTCAAAAAAAGTGGTTTCGAGAAAAACGCGTTTAAAGTTTTAAGTTGTCACTCGGACACTTTTGCCATATTCCATCATTTGGTATATTATTTTTAAGACCCTAAAGCATCTTTTAAGCGATAACATTTTTTTTCGAAAAATTGAAAATTTTACTGTGATTTTCTTCCTTAAAAAAGTTCAGACAGCAATGTTTTAAACCCACGGCTTTGTTGGTCTTCAACTTTTTGATCACTGCGCCGCCTTCTTCTTAGGTAGGTGGGGAAACTTCTTCGTCAACTCTTCCTTATTCCAAGAGCCTGATATTTGGCTTTTTTATGAAAGCTTATGACAAGGTGTCAAGCTCTAGACCCCAAGTAATACAGTCTTTAGAAATCGGATGAGTTGTTAAGAGAATTGTCTCCTTCTAATTAATAATCTAATAATTATGTCAAATATTAAAATGGGACCCGACAGAAGTTGTTATGTCCGAACGTTGGCTATAAACGGTTTCGGCAAACGTTTTTTCCATGCCCGAATTTTCAATAACTTTCGAGAAGCCATTAAACACTCATCGAAATTATAATAGCCTAAAAATCGATTAATATAATAGCCTTACTATGAATAATTTTCAGGAGGAAAATTATTTAATTTTCAGAAGATCTATTGGTTAATTATTCGTAAAAAATATAAGTGAGTAAACCTTAACCATCCGATATCCGCTCAAACTCAAACACACTCAAAAAATTCTTCTTTCTGAGAATTATTAAAAATTTCGTTCATAGTTGGCGATAATTTTCTTTAACTGTTATGAAGTGCCAAATTTAAAACAAAAACACACACTCAATTATACACTTTGTTAAGAAATAACTAGGCCAGAAAAAGTGCGATAATTTAATTTTCGGGAAAATATGTGTTTTTATTGTTAAACATATTTTAAGAAAACTATTTAAAAAAATATTTGTAAAATTTATCATAGTACAATAGTACTGCAAAAGTTGAAAATTTTTGCGAACAAAAGATAGAAGAAGAAAATAGTTTACTCTTAGTTTTTTTTTTTAAACTATGTTGAACTTTGAGTCGACCTTGAGAAACCGTATTTAAATATGTTTTTTTATAAATGAATTTAAATATTCAGCTGGCTAAATTATATTTGAAAGACTCAAAAGCCCCTTTTTGCCATTTTGGGAGTAAGGTCAGATTGTTTATTAAAAGTGACGCCATATTTTGAAATACTGGCTTATTTGTTTTGAGTGTTTTCGGTGCAAAAATAAAAAATCCACTTTATTTCGAAATTTTAAAGTATGCTGCATATTTTTGTGCTTCAACATGATAATGCACCAATCCATACTAGGTTAAATTCAAGTCAAATAACATTAGTAGGAAATATCGCAGGATGTTTTGATATGGCTACCTCAGAGCCCGGACCTCAATATATCTGAGAATGTTTGGTAAGTCCTTAAGTCAAAAAAATCAAGACCAAATCGGGAGTTCGGAGGATTCCCCTTGGAGCCTTAAATGACTTCCAGAGGATATTCTTGTGAAAGGAAGAAATATGATCTTCAAAGTTAACTGATTGGCATATAATTGATTATAATTCAATATTTATTATAATTCAATGGCGTTAACTTTCAGAATTGCGTGAATTTAAATAGTTTTGTCTAGATTATTATGTGTCTTAAAAATGTTGTAAAATGCAGACCTATCTTATCCAAGTTAAAGTGTCAATGGCTGAATAGTTTTTTGTTTTGAATATTCAAACATCGAAAACACTTTTGCTGAACCCAAGCCAACGTTCGCACGGGACAACGTTTTTCATGTCCGCAAGTTATATACATAAATGTATGCATTCTTTAATCATTAATTCTTTTAAAAGAATGGCCATATTCCAAAAACATTACTTTCTAGTAATGCCAAATAAAATACTGCGAATTGAGCGAATGCAAATAGCTTAACATCATATTTTCTATCACTATTCAGACATCACCTATGGAACTTTCCGAACCAAATTACATTTCGACACCACACAGTCTTTTGATCTTTCTGCTTGCTCTGTGCAAAATGCGAACTCATAAGAGTAGTCATAACCTCTTGTGACAAAATCCTGCTGCTCTCATATGAAACAAACATAAATGAGCATAGTAAAAAAGCCAAGAACAACTTTTGAACGACAAAATGAGGTTTCTTCAATATATAAAGGAAAAATTGGGTCATTTCTTCAAGCACCATGCAATGTCAATGTTTCCCTTAAAAACATCGCCAAGAGATAATTTAGAGAGTCTCTTAAAATGACCAAATGACACGCATTATGGCAATATGGGAAATTCTCCAACTACCTCAATTACTTGGCCTCAACTACAATCGCAATGTTATTGTCCTGTCATAATTATAGTCATGAAATCTTCTAGATAGTCTCTCGTGCAACGTTTTCAGGCAAACAAAATGAACGAATCCACCAGTTCTTATCAGTCTAATTTTTAACAACTCTAAGGATGTATACTTAAAGGCTAAGCAGTCCTTTTCATACTCGACCCATTGTATCAAGTTAACGATACAAACGCCCACACAATGTTTCCAGCTTAGCTGTTGCTGTTGCTGCTCGCTTTAAAAAAAAGATATACTCGTACAAAAGTTTTTCCCAAAGTTCTGCGAAATGGCGGGCAATCATCATCAGTCTAAGGGTGGCCTGAATCTCATCCCATGGGAACCATAAGCAAGTAACAATTGGGATTGAGAGTGTTCCTTGAAATAAATTTTCATTCGCAGCGTCATCGTTGGAGTGAATTCGGTGAAAAGATTTCCTCTTCGTTTCTTCTGGCCGAGATTTCACAACTTTTCTCAATTCTCGTCGAGGTCTATATCCGTGTGCGGCGTCTTCCGGTTCACATGCGTGGTGATTTTCTTATTGAAAAGTTTCCTTCTAACTTTATTTGGGGATGTGGCAACGAAATAGGTAGTTTCTTCAATCAATTTCTTCTGATTCTAATCTAGTTTGGCCTGGAGTGAGGTAAATGGGAATATATACGCATACGTGCTTCCATTTGTAATTTTAAATAAGAAAAAATTTGCTATGGAAACTATCTGAAGGCGGTTGGGGTTCCGGGATCGTGTATGATTTTGCAAAGTCAAAGGACAAGTATTTTTTTAGTCTGGATTTCATACCTGGCGATATGGTTATGAAAGTTTGCACTTTGACCTTTAACACACATGGCATGGTGCGTTACTGGCACTGACAGCTTAAAGCTTAAATTTGTTCACAAATAAAGTTTGAATTTTGTAGTGACTCTTTTGATTTTGAACAAAAGATGATGAAGAAAAAAAAGTCCTTTGAACATTTGATAGGAATTCGCACAGCATTGGTCTTGTGTCAAAGTCTTGAATTACTTTGAACTGTGGATACTTGTCTGAACAACAATCTCATAAGCAACAGAATCATGAAGACATTCGTAGACTAAATTGAGTTAATTATTTCACTCACAATGGATGAGAATAATATATTTGTATCAGTTGACGATATCAGAGTTACGATGGTCTCTTAAACCATTTGAATGGAATTCGTTACATCTACTTAAAAAATCTCTCAAAATCCATTACAGAAATTCTACACTGGATGTTTAATAGCTATTGGAAGCTAGGTTACTTTTCTGTCTACCTTGCGTTTATGGACCAATTAGGCTGTTAAATTCGCCAAGCAAATATCAATAAAAATTAATAATAATCAAGTTAGATATATCTACATTAAAATGACAACGACCGAATCGGATCACTATGGTTTTAGATTTAAGACAATACCATCAACCACATTCATTGTATCAAATAAGCACTGGTATAATCTTTCTTGATGGGGATAAATTATTAAACACTGTACGGCATATTCGGTTGCTACACAAGCTCTACATCCAAATGACCTCATTAGATCCTTACAAGAGAAAGAAATTTTCAAGTCCTTATAAATAAGTGTAAATCAAACTCTTTTCCAGTAACTGATGGTGTCTGTTTTACATGAAAGAGAAACGCCTTTTTTTTCAAGCTTAAAATTATCTTTTAATGGCACACAGATTGAGTGGAAGTCAAATGGTCAATAACTTTCGGGGCACCTCGAAAAACGATTGAAATTTTGTCAACAGCGGAAATTTAAAACGAAGTGACCCTCATTATAAGAAGTTTGCCTTGTCTTTGTCATGAGCAATGAGAATAAATTCATCATTTTTAAAGAAATTTCATGTCATTACATTTAATGAAGAACTCGTGCAAAAAAAAAGGTTTTAAAAATTATCCTTAACCATCCAAATCACTTTTCGAAACAAGAACTATAACAATGCTACAAAAAGGTGCTTCCAAAATAAATCAGGTTATTGAGAAAAATAGCACAGGTAACTCTAACCAAGCTTTTTAGCTTGCGCTAGCTTAATTCGTTCCTTAAATGTAGACAGCTCTTTTTATTAAGCTAATCGTAACACACATTTTTGTATTTAATTTATATATCAACATAGTGATTTAAATAATTTTATTTATTTATATATTTATGTATTCATTTATTTATTTGTTTGTTATGTACCTATTTATTTATTTATGTATATTAATTTTTTAATACTTGTTAAAATTTTGAATTTGAATTTTTTTTGTCTTTCCCCGTTTATATATTTAAGAGTCCTACACCTGCACCTCTCGGTGCAGCTTTTCGTTCAACTAAGTCAATGAGTTAAATATTGTAAAATAATTTTTAGTGGTCAGGTGTAATACATCAAATTTGTAAATACATTGTTGTTTGCCGAAAACAATTAAAATTATTTCACTGCAATCAACAATAATAATTAAACATGGAAAAATCAGTTCTCTGGCATAGAATTAACGAAAGTCATAAAGTCTGAAGCCATTCCACCGATCCATATCTTCTTAATTAAAAAGTAAAAAAACAATAATTTTGCTGCCCTGTTATGCCTGCCAGATTCAGACAATGTATCTGAATATGATGTGAATCAAGCCACAGAGAGCAGGGAATAAAACCTCCACCAATCATTGTTTTCAGTCGCATGCGAGAAATAATTAAACGGACTATTGTGTATAAAAATACCAAAAAAAAATGTATTGGAATGAAAAGAGTGAATGAAGTCATACCCCGTCGGCAGAAGACTATTTGCGTATGAAACACAAGATTAATTGTTTAATTATTAAAACTATAAGCCGAAAATTTAACAAGTTAAATGCACCTCGAGCTGTATCAATTTTTAATTCACAAAATTTGCAAACTTCATGAGACCTCACGTTCGAACATCAAATTTAAAATTGAAGAATAAAAAAATGTTAACTGCAAAATTGTATTATTTAACTAGCTGGTCCGCAGACGTTGTCAAACCTCTAGTGATTAGTTCGAATATGGCGATAAGATGTTTGCAAGATTTTTATTCTCCAACTGTCACCATAGTACTGTATTCCAGTCTTTCCATCAGATAATACTTCAAGTGTCAATTGTACACTAATTTTGAATTTTTTTTTTAATAAATTTGAAGCAATCAAATCAAGTCATTGAATTCTTTGAAGTCTTTTTGAATTCGATAATTATTCAGTTGAAGTCTTTTATTTCTTGATTGCTTTGAAGATCTTTGTGATTTACATTGATATGAAATCAAATGGTAAAAGGTTAATTTTTTGTATTTACAGGTATTAATTATAAATATTCCTAAAATATTTATTGATTGAATTTAGGTTGATCAAATTAAAACAATTTTGTGATAATTTTTTTTAAAAATGGAAAGCATTCAGCATTCCGATCTTGGTTGAGTCGGTGATAACAAACACATACAAACACATTCACCATGATTTGCTACAAAGTTGGTATAACTTATTCAGTTTTGTGAAAGCTTTTGATCCTAAAAGACCAATTTGAGAAAGCGATATTGGGGCGATTTATTGTTAACTGGTTTAAAATCTGTGTAACGAACAGACAACAAACTATAAGAATGAGAGGAAGACGTTAACGGCCAACGCTATTCTTAATATTTATCAATTCCAATTTAAGATTCTTATGATTCTATGAAAGAAAAACTCATTGGTTTTTTGATGACAAAGAAGACCCATATGCCAACATTCTTTTCTTGGATATGACAGCAGATATTCATCGGGGCTTAAAAGTGCTGAATTATTTCTACGTTGTCTTTAAACATGCAATTGCCAGACTTCACTTATCATAGTTCGTATTGCAATAAAATGTTGGTAAACTCCGATTTACGTTGTGTATCGAAATCTAAAACTACTGACAACATGACCAGAAGCTAATCGCCAAATCGTTTAGTCATTGAAAATTCAAGTGTATTTGGAACAGTAAGTTGAGGTGGGTTCTCTTCACGTAAAACGATAGTAGTCTGACGATCTTGTCTCGACGATAGTTTTGCATCGTGTAACTCACAAATTGTTGCATCGTGTGCAGGGCATCAATGTGACCAATTTTATAGTATTTATAATTTTATAGTAACGCAAAAATCGTGGTTTAATTTCGTCTAATCAATCTGATTCGCGCGGTAGCTTTTTCACTATCGTCTTAAAGGGAAAAGCCCACAGAGAGAAATTTGAGAAATCATAAATTATAATTGAACCCTGCGGTTAATTTTGAAGTTTTTAAGGGCTGATTACAGCGCACAAAAACAAAACAAGAGAATAGAATCGAAATTGTTGTTGCAAACATCGGCAGCTATCAAATAGTCGGGATGAGTAAACGATAGACGACACGATAGTGATGTGGTTACATGAAGCAAATGACCGACGATAGCGTTCAATGCTATCGTTTTGACGACGATCGTCTCAAAAGTTATGTGATGATAGCCCTGAAGATTTTTTACCACTTCCCCAAAAAAGTAACTTCAAAAGCATTAAGATATAACATTTGGAGTAACTATGTATGAGGCAACTCTTTGGGATGGTACACAAAAGGATAAAAAGGTTAAAGGTTGCAACCTTTAAGTTGATGCAGAATAGAATAATATGGAAAAAAGGTGCACCCGAGCATAGTTTTCTAGTTTTCATAAAGTGTTATAAACACATTTTCGAAACATCCTTTTCAAAAAGCTGCTGCTTCATAAGAATCCTTATGCGATAAATATTGTTGTTTTTAATTATTCCAACTCAATAAAAACCAACGAGTACAAGCACCACAGGCAGTTTATATAACCTCAGAAAGCAGGTCGGATAGATGGATTTGTAATAATATGTACTATGTTAAAAATATGAATGAGCAACGCAAAAATGCAAACATTTTTCCAGTCTTTTTCTCGATAAAGCAAGTACATTTATTTTAAGATTTCTAATCAAGCAGAACAAACATGGATCACAAAATGGATCATAATTTTAAACTAAATCAAAACGTCCTGAACATGTGTGCATATTCTGCTAATCCGTTCTTAAATACCTAAGTTTCTTAATCCTGTGTTTGCTGAAGCGCATTCTTCTTACATTTGTCTACACACTTATTTCAATACATTATTATTTTAATTTGATTTCTCATATATAATATTTATTTATTAAAATTTTATATTTACATAATTATTACCCTTTATTAATTTACACTTTATTTCATACACTATCTTAATTTATTTATTTATTTATTTATTTGCTTTGTTGAATTTATTTATAACATTTGTATTCATTTATTAATAGTAAAAACAAAATGTATATTTTATACTTTATTATTTTTAAAGAAACTGTGACTTTTTTGTTTCTTCTAGATTTTTGAAAAGCTTTTTGGTTGAACACTCCACTCTTATGAAAAATTTACGTCGCTACTTTAACATGTCTTCATCTTCTTCTAAGTTGATTTTATCTAAACAAAGAGAAAGAAAAATAGCGGTGTTTTCAGACGGAGCCTTATGGGAATTTCTCCTTCTACTGTGTGGAATGCCACAGGGGTCGATTTTGGGTCCCCTTTTATTTTCATTTTATATCGATGATGTAGAATCGATTCATCAAAGGCCTTTTATGCCATCGACATTCAAATTTATGAAACCTTTGCTTTAGGTCTTATTGAAGAGTGTGCTTATGATCTGATTGAAGATCTTCAATGGATTTCGGATTAGTTTTTGGAAAATACTAGTTCAAAGTCCAAAGAAATGGAAATTTGTTATTATTTGGCTGGCGCTTGCTAGAGCTCCTGGTTAATCCTGTACTAGTTTATGGATGTGAAATCTTCTATAATTGTGATGCTTATTGTAAAAGGAAGCTGCAGGTTGCATTCAACCGCACTATCCGTTGTGTGTACAGCCTCAAAAAGGTTTGACCATGTCTCAAATTTGGCCAACAAAATTTGTTGGCTATGAATTTTCTGAACTAAAACCAGTTTCGAACAATCGTTTTTGATTCTTTTGAAATTCTCTTGCCTTACATCTGAAAGCCAATTTTTCATTGCTGCTACTCACGTTCCTTTTCGTGTAACCTAAAGGAACTGAAAGACATACTTTGTTTAAAGATCGCACTATGGATTTTTATTTCAAATCAGGATGACAAAATTAAGGCTTCTTAATAACCTAGTTTCTTTGCAAGCAAGTTCAACTCAAATTAGTTTTTATTTTTTTTGTTTTAATTTATTATTTAAAATTGATAGAAAGAAAACAAACCATTTTTTTTATTTAATAATAATAAATAATAAATGAAAACGAACTCGAACTTCTAATGAATCTCCGATTCTTGCGGGTTAAATCGGGACATTCGAAATTAGTTCAACGTATTAAAGAATGTTCCTAATTATGCAGAAATGAAAAAGTTGTACGAATAAATACTAAACTAAAGAAAAGATTAGAAGATATTCTCGGACGAGTCTGGTTGACAAAGAATTTCACCCCGTCATTAGCAAGCGTTTCCCAAATCCCCCGAAAAACCGACCGTTTATCTTTTGTCCACACCATGTTGTATCCTTCATTTACTATCTAGCCTTCCAAGCATAAGACGTCCTTGCAAAGACACGCATGCATATAAATCGTTTATGAAAAGGAGACCAGGATAACCGACACGTGTTTTGCCACGCAACTAGTGTGTTTCATAAAAGGTGCTCCTTAAGCCCATCCAAATGACATTTCTCCAGGATTAATGAGAACTGAATAAAAATGATTGTCTCGAATATTTCTCGTCCTCGTCCTTTTTTATTTCATGTTAAATACAAAAGAAAGGCATATTTTTTTTTTAACAAAAATGCTGCCACATAATCGCCGCCGCCACACCATGCAATTGATAGGTTTCCATCAACAGTAAGCAGGTTTTCCAAAGCCATCCCCGGAAGCACCCCTCGTTCACGATTTATTTACGGAACTGGACATCACTTTATGTATGCGTATGCTTTTGCTATGTTTTTTTTATATATATTCGAATATCTATGAGGACACATAAAAGGATGCCCATGGAGCGATATTTGTGGACTTTTGAAGTATATGGATGAAGATGAAAATCGCAGGCATGTCTGAGTTGCAAGGAATTATTTTATTTTACGATGGCGGAGCACCCTTGCCATTCTACGTCGTACGTATCTAGAATATTTTATCAATATCGATTGAGGAGTCCCTCTAGTATGAAGCCTGGTCAAAATATAAACGCTTTGGTTTGCCTTTGGCTATGGATGGGTAGACGTTGGACTCGTTCGTAATGTAGGTCAGATTAAAATCAGATTAGATTAGATTACTTGCCAGTAAAAGGAGAACTCGAGCAACAGTAACCGCGGGTTATCTGATTTGTTTTGTCCGTAAAATGAGAGAGCTTTTCCTTGGACGTATGTAAACCTGAGATTGAAAGTAATAAAAAGACTGTAAAATATGGAAATTAAAACACAAGCGGCCGCGTCGGCGACGATGACGACGAGTTTTGTTTAACCCTGAACTCCTGATGGTGGCAAATATTTGTGGCCTGGCAACCGTTTGGCGACCTTAAATTTTATAAACTATACTCAATGGTAAGGAAGTTCTAGAATGAGATTCGTCACGAATATCATAAACATAAAAAAAATCATGCGAGAGACTTTTAGTTGCTTTCCGTATCGAAGCAGGAATCAAGGACCTTTCAGATTTGCGTCAAAAAGTGTTTCAAATAAAATCGTAGCTATTTCTTACAATTGTTTTTATGCGATGGAAACAATTCGAGAAAAATGGATGACTAATCAATCTCACGGAACTCTTATGACACTTAAATTGATGATGACAAGACTTTGGACCAATGACAATCACCAACCATATCGGATTACCAGCAGTAGTGTGAAAGTGAGGTATAAAAGGAGTTATAATATCAGCACAATTTTTAAGGCCAAGAGTAATGTACAGAGGACAATACAGTAGAGTGGTAGTAAGAACTACAATTAAAAACTTTCAAAATTTATTATCCATGAGCAGTGTTAAGAGAGACGGATAGTTAACGACACGAGTCCTTATCAGACTAGCTCTAAAAATCTAGGAGTGTTTTTTTTTATAATAACAAAAGGATAACGAGAACCATAGAAAGATTGTGAAACTCAGATTTATTTTGGTTGCAATTGCTAAATGGTAAGAGTCTGAATAATGGCGGCAAGTATGATATCGACTTAATTGCATTCACTTAATTCGTAGTATTCCATTCGAAATAAAAAGTAAAGCTAGAAATGTGTGTTTTTGGACGATTTCGTCATCACACCACTATCAGTATTATGCATTCACAGAAGAGCCAATAACAAATCATTAACACAAACCATTATTTTTCAATTTCAACGGCAAACGGATCAGGTTCAAAAGCTAAATAAACGCTAAATATTTACTCTAGGACTCGGACATGTGACACAACAATTGATCCATCCATCTGCGCCATCCAGCCCTCAAGGGTGTTCATGGAGAACGACAGAGCAAGAATAAAACTCAAACATTTTTCTGTGCAGTAGATAAATGCTTCTGATATGGATATCAAGGAGCAGTGCACAGATTTCTCGGGTTCATTGTTTTTTTTTGTATCTACACAAGTGAGCTCCAAAAGAAATTCCACAGTTTTTGTGGCCTTACCAAAATATGTTTAAAATATGTTGTCCTGAAAATCGGAACAGACTAATAAGAGAGATTTTTAAACGACTTAAAAAAACTGAAGCTTAGATGACTGAATTCAAAACAAGACAATATTAAGCCAAATCCTTATGAAAAAAAAACCCATAGCGCAATAGCGTCAGTCAAGTGATTGTGGAAACAGAGCCGCGAGACTTAGAAAGATTACAGCGAACGATCCCATTTTCCAGGCATGCATGATGCACAATTTCATCAAAATACATTAAAGTAAACAGAGAAGAATTCGACTTGGGTGATCAAACACTTAACAGTGTAATCTTCAACTATTGTATTGAAAAAACTGGGTAAGGCAGCAGAAAAATAATGATGTAATCTGTCCACTATTACGGATTCTAATTTAGAGGCAAACCTCTCGGATAACTATCTAATACTGATTTGATAAAGTTCTGTCAACGAACTGCGATCTGTTGAAATCCACAAAGCAGAATTTTTTTAAAATATGCAGCCAAAAACGGAATGGTAGTGGCGGAATGAACCCTTCGAAACCGAACTCTTCCAGCATAAGCATAACTACTGTCAATCAGAAAACCACGGATTTGAGTCTTCCCGAATAATTGTGTAATTGTGTAATTGGAAAAGCGATCATCATTCCATTTAAGAAATCTGGGTGGCGAAGTTGGTAGAGCGCCTGTCTTTCAATTGATACAATTGATGGGTCCCAGGTTCAATTCCTAGAGTAGTGGTCTAGTTTTTCGAATCTGGTCCAGTCACCATTTGCTATTGGGATCAAGTTAATGGCACTATCAGTGGGTTGGCCGACCAGTGATAGTAGTCTGACTAATGGGTGGCGTTGTTGTAGTGGCTGTTGTATCGGCTTAGTTCCTAATTCGTGTTTTCAAAATAGCGGTTTGTGTAGATTGTGTGTAGATGGCTCTGCTGTGAAGGCATAACACTGACAGCGGGGTGTTTAAGCTAAATCTTCCAAAACTTTCAAAGTTCATAGATCAAA
Source organism: Orthonevra nobilis (assembly GCA_963555765.1). Classification (NCBI taxonomy): domain Eukaryota; kingdom Metazoa; phylum Arthropoda; class Insecta; order Diptera; family Syrphidae; genus Orthonevra; species Orthonevra nobilis. Next base: position 58,490,518 of record OY743224.1, read on the forward strand.
ACTAATGTCGAACAAAATCCTGCGAATTAGGTTAAAGCAAATAGGTCGATATCAAAATCCTCCGTCCCGTTTCGGGCTCCACCCAGGGAAGTGAGTTGAAACCAATTACACCTGAGTTTCTCAAACCACTACACAATCTTTCATTCTTCTCCTCTCCTCAATTTTTCCGCTCGCTCTGTGCTACACGCATTATAAGAGTTTTAATATCCTCTTGAAGAGCGAGCAAATAATTAAAACAAAAAAAAAAAGAGAAAAGAATAAAGTCATTCAAAAATTGGTTAATAAAAATCAAAACGTCTTATAGCTCTTTACAACACAGCAGTAAGCTTGGAACAGTTCCTGGTCACAGCAATATCAATGTGACTGTAGCTGCGAATTAAATGACAAGACCAGATACGGCCATCCAATTCGCATAAAGTAAAGGCGAACGAAATTGACTGATGACAGACTGCCTGATATGAATTATTTTGGACCTGTTGTTACGTAAACCATATTGCCGGTCATTGAGTAGTTTTCGTGATTCAAGATATTTTAAAAACTGACGGTTTAACGGCATTTCCATAACCTTAGGGAGAAGGGAAGTAAGTGCTATGGGTCTGGAATTGGAGGGAGAAGGAGTTTCTTTTTTTTAGGGACAGACTGGACTTATGCAGTTTTCCATCTACTCGGAAAGAGACCTGAAGAATACTAAAAGTAAAAAAGCTAACGTAGTGGTTTTGTGTATGTCTAGATCTTTCAGTACCGTTGCGAAAATATATTTGTCCCATTGAACAACACTCTCGAGCACAGTTGGATGTAAAGCGCAAGTGCACAATACGCAGCAAGCAGATTGGCTTTGTTTAGAATAAAAATGACGCTAGTCTTATTTGAGATAGTAGAGTCTATTATTTTTTTTTCGAACGACCAAAATAGTTTACCGCAGCTGGGACAACGAAGTATTTTTTGTCTTAATTTTTGACCAAAGGAGAATTTCACGCATTGTAAAAGAGCATTGTAGTCATTTCGGTCGCAAGGAAACTTTTTTTCGGTTTTCCTTAGTTGGGTTTGCTTTACAAGCCCGAAAATACTACCTTCTCAGTTAAACAGCTCTCTATGAGTTCTCTTTTGACCTGACTTTATTCATCTTATTTGGTTTAAAGTTATTCACGCCTTGCCGAATATCATTAGCGGCGAAGTCCACGTCACAATCGAGGAAGAATAGTCAAAACCATATAAAACTCCTAAAAAGTTCCTTAAACCGTCCAAGTTGGCTTTCTTATTTTGCCAAAGAATTCTCTTAGGACTGTTTTCTTTAATTGTGTGGTTTAAGTATAATTGGCTGATATGATTCCAAAACAAAATATTAATGGAGTATTTATCAGGGTAATTAGTGACAAAGACGTCCAATGTGTTGGCTTTGTGACATGCAATGTCTGGGGTTCGTGTTTGCTCATTGATTGGTTGCACATACTTTAAAAATTTTGACATAACTTTCAAATATGTCAAAGAATGCGCGTATAACAAAGAGCTGAATTCAAAATTCCTGTTGCGAAAATTTCGAGAAAGACGTCTTTCGGATAGGCAAACGGACACAAGTCTGATCTTTTATTGGTTCCAATTTGTAACTGCGATACACAGCTTTCTTTTTTGCCCGTATTGGTCGCATTACACTTTTTTAATTACTTGTTCGACTGCAAGTGATTTGACTACCCATTTTGCACAGAGCGAGCACAACGATATGGAGAATAATTTAAATACTTGCTAGTAGTTTGAAACTTTTATGTATTTTATGATCAATTTTTCCTAGGGTAGTGTCTATATATTGATGGAGAATCTATTATCGACTTACACGTTGGCTCACATAATTAACCCACGATGTCAGTCGATTAAGAAATGTTTTCAAACTACACGCAGTTGTTTGTGATACGGTCAAACCATAAAATATATTTAAATGATATGATATTTCTGTCAAAATCATTTAGCCGTTCTGAAAATAGCCCAGGCTTTAGGTTTTTTCAAAGAAAAACGAGGATCGCACTTCAATACTACCGAAAAAAGCCATGTGGAACCACTCTTGCCGAGAATAAACAATTAACCTGGCTTAATAAAACTGATCCTTTTCTGATGCCGGGGCCATTCAGAATGCAAATGCAAAAGAACTTCAATGTTAAGATATCGAATGTTAACATCTCGGAATTTGGTCGCTTGGAGTGTGTGATATTTAAAAACAACGGAAAACTATCCGTGAGACAACCACAGTTAAAAGAATTGGATCCCAAACACACAAAAAAATCGGTTTTGCAAGGCGGCTACTCGGTTATGGGTTTTGCGTGTTTCATCTGGAGTTTGTCCTTTTACAATGATTGGCGAATGCAAGGTGATATGCATAACAATAACGATCTCATTTTATCCAAGTTCTGGAGTGGCTTGCTCAGAGCATCGATTTTTTTTTAGTTTCTAGTTTATTTCCATTATTTATGTAAACATTCTTTTTGAAAAGGAACAAGATAAACGCTTAGACACTATTTTAATTTATTGTAAATGGCCGAACTGATGTTGGCTCTCTTTACTGAACTTATTTAATTTGCGAAAGCATAAACCTATTCGTATAACAATATAAATTTAAATTATGTATTATATTATATGAATTATAACAAGGAAAAAAGGTGGAAGCAAAAAAACTCCTCTTAATTAATAAATTAACGAAGAAACTTACAATCTGCGACAATAAAACAACTCAAAAACAAATAGGCACATAGTAGGCACATAGAGGATTCTACAAGAGTTAGATAAGTAGCCATACGATCCAGGTATAAAAATGCCTCAGGAGGTATTCGCCCACATTCCAATGAATTCCTAAAATACCAAGGGTTAGGATAAAACAAACCCGATATGAGTTCATTCTCATAAACATTCGCTGACAGCGCGAAATGATTCCTCGCAAGATCCAGGATAACGTTGTCAATTCTGGACATACCGGAAGCATCCAATGGTCTTTTGTTAGAGACGTAATACCGAGAGTCGGAATGAGCTCTTCTATATAATCCCATGCAGTCATTTTCGCTCGAAAATTCTGTATTTTTCCAAATAAATTGGACAAATGTTTCACCATTCTGGACTCGCATATGTCGAAATTGAACGCACAAAAGGCTTGGTAGCAAATGATCTTCACATCAGATCGTAGATAATTGGAGTAGAACAGCCTTTTGAGCGATTTAAATGCCGCTCTAGCTTTTATTAACTTCGTATTTATGTGTTCGTTATAGTACAAAAATTTATCCAAATGAACACCCTCATATCTTAATTCACCCTTGGATTCGATGTGAAGTCCATTTGAAGTCTTAATCACCATTTTTTCCAATAGCGTCGCAAGTCTGAGTTACCCTGTCCTACTGGGACTGAGAGCACCGATTCACACTTCAGAAAGAATCTATGATTTTCGCTTAAAAAACTAATGAATAAAACTTTTCTTTCGGATATAATCCAACATGAGTGGAGTAATATTAGAATTCCCGCCCAATGTGCTGCAACGGACGGTGCCGGAGGATAAATTAAAAGGACTTCCTTTAAACGTATTCTCAAATAAAGGATATAACAATAAACATTTTTTGCAGATGGATTAATTGCAGATGGAATATTAATAAATATTTAAAAATATGTTAAAATTGTATATAAATAATTTTTTTATATTATCAGTTCTCAATGTTTAATGTTTATTCGGCTTAATAAGTCCTTTAAATTGCGTGAATAATAACCTCATACTGAATTAAATATAAAGTTTTGGTTTAGTAGTTTAACAACATGAGCACAAGAACATTTGCACTCGCTCAGTTCGCAGTATTTTATTCGACATTAGTTCGAATATCTGCAGGTGGAATTTTCTCTGTTTAACAAGATTTCGTCGAAAGAATTATCACTACTCCTTAGTCTAAGGCAGTCATTAGAGCCATAGTACAGTGAATTTTTACCCAACGACTTATGCTGACTAGATTATTTCCGATAGACAAAGTTGCTAACATTCGAACCTGGTACCTATCAAGTGGTCCAATAGAACGGCAGACTTAACCCACTTTGCGAACGGGGGGATCAGTTTTACTCTTGTGAAATTGTCTGTGCCTCATTTGAGCACCCACCGTATTTTTTATCGAACAATAAGCCATATAAAAGGGTGATTTTTTAGCTATTATCTATTTGGCAACATTGGTTTAAACAGCTGACGCACGTTTCGTGTTTTGTTTCACTGTCAAACATCTTCAGTTTGGTATATAATTTAACCATGAATCGTCTTACAAACGAACAACGCTTGCAAATTTTTGAATTTTATTATCAAAATGTGTGCTCTGTTAAGAAAGTTCAGCGCGCGCTTCTTCCATTTTATGGCCAGTTTAATCGACCCACAGAAGCGGCTATTCGGGCTATTGTGACTAAATTTCGCACCAAATTTACATTGTTGGACATTAAACCACCAACACGCTTACGTAGAGTGCGAACTGAAGAAAATATCGCAGCTGTATCGGCCAGTGTTAATGATGACCATCAATTATCGATTCGTCGCCATTCGCAGCAATTGGGCCTCTGTTACTCAACAACGTGGAAAATTTTGCGGAAGGATTTAGGTGTGATGCTGGTGCAAGAATTGATGCCGAACGACCTATCACAACGTATAATTTTTGGTGAATGGGCTCTTGTAAAGTTGGCCGAATTTTTTTACCGAAAAATTTTGTTCAGCGACGAAGCTCATTTTTGGCTCAATGGGTACGTAAATAAGCAGAATCGTCGATTTTGCAGTGAATATCAGCCAGAAGCATTGCAAGAGCTACCAATGCATCCAGAAAAATTCACAGTTTGGTGCGGTTTATGGGCTGGTGGCATCATTGGACCGTACTTCTTCAAAGATGATGCGAATCGTAACGTAACTGTGAATGGTGAGCGCTACCCTGAGATGATATCCAACTTTTTTTTGCCCAAAATGCAAGAGCTTGACTTGCATGACATGTGGTTTCAACAAGACGGTACGCACAGCACGCGCAACAATGGACTTATTTAGAGGCGAGTTCGGTGAACATTTTATTTCACGTTCAGGACCGTTCAATTGGCCGCCTAGATCGTGCGATTTAACGCCTTTAGACTATTTTTTGTGAGGCTATGTTAAAGCTCATGTCTATACAGACAAGTCTGCTTCAATTGACGCATTGGAAGACAACATTTGCATGAAATAATCTTCAAACATGAAATTATATGGACCGTACTATCGATTCAAATAAAGATTTCATGCATTTTACTGAACTGTATGTGTTTTTTTTTTTTGAAAAACTTTCCTATAGCTTTTAAAATATCACCCTTTATATACTCGTATAAAAAATGAAAAAAAAACACTCAGGAAATTGACTTTGAGGCACTTTCATAAGACTCCGCGCATATTGAACCCTTTCCAAAACATAAAGCCACATGTCTTAAAGCAAGTCAGCCCTGAAGCTTATTAATAAAAGTTGCCAGCATTATTTGAATGCCACGCAAGACGCTTTTCCTTTATCTCTTTCCAAAACTGAAATCCCAAAAGCGCTTCAGATCCTTTGAGGAGAATTTTAAGATATGTTTACACTTAACTCAAAGTCGGCAGCCTTTTTGGAATATCAAATTAAAAAGTTTAAATGAACTGTGTAGAGCGACAAGGAAAAGTTCGTTTAGAATGCCTTACACCCTCGGTTTGACAACATAATTCAAACTAATTTCATGAGGCTTTTAAAGCATGCAAACACAAAAAAAAAAACGACCGACGACTAGATGGCACAATTTATGAAGTTAACTTGTTTTAAAAGTTTCCCTTGCACAGGCAAGATTATTTCTTGTCTCAAAAATGAATCGATTCATCGATTTGGAAACAAATTTAACAACCAACATATACACATCCACACGTGCATACATACTTGCAAAAACCTACATCAAAATTGGCTTCGTCAGAACTAGAAACTTGTCATAGTTATAGTTTATGAATCGCTCAATTAAGCTTTCGCAAACTTATCAGATTCAAAGTTATTATAATAAATTAAGAGGACTGTGTAACGAGGAGGCAGCCGATACTTTATTAATAAATCCACACCAATGAGGATGGGATCCGATGAGCCTTTTTTTTTTTTGCTACAATGAACGTTTGCCTTTTATCACACATTTGTTCCTTGTGGATTCCCAAAAGGCACAAAGAACTAGAACGGCATTTACCAGAGATAAAGAACACTTTGCAATAATAAAGTGTCGTGAGCGTTTGGGAATAGAACGGCGCAGGCATGAGCGACTTTTAAAATAGAGTCAGTGCCAACAAAAGGTTTGTTTTGCAAGAAAAAACAAATACCCGGTGTAAGAAACTGCACATAAATCTTTCAAAGCATTTGTGCCGATCTTTTCGATTCAAAAACCGAACAAGAAAAAAAAACAAGGAAAAAGGTGCCATAAAAATGAAATAGGGACCAACATTTGGGGGCTTAAACCCCAATAGTCTATTCCTACATAGACCCAATTATCTTTCAATTTGACCCAATTTGACCCAATGCGTGGCATACATTTTAAAAGATTGATTCGTGATTTATGTAGGTAGGTATATGGTATACATACTTAAAAATTGCTTTTCGCCTCTGACCTCTATCAGGTTTAACTTCTTTTTCCGAGTAACGAGAGAAGGATGTGCACATAAAGAACGGTTGCTTATAAAAATAACCCATTAAAAGCAAGTAAATTTGCATATTATGCCGGAAAGAGGCTAATAAAAATGTCGAACCCAGCTATATATTGGCAGTTGAAAGAGATTACTTAAGCATGGAATAATACCTCGAAGGAGACTGTATGATACGCACGCATTTTACCAACAGTGCCAGGGAATTCGAAAACAGTCAAGTTCAAAAGTTTGCTTGCCGGCCCTTAACCGTTCAGCAGTTTTAACTTTGCAGAAAGCGCTATGAACAGTGTGTAGTCCACAGTATTTTCTTCTTCGACAATGGAAACATTGATGGACTTTTGGTGGTGTGCCTCAGGGTTCCATTTTGCGTGCTAAGCAATTCTTTCTACTTCAATATATTACCTTTTTTTGTAACTAGCCCAATTCCTTATTCATTGAAAAATGAGCACGAAACGGAACCGTATGTTAAATTCCGACGTTTAAATATTTGAACATAACTTTAGTCACAAAACCTCGGATTGTACGTGCATAATAAAATCGGATCGAAGGACCATATCAGCGTAGTCGCCAAACATGCTTGAAAAGTACTTTTTGTGTCCGACTCTGCAGAAATGCGGAACAGTATACCTCTTACCACACATTTGGACGAGCTGGAGATTCCTTTTTAAACCTACAACACGAATGTTGACTGCCCTTCCAGGCTCTGCATCTCCAAAGTAATTACAATCCAAAAGCAATTTAAGAACAATGCGATTTGATACCTCTCCTTTTTTATACCCCGAGCTGTAAAAGGGTATGCATGATCTATTGTAAATCGTGCGTGTGAATTAAAATAAAAACTGACGGAAATTTGAAAGGAAAGTTTGGAGGTAGAAAACTAGTAGCGAAAATATACTCCGAAACGCTTACCCGACGACTGAGGAATCGACTAAGAAGGCGGCTTCCAAACCACTTATTTAAAATTCATTATAGCTCTTATCGTCTTTAGTTCGTTATGACATGAAACTTACATGATTAATCAATGGGAATTCAGCTTCTCAAGTAGATTGAGAAACAACTTGTAATCAAGTACCAGTTAAGAAACTGTTGAGAGGGTTTTAATGACTTTAAGTGCAGCTTGGCTAACACTTTAACTCTTCCACAAAATAGCATACAAAAAAGTCACCGCATTCTACAGACTCTAGATATAGATCAAGATCAGGTAAAATCTATAGGAAAAAACGTGAACACATATAATAGTTGCCGCAGAATAGGATGCGGATCCGAGTCCGAGATATAAGGTCATCAATTTCAAGCCGGTACGCAATCCCCTGACCGTGAAAATTATTAATCGGTGTCATAAGTACACTTGAACGGAAATCGCCAAAGACTAATTTGTAAGCTGATTGGTCGGAAAATTTAGCCTAGACGAAAGACAACAGGAAGCGGCTTCCGAGTCATAGGCTTTTGCGGGAGCTTGTTATACAGAACAAGGTTTCCTCTCGTAAGAACCAGCTCGATGTAGCGTCTGACCGACCAGTGCTACAAAGCTACACAAGGTAACAAAAAGGATGGTGAACATTGAACGCATCAGGGAAATAGCAAGAACCAACATGGAGCATCTAAGCGACGGACTCTGAATTGAACGTTCCACAAACGTCAGCAATATGTGGTCACAATGTGGCAACCAAATACCCGGTGACAAGATATGTGTGGTATGAAATGGAGGTAACAGATGAGCTGTACAAGATGACGCTGCAAAGACGGAGTATAGAATTAGATTAGCTATAAAACAGGCAGCTCTGTCAGCAACGACAATGACCAGGAGAGAGTGATAGATATGAAGAAGTCCCAAATTCTATCTGTCGTAAAAGATGGTTGTGTGGCCATAAACAAGCTCAATGCCATCAGTAAAGTTGGTCTGACCACCTGGAAGAAGGTTACCCCAGACTGTGAAGAATAGAAATCAGCTTTCATTGAGGAATGCAGAACAGGTCATGTTGGCAAACCTTCGTTTCATACGTGAATACCTTTTGCCCCTTTGAAAAATTCCCCAATTCATTTTAAATTTTTCACAGAAAATCGTGGAAGCTCTGACAATGTAGCGTTGTAAGTTTTCATCTAAAGAGGGAAATATGGATATTTGGAAATCAATCGATAGGTGCTTTCGAAATTTTTAAAAAAAACATTATTCAAAATATTTCGTTTTGTTTGACTTACGAAAGTCTCGCAGTCTTGCTGTAGCTCTGGTTCTATCAAGAAAAGCAATGGTTTATCATAGTTTCCAAAAGGATCACATTTATGTCCCCAAAAACCTATCCCACAATTGCCAGTTTTGACAATTTGCTGTCTTTCCCGTCTTCTTTTGTAAAATAACCCGGGACATTCTTTACTCCTGGATTGTTTACGCTTGCTCCTTTTCTGGTGAGCTCATCACTTAATTCGTTACGGGTAAGAGAATCTTAAGAGTTGACAGACAAGATTCTTATTCATTTATTTAAGTGGCCCCTGAGATACCGCCACAAGGCACGTCACGAAACATTTCCCTTCTGTTGGTATCATTTATTGAAAATGTTTCGGGCCCTTTGCATAAACTCTGTAAGGGTGGAGTTAACAGTAGTAACAAAGCAAAAATTTTCTGCTACGGTTTTATGTCATTCTCGGTAAGAAGCGTAGATTTTCTGCCTTTAAGCCTGTTAAGATTAAAGGACGAGCAAATTCTTTTAAGACCATGTTGTCAGAAGCTCCGTGAAAACCTCTGCAAGCTCAGTAAACCATTTTCCTTACACTTTGAATTAGGTTTGTCAAACTGTTAACGAAATAAGATCTCTTCCCATACGACTGCTTAAAAAAGAATTCAATATTTTGTTCATAACGAGAGGCTAAACGAATGTTTGCTCTTTGAATATAAATTTTGAGCCTCAACCGAGTCTAGTCTGATTGAAGATTTGAATGTCTTTAAGGAAAGAATAAATCAACCTCAATCAATCACCTAAAAACGGTTTCATGGAATGGACGGACGAACGGACAACCGGATGAACGAATGGACGGAGCCCTTAAAAGAAAAATAGAGCAAAAGCTACATAAATCATGGTTTGAAGGGTTCCACTTATTACACCTTTTTCCTTGGCCGTAGATACTTGCTCAAATTCTCAAAGGATTTTATTCGAAATCGAGAGCTGATAATCTCTCAAGCGTATGCTTGAAAGGAACGCTTGTTTGAATCTCAAGTGCCGAAAGTAGTCATAAATTTGATTGTGTGATGAATTGTCGCAGAATGAAAGGAAAGTAAAATTCAATTTTGTAGATATTTGTCGATTGAAGAAAAGTTACCTACTTTGCTGATGATCGGTGACATATTCCTCAATACACCCACACGCTCAACAGCAAACTAATAAACTCTGAGTATTCAACTTCCGACTTTGTAAATGGAAATTCATTTGAATTACTTATTCATCGAGTCAGGAAGCTCATTTCCTTGAATGTCTGAATCCGGGTGAATACCAATTCCATTCGAAATGAGGAAGAAATTCTAAGGAGGCAACTATGCGTCAAATTCTTGTTGCTTCCCTTTTTCCTGACTGTCAATCCAACTGGTCCTCATGAAAATGAATGAAATAGAATCTTTTCGCTTGCCCAGACAGTGATTAAATTTATGAATCGAATAAAGATTCAACTCAATAGACCGATAATCCACTGATGATTTACAACTTTTTGCGTAATAACTATTAAATTTAAAGCTATAAGTCTGATCCTTGTACCAGGTATGGCCATATGTCAAGGCACGTTTTATGTGGACCTGCGAAATGTCATCCCAAATGGATTGTTAACTTATTGCCCCTGGCTAAGTGTGTCATCAATCTATTATGACCCGCAAGCCTATCACGGCTGTTCATGTGTTAAACAATGATGCGATTGCGTTGTTAAAGGACACAGCGAATAAATCAAAGTAACAGCATGCGTATCTAAATAAGCGTAAGTGGTAATAAAGGACATTAATCCTGCATTTTAAGAGCTTTATATGATGCCGGACTGTCCTCCATTTCAGTCTTTACTTTTTTTTTGGGCTATAATTTGAAGCATGTGTCGGTAATTTGACGATGCATTCCTGCTTTCAGGCAAATTCCACTGATTTATTAAGGCTTTATGACAATTTTTTAAGAGAGCATTATGCAAATGGTTGTGGAATATGTCGTCTTAAAATGATGGTAAAATAATAAGCATCGAAAACATGTGCTTCCAGCAGATGATAATCTGGAGAGTTCTGCTTGTCAGACAATAAATTTTCATCAAACATTTAAAATCGGATAAAATAAATAAGGGATCTGCTGGTAGGACTAGCTTCCAAAATGGTTATAATATTTACACTAGACCTTGATTGCAGCGTGAGCAGTCGGCATCTGAATAAGGACGGAGTATTCGTTATGAACTGGTTTTCATTCGTTCATAATTCACGGTAAATAATTCGTCATAAGTCGTGCAATTAAAAGTGGGCTTGGTTTTTGAAAATTAGGTCATCTCTGATTGCGATTTGACCTCAAACAGATTAGAAAGCACTTCTTTTCCACCCGAGGAACGTAAAATCTGTTGTAAATCCCTGGAATACGTAAACAAAATTTTTCGAGGAAGTAGTCAAAACAAACAGCTTTCTTAGAAATTCAAAGAACATCAAAAAACGAAAGTATTCTACTGACAGCAGGAATACTCGTAGATCCGATAAACTGATGACAGATTTTTTTATGATCGAAGATCTTCTAATAATAGATGTAATAGGACGGTATTTAAGACAAATCAAAGTCATATGCTTGCATTTGCCCAAACCGCGACTTTGAGAATTTTTTCCTTCTTCAGCAATGGCGATCACCAGGTCTATGGTTACTCATGGTTACCCCATATTGTTCAACATGACAAAACATACAACACCAGAGTTTACCGCAATGAGTTTTTGTACCTGCAACCTGGTTTACGTGACCTTCCACCCCAATGATGTTTTTTAGTGACTTTGTCCCACCAGAGGCTACACACACTAGACTACACTAGAATTCCGAAATTTTTCATTCGAAGAACATGTCATCTGGAACATGATTTAAGAGTCTTACCGAGCATACCGATCATGACCATCCGTCGTACGCCAGAGATGTACCTGGACCACAAAAAAGTCGAGAAAAATATAAACGGACTGCCACGGGAGAGCAACCTTACCAACGCGAAAATAAACAGAACGATTGAGAAATTGATGGGATGTGATTCATAATGCTATCGATGCGGCTCCGGAAGATTCTACAGAGGATTTTCCACTGAACGTGAAACACAGTCAACGATGAGTACAGGAGCGTACAAGCCGAATATAATTGCATGAACATGATGATCCGCAGAGGCCCGAAACATTTAACTGAGAAGAAGTTTATAAGACGCGTGGTGGATATAAAGCCCGGAGCGGAGACATTCAATAAAATGCTACCGAAAAATATCAACAACGGTCAAGAAGTGCCGATAAGGCTGAAACCTTCGTTGTACAGTTCATCTACCCAAGTTCATGCAAGAAGCTGACGCTGACCCAGCTCCGAACAATGACTTTTTCGTGCAGAAGAAGAAGAATGCCTAATTTTGAGTGGAAGCTCAAAAAAGTCCAAAAGTCCGGATTGAATTTCCAACTTTTTGGTGAAAAAGTTGTAGCTATTCAACTTCTGACTGTGATCTTCAATAGCTTTATCAACGATAGCTATTTTCAAAAGTCCTGGAAAATGTTTAATGTTGTCCCAGTTCCGAAGAAAACGAATAGATCCAGCATCGACGGGTATAGGCCGTGTTAGGCAAGTTCTGGAGGCGGTTACGCTGCGCCATATCATGGCGATACGCATAGAGCCAGGAATTCTTCCAAACTGTCAATGGTGGTTTTCAGGCGAAGCACTTTACTATCCATCCCCTTCTGAAGCCGTATCATGATGGCACCCAAACCCTCAATGACAAGGAAATCTAAGTTGGGTGTCTACTGGACATACAAAAGGACTGAGGATTAACAGCAGCAAGACGGAGCTCATCTGCCGCTGACCACCGACCAGACTAAAAAGAAGCAGGAAGGCATTCGCGACAAGATTTCGCCTTTCATTTGATGCACCCGTTTCTTAAAAAGAAAAGAGAATTGCCCAATAAGGTTAACAGTGCCGTCATCAACAATGAAGATGAATTTTCAGAATTAAGATTGTCAGCTAAATCGCCGTCCCTCACTGCAGGCAAAGAATCTTTGTCAACGAATTACATATGACATATTACAATTTCGTACGTATTGGGTGCACAAGAATAAAAACTGTCTAGCAAAAGAAGAAAGGAGTCAACATTTCGAGGGTGAATCTCGAAAAGTTCCAGGCAGATCAGGCAGAGACCTGGATCCCCATTTTGATCCAGAAACCAAATAACAACTGGTTGACCTGGAATGTCTGTATTAAGTAATCTTCGAAACTTCACATCCGATTTCAAAAATTCTTTCACTTGCATTTATACTGGACCTTAAGAATGAACATAGGCTACGAATCCACTCATTTAAATAAAATGGTCTTTCGAGGCGACCAAAGTTTTCGAAAGTTTTTTCCAAACGCTGTCGAAACGAAAAGAGATATTTAGTTGTTTTCAAAAGAAGAGTTTTAGAACTAAAAAAGTTCTATAAAAAAGTCCGCGATGACATATTTCTATATGTTAAGGTTTAAGTACAAATTAAAGGGTCCGCCATCTAACGTTTTTTTTTTTCAACTAGTGCTTATTTCGTGAATGGTAACACTTAGCTCATGTCTAATCTGACAGATAATAAGTTTTATCCTTCCGCTAAACGAATATGGTTGTGTATACGCTTGAACAACGCTGGGAAATATTGCGACATTACTTTGAAAATCATGGTAATGTTGCAGAATGTGTGCGAAAATTGCGTACGGATTTTGGAAGAAGAGAAGCACCGTCAGCTCCGTATGTTCGTAATCTTGTGAAAAAAGTCGCATTTGGGGCACAGAAAACCCGCACGCATACATTGAAAAGCCGATGCACCAAAAACAAGACACTGTTTGGTGCGGATTTTGGTCCAGAGGTATAATTGGGCCATTTTTCTTCGAAAATGAGCAAGGAGTGGCCGTTACAGTCAATGGCGATCGTTATCGGGCCATGTTGAACGAATTTTTGTTCACAAAAATTGAAGAGGAGGATATTGGCAACATTTGGTTTCAACAGGACGGCGCTACGTGCCACAACAGCCGAAGCTACACTCGAAGCTACACTCGCCCTGTTTTTGAAGATCGCATTATCAGCCGCAGAGCTGATGTCGTTTGGCCACCTCGGAGCTGCGATTTGACACCGTTGGACTATTATTTGTGGGGAGCCCTCAAAGATAAGTGTTACGCCGACAAGCCAGAGACAATTGACGCTTTAAAAGACAATATTCGTGAAGCCATTGGTGAAATACAGCTGCACACAATCGATTATGTGCTAAAAAATTGGACCGATGGTGTAGGCTACTGCATGGCCAGCCGAGGCAGCCATTTGAATGAAATTATTTTCCATTATTAACCGGAAGGATTGTACTTTCAAATAAGAAAAGAAATTTGAGAAAATATTCAGCAGTTTTTTTTTATAGCAGTTTCAAAAAAAGAAAAAGTTATTTGGCGGTTTTTGTTTTAAACGGCACACAGGAGTATTCAGCCTCAAAAACCGGCCAAAATTAAGAAATGCAAACTACTAATATAATTCTTAGAAACGGTACTTTCGCAAACTGACTCTTACGTGATGCTTTGACTTCCACATCCGATGTACAAGTAGTCGGAATCCAGTCCATGTTTAATGCACACATCATTGTTCTTGACGCGCTCGATTTTCAACAAAGCTGCGATTATTATTTTAAGTTGTTTAAAGTGAATTTTGAAAAGTTTTTCCTATGGACATGGAAACACAAGGTATGTACTTTATTTAAATTAATGTATTGTTTGATTTTTTATGGTTATTGTACTCTTATTATTTAGTACTAAAATACCTTAAAAAAGAAAATATTAAGATTGTTAAGGCATTTCAAATTAGATTTGAAGAAAAAATGGCTATCGGCTAACTACACCGAACAACGTTTTATGGAACAAAACGAAGCATGGCTAAATGAGTCAATATCAATACATACCTGGTCGACAGGGATTACACCAAAACCTGGACGGCCAACCAAGGATTTTTCAAAATTGAGCGACCTTAGTAAGCGACGCAAAACAAAATAGATACGGCAGCAAGTACCGGTTGATGAATTAACTTACGCAGCTACAGTTAGTCAACGTAGTTCAGGAAATATCGAGGTGTCAAAAATTATTAAAGAAGTTACTGCTTCAACAAACCTTTAAGAAACATACATTTACAGAAGCTTCGGCCATCTTCGTTGACTTTACTACATGATTCTAACAAAAGTATTTTCCCTTGCTGCTCAATAAATAAGGAAGCTAAGAAGGTTTGTTATCACAGAGAAGAATCTATGCGAGTTACGGAGACTTGTGCAGAAATTCGCCCTAAAGACTTACTGGATTACACTGCTTCAAGACTGTGCCAATATCTTGAGGAAGTGCTTGAAAACAGTTCTAAGGAAGAATTAGAAAATATGGAACTTATTACAAAATGGGGCTGTGACGGTTCCCAGCAGTCACAGTTTCAACAAAAATTCACAGACAGCAACGAATTCACAGAGAACTCAATTATATTCCAAAGTTCCTTGGTTCCCTAAGATTACAAACTGTTATCGATGATCAAGGGAAAATTTTGTGGCAGAACCCTTCACCCTCATCCACACGTTTTTGTCGGCCGATTCGCATACGATGATATGAAATATGTTGAAGACCAAGTCAAGCATTTAGCTACGATAGAAATAACAAATTCGAAGGGTGTGTATTATGTTCGATACACATTGCTTCCTACAATGGTGGATGGGAAGGTATGTAATTCAATCACAAATACAACCTCAACAATGAAGTGCTACATTTGTGGTAAAACTTCCATAAATTTCAATGATTTTGAAAAAAAAAACTAATGAAGAAAGTCCCGAAGCACTACGCTTTGGGCTTTCGATTCTCCACGCCAGAATCCGTTTGTTTGAAACAATCTTGCACATCTAATAAAAACTTCCTTTGAAAAAGTGGCAAATCAGATCAACCGAAGATAAAGAAATAGTAAAAGCAAATAAAGAAAGAATTCAAAAAGAATTCGGGGAAAAGACCGGTCTCATTGTAGGTATACCGAAAGCAGGTTTTGGAAATACAAACTCAGGAAACACCTCACGAAGATTCTTCAGTGACCCCGAAACAGCTGCTGCCATTACTGGTATAGAGAAAGCCTTCATCCGAAAAGTTCGAAAGATCATAGTAGAAGCTATTTCATCTGGCCATAAAATTAACCAAACTAAGTTTGCGGAATTCATTAAACAGACCGCGGAGATGTATGTAGAATTGCATGGGTGGCATCCCATGACGCCTACTTTACATAAAATCCTTGTGCATGGCGCAACAGTCATTAAGCATGCCATCCTTCCCATTGGCCAGTTATCAGAAGAAGCTGCAGAGGCTCAAAATAAAAATTTTAGGTCTTATAGACAGAATTTGAAGAGAAAATTTTCGAGGGTCTTTTGCAACAAAGATGTGTTAAATAGTTGCAGCCGAAAGCGACAGTCAAAAACAAAAAACCTTCTCAGTCGAAACACTAGACCTTCTGGAGCAGTAAGGATCCAAATGGATAAACTAGGCCAGAAGAGGTTCATTATACTCATTAGACTGGTTATATTTTACTTACCATCGGAACTCAATTTACTAAAGACCATTAACTATATCAAAAAAATAATTTTTATGTTTTGCCACCCAAATATATCAAATATTATACTATCACTGTTATTTTATATTGTTTCCCATAAAAACTCTGCTCACATAATTTTGACCGGTTTTTGAGGGCAAATACTCCTGTGTTGACCGAATATATTGATCATAAAAAAGTCTCTTCGGGTGATTGAGACCATCGTAGTCAGAAAAATAAATCATGCCACGGGAGAGTGAATCCACGAGGATGAATCAAAGATATTAAGAAAAGTTCATTTTAGAGTTAAACGAGTAATAAAATCAAATAAAGAACAACAAAAACTTACCGGACATTCGCCAATGTGTGCCGCCGGTTCTTGAGATAGCGGCTGTGATACTTCTGCAGATCACCGATGGATCCCTGTTCAGCTTGCATTTTTGGCAGTGCTATACCACTCTGGGGATTCGAAGTAGCTAAATTGCTTGTATGGTTGAAGTTACTAGATACACTGCCGCTGCCGTATCCACCACCGACGCTTGCTGCACCACTAATGGCACTACCACTCGAAGTCAAAGTCTCACTCGAGTTAGTGGCTAGCGCGACAACAGTTTTATTCCAACCCGATTTCAATTGCTTACGGATTTTCAGTTTTATTCGAGGCGACGGAGAACTGGAGTACTCCTCAGATCCACCACGCTGTGAGTGTCTATCGCTGCTACTCAAAGTCGCAGCTGTTGTCTGCGATGATAACTGCTGTGGCGGATAATGGTTTTGATCAGACTCTTCCTCTTCTTTTATATGAGGTAATGGCGATGTTTGTGGTTGGCAAACTCTGCTGGGTGGTGTCGACGATGCTGACGAATTGCTATTTGCTTGATTCGATATTGACGAAGCAATTGAGGCGACAATATCATCGGGACTGTCGGACGTATCGGAACGTTTTGAGACCGGTGATGCTGCTTCAATGGCCTCGTCTGTTGGTGTTGAAACGTTGATTGCGTGGTGTCCTTCGATTACAACGTTATTGAGTTCATCCGATGGTATCGGCGAATTCGGAGGACTTGTAGCGGGGGCTGCTGAGCCCCCGCGACAAGGAATACAACAGCGAAACACTGTGCCTCCGAAGCACTTAGGCTTTGATATGCGTTTTGAGAATTCGGCGGAACGCTGTGATTTTTAAAAATATTTCTTTTTTACTTTATTACTTGTGATTAAAATTCCAAGAAATAAATGAATGATGAATCGTGGTTCGTTACAAAAATTATAAATTATATAAATTATGACAAACTTAAATGATGGACGAGTAATTTTGTTTATTATCTTTTTTTTTGTACGTTTCTGACGTTTGGTGAATTTGATATTTTTTGTTTTAATTAAATTGGTCAATTTGCCTCGATAGGCTTGTCAACAGATAAAGGTACGCTTGACATGATAACAAACCTTATTTGAAGGCGCATTCTTTCCAGAATCGATATCCACTTTTTGACCACCATTATTTATTTTTATGTGATGGGAAAATTTCGCTAAGCGCATTTTTTTGTGACAATTTTCCACAACAGATGCCGGTTTCTCTGGAGGTTTTCTCAATTTGAACCATAGTTGAAATTCTTTTACCGGCTTTTTATTCGATTTTTCGATTGCTGGAACATTCTGATTATTCGCAGACAGTATTTGAAATTATCTGAAAAGAAGGTAGAATAAGCAATTAGAAAAAAAATTATAATTTATAATTATAATATTTTGCGAAAGTTTTGAAACTGAGAATTAAACAATTAATATAATCATATTTCAAATTAGAAAATAATATTAAAAATTATGTTAATTCTACTAAAATTAATACATTTATTGAAAAACGATGTTATGAAGAACAGGGCTGTTCACTGCTCCTTGAGGTGTACCTGCAATGTTATATTAAAAATCCGTGGCTCAGTTACTTACATATGCTATGTATATACAGGGTGATTTGCATAAGAAGCGACAAAAGACTATGGGAGAGGGTTCTTCCCCCCTTTTTAAAAACCCAAAATTCCACTCCTTTATAATTAAATTTCAAAATCAAAATGAAAAAAAAATATTTTTTATAAAAAACCTTCGAACAACATTGGTCTGGGATCGAGACCTTAACACGTTAAAAAATATCACATTTTTCGATTAAAACATTCGAATCCATTGCAGTAGCTTCCCGAATGGGATACGCTACGAAAGGGTTTAATAGGACTTCAACTTTTCGTTTGTGTTGCATTTAACTGGGTTAACTTTCTTTCTTCCCCTTGTTGTAAACTCTTTAAAGCATCAAAGGCATTGCTGCTCCATCTCTTGGCAGCTTAGCAGGGATACAAAAAAATTTGATGACTCTTTAAAGTTCGTCTCTGCTAATTCTGTCATATACGGCATTAAAAACTTTGATCAGAAAGTAATATCGATTCGTAACACCTGTGCTTTTTTGGAAGATCTGATCAAAAATGAAAATTTGATAGATTATAGATTACTCTCATAAAAAATATCCTTTAGGCAACATACGATAAGATGTGTCCTCCTTAGTGGACACAGTGAGGCGTGTCTGTTTTCTTTCGTTTCGAGGTAACGATACTGAGGTTCTATTCATTGGACATATCCGGCTGTACTTTGGACGCAATTTGTGCATACGACTTACAAATTCAACTTTATTTTCGCAGCGAAGTTCACCAACGCCTTTTAAAGCATCTTCTCTTCTTCTTCTAACGAGTAAGCCCAAAAATCACTCACTTATAGGCCAATGGGATGGATTCGTTCAACAGATCTACTTGGTGATCCTAAGAGCTGTTGCAGGAACATGTGGAGCCGAACTTGTCTTGGGAGAAAGTGTCACGCTTAGCAGTTAATTTAAACAACGAATACTAATGACATCGTCGTCATTTACGGCAGAGGCTGAGCTGAAGCTGCTTAACATCTTTCACGAATTCAAGCAGGCTGACTTCTGTTGATAAAACGAAGCTTAGGAGGTTAGGTCTTCTCTTTTTATATGTGGCTGGCATTCGAAAAGCCTTTAAGTTAAAGCTTCTCTCTCAATATAATCATTTTTCAACATCCAAATCAATGATCAGCTCGTACAGCTTGCGATTCTTTATTGTCTTTATTCGCTCTGCTGGTACACAGGACCGCATTTCCGACGGAGCTCTTTTCTTTTTCTCCCAAGCCTGACGGATGAGCTGGTTCAAGTTTCTTACCAAAACATCTCCGACTTATGTAGAAACTTCATCTTATAAACTTTAGTTTAAATGCCTTTTTATGACCATTCTACTATATTGGGTGTAAAAACCACTTTGTCGGCTGACCTTGGGAACTCTTCATTCGGCACCTTTGGCCACTGTTTTGCAGCTGCAGTTAGTATACCTAGTTGGCTATATAGAGCTGAACGAGTACAAACAGTTGGTTGCTGGCTGTGTGGGCAGTGAGTCATTTTGGCTGGCTCTCTTAAGCTAGCTTGTAGCTATGTCTGGGTCTGGCTATTGGGCACAGTTGATTGGCTGTGTGTGGTCAATTGCTAACTGACTCTATAGGCAGTTGGAAGCTGGATCTGCAGATTATAACCTGGCACATTATAACCTGGCTCTACACCAAGTTGTGTGCTGGAGCAACAGACAGTTGACTTTATAATCATTATTTTTCACTTAAGGATCTGAGTGCTACCAAGTGAGCCAAAAGAGTACATTTTAAGCCTTTTTCGAAACAAAGTTAAGGTACATTGAACGTTTCAATAAGTTGTCGTCCATTCCCATATTTTGTTCAAATATTTTTTTGTATATTTTAATTATCCAGTCGATTTAAGTATCGCAATCTTAGAAACCCATATTGTCCGCAAACGTGGCTATATAGTGGTACCTTCGTCGCAAGAGATATTTCTCGTATTAATAAAGTACAATACAGTGCCAAAGACAATTACTTGTGGAACTCCGGTGGCAATATCCTTAAACAAAAGGATACACAAAAGGAAATACACGGTTAAGTCAATTTTGTAAAATCTGCAGTATCTTATATCTCTAGCCCTCATACTATACTTTATCAGACTTGAGATTCGTCTCGAACTTGACGAGAGCAATTCAATTCAATTCACAGCTTAAAATACACTTAATTAGATCAGAATATTAGAGAAAGTGTTTTGAAATAGCTGCAAAGTTAGAATCCAAAAGCCACTGGAAGCCACTGGAAGTCTATTAAAGAAACGACACGATGAACCTAGGTAAAAATTACGAAATGCAGTAGTGCGTAAAATTCTAAAAGTTTCTACGTAAATTGTATTCTTCAATTAATCTTCAGTTGAGTTATCCCGAGCTATTGAAGAACGTTTTTAGGACTTTATAAATTACGGCGTGGAAGAACATTCATATCACGAAACAAAGGGTTACTGGGACGACGACGATATTTACGGCATAGTTTTCTTAAAACATTCTTTTGCAGGTTAAAAAGAGACATCATTTTGTTCATATATGTACCTCCCCAATTTTAGCTTTAATTGGAAGATACCATAATAGATAACTCTAAGTAGTTCAGTTGAACAAACAATTTTTAAATGAAAAAACTTCCGGAGTGTGCATCGAACATATTTCTTTAACAAGTCAATATGGTTAGAAAAACTCATCCTCTCATCAAAAGTTAGTCCGAAGTATTTGAACTCATCGACTCTTTCAATTGAAAAACAATTATCGTAACAAACTATACAACTACAATAGGTAGAGTATGAAAAGTTTGAAGTTCAACTTAAACCTGCAAGTTAATATATTTGACACTCAGGCACATGAATGAATACTTCACGATTAAACTTAACTTTAGATGATACTTTAAAAAACACATTTTTTTTCGAAATCATGTTTAATCTGTGTTTGGCGACACAAATCCTAAATCAATTCAGATCCCAATTGACATCTAGAACACTGTCAGTACTTTAAGAACAGCCAACATCATCGCAGTAATTTAAGCTTTCAAGTTTAGTTCAAACCAGGAATTAATATATAGTAAATGAGAAATAAAACAACACAGAACCCTGGGCACTCGCAAATAAAAAAAAAAAGAATTTCGCTTCTCGTTTCTCCAATTTTAACTCTTTTAGATTTATTAGAGAGGAAGGACCTAAACCCATTAAGCATGAATCCACGAAAACCCGCTTCTTCAATTTCTTCAAAAGGATTGTATGGTTAGTCATATCAAAAGCTTTCTTTGAATCAAGAAGTAGACCTGCAATGAACTTTTCGCATCAAGGCTACAAAACTAATGAGAGCAAAATTTTAAAAATGCATCTTAAGTAGATTTTCTCTACTGTCAACCAAATTGCGCTGAGCTTAATAGCTTCTTTCTTTCTTTTTATTTTTTTCAAAAAATTTACTAAACACAGGAAAAATGTCAGCGCATTTAAGTTTATCTGGAAAAACACTCGAAACTATACTGCGTTTAAAAATTACTGCTAAAACGTTAGCTACATCAAATCCACAAGCTTTTAATTTCTTGGGGGAACCAATTGTCTTTAAGGGGATATTCTAGTCTAGAGGCATGAATTTCATGTAATTTTTGAATTGACATAAAAAATACAATTAATACTTTTACTATCCATTTTTCAAAATTTCAAAAATTAGCAGGGTCTTAAAAAATTGGCACGTATCCATACCCACGATTTCAACCCTCCTAGCAATCTGAAACAAAAAAAAAAAAAATCTAGAATAATGTCGCTATGTCTGGAACTACGGAAAAGTTGGAAAGATTTTTTTTTTACAAAATGGCGACTGCCTGAAAAAAAAAACAGTTTTTGTACCACTTTTTTTTTACTGTTTCGATTTTTTTTTAAATAAATAGAAATTTGGGGATAGGGATAGTTCCAGACATAGACAAGTCTATAAAAAAGACTCTCTAAAACTTTCAGGTAAATCGGTCCAGTAGAACCTGAGAAATCGTGGGTATTGTTTTGAAAGACAGTTTCGAGAAAAACGCGTTTAAAGTTTCGCTTAAAGTTTTTCGCAGTCTAAGTCATGAAATGATATTATAGACTTCCATTCAATCTGCCATTCCTATTTCATACATTGGACCTTCGTCGACTTCGAAAAAACTATTTGCCGCGTTTCTCTCTTCATATGGAGCAGTTCTGGCCTCCTTTGATTCGTTGGGTGCTCATATCTCGGAGCGGTCAATCCGGGCGTTGTCTCGTTTCACAGCTAGTGAATGAGCTTCCGGGCCAATTTTCATTCCCATAAGCTCCATCATTTTTAAAATAGGAATGAAGACTTCATTAAAAATACAAACAGCAAATATTTTTGTTACACTCACAGCATATACTATATGTACGTCCACGTGGTTTGAATGTTCGAATTCAACTGTTAGCAGCTGGACGTAAGTGAACACTAAATATAAAAGATACGAGTCACCTTGTGTTCTTGTATTATAAGATATACAAAGGACAAAAGGTTTTACTGAGAAATTTGCATTCAGGTATACGGATGTCTAATGTCTTTTGTTCGATTAGTTCCGGCCGAGCCAGTTTGGATGTCGGGTCAGCAAAATACCGATATCTCCGAAAATAATTTGAATTTTGAAAAATCCTCTTCTAGATATATAGTATACCTGAATAGTTAAACTTTGAAAATATAAAAAAATGGATTTTTTTAAATTTCTAGACTAGAATACCCCCTTAAACAACGGTTATAGGCTCGTAAGCAAAACTATTTCCCTGAATTGGCTCACGACGGTCAACAGAAAACGGACACCGATTACAACGAGATTGTAGGTGTTTTATTTGAGAATCAATACATTGTTTGACTGTCTGTCAAGGCCCTTTTTCTCAGGAACGCGTAAAGGTATCAAATTCAAATTAATATCAAATACTTACGGCTGTAAATGCCGCATATTCTGATACAGGAAAGAGAATCAACAATTTAAGGTACTTCTCGTGGACCGAGAATCAAAAATGTATCACATTTCTTTTCACATCACAATAATATGTTTTTTAAATTACAACACAATTTTTAGCCAAGAAGTTGTGGATAAGAAATTTCAAACTAGAAAAATATAACCCATTGTGTGGTGGTACGGAACCCTTCGAATGAGAGTCCGACTCACACTTGGCTGTTGTTTTTTCCTGTTTTAAATTATTTTATTTCTCTTAAAGGGAAAACTTTAGTGTTCTCAAAGAGTACCTGCAATGCAGTTTTGTGGAAATTTTTGTAAAAAACTAATCAATTTCAATTGTCTGTTTTGCAGTTTTGACTTATTGTGCTATAGATATTTTTTTTATTGATTTAAGATTTCAAACCGTCTTATATCGGCAGCAAAAGGATGAAAAGAATATTGTTAATTTCAATCATTAACAGAAAAATAAACTATTTGTCTGGAAACTTGTTCAATTCAGTGTGCGTCGAGAAAATAAAGAAGAAATGCTAAATGAAGATGGAGCACCCCCCTGAGTTAATTTTAGCCTACAATCAGGTTAAATTCAAAGACAAAGCCACAGAACCCAAAAGCGAATGCTTCGAGTTCAATTTAATTAAATATTTTGTCAGTTTTGTTTTTATTATTGAAAGTTGGTAGTCCAAATTCGTGGAAGGATCCGTAAGATAATTTTCCTTCAAGGAATTCAACATTCTGTTTTTATAATTTAATTAAGCAATGCAACGCTGTTCCACTCAAGAAAATGGAATAATTTAAGATTTTAAGGAGTCCACCCTCTGGGATTGCTTGTCTTTTGGTTATTGTCCTTCTCGAATAAGAACTTAAATTAAATCTAGTATTCAATAAAAATGTTTATTACTATTTTTATTTATTTTGCAGAACTAACCCTCTCTATGCGGAGTCCAATCTGGCCAAGAAAGAGCCGCGTCACACACGAAATGTGGTGTAAATCACACATATTTTTTCTTTATTATTCTTTTTATTGCTTTTTAACTGCTTCACTATTTGAGTCATGTGAATTTTGTGTAAACAGGATATTCTTTTGACAATTTGCCATGAGTTTTACGACACCCACTTCCAGTGCTTGGCTTGCAGCTGCTTTGATGACAGACTATTCGAGCGGTGACTTATGAAGGAAATGACAGAAAGGTGAAACAGGCCGTGGATTAAGTAATTATGACAGAACTATCATCGTTCTTACATCAGCTAAATGCGAAGAACTAGCTGTGGCCCCGAAAGCTACGATGCCTGAATCATTTTTGAAAATTTTGAAAGTGCAAAATAAATATTTTTTTGGCAAATGTGAGAATAAGGGTACGCTAAGAAGATTTATGACAAAATTACACTTTTCAAAAACTAATTAAGCGAGGAACATTGATAAATCTAAGACAAGTTTGATAGCTTCAAACTAAACAGGCACTGTTTACTGGTCCTATAGTTGCTGCTCCATCTGTCAGCCTGAGTAAAATTTTAATGTTCCCTGATTTCGAAAATTCTCTTTGGAATCTAAAAGATATTTTTGAAGTTCAGCCATGCAGAACACTTTTCAAAAAATTGCTGTTGTACGACTTTTGTAAACAAAATCGTTAAATACCGGAAGTCGGAAACGTTTTTTGGTGGCTTGGAAAATGTCTTATTTTGGAACGTAAAAGAGTAAGCTAAACAAAATCCATGCCATCTTTTAGACAGCGTTACTAAGAACATTTTAAAGGTAATCCAAGGCAAGATAGGAAAATTTCCACAGAACATATGCACCCAAAATTGGAACAACAAAACGGCACGAGTAATACTTGAATGTCAGTTGAAAATTAAAGCGTGAAAAATCAGAAATGATGCTGAAGAAGACTGCAGCGCATAGTTGTTTTTGTTGTTTATAGAGAATAAATTCCAAAATTGTTTCTAGTAGCCCAGAGGAGTCCCGAACAGAAGCCTTCCATTTTAAGTAGTTGATCCTACTATCGAAGCAAAATTACAAGTTAAGACTTCCATTGTGGATTTTCAAACGCAAACTTTACCCAAACTTTATAGAAGGCGAAACTTTTCGAACGGCAATTTTCGCTAGGACAATTGTGATTCAATTTTCTTTCTTATTTTAACTTTTGTTAACATGGTCATGTGGTTTAAAGCTGTCAAAGAGCGTCAACTTTTTTTCAGTTTAAAAGGTATCTCTAAGCGATCGCTTTTAAACTTCCGACAGCTACACTTGGGAAGCTGTTTTTTTGAGAAAAAGGTTTATCTGAATTCAATCTTAACCTTTTCTTTATCTTTTCAAAATTTAAATTCAGAAAAATATGCTTATCTAAAACAGAAGGAATCAGATAATGTGTATGTTTTTTTGTAAATTCATCTCCACATACAAACATCTCCAGATTGTGCTATTCCTGTACTTGAGCGCGAAATTGCGTGCATTGCGAACTGACAAATCTGTTCTTCAGAGTGTTAAAAACAAAATTTTAGACCGCGTTAACCACACAAATGTTGGTGTGGCCCAGAGTTCCGTGTTGTCTCCGAATCTCTTTTTGGTTATTGCCTGCTAGATCTCATGGAATTCGTTCATCCGCTGATGACAGTGACCCTAGTTTTTCATACTCATTGTCGAAGGCCAGCTAATGTTTAATTCATTACAATATAAACAACATGCTACTGTCTTCTGACTCTTTGCCTGTAAAGCAGAATAATACTACCCAGGCATTATCCATATATGAGACTTGCGTCACTGAAGCCAAACGTATTCCCTAATCGGGATATGCCTAAATAACAACCTCAATTGGAACGATCATATAGCTATAGTCGGCAAAAAAGGAACTTTGAATTGTCAAGGTTTCCATTTGTCCTGCAAGAAATACTTCCCGTCTTCCAATCTGACTTTCAAAATCGAGAGACTGTTCTTGTGGAAGACCAAAATATTATGAAGTGAATTTTTTTCTGTTCTTGTAAATAGCCCGCCTCCATAATTCTCGAAACGATAGAAATGCTCATCAGCTTACACAATTTCGTTCTGTGTTCTCCAGTCGTTTCTGTCTGAAGCAATTCAAGAACAAGGGGCTTCGTTACCTCTCCTTTCTTCATGTCTGATTTCACCAACTCGGGTATTCGTTATCCCTTGAAAAAAATCGATTAAGCCGGCCACAATGTCAAAATTTTACGAAACAAAGCCTAGTATTATTTTTAAATACCAAAATTTTCATAAAAACTTCACAACAACCACTTTTCGGAATCGAAAAAAGCTACCCCGCAGTTCAAGAACAAACTACCTCGCCAATAATGGTACGAATCGCGCTTTAATTGATTGTAAAAACCTTGTAGAGGATACTAAAATTAATCTTTCCATAAAAACACAAAATTTTAAATTGAACATTATTATTCTTTCTAAAGTTTCTAATTTTAAATAAATAATTAATGTATAAATATAAAAAATAAAATAATATGAAAAAAACGTATCCGTACAAAACATCATGTAACTTGGAAACGGAACTACTCAAGGTGAAAACTTACATCATAGCAGATACCGAAGCAAAACATTGAATTCGTAAGAGTGTTTTGACGCCTGATTCCCGGCGTGATATCAAACTGCTAGACAAAATAAACAAACTGTCTAATAAAACGCTTCAAATAAAAATAACATTTCGCTTACTTTCTACGAAAATCTTTATAAATAATTTTCTCGGATTTATTTTTACGCGAATAAATAACCAACATTCGAATAATTCGACAGGTGATCAACAATCGAAGAGTTCTCGGATTGCGTAGACCTGCGCTGGAGTAAATTAAATTTCTTCTAAAATTAACAATAACCATGTGGCTTTGTTCTTCATTTTATTCAAGGTCGTAAACCTGCAAGTTGAACGAAATAAAGGCAGATGGATTGTTGATGATCTTATTGATCAAATAAGGTAAATTGGTTTATTTTTTGAGAGTAAGTTTTATATCAGAAGATATACATCTGGGTCCATCTATGGATTATATCAAAATTGTTATCATTTCCCTCAGTTAGAACTTGCGCTTCTTCGTATGGACGATGAAACCCAAAGATTATGGAACTAATTTAATGACTCTTTAAATGGTTGTATAATGACGTGGTTAAGCCAGATGTCTGGGGCACTTCGAAGAACACTTTTCTACCCAAAAATCATTTTCGGTTGCATAAGAAAATAAATAGCTTGGGAAATGAATAAATGAAAAATAAAAACTTGCTCAGATATATTTTACAAATAAATTGGTATCAATTTATTAATTAATTTAACAAGTTAATTAACAAAAGTCTGTTTGATACAACAAGTTTTTAAGAAGTTCTTGAACTATGATTTTTAAATATCTCTATTTTTGCAAGGCGATTAAGGAGCTCCTGTTGCCCATAATTAGTTCTATGAGAAGGAATGTAAAACAGCTCACTTTTGGGACGCAAAGATTGTTGTGGCACACAAAATGATAAAAAAGTGAGCAAATTATTACACTTCATATGGTTCATTAACACGTTGAACATTGAAGGATTTAAAAGCTCATCAAGACACTCATTGATCGGTTTTCCGGCAGCTTTTGAATCCCTTCAATGTTTGAAATTCTGATCTCATAAAAAGGTGACAAAACAAGCTTAAATTACTTGAAGTCGTAGTTCCCGTTGGAGACAAACATTTTTACTATATGGCTTTAAATTTCAGTTTGGAGCTGAAAACAACTCCAAGATCATTCAGTTCGTTTACCCTAAGCAAACTATTATTGCCAAATTTACAAATTAAGAAGAACGAATTCGTGACGCGACAACTCCTTTGATGGCAAGAGCCTTGCTTCACCATTTGCGTGTGGCTTTGAAAAAATGCCATATGTTCCTACTCGAATTTGAAGCCGGGACCTTACGCTCAGCAGTCGGCTTACTAAGAACTTTATAATTCAAGTTAAACAATTTTATTGTTATCTTTAGACTAATCTTAAAATGCTCAACTATAAGACTATCACAACAAGCACGTGAAGACGCGACAGAATGGATAATTTTAACTTCAGCAAACTTAATTAAACGGAAACACTTGGTTCATATAGAAGAGAACAATATACTTTAACCTGCATCAACTCTTTAGAATCAAGGGACATATACAGTTAGTGTAAAAAGTCAGCGAACAAGACAAACATATTTTAATTGGATAAAATACGGGCGACTTGATTAAAAAAATATTTTCTTTTATTGAATTCAGTTAAGACAATATTTATAAACTAATTGTAGAACAAAAAAACAAAAATAACTAACATTATTTTCGTAAAAAATGAAGTTAAGTAACGCAAGACAAAGAAACAGCACACAAAACGTATGCGTACATTACATTAAACTAAACGAAAACAAGAAAATAAAAATGATTCAATATTTTTTCGAGTACCCTCGTCTGAATATGACTTCTTTCAGTCGTCTTTCCATCGAATCAACCAAGCGTTTCGTATCTTCTTGAGTTATTTTGTTCCATTTATTCAGCAGCAGTATTATTGGGATCATTATCTTTCTAAAATATAAAATGATCACCCAAGCTAGGTTTGTTAGCACTCTCCATTGTACTTTCAATAAATACTAAGTTCCCAACCCCATTTGCTGCCATAACCAAACCATGACCCCTCCACCACCATGTTTCACTGTTGGGAATAGGTTTTCTTTATTCCACTCAGTTGATGGTTTTCCCCAAACAATACCGCGTCCATTCAAGCCAACTATGCTAAATTTGCTTGTCTGAAAACAATACACTATTCCAAAAAATATGCTCTTTGGCAAAAGCAACAAAGCTTCCTTTGGTTGGTTTTTGAAATATAAGATTTTTTACTTCCAGATCGTCCATGATAACCTTTTTCTCTTAGGATATTTCTACCGGTAGAACATCTAACTGTCTTGTTAAATTTTCCTTCGATTATCTTCACTATTTAAGGTACACTTTTTCGTGGATTTTGTTTTTACTTCAGCCAAAACTGACCGTTTTTCTCTGGCTGTAAGTAGTGTTGGGCGTCCAGATCTATATTTCGAAGTAAAATTCCCAGTTTTTGCGTAATTTTCTAATACTCTTTGTACGAAAGAATGTGGTTTCTCAATCCTTAAGCCAATTTCCTTTACCCTACGTACTCTTTTACTACCAATTTTCGAATATAAACAAATAGTTCCTTGCTCATTGTTATAGTTTCACAAAAAAAACTCTCAAAAGTGAAGAAGATAATTATAATATGTTTTCTCCGGACATACTCCTAATTGATAGATCTCGGAAAAAAGGCTCCGTACAATATAATTCACAAAATGGCTAAGCTGAATATTCCACAACACCTATCAAAAAAAATGCCATCATTTTTTAGATGACGGAGTTTCCAGGTGAAATTGAATAAAACACTTTCAGGCTTTCATTACATCCCTGCCGATTATTAGCCCCGGTCCTTTATAATGTATATGCGACTGATATACTACAAACATCTTACTGTCATACTGAATATGCACTGATGGCAAATAAATCTATTCATCGGATGCTTTTGGTTTCTTAATCGCAACTAATTTTGCAAAATGAAATATAGACTAAAATGAGCTAAAAGCACAAGCAATATTCTTTACAAGGGTATGGAAATCCTACCTAATAAAGCATTCACAATCGACGGATACCATGTTTAATATATAAATACTGTCAAATACCGCGGAGTAGCGCTACAAAAAAAATTAACTTAAGACCGCACATCCCGCATGTCATTGCCAGAGTAAATCAAACGATTTCAAATTCAAATAACCTTGTCGTATTTAAAGTAATTTTTCAAACAATCATGTTTTATTCGGCGCCGGTTTGGGGTATTAGCGCGGAAAGTCACCTAAGAAGTTAACAGAGAACACAGATTTAAGTTTTAAAAATTATTTTGAAACTACGATGACACTTCTCGAACATATTCCTCCATGACTCGACGGAAATAGAACCAATTTGTAATCGCATTTCCAAAGTGAATGAACATTTTTAAGCACCATGCAACATGTAGTTTTTTCGAATATAGTTTAATAATAGACTTTGTAATTTATGATAATTTAAACAGAAGTGTCTTTAAATATATCAGAATTATATTTATTATTTATTGTTATTTAATTATTTTTGTTAATTATTATTGGTTGATAATTTATAATATTTATTATTTTTTCGTTCGGAATTATATTTATTTTTAATATTTTGTTGTTTATTATTTTTATTTACATATATGTATTTTTATATTTATTAAAGTATGTCGTTATCATTTACATTGTTAATAATTATACTTATCAAATAGGGATTTCAATCTGTATATACTTAATTTATTTTTATCATAAAGTTGTTCTATATATTGATCAAATTTCTGAGATGTGTTTTTTTATGTCTATTTGCACAAAGGTCGTTTCGTTTGCTATCGAAAACTTTTATAACAGCGGGAAGATCCTTAGCAAAAAAAAAGGAAAGTGGACCAAAATGAATACCCTCATCTAAGCCGAAATATGGTTCTAAGAAATTACAAAAATGTCTATCAATTTGTACAAACTGCTTTCGGTTTAACATGTAGGACTGCAACCAGTTAAGAAAAAGCATTTCGAAACCAAGTTGCAGAATTTATTTGAAAACAGTGTAAAAGGCATCATCTGCTGAGCAAACTTCATATTATTTAAACAAACGTGTTAAGAGTTCACAAAGAACAGCATCCACACGTTTCAGAATTCCCCTGACGTATTTATCAAATAATAAATTAAGATAGAACACAAAGAAACGGATCAGGATCAATTTGGAAATTTGTTTAAAAAATTTAAACTGTTTTCTTAGATAAAGAAACTACACATTGTCTTCAGACAATCTAAGTGCATTAGAATCTTTTTTGCTTTTTTTTGATCCATTCATCACTCATATATCTTTTGCCAATTCAAAAAGCTTGTATAAATGAAAGGGTTAAAATTTTGTTAAATCGTTTTGCACTTTATCTCGACTGAAAGATTTGTGGAAATTGTGTGTCCAATTGACTGAAATTCTTTTTTTGAGTGCGACGAAAGTAGATTCACTAAAATAGTAGCATACAATACATTTTAAGGGGTAAGTGGAGACCCTTATACATAATGTTATCGAATTCCACGCGTGGAAAGTCTTTTCACAGAATGGATTGATGGACTGGCTGAGTGGCACTATTTTTACTGCTTCGATTTCATGATGGTGAGCTCCATGAGAAACATGCGCTATCACCCGACTTATAAACATGTGGATCGGTTGTATGAGGTCGTTCTTTCTTCACATAAATCGGAACACTCAACACATAAGCTCTGGTCGTTCATTGAAGTTATTGCCAGGTATTTGCATCATTTGGATGCTCCTGTTATAGTTCCGTCTTGTTACCCAACAGTTACGATGCTGGTAATGTTCGAAAGGCCGACGGAGACATTTCCCTCCTTCGATATTCTGTGACACCGAGCTGGCGTGTGTGATTGAGTCATACATGTTGAGGCAGCATTTGGTTGTGAACTCCAAATGTCGTTGGTTACACGTTGAATTTTTGTAAAGCTTTGGTTCCACTTTTAAGCAATGCCCGCCATTGACTTCAGTTGTCTTAAACTAGATTTCTTGTAGTACAACTGTCGAGCAGCTTTATTTTTTTATGCCGGGGTTGGTGAAAAGATCTTCCAAAATCACTAAAAGAATCACAAGCCCGTGCTCATTGAAGTGTCAGATTTTCACAGACTTAAACAACACAACCGTTCAAAAAGGATTTGCTAAATACTGCAATTAAGACATACAGTCTTATTGATTAAAAGCGTTTGACAGGATACTTTCTAGTGAAAGATATTATATACCGCGCCAGGTCTAATGGTTAAGTTCTTTGTAGCTGGCAAAATCTGTTCCACAAGCCGGTTTTTATGCTTTCACGAAAGGCTTCTTGTTTCAGCTTCGATTGTGGGACTTCCGAGATCACGATGGTGTCCTGAAATATTTGCAAGACATTGGCGCTTATTTAAAGTAGATTTTTCAATAGTTTCACTAATTGCTAGGATAGCTGAATCATCGTTTAACGTTGCTAGGGTAGTGCCTATAGAGAAGGGATAAGATTGCTATCTTCTATCAATGGTTGAAGGCGCCTTAGAATAATGGTCTGTTTGACTTCATTTCGTTTGGCAGTTTTCCTGATTTGAACCATAATGCGTTCCACAACTTTCCATTGATTTGGTATGTGTTTGCATCTTAGCGCAGCGTTTATAATAAGCAAAAGTTTAACTAACGCTTTTTTTTTAAATTTCTAAAATTAACTTCTTCAAGCTCCGATACAGAAGTTGGACAGTACCCAGTTCCGCTGATCCTGCTTTCCGTTTCAATATTGCAAAAGTTTGAGACATTTTCCATTTTCAACAATGGAAGCTTTGATTGGTTCAATTTTTGAAGACGATTTCAAGGAAGATCAACAAGACAGTTAAAGATTAAGATTAAAGTTAAACAATTCAACAGGGCTCGAGTGGCCACAAAATAAATTCTTCGTTTTCAGAGTGGTTGTCAGCTCAGTTATCCACATTCAAAAAAGTGATGAAGGCCTTTTCTTTCTCAGCAGAGAGACTCGTTTTCTCTTTCACCTCGCTGTTGCTTAAAGTGGCCCTTGGAGAGCAGTTCGATCATAAACTGATCTTGCGAAATAGATTCCCTTACTAGAACTTAATCTTTGAACCTTATTCCTTAAAAACCACGCCAATTATAGATATTAAGTCTTATTAAGTTAACATTGAGTTATTTCGGTCATCATAATGGATTTTCAAGTACTGGCCAATCTCTGAGTGTCAGCCTTGCTAACTAAACCTTCGTGTTAATGCTTCATTGGTCTGTGTTAATTTTTCTGTACACTTCTCTGCTAATAAATAAATGTAAATTATTCATAAAACTATTGTGGCATAATTTATTAATTTATATACCTAGAAGAATACTTTTTTTCATTAACGATATAAAATAAATAAATTTTTATAAGTATTTCCTGCACGATCACATTTTTTTTTTTGTCAATCACCCAACAACGCCCAGGATGTCAACCATGTCCAAATGCCAAATTGATTCAATCTAATTAACCGGCTCTGTTATTCAGTTCAAATGAGCTATTCAAACAAGGACGAACGAACAACAAGTGCGCAATCCAATTAACTAAATTATTATAAAAATAAATACGCAAACTATCGTCAGCGTCAGCAGCTGTAGCTACTCGGACATCTAAATCGAAAAACCACATCAAATTAAAGCTGAAAACATTCTTTCAAAAACCAATAAAAAGTTAAACTATATTCATTAACACTATTTGGATCATTTGTGCCGCATATTAATGCCTGTCTGTCCAAGTTAAGGTTGTAATTAGCCTCCACACCGATGAGATTTCTTGGTTTATTTTTGGAGCCTGCTCAATTGATTTTTTTGAACTAAAAACAGTGCGTGTCTATTTCGGGTGATCTCTTCACTCGAGTGTGTGCACTAGCTGCCTTAGCACACGGACCATTATTTATTTATTTATGTATATTTATATTTTATTTATTAATATTTCTTCTTCTTTTATATAGTTTAGCGAATCAAACGTCTATTTGCTGAAAGTATGATGGCGAGATTTTGAATTCATAATTTCATTGAAGCATTCGAAATCAAAAACGCTCAAAAGCATATTTGAGGAGGTATTCGAACGACGCGACGCAACGCGACGCAACGCGACGATATTCAATGTGGATGGGTATTTTCGAATTGAAACGATTTTAATGATATTATTTATCTGCTAAATGAAAATGATCACGCAGAAACGTATGTTTGGAGATATTTTTAAATGCGATCGACCTCTAAATTTTGAAATCGTATTTAAATTAAAAATCTTGGAATGCAAATATTTGCCGAGTTGATTATTAGAAATATTTTCGGTATGTTTTTGATTTCCTGCTGCGTTCATGTGCAATGCATCAAAAAGTTTTAACAGTAAGACCAATTGAACCTTAAATATTTAACAGTGAAAAATTGATCTGATTTTGTAAACTAAAATTTTATTGCTATGATCCCAGAGATAAATCCTTGAGAGAGTTACAAGTTGTACCAATGATCTTGATTCCAAATTATTAGAATTCAACATCGTCAAGCAAAAAAAGTATTCAAGCCAGGCATATATGTACGTACACTGAAACTGATCCTCAAATACACTTGAATACGGACAAGATTCTTCAAAAATGCCCCCATGAAAGGGCGAACCAAAAAAGCGACTCCTTCAATAAGATGGGCGGATTTTTAGAAAGTCCTTAACGCATGGCATGATATTTGAATGATATGAACTACTTGAAATTCCTAACGAAACGAAGTTGAACTAAATGATTGCAATGTTTTGTAAAATATTCTTGCCGCCTTATTTTGTTCTTATTTAAGTGCGGCAAGAGAAATGTATTTTTCGAAGTTCATTTGCAAAACTTTATTGCTTATATGACTATGATGATTGTGGTAAGCATATCCCCAGTGAAGTCACAATCCAATGAGACTAATTTGTTTTGTTTACTTCATTTGCAAAACGCCAGAACAAGAGAATCAATTAGTCTGCAAACAAGCTTAGAGCATTTAAAATGAAATCTCTAGACAATTTAATTTTTTTTTATTTTTAATTTACCATTAATCCGAATGTAGCGCTTTGCAGGATGGCCTTTATTAATTCGCAAAATGGCGTTCCAGTACCAGCCTATCATTGACTGTTTGCAAACGTCTAAGCGTGACTTCTTCTAGAAAACATTATCCCCTGTCCTCGGTGTATATCATAGACAGACATCGAAGGTCTTATTGGGTCAAGTTCAAAATTACTCTTTTGCAAATCGCCTGCTAAACCCGAAACAGTCGGGCTTCAGATGGGGCCATAGTTGTTCCACGGATTAATATTGTGGATGACAAACTCGTTTAGGGTTTTGTTACTCTGATTTTTTTACTTGATACCTCTAAGGCTTTCGACAAGTCAAATAAACTGCGGAACAATTTTGGTTTAGAGCGACAGTGGCAATAAAAGTATAGGTAGTTCATTAAGTTATAGATTCAAGAGAGTGGTGGTGGGTGGCACTTACTCTTCGTAAGTGAAAAAAATATTCTAAAAACACATTCCATGGAACACAGTTTTTTAAAAATTGCAATAACATATTTTATACCGCTATGGAAAAATTTCACGCACTTGCATTGGCTTTTCACTCTAATCATTCATTCTCACGGAGCTAAGACGACCCTTTAAATAGTTCTATGATGAGGAAAGTTATAAAAAATGTTAATACAATCAACATCGAAACATCGTCTGAAGTTTTTGTAACACTAAAGTTTTTGTAACACTAAAAATTAAAAAAGCTAGTGGACTTGATAGTTTGAGAAATATGCATTTTTAAGAATTGCCGAAGGCGGGAATAAAAAATTTTAAAATAAATTTAACATTTCTTATTGCTTAGAAGACTGCTTAAGTGATTTTAAAAACTGATAAACCACCTAACAATGTTCCAAGCTCTAGGCCCATTAGTTTACTTAGCTCTTTCAGCAGAATTTTTTAAAGAATTTTTAAAGAAAAGTTACTTAAAGTAATTCAAGATAAAAAAAATTATCCAAATGAGCAATTCGGTTTCCGTCGCTTCCACAGTATATTCCACCAAGTGTTATGGATTTGCGAGCATGTAAAACAAAATCGAATAGATCGTAAATCTACAGGAATGATTCTCTAAGACATTGAGAAAGCATTCGATTCTCTATGGCACAAAGGTCTAATCTATAAAATGGTTATACCAAATTTCCCGTTACTTCTATGTGAAATATCCTTAGTTTTTTCGTCAAATTGTTGTTTCATAGTCTTTGTTAACAAGTGTCCTTCGAATCAATTTTATCCACCAGCAGGTGCGCCACAAGGTGCCTTATTAAGTACCGTCTACCGTCTTATACAATGTTTATTCCTCTGGATTTAGCCCAAATAAGAAAGCGTAAGTCTGCTTTGTATGCGGATGATACAACAATATTCTCATTGCATGAATTAAGAATAAAAGATAATAATAAAATAGGAGCCATATCTCCACACGAAACAAAATGTTGTTATATTCCAAGTAATCAAATCAAGATTAACGGTGCTGAGTTAACACGGGAAACATCTATAAAATACTTGGAGTAAATCTAGATAAGAAACTCACTTTCAGTGAACATATTTAAATTAAATTAACTAATTAAATAAAATTAACATTGCCACAAGAATGATATATCGAAAGAGAATAAAATCATCATCCATAAAGTTAAATTCTAGTCGATTTTGCTTTTTGGTTGTCAAGTATGCAAAAACAGATTGCAATTGTCACAATACAAATTGCTTAAAATGATGCTCAAACTACTATGGCATTACTCTGAATCAGATCTTCATAAAAAAGGGAATGTTGAATTGATCTTCGAAAGAATACAAAAGCTCAAACCTACATACTATATATAGTACGCTGTGCATTCGCAGATAAAATTTTAGCTTACCAATTATCTAAGTTCAAGAGAACAAAAAGCAAAACGATTTAAATTTGTAATTGCAATTTAAAGATGAATAACTTAACTATTTATTTATTTATTCAATTATTTCTTTATTAATTTAAATATTTATTTATTTGATTTTATTAACATGTATATTTATCTATTTATTTATTTCTTCATTTAGTCATTTATTTATGTTTATTTATTCATTTTTTAATTATTTTTTTATATATTTATATATTTTATTTTATTTACATATTTATTTATTAATTTATTTACTAATTGATGTTCCTTTGTACTTTTTTTGTCGTTTCTTTTTTATTTACTTTTTGTTATCCTTGAACTATTTATTTATTTTTAGCTTTTTACTTTCTTGTTTACTATTTTATTATTTTTATTCTATTTCGTATATCAAATTTACTGAAAAAGTTTTTGTTTCATTTTTTACTCTTTAAATTGAAGGTTTTCTAGTGGTTTCCTTCAAATTCAAAATATTGTTCAATTGTTTATTAAAATCAAGAAAAAAGTATATATGGTTATACAAATTTCGCGAGGATATCAAGTGAGTATTTCGAATTTTTCATTTATTGGTTTGGTCAAAAACTGAAAAAAAAAAAAACAAAATACGAACTTTTGATTCAGCATTCGTGTTGCAGAGCGTTTAGCAGAGATTTTCAATTTTTAGCCACAGATGATTTTTAACACCCTTTTTATTTATTTGTTTTAAATCCCACGAAGAGAAAATCCAGTGCATTTCCCTTGCAAACTCGTGTATTAAAACCATTTAGCAGTATTCATCCAAAAGGTTCTTGGGAGCGCATGTTCAGCTATAAATTAAGCGAAACGTTTTCAAAAACACTTTCGGTGTCGCGACCGCAGTTCTCTCCGCAAAAGCGAATCGTCACAATCAACATTCATAGACTGCATTGCTAAACCAATAAAATGGGGAAATCAACATTCAAGAAACATTTCAAAAACATTTCAGAAATGTTTCTTTGTTTATGAAATGTGTCAGACTGGTTTCAAAAATGTTTCTTTGGTGTGGACACACTTTTTACCATCGCGAAAGCTGTCATGCCGCTGTGTCTACCTAAGTGGTTTCCAGCAAAAATTTGGATAGCTTTAGAGATAAAAAAACATCAGGACCATGTTGAACGAATTTAAACAGAACCTACATTTTCGGACTCTCTTAAAGCAAAAAATCCTTTCATTATTCCATTCCCAGTTACCACATCCAAAATGTATGCCACATTCTCAAAGCAAATTGTGTATAGTATATCGATTTAAAGCACCAACAAGTAAACCAATTTTATGACGTTTTCAGACTACGAATGCCAAGAAATTCCCAGCAAGGATAAAAAGAAAACCGATCGCAATATATAATTAGTTCACTTAGTAAGAATCTAGACTGCCCGCAAACCCCATCTGGATACATTTGACCTCGCAACAGAATACTCTAATGAAGAGTGCCTCCTGACTCGTTAACATAAAACAGCAATCCTTAAAAAAAAAAAAATTACTAAACTTTACTTACAACTTGGTTGATTTTTAAGATATGGCAAAAAAAGGGACGAAAAAAAAGGTACTCAGAACTTTTAACTTTTTGAACTTCTCCCCTGTTGCGCCGCGTCGTTCTTTCTTTTTAAGACCCAAATGCGCTCTGGCATAAATTCAAGGAGGGAAAAAAAATATATTTTCCCAAGGTAATTCCTTTCAAGAAACAATGTGTAATTATTTTTTCACGAGCGTACGAGTATATTTTCCACTTTTAATTCCACAACACAAGAGTGAAAAAAATAAATCAATAATTCTATACACAATACTGACAGTCCTTAAAGTAACGATGGATGTACGAGTATGTATCTTTGGGCTATGTGGTTGGTTGGTAAATATATATATGCAACGTTAGGTAGTTTAGGGCGAAGGCAAGTAGACAAGTAAGCAACAATTGGAAGCAAGGTATGCCGAAAATTAATTCCCTTGAAATTGATATTCATTTAATGGATACAAAAATATACACGCCGAATTAATTAACGACACTCATTTAGAGAATGAAAAGAAAATCCTTCAAGCGTTATATACTTCTAGACACACATAAAGTATTTATAAAATGAATTTTAAAAGATTTTTATGTGACATAAGGAATATATATTATGCACTCTCGTTAAAGTAGTATCTTTTGGTGTTCTTATTGCTTTGACCTCAATAAAAACGCGAAATGAAATTGGACAGGGATATTTCAGCCAACGACTGGATGGCTCATGGACATTTGGAAATCATAATTCATTATACTGTCTCATTATTGCCAGAAGATGTTATCTGAGGTTGAATTCCAAGACTACAAGCAAACCAAAAGTACTTAATGATGATAGGGGAAATGACATAAAAAAAACAATATGATTTTTAAAACCATTGCAAGAGAAGAGATTCATATCATGAACAGTGAGAGGTGACCCTTATTTTTAAAAGCTTTTATTTAACTTGCACTGCTCGTGCGTACATAAAATGTCCGCTTCGAAAATTTGCAAACCATTTTTCAACCACTTGTTGGTATCCAATTGAGCTGAATTTTTGCATGAACAAAATTTTGTAATAATTTCAATATGGCCGGTATCAAATGAAAGGGCTTGAAAAGTTGAAAACGATACAATAAAACCGGTGGCAAGGATCGTTTCCGCAGGAGGGAACTCTTCAACGGTTGATGTATCGGCTTAGTTCCTAATTCAATAGCTCTGTTAGTGTAGATTGTGTGTAGATGGCTCTGCTGTGAAGGCATAACACTGACAGCGGGGGTGTCTAAGCTAAATCTTCCAAACTTTCAAAGTTGTTGAATGTCGAACAAAATCCTGTGAATTAG
Organism: Orthonevra nobilis; assembly: GCA_963555765.1. NCBI lineage: Eukaryota > Metazoa > Arthropoda > Insecta > Diptera > Syrphidae > Orthonevra > Orthonevra nobilis. Next base: position 58,530,155 of record OY743224.1, read on the forward strand.
GTTAAAGTTAATAGGTCGATATCAAAATCCTCCGTCCCGTTTCGGGCTCCACCCACGGAAGTGAGTTGAAACCAATTACACCTGAGTTTCTCAAACCACTACACATTCTTCTCCTAATTCTTCCGCTCGCTCTGTGCTACACGCATTATAAGAGTCCTAATATCCTCTTGAAGAGCGAGCAAATAGTTAAAAAACTTGAAACTTTCGTAAAATCAGTTCGAAGTGCAAAGCTAAAATTACGTGAAACGCGAAATTTCGAAAAGATTTTATGTTGCTAAAAATAAAATTAAAAAAATAATCGTGAGACCGGGTCTACCAGCAGAAAGAAAGGCTCAGGGAAGCAAAAAAAAAGTCGACCCCAGTTGAAAATCGTTTTCGGTGGTCCAAAGCCGTCGGCATCGGTTCAAGACTTCGGTGGACTTTAAAAACGACCTGTGTCGAGCTACAGAAAAAATAATTTCATGAAGCGCAGTGAGGAAAATGCTCTTGAAAGGCGGACTTGGACCACTCAAGCCAGTACTGAAGCCGGATTTTCCAATATGAGTCAGGAGCATCTTAATTGGACTCAAGACATGTGGCACAATGAAATTTTTCCCGACGAATCAAGGTTGAAGCGGCATGTTGGAGATGGGAGGATTCTTGCGGGAAGAGAAAAGATCTGAATGCCTCTTAAGGATGCCCTCCAAAACTGAAGGTGTGACGGTCTGGGGATGCTTCTCTAAATATGAAATAGATAGAGTGGTCTTTCTATCCTAGAATCGGGGGTCACTGCAGAAGTTTACCTGCGGGTTCTAGAAAATCAATTTGAGCCCTCTACGTTTAAGATTTTTGGTGTTACTTGTAGATTAATTTTTCAATAGGACAATTGTCCTTGCCATACAGCAAAATTGTGAGCATGAACTTGTTTATTTTAAATATAAAAAATTAATATCAAGCTTTTAAATTAGTTAGATCTTTTATGACTTAAAATGATATTTGCGTATTTTTTTATATTTTTTTTTGGTTTAAAAAGTACTTCGAAGAAAATAATGTCGATGTATAAAGTTGGCCTACACACGGTCCAGATCTGGACAATAATGAAACTTAAGGTTGCGAATAAGCGTCCAGAGTCAACTGATAATTAAAAATTTATAAACCTAAAGAAAAATACTTATCCGGAGCTGGAACACCATACCTGCATCCACAAGGAAAAACCTATCTGAGTCAATGTCTCAACAATTTACTGAATAAATAGAGAACGTTTCCGAGAAGCAATAAAAAAAAAAACACTGCACCCAGAAAAATGTATTCTTTAATCCCTAAAAATGAGACATGGTTTTGCTCCCGTGACCGCCCTTGAAAAAAAAACACTCTTAATGTTCCATGAAACGATTGAAACCGAATGAGAAAACAAAACCTCACTAAAACAAAATTTACCAAAATTTTGCGAACGACACTGTAAAGATAAATCGTTTCAAAATATAAAATATATATAATTTTAGGGCTTAACGAATTTATGTACATTTTAGTAATCGACATCTTTTAAAAAAGTCAGCGACTAATTGCAAGTTGGACCCAAACAAAGACTTAAAAACCGGCCAAGTGCGAGTCCGACACTCGCAACGGAGGCTCTGTACTTGTATGTATGTAAATAAAAGGTTTTTCAACAGGGACGCTACAAAAGTAGAGCGACAGGGACAGCAAACGACGCCATATTTCTTGCCACTCTTTTCACATTTCTCTTCAGTAAGGTTTGCCATTTCATGTCGGAAAGATATTCGAGCCAACAACGAGTCGAAATTATTAAAATTTACTACCGAAATTCGGAGTCAGTGGCCTCAGCGTTAAGAGCGCTACGTCCAATTTATGGTCGTCATAATCGTCCTAGCAGATCAACAATTGAGCGTCTAGTGGAAAAATTTGAATCCACAGGCACAGTACAAAATGTTCCCATGCCAGTTTGACAAAGAAGTGCCGAGAATATTGCTGCCGCTGAGGCTTCAGTTGCAAAAAGCCCAAATGTGTCTCTCACACGTCGTTCTCAAGCGTTGGGCATCTCTGTGACGTTGAGTGAAGCCGCTTGAATTGAATTGAGCTGAGCAACAACTTGAAAATGATTCGGATTTTCATCGAAAAATCATCTTCAGCGATGAGGCTCATTTCTGGCTGAATAGCTCTGTCAATAAACAAAATATGCGGTATTGGTCAGGCAGCAATCCACACGTACTCCATGAGTCATCATTGCATCCCGAAAAAATTACGGTTTGGTGTGGCTTATGGGCCGACGGCGTCATTGGGCCGTACTTCTTCCGTGATGATCAAGACCAGCACGTTACTGTGAATGGGAATCGCTACCGTTGTTCAATGACAACCCAATATTTTTGGCCCCAATCGGATGATATGGACTTGGAGGACATGTGGTTCCACCAGGACGGCGCCGCAAGCCACACAGCGAATGTCACAATCAATTTATTGGAAACCAAGTTTGGAGAACGTGTTATCTCACGAAATGGTCCAGTCGCTTGGCCGCCTCGGTCGTTCGATTTGACGCCTTTAGACTATTTCCTGTGGGGCTACGTCAAGTCTATGGTCTATGCCAACAAGCCAGCGACGATTGATGAACTTCGTACGAATATCGAATGTGAAATTGCAGCAGTATCGGCCGATTTATGCTTGAAAACCGTCGAAAATTGGGATCAGCGTCTGGTGGATCTTCAAGCGTGCCCGTGGTGGCCATGCAAAAGAAATCGAGTTCCATACATAATGGCATCGAACGAACTTCCACAGGAATAAAGAATTTCATTGATATTCAAACCGTTTTTGTTTTATTTAAAAAATATTTGTAGCGCTCTTATTGAAAAACCCGATAGTTCCTCGATCACTGGAACCGAGTTGCGAAGATTTCTCTCACTTTTGTTTATATTTACCACCCTTAAGGTTTTGATTCCCCTTATGAGTACTTAAACAAGCGGCAAAACCAGCCGTATATTTTGGCTACGTCGATTTAAAAGCTTGCTTTTCTTACATCTCAAATGGACTCGTCGTTAGTATTTGGTATAATTCCAAGCCTCCGCGCGTTCCTGAAAAAATTATGGTGACAGTCAGACAGAAAACGAAGTGATCCTATCAGGGCACCGTTTGTCCTCTTGAGGTCCTTAAAAAGATTCTTTTTGGGATAAGATCCACTGGAGGGAGGAATCCATGATCCGCGTGACAGAGTTGATGTCAAGAGGAAAAATTGCGATGCATTTTCTTAGAAGTCCGTATTAGTATGGAACTGCGATTCTTCTTATGGCCTTGGTAAAATAGTTATCATGGAGGGAAAAAGTTATTCTTCGGTATACCTCAATTTTTTGCGGGATGTTGTTATTCCAGAGGGCAAACATCTCATTGTCAAGGATTTTGTGGTCTAGCAAGACAACTCCCCTATTCATAATGCCAAAACGACTAAGAATTACTTACTACAGGAAGGAACAAATGTAATGTTGTGGCCATCACAAGGCTTATACGTTCCATGCCATCATTAAATAATGCCCACTGTGGCTACCAAAGTGACTGGAAACAGCCTTATTGTCTGAACCTTTTATTTAAAATGTCGTATTTTATTATTTATGTACCCTTTTTTTTAATTATTTTAATATTAAAGCCGCAATGAAATGTAAGTATCAGTTGGTCATCATTTGTTAAAATAAAAAAACCCGAGTTGCGAAAAATAACATCCTGATTTGCTCTATCTAAATTTCCGGAAACTTATTTTTGTGGCCCACTGTAGGATTTTTAACGCAGACTTTCTCGTGTCCTTTAACTACTTATTAGTAGCTCTCAAACCTTGGTACTCCTTGTATCTTCATTTCAGCTGCTGTAAATTAACACTTACACTTTTTATGCATTGTCAAACATTTTGAATCATTTATGAGCACTGGATATATCTGTACAACTTCAGGGATAAGACTCTTCCTCTAACCTAAAATGGTATTTCTCGGTCACAGAGTGTAGCGAAGACTGTTTCTTGGCACTATCCATATTAAATCTCTATCCTCTATATCAAATGTCTTTTCAAAACCAACAAACTCAACTATTTTGTATAAAGATTATTAGGTTAAAGGTTTTATACACAATATCCGCTAAGCGATATTCTTGCTGAGTGGCATTATTATCAGTATTTCGTGAGAATTGATTGGATCACCTCATCTCTGTGACTCTAATTTTGTTCCCAAATTTGGAGCGTATCTTATGTGAACCAACCGCTTCTACTCTCTTCGGGGTCTTTGACAGCCTTCCAATTTTTTTCAATAGCTTAATCGAGAACTTTATCGAAGTACTACTTTGTGTAGCAGAAAATACTGTTGATTTAAATGTCCTTCACGATACGTCGCCATCTCTCTCCAATGTCGTGTTTTTTTCCTTCTGTCTTAAACAAGTCCTTAGTTTTCATGTCGGTTCAAATCTCCGAAAACCAACAGAAGCTCTTTTTTGGGATTGGGTTCTTGATGAGGATACAAGAACGCATCCTTATCTTATCCATATTAACATAAGACTTGGTACTGGCAATTTTTCAAACCTTGCCTGATCAGCATGCATGGCGGGTTTTTATGGAAACTTTAAGGTCCCTTGGGCGCTTTCTCAAATTATGATGATAACAAACATAAGACCGCGGAATTTCACATGATTTAATTTGTAAATAAAAGCACTACTGGATATACTAAGTCATTTATTTATTTTCAATATTTAAGGCTATTTTTATTAAAGTAAGGTTAAAAATTCCATCTTGACCAGAACTGTGAAATTTTTAACGAATTTAAAGCGTTCAAAAAATAAAATTCTGAAATGTCTTTGAATTTTTAAGAATTACCTTTAAACAAACTTGATTCACGTGTTATATTTAAATAGTAACATGAACTCAAATCCTCTGAAATAGAAGTGCGATAAGCACGAAAAATATTTTTCGCTAATCAAACTTAAAGCTTGAGACTCAGACACGATAATTTAAACAATATTTTTTTAACCTATTCCACTTTTTCCTCGAATTTCGTCTTGTGACCTTAAAACATCTGCATCATGCATAGAGACGTATCTTTTTAAGGGTTCCGTACCCAAAGGGTCCAAAGGAACCCTATTACTAAGCCTCCGCTGTCCGTCGGTCCGTCCGTCTGTCGCAGAGCTATATTCCCTAAACCGTAAAAAGAGACACTTTCAATTTTCACAGAATGTGTACTGTTATTACTGCTACAACTAGACAATTAAGATTCATGGTAATGTTTTAAAAGTAAATTATTAAAAAAAGGATTTCATCTGATTTTAATGTGTGTTTGAGTTAGAATTGTCTCAGCATTTCAATTAATCACTTGAAACAGAGGGTTGCAAAATGAAGAAAGAAAATTGAGATGAATTCCTTGCATGAATTTGCTATACAAAAATGTCATAGATTCACACATTCCTACAGTAAGCCTGCATCAACTAATATTTTAATCTTATAATCGTTTTAAATCCTTAATTCCTTTAACTCTTTAATTTCCCATCTGGAAGTTCTTGTTCTTATTGGAATTACAAGTAAACCTTTACTCTGTCTGGCTAAATAAAACATAGTGTTGCATAGGCGCGGAACCCTTCATGTGAGGATCAACTCGCACTTGGCTACCTTTTTTTTAAAAGCCAAACCGGCGAAGCCCATATATTTATTTACATGATACATTAGTTGGGATCGTATCCTTCCCTTAAGTGAAGATAAAAATGCTTGCCAGCCAAGAACTGAACATCTTTAGCCTTACAGTAATCTTTTTTTCTTCTTCTTTCGGGCTTTGTAAAATGAATCGTCCTTTCTAAAATCATTAAAGTTTTTGATCAAATCTGCCAATTTTATCAACTCAAAAGCGTTTCTCATAGAACAGTGAGAGCGTTCTACAACCCCTTTTCTGTCTTTAATGTTTTCTGGCCAAAAGGGAACTTCGATATCGCTCCAGCAGAGCCGGTCTCTACTTCGTCTTGTATACGCAGGTGAGTTCATTTGTTTATTGATGTTCGTATTCGAGATCTTCGCTCATAATTTAATTTTGATTTAATTCTGATGGGGCCTGGATCGCGTTGGTAGTCCCTGACAACTGTATGGTTCAAAAGTTTAATTATTTGGGGTCACATTATCTCTTTTTGCGCAGTTTTCGAAAATGAATCCCTGATAGATCTCGAATCAATTTGTTTTACTTTGTAACTTGCTTTCGCAACTGAAATAATTGTTTCAAAAATTTGTCGCAGTTAATTGGCACTCATACCCAATTAGAAAAAAAGCGGTCAAGTACGAGTTGGACACGCATATGAAGGGTTCCGTACCACTGTTCAATATGCAACATTACATATGTTTTGAATTTAAAATTTATTAAAGCGTTCTTCTGAACGTGGACAAGCAGAATCGCACTTGTGAGTTAACCAATTTTTTATTTTCAATGTATCCTAGCCTTCTTTTTGGCGTTAAACTTAAAAACTGGTTTTTGTGAGGTAACCCCAAATATTTTTTAGTTTTTATTACTTGTTTATTATTTATCTGAAAAAGATAAATGACTATAACAATTAGCTAAGATTACCTTACAGAAGTTTATGTGGAATTTGCGACTAATACTCGCAACATGTAGCCAAAACAACTGTCGCAATTTTCGAAGGCAAAGGGTGTCACAATCAGTCGCAGAGGAAGGAACTAAAAGTTATAAGAAATATGAGTTTAAATGTAAAGTTTTGCGATGTCATGTTTATGTTCACCTAAAGACATATCAGTAATAATAAACATATAAGTAACAATTTACCATATCATTTCAACCGGCCAAGGACTGTCCAACCTCCCTTGAAATAAACTGTTCCGAACTAGAGTAAAAAATCAAAAGTATAAAGCACAAGCTGAATTCCAACGCACATACTCGTTATCTGTTTTTCAAGTAATTGAGAAAATCAGCACAAAAAAATGCTGACAAGTACAGCATTAAAATAATCACAAGGGACCCCCGCCGCCATCGCCGTCGGCACCGACACACTTGTCCCATTACAAATGTCCTTAACGGCTCGAAAAAAAAACACAGTACAACCAACTCAAAATCCCAGTTATTTGATTCCCTACCAGCCGTCCCAGTGTGATTTGACAAAAAACAAAAAAAAAAAAGCAAGGATCCCTTCTACTCCTGAATCAAAATCGACATCGTTAACAGAGATAGGGGAATCGTATACGGAATTATTTAGGTCAACTACACCATACAAATAGATACATAAGTGCTGTTGTCCTTGAGGATTCATTATCGCAATCCTCCCCTCTTATCTTTGAAAATACGTTTCCTTGGTATCGTAATCGTTATGCCTTTAAGTAGAGTATTGGACGATATTCCTACACACCACCAGCGCCCTACATTCATCAATCTAGGATAACACTAAAGATAAACCAAGTAAAGACCAGAAAAAAAAGCACAAAAGCACAACGAACGGCGCTTAGGGCACTGTGTGCAATCCTATCCTTTGAACCATACGCCAACAGATTACTTTGACGCAATTATGCCACTACATCAGCAACAACCTGAGTGCCACTTCTAGGAAATCATAATTAAGGGCAAAGGCCAACAACTTCCAGGACCAAACATTAAACCTTAGCACAACAAACAAACTTTGGCATGGCCACAGTGCCGTGCCGTGTCGCGCCAACAACTGACGGACGGCGACGACGACGTCGAGGAATGTAGTCAGCGCGCCCACCACACGCCCTGGATACGAGTAAATGCAAATAAATGGCGATGTCGAAAGAATGTTAATCAGTGTCGCCCTGCTCGAGTGGCATGTTCCCATAAATGGTACACAAAAATATGTGCCAACTTCAACCCCGAAATTAAATAAGACGTTGCGTCCCGTTCGGTCGTCCGTTCGACACTTGTTTAAGGATCGATACTACGGCAATCACCACCGGTGGGATTTTGGAATAAATTTTACGTTTGGCATACTGGCAGGCCACTCTCGTACTCGAATGTATGTAAATGAGAATCATTTCGTTCGGAATGTGTAAGGAGATGAAGTAGTAAACTTTTTGACAGCAAATTCCGAGTTAAGATTCATTCCTCGCAACGATTTTGAATGGCGTGGTGCGAGAGTCCTGAATGTTTGCTAATTATTTTCAAGTAAAGGGAAGCTCTTATCGAAGAATGTTAAATTGTAGATTTCCCAAAAGATGACTTCATTTTATGATATCAATTTAGTTAGGGCATCCATGCAGAGATAACAGAATCAATTATTTACATAAAGAAGGCTCGTACAATTTAATCGGAAAGATATAAACTCTAAACTCTGTGAGCTGTCTCATACTGATCCTTTTTCAAATAAAGGTGTCGAACGCGGCAAGGATTTTCGGTCGTTCGTAAAAATCGCATAAACTTGTGTCCAGCCATCAGCTTTATTGACAAAGCATATCTGATCGCGATCCATTTCAAAAAAACTTTATTATATGAAGGGATATAAACAATAATCGGAATATAACCACAACAAGGATTCACACTTTAAACATGAACTAGAAGAACGAATTGACAAAATCAACACAAAAAAGAAGGTTAGAATGTCTTTCGCATTGGACTGTTTTATGTCCAACGGTGAGCATATCTCTTTCAGGAAAAAACGTCTTCTTAACGAAAATTGAGCTGGACATTCACAAAGAGTGTGTACAGCCATTTCGTCGTCCTCCAAACGGAGTCGGCGGCTGAACTAACTCCTAACTCGGTAATATGCGACAATGGCCTGAGAGGCAGCTCATGAGCTTTCCTATGCTCTCTCTGGTTAGTTTGAAGATTTATCTGTTTAAGAAGAGACTGATCAGTAATGCCCAAGCCCCGGTAAATAGTTCAGTTTACGCCACAGAAAAGTTCTGATCCAGTGAACGCAGTTTAAGAACCAGCCATGGCCTTCAATTCCATGATGACCTAGAACCCATCCTAACATAACTTTGTTGCGTTAGGCTAGGGATTGAAAGGCGTTGTAGTAGCCTTTGACAGATTTGGAGTCCATAAGATCGGATGACAATGCCTTAAGATCTGCTTGGCTGAGATATATGAGGAATCTGGCCCCTTTTTGATCTTAAGCAAGGCGTACACTCACTAGCGCTTGATTTGATAGTTTGTAGTTCGAGCTGGAAAACACTGAGACATTTCCCCTTAGGCATAGAAATTTTTGTGTTGGGGCCATATACAGTGGCACCTACATACACCAATTGCAATTTTTGAGCCATCAAAATACTAGGTTTAATTTCTGAAGTCGCGGACGGATGTGTTGATCTACCAAAAGGTCATGGTTATGAATATATACTTCAAAGAGTCGCCCAAAACAGCATGTCATAGAACATGTCCTTATCCGTAATGAAATTGAGTATTCTCAAGTATGCCGTCTGGTTTGAATTTTATTGCCAGATGCATCCTAAGGGCATTTCGGGCGGCTCTTGTTCGAATGGAAATGCCAAGTTGAGACAACTCTTATACAAAAATATCTACCCAACCAAAAGCAGCAACAAAAATGACTTTTCTTTAAAGTCACCCACTTGAGAAGAAATCGTGAAAATTCAAATTAAATTTTGTACGAAATAATAAACAAGTAGTCGCGTAGGCGATTTCGTCTGGGTAGGTTTCGTGCACGTAGAAAATTTGTTGGACTCAAAATTATTTTCTGGCCGCTCTGTCACACCAAAACGTACTTATTATGCAAAAAATTTAACAAAATTTCCTGCCTCCCTGATACATTGAAATTCATTATAAGCGTTTCATTTCTAAAATTGTTCTTAAAATCGCAAGTTAATATTTCCTACTGTTACGTCAGCGTTTTCAAAAAACTTTGCTTTTTCTACAACTTTACTTTAATAATTGGGCTCCACGAAAGATCCTTTTATTAAAATGGATAATTGATAGCCAAGGTGCATCCCGGAGTTCCGTTGTAAGCATTGGTTGAAGAACTAATAGATTCACAAACTTTTACTCTTTATAAAATTGTACCATAACCTTAATATATAGAAATGTGTAGTCGCGGGCTTTTTAGTATAACTTTTTGTTTTCTTAACTTTTCTATAGAACGCAATTTAATATCTATTACCGTCAAAACAGCTTTAGCAAGAAACGCATAAGCTCGACCGTTCTTTACGAATATCATCTTTTATATGGCCACTTTGTTTAAATGAGATAATGTGTAGCTATGTTCATTGTTCGGATGGGTAGTTTCCAAAAAACCTACAAACATTAGAACTTTATAATATTATTATAGAAAAGCGATTAACAAACGAACAAAAACAAGTAAGCCTGTTGCAGACTCGCATACTATATCTTATTAATAAAAATGTATAATCTAAGCTTCAGATGCGCTGAAACACGGAAAACTCCTCGAAACAGTGGAAAAATTTGCTATCAGAGATTTTAATTTTGAGTAGTTTAAAAGCTTTCTCGAAATAGAAAAATTAAATAAAAACTTCTGCAATAAAGAGTCCCACAATGTAGCCTCTCTACATAATTTATGCTAATCAACTCCTTGCTGATTTAAGGAATACACAGACTTTTTTTTTTTAAATGCATTTTTATTTATTTCAAAGGACTATTTAGACACTAGACAAATACGCTTAAACTAACTTAACTTGTTTACTGGTCCCGTGCAGACGTTCTAAGCTAAGCCTAGTTCTTATTTGATGTCTTTCGACTTAAAGTTGTTATTTAAATATATGTCTGAAAGATAACAATTATAAACTAAGAACATTTTTGACAAAAACTTAGAGAATGAACGTTTTTTTTTTAGATATAAAGCTTAAATCTGTATTAAAATAGCTCAAAAATATAAACTTAAATTTAACTTAAGCCTACGTATACATTTAAACCGATTAAATATATACTCTTAAGCCCACGAAAATATATACACAATAAATATTTATATACTCATGTATACATATAATATAATTGTATATATTTTCCCCGACTTAACCTACTTAAGCTTAAGAAAAACAAACTCTATGTAAGTCGGCAAGGCTCTTCTAAACAAAAAGAGGCCAACTTTTCCCCGTAAGGAGACCTGGCTTCGAAGGATATTTATAACAGAGATCTCTACCCATTTTCTAAGAGCCATCAAAATTGATGGTGCTGCTTTTGCGAATCTGCCTTATCGCGGGTTGATACCGCCCTGGTGAAATAGCACAGGCTTTGCTTTTGCAGATGACACAGTTATTGTAGTCAGTCAGCAGTCAGAGGGACCTAACAACATCAATTAAAATAATGCATAAACAATTTATTTTCATTGTAGAACTTGACTCAAAATGCAATCCTGAATGCTGCAGCCAGTTATAATAATTTCAATGCACAACATTTTAAGTAATCATGGCTAACGTAAAAAAGGTTCCCAAGCTGTCTACAAAGCCGAAGGCTGAACTTGTGACATAATTAAGTGCATACAAGAGCAAAAAATTAGCAAAATAAGAACGAGAAAAAATTAAGAGTCCAATATAGGAAAGCACTTTAACTCTAAAAACGCGTGTGTATTCAAGGATGGAAAAGCCTTGTTACCATTTCAACACAAATCCTTTAGTTAAAAAGTTTTCAAATAAAAAAAAAACCTATTGTTATCTAAATACCAAAAATTTGCGGAGAAAAGCTTTCAAAAACAAAATAAAACAAAAGAGCTTGACGTGTTACGAGATCAAATTGAAGCTTAAGCCAAATGGAAGGTTTGTTGTCTCTAAAGAAGCTACTGCTCCAGGTTAGATAATAAACAAGTACTAATTGCTTGCTTGTTTATGCTTCTGCTACACACAAAGTGATATTGTTTTTTTTTTATAGGAAAAGCTATAAATCCTTGAGTATGCGTGGATGACACACGAATTTTTTAAAGATTGTTTCTTTTGACATTCGTGCCAGAGGTGAAAATTAGTTTTGAATCGATTTGGTCTAATTTTAAAACAATTTTTCTCTACTTCTATTGGACAGTACAATGTGTCATTCGTCATTCAAATGACAGAAAAATGATAAGTGACGATGGAAAGATTATTATCACCATCGCTCTTCTCCGACCATTGGATCAAAATGTCACCAACTTGACAAAATAATGCCACGAAAAAGAACTCTTTTCACATTTAGTTGAAAGCCGAGGTCCAGATTTGAAGGGTTCAAACATAAAGGCTTTTAATTAAGAGAATGGCATATGCCCCCTGGCATGGCATGGGACAAGTGTTGGCGCGGAATATTTAAATTCGTCCCAAAAATAACAAGCGACCGGAGCGATTTGCTCAAATTAAATAAAAAAAATAAAATAATAAATATGACTTTTTTAAAGTTCAGTTTTCGGTTTTACGAGACATGTCTTTGATATTTCTTGACAGTGAGTGGCATAAGGAGGATGTCCTGTCATTGAACGTTAAAAGCGATAAAATCATAAGCGACTGCGATATGATGACTTGCTTCAAAATATATTTTTCACTGAAACTTGTGTCACTAAGGAATTCAGGAATCGGATATTTAAAAACGAGATTTCGAAAAGGCGCTTGTTTGCCAGAAACAAGAAGCCGAAGAAATCGATAGTGAAGAAGAAAGAACAGGTGCAGGTGTAAGTCCTCCTCGGCTAAAAACTTAAACAGAGCTTGCTTTATAGGCATTTATCATTTGTCTTCAATGGGCTGAAGAGAACTCGGTTTCATTAAAAGAAACCTTGACTCTTAACAAGTTGAGGGAGCTTGCCAGCTTAATTTTTCAAATTAATTTAACAAAAATTTGTATTAACATTATGTAAACGTAATGTAATTTTTTTACAAAATAAGTAATATTTCCTTTCTTTTCGTTTGCGAAGAACGTTATTCTATTATTAACTCCTCATCTTAAATTCTAAATCAAGGCTCAACTTTTTTGTGACTCGGTTATTGCAACAACCTCGATTAACACAACTGCTCGAGTTTTCATCGGTTGTTTTTCCAGAGGCAAATCTGTCATTTCATCTGACACTAGCAATCTTCTCATTTCTCAGCCTGATTTGTTCTGATCTTGCAATTAGGCACGCACTTTTGAATATCGTAAAACGTAACGAAAAGACGTAAGGTGACATTTTATAGGGAAACAGGCAGATTTTATTTGGTTACAACCTAAACGTGTCATTAAAATATATGTCAAAAGATATTTATTAAATTTTTAAAAAAATACAAACACGGGAACTTTTCTTTATGACAGCACCGAAATAAAAACGCCATCTACATAGACCCATTGAACTAATTAACGCCTTTCACCTCTAAACTCATATTTTATTTTATTCATTCTCGCGTCTTTAGCATATTTCCAACTACTTTTGCGAATAGATAAAATAATACGACATCGCATCTTCCAACGCAGACTATTAATTTATTAAATTTACAACGTACGAAAAATATATAAACTCAAATTTTATTTTATTTTTTTATAAAATTTATTTCGTTCTGCCCAAAATAACCCTGAAATGCCCAACGATGTCTTTCACTAGGCCCATCCATCTATCCAACAAAATATAGAAAAATATATTAATAAAAATAAAACTATGTTTTTGAATTTGCTAATCCCGGCTACGACGTGGCCAAACGATAGATGACGATGCGAATGCGACCTATTTTACCGCCTTCTTCGAGGTTGTTGCCTCGTTCCCCATCACCAGCGTTCAGCATTCAGATCTCAAATTGGCATTCCACACGGGACCAAGAAATATTATTTTTATTTTGAATGTTAGATTTGTGCTTTGAAAAATTTATGTTTTCTTTGATTTTGACGACGACAAATTAATTAGCCGCCGTTGTCGTAAGTGACAATCAATTTGGACGACTGACAATGACCCCAAGAGGTGGTCGTGTAAAAGGAAAAACAATAACCAAAATGGAAATGCCCTCCAATGTTACAAAATACGATAGATCAATCAGAGCCCTTCTTCCGAAACATCGATATACACTCGAGGAAGGTTGATACATTAACTAATTAGAAGAAGTTGATGTTTTGTAAATGCGGAAATGATAAGCTGATAAGTACAGTGGGGCTCTGGAAGATAGGCTTCCTACACTTCTGCATTCGGTTTCCATTATAATCAAGAGAGCATCTTATCGAAGGAAAACCTTGGCAGGTATCAAAGAACAAGCGCAAGGGTCTTTTTTCATTTGTTTTCAGGGTTCCGTACCCAAAATGAGCAAACTGCAGCCTGTTACTAAGGTTCCTCTGTCCGTCCATCTGTGACAAGATTGTTTTATAAATCGCCTCCATTTCACATCTATAAAAAGACTATGACAAATTTAAAATTAAAGAAGTTAAAATCATGTTTCAGGCTTCTAAGGAAGCTTATCGACAGTCTAACTGAATCAAATAACAATTTAAAGGGTGATTTTTTAGCTATTATCTTTTTGGCAACACTGATTTAAACAGATGACGCACGTTTCGTGTTTTGTTTCACTGTCAAACATCTTCAGTTTGGTCTATAATTTAACCAAAGTCTTACAAAGGAACAACGCTTGCAAATTATTGAATTTTATTATCAAAGTGAGTGCTCTGTTAAGAAAGTTCATCGCGCGCTTCTTCCATTTTATGGTCAGTTTAATCGACCCACTGAAGCGGCTATTCGGGCTATTGTGACTAAATTTCGCACCAAATTTACACTGTTGGACATAAAACCACCAACACGCTTACGTAGAGTGCGAACTGAAGAAAATATCGCAGCTGTATCGGCCAGTGTTAATGATGACCATCAATTATCAATTCGTCGCCGTTCGCAGCAATTGGGCCTCTGTTACTCAACTTTCGGAAGGATTTAGGTGCAATGCCTTTCAAAATACAGCTGGTGCCGAACGACCTACCGCAACGTAAAATTTTTGGTGAATGGGCTCTTGGAAACTAGGCCGAAGATCCACTTTTTTACCCAAAAATTGTGTTCAGCGACGAAGCTTATTTTCGGCTCAATGGGTACGTAAATAAGTAGAATTGTCAATTTGGAGTGAATATCAGCCAGAAGCATTGCTACCAATGCTTCCAGAAAAAGTCACAGTTTGGTGCGGTTTATGGGCTGGTGGCATCATTGGACCGTACTTCTTCAATGATGATGCGAATCGTAACGTAACTGTGAATGGTAGGCGCTACCGTGAGATGATATCCAACTTTTTTTGCCCAAAATGCAAGAGCTTGACTTGCATGACATGTGGTTTCAACAAGACGGTGCCACATGCCAAACACCGTCTAGAAATTTTTGCTGACCCGTCATCCAAACTGGTTCGGCCGGAACTAATCGAACAAAAGACATTAAGTATTCTCCAATTTGTCCAATTTACGGGAGTTTATCATCAGAGGAATTATTGAATCCATGTTTAGGTTAGGTCAAAATAATAATGAGCTTCTAAACTCTTTGATTTGGACTTTCGATCCAAAGCATATTCATTCCGGACCTAAGATGATTGAGATAGCGTTTGTATTTTTGATGAAGGCTTCATTCCTATTTTAGAAATGATGGAGCTTATGGGAATGGAAATTGGCGTGGAGGCTCATTCATTTGCTGTGAAACGAGACAACGCCCGGATTGACCGCTCCGAGATACATACGAGCATCCAACGCATTAAAGGATATGCTCGATATGAAGAGAGAAACGCGGAAAATTGTTTTTTCGATGTCGAGGAAGCAGGAATCGAAGATTGAAAAAATGTAAGTTACAATATCATTTCATGACTGAGACTGCGAAAAACTTTACGCGAAACTTTAAACCCGTTTTTGTCGAAACTGTCTTTTTCAAAACAATACCCACGATTTAACAGGTTCTTCTGGACCGATTAACCTGAAATTTTTAGAGTCTTCTTTATAGCCTTGTCTTTGTCTGGAACCCCAAATTTTACTTTTATTTATTACTTTTACTTTATTTATTACTTTTTTTTTTTTAATCGAGAAAGTCAAAATAGTGGTACAAAAATTGTTTTTTTTTCAAGCAGTCGCCATTTTGTGAAAAAAAAATCTTTCCAACTTTTCTGTGGTTCCAGACATTGCGACATTATTCTAGATTAATAATATTTTTTTTGGGTTTCAGATTGCTAGGAGGGTTGAAATCGTGGGTATGGTTACGCGCCAATTTTTTGATCAACTGATGATTTTTGAAATTTTCAACTTTTTTATTTTTTTCTGTATTCTTGTTATGTAAAAAAGTAACTAATAAAAGAATGGAGAGTAAAAATATTAATTGCCTTTTTTTATCACACTTCGAGAATTATATGAAATTCATGCCTCTAGACTGGAATACCTCCATAAAGGGTCGTATGACTTCATTTTTAGAGACAAGCCATGTTAAGTTTTGCCATAACTGATAGACGAATGTATCTGTTTGATTTAAAACCGAAACGTTGCCATGCCATTTTTTTAACATTATTCTCAGAAGCTGCTTTAAAATGAAAAGGATATTGGAACAATTGGAAGAACAGAAACAGTCAATGGTTCGGAATTGAAGCGACAATGTTGGCACTCAAGGTCAAATTAAATAGAATGTGTCGAAATAAACAAATATAACTTCAAGAAAGTTCAGGACTGTTTCCACCTAAGATTTGCAGTACATAAGAGTAACAACACCAGTAAAGGCATTGTCTATATTTTACCGACCAACTTCAACAGGTTCACGAGCGATCTTATATTTGTCTTTCGAAGATGACTTGAAATCATAAAAAATCTCCTGCAGTGTAACTTTGATAAGATTCAGAGACAGCTGGAAGTTAAGATTAATTTTCGAATATGCGAAACTATATTTTTAAGGACGTCGTTGCCTAGAGCCTTTAGGGATACCATAAAGAATTGGCGAAAGCGTTTAATTGTGCGTCTCCACGGCTGATCACTGGCGAATCAAAATGTAGTTCTGTCCTATACAACAGAGCAAACAAAATGAGAGTAGACAATTTTTTTTAAAGCTGAGACGGAATCACGTTGCTTGAGAAACGTTTACAACCTTAACGACAGGTATTACCCCTTCGGGTGCTTCTCAACGCTTTTGTCCATTTAAAGTCTTACCTCAATCTTGATGGAATACTTATGAACTAGGATAGATTGGCGATCCGGATCGTCTTCCAAATTGCCCGAAAAATTGCAGATGAGCGACTCAACTATATGGGAGACATTGCAAAACCTCCCATTGAGCGTCTGCGGTCTGCAAGCAAAATCCTTAAATTCATTTTCAGAACGGATTAATTTTTTTTCATATTTAATAACCAGTCTTAGGAAAAATCAATCCAAATAACAAATGACTTAAACACACATGTGCGTGCCAAATGTACGGATTGAATTTCTGTCCAAGGGGAATCAACAACGTGCATGAAAGAAAACCTTATGCAACCCCAAATGAGGTTGATTATGAATTGAGTAGTTAACCTCTTTGCGAGAATCGGAAGTCGAACACGTGACAGCAACCGCAAACCGCACATGTGTTTAAGGACCACAAGCCACAATTACGCCCGTCTTTTATAGCGTAATTGCCAAAGTGGATAATGCTGTCAACATTCGCAAAGCTTTATACCGGAAAATGGTAGTTGTTTTAAAGCTGCAACGAAATGCAAAATACGAACATTATTCGATGAATAAGGTCTTTAAGTCTCAATACAGCAATTAAGTTGCGCCGAAATTGATTAAGCCGTTAATTTGATGGGTCCAAGGATTGGATCCCAGAGTGAGTCTTGAACTTTTATTAACATAAATAGTATAATCTAGTCCAGTCACAATTTTTCTCGTGGGATTGGTCGATCAGCGATAGTACTCTGACTCATTACTGCAGTGGTCACTGTATCAGCTATTGGAATTTTTAATTAGTTTTGTCAAATGTAATGGTTTGTGTCTTTGGCTCTACTGTGAACGCATAACACTGCCAGCAGGGTGATGAACCAATCTTTAAAAACAAAATTTTTTAGTAGATCAACTTGTGTCAAATAAAATCTTGTGAAAGAGCAAATGATGTTTATCAATTTCTTCCGTTTAGAAGAAAATTTTACCAGGTTTCCCCTGAGGTCTGCCGTGAATGCTTTTTTTCAAAAGGAACTGTATACAAAACAGCAGACGGATGAGGACGTCTGCACATTCCCCAGATTAGATTTCAAATCTGCCGCACATCAAACCTCCTTTGTACTCCCTTATCCGTATCAATTCGAGGTAGTTCAAAATTCTCTTTAAAACGAATACTTTCAATCTGAAGTGGTCAGACACCCACCAAACACTTAAAATGGAAACGGGTGCTTCCGATTATTATCCTCAAAGAAAGAATTCGCAGAACGCCAAAAGGCTTCTGTAGTCAAAGTAATCAAACAGTTGCAAAGAATTTAAAATACTCTCAATGAGTGTGTTGTTTCAACCCAATCGTCAGGTCAAACAAGGACACTCCACAAAAGTACAGCACAAACAAAATAAAAATTCAACAAATTGAAAAAGCTGTTAATGGTGCCATTGGGATGGGATTCAACATCCAAATGCAGACTTTGAGGGTTTTTTTTTTAAGTAAAGTAAATCAACATTTGCGAAACTCGTCCACCCTGCAGCTTACAATAGAATTGTATCAACAATTTCTGATGGCAAAAGGCTTGTGTCCTTGTTCAAAGAGTTGAAACCTTAAACAAATACAAGTACGCTAGTCGTTGCGCCAGGTGGAGTGATCCACGAGTGGATGAAATGTCGCAAATAAGGATTTACAATGAGCTTTACGGTGTCGGTCGTTGAGGCAACAAAGAGACTTTATTTGGATTTTATTTCAAATTTCTAATAATAGCAATGAAAAGCCATCAAATGGTAAAGTCATACATCCACATAAATGAAAAATACAAAAAAAAGAAATTGTCGACTGAATTCGATGAAAATGAAAGTAATATTTCATTTTCAGGGTGGCTCCAATTGAATTGGGTAGACAGTTGTTCGTCCTTTTCTTGAATCAACAAAAAAACAATCGAAGTACGCACAGATAAAGACGAAAAAAAAGCAAAAAAAAAAAAGTGGCCATGTGCCAGTTTTACTCTCATCCGAAGGGTTCCGTACCACAGTATAATGTGCAATGTTTTATATTTCTTTAATTTAAGATTTCTTATGTACGAGAGGAAAAATTGTTGTGTTTTTTCGATTGAAAGGTCATTACTACTCTGAGATAGAAAGACATTTGTATTGTGGACAAAATATGAACAAATGTTTTTTTTTTAAACAACTAAAATGTTTTATAAATTTACTGAAATATATAGTATATCACAGAATAATTCTTTTGAGGGAAAAAGTCACTAGAAAAGCCTTCAACAGATTAAAATTGCTGAGGGCATGAGAGAAGAGGATTGATAAGAGAAATAGTATGAACTTGATTTCACTTACATTTGGTTAGGAAAATATAGTTTATTCTAGTAAAACGAAATTAGTATAAATTTATAAGTAGATAACTAAATTTAAAAATATACAAAATAATAAAAAAACAAACAATTTAATAAATAAAAAACTAAAAATGGAAGTAAATATGTGTAAAAATAAATAAACAATCAATTCAGAAATTAAGAAGTTGATATAAAATAATTATATATCCACGTATATTAATAAGTTCGAACATTTGTACAAAGGAGCAAACAACATACAAAAAAACAATTGAACTTTTGAGTACAGATTATACAAAATATAGTTTTATAGAAATAGATTTGAAATCAAGTCATTTCCAGGAGATAGACAAGAAATGGTGCATTAAGCGGCGAGTTTTGCTAGGTAGTAAAATTCACCTGTAGAGAAAGGCCAAGGAATGTTCGAAATCATTCTAACAGTCTTATTCTGTGCAACTTGAATTCTACGTAAATGTGTCTTGACGCAATTGCTCCACACAGGGGTTCCATTTTACATAATAATTTGGAAAATTGCCTTGAAAATCAGCCATTTGTTTTCGCTGTCGAGCTTTGATTTTCTGTTGACTAACGGACAAAGGATTAACTCCAAGATATTTCGCTCTCGATTTTCTTTCTACTAATAGTCTGCTGCTGCGACGTAAACAAGGATTTCTTTTGCAAGTAAAGATGGTTGCTTGGGTGTTGGAAGTATTGATTTTTATTTTCCAAGGCAGATTGAAGGTTGGTTTCAATATTAAAAACAATTACAGGAATATCTACAAAAAGCGCAAAATTACAATAAATGGTAAAGAACAGGACTTAGCACTGAACCTTGAGAAGCTCCGTCTGGAAAGTGCAAAATGCTTAAAAGAAAATTGCTTGAGGAAACTTTAAAACTACAAGAACATAAAAAGGATTGCATAATTCTTACAAGGTACATCGGAAATTAAGGTTGAACATCTTGTGTCGCAGCCCACTGTGTGTCGAATGTCGAATGTGTCGAATGTCGAATGTGTCGAATGCTTCTTCAACGTCGAGCATTGAATAAAGGAGCATTTGGTGAGTATCGCTGCGAAAAGGCCTGAACCCGAATAGGTCACTTGGTTAAACGTTTCAAGATTCCATGACTACCCAGGTTGCATAGACCAAGCAGAAGTATATGGGGCAGAGTACTAAAATTGCGTAGTAGTTTAAAACTCAGATGTATTTTTAAACCCCATGGGAACCTATTACAACGAACACAGATTTTGAAAAAAAGAAAAAGAAAAAGATGCAATCCTGTGACAGAGGGACGGGCAGACGGACAGCCGAAGCTATTCCCATCCATTAGGTACGTCACCCTAAAAATTTGTTTGTTGAGATTCGGCCTGCTCTTACCATCAAAAAGAATGGTTGACTCAGTATAGTACTTCATTTACCCATCGGAGTCGAAGATACCTAAACCGCTCACTTTTACCAACTTGTTCGTGAGCTATTTGTTGGTCTTTTCAAGTTTGATTATATCCAATTTTGCTAGCATGCTATGCTTTATGGCGAAACAGAGGCGTCATAAATATTCGACGGTCCCATCGTGGTATCCTGTGGCACGTTTGCAGTTTTCGGAACATACACGTGGTTCTAGTGGCACAATTCACTTTGAATGCTTCAGTGAGTTATTTGTTGTCTTGATTAAGCACATTCTATGGTGGAACGACCGTTCGATAATCGCTTCTGAAATAATATTCTGTCGGCTGTCTGAATCCGAAAGGAGCTTAATTTGGAACTACACAAGTGATATTACAACGCGAAAGATGCATACTCAGGATGCAAGAAAAAGACTTTACACAAAAAAAAAATGCACAAGGAAATACACCTTAAAAGAGAAGTTCATGATATCAAACGAGATATTAAAAGGCAATTTTGAGAAGCAATCTAAAGAGTAGAGCGTTGGCAGTGTCTGGAGGACTTCATTTCTCTACATTGTAAGGCTAACATTCAAACTCGGTATGGAATCAAAATTTAAGCATTTTCATGGGAGAGATGGAAGAACTACTTCATCGGCCTTTCTTAACATATTATTAATATCTCCAATTCACAATTACGGAGGAATGTTTTGTAGCCTGCAGCAAGGCATTTGTCCTTTTAAGTTGAAATAATTTCAGTCAGAGACTCATCGATACTTTGAGCTGTGAATTTGCGTAGAAATCTTTTAAAGCTGCTCGAGTTTAACGTTTAAGCGTCTTTTTATGCGCCTCATTTCTTGCTGGGGTGAGTTGGTAGCCTCAAGTGGACTCGGCTTCTGTCGAACTTACAGGACGGCATTTCGACTCATTTGAGTGTATCGCTTGGATGAGCTGGGGCAAGGGTGTACATTCTTACCACTTTTGCGGGGCATGTCCCGGTTTTTGACTGTGGCTGGTAAGTGCTGAAAATGTCCTGATTTAAAAATATAACTAGTTGAACCAGTGAAAATTTCACACGAAGACGGCGTACACTTTTTACACTCAGTCAGTTATGGAAATGAAGACACAAATACTTAGCTGACAATCGTATCACTTTCTTTCAGAATTTTGTTAAAACTATTGTCACTGGTAATTGGATGCTCATAAGTTATCGCTTGGTGTTGTGTTTGATCAATTTTCTGTACGAAACATACTTGCATTTAATATCGAGTAAAAAAGACAAAATTCATTGTTTTCTTAATTTTTTCTTGCATACTTCAGTTTATTTGGTAATCTAAACTGCATATTTGGTATTAAGAATGTTATGCCGAAACGTCAATGTACATTTGCTGTTGAGCTGCAAAAGCTTGTTACCAGAATTTCGTTGACCGAGGTTGTTTTTGCATGTCATACGGTTAAACAGCATATGTCCTTTAGTTCGATGGATTGGACACCGCAACTTTTTCGCGCTCGCACAAAAACCGAGGCAATCATGAACAACATTTTGTCACCACATTTAATTGACATGATTCAGCAAGGAGTTCAGAATACATCATGCGTAATATTGGAAGCCAATGGAAGTAATCACAAACATTTATATTTATTTCCCATTGTTGAACAATATTAACTTAAATAGTGGAAGCGTTGAACAAGCATGGCTTATCAAAAAATATTAATTTCTTAGGACTAAACCGCGGTGCAAAAAACAATGAGTTTTATTTTTTAAAGCATATGTTGAATCCTAATCTGATTGGAATCGGTTTTTCTTCACATATGTTGTACAATTCAGTTCATCATGGAATTTACACCGTAAGTACTCAAACATTAAAATTATTTTGTAATTTTACCGAGGTGGGCTATGAAGAGCCTCTTAATCATTTAAAGACACGATGGTTTAACTTATTCCCAGTTGTTGAACGAATTTTGAATATATTCGCAGGTTTGAAATCGTACTCTTTGTCAAAAATGATTTCGGATTTTTTGCAACATAATGTTGAAGAATATTTTTTTTGGTTCGTTCACTCATTCATAATTATATTTTATAATCGCTTGTTTCAGCTGAAAAAAGGACATCAGTATTGCAGAAGAAAATATTCTTCAAATTCTTCGCAGCGAAGAAAATTTTGTACCACATACCGTGAGGAGCTGCAATCTGACGAAAAAGATAGAGTTTGAGATGATTTGCAGGCAAGAGTCAAAATAATTTAGTCGTGTTAATAATTCGAGCATTATTTTCGATTGAAAGTTTTCCAATGGATGGATTTTAAAATTAATATTTAAATTAATCACGATGACGTCCAAAAGTAAATTTGAAAAACTTTTTGGTTGAAAACAAAAGCAGTGGAGATGAATTATTATTTGCAGAAGAGTTTTCTAGCTTAAGAATTTGTTCTTTTTTCGGCTAATGTGAATTTAGAATCCTATTCCGAATTTCTGATAATAGCCCAGTATTTTTATTCAATACCAGCTCACAGCGCAAATTTTGAAAGAGTGTTTCCTTTCGTGACAACTCAATGGACGAAAGATCGAAAAAGATTAAACTACGGAAAATATGCTCCATGTATTGACTATACACAACAATTTCTCCAAATATTACTGCAGCTTCTTTAAAATATATTGGTCTTATTGTAAGCCATCAGTAGTTCCGATAAATATTAATAAACATGTTAAATAGGAAAGTAAAATAAAGAATTTTTTCTATTGCTTAACTTACAAATAAACTTGCAATGAAAGGGCTTTAAGTGTCCCGATTTTACCTCTCGGAGATCTGGTCACACTAGCTCTAGCTATATCTGGTGTGCTGAAGTGTAGAATGTTGAACCATCTTATTGTTACCTGTTGTGGCTTTCTCTTAATCCAGCCGCTGCTTAAAAATGGTTACAGTCAGCCGTTAAATTTAAAAATTGTCTTGCGTCAGCAAGTCGTCTATTTGATATCTGTCTACGTTACCGTGTGGATCTGGTGTTTCCAATCACCGAATTACTTGCAGCCGAATGTCTTCAAGTCGAAAGCTGCGAGCGAACTGCCAAACATTTTTTCGTACATCCTACAAGTAAGTTTTTGATGTCGTAAATTTGGACAGGCCCCGAAAGCTGCTTAAATTATTCGTTGAATTCCATAGTTATGGGGTCTTCAACTTCGGCAGGATGAGAAAACTTTCCTCGATGCGGATTACAGCCGAGCGATCATTTTTTGGCTTCACCAATCAATCACATTCGTTTTAGTCCATTTTCCCATGACGACTCCCGATCTTAAAAAGTACATCATTTTATGGCACCTGTTAGAGGTGGCGAATTCATTTCCATTCAATGTTCCTGATCATATTCAGCGCACTTCGGTGGATCGCGCAATTTCAGCAACGTTCGAGTTCATTCTAAAGTTCTACTGCGCAGATATATCTTCACAAAATGCCTTCAATTTGAACAACAGGCAGCTCTATTTCACAACGTTTGTCAAAGTTTTTTACAAATGTGACTCCAGCAGCGAATAAATGCTCTTCATTTGCTTTTAAATAAGATTCAATTAGCACTAAATAGATTTCGATACATTTTGCAATACCACACGATCCCAAATTCGACAAAAAAAAAAATAAGAACATTGTTGAATTAATTGGTTAAGCTGGGATGGTCTCGCTCAACAAATTATGTAAGTAAACCTTTTTGTACACGCCCTGGATGTGTGGTGTTGATGTATGTTCCAATTAGTCTTTTTTTTCCGTCATTGATTATATAAGTGGCTGGGTTTGTTACGGAATTTAAATTAAATGGGAGGAAACTTTGTCCGGTTTGTCACAACTTCACACTCATTCACCACCACCGCACGAAGTTGATTGAACTTTTGAATTGCGAGTAGATAACAGGAGTCGTTTGATTGGGGTGACTTTTGCAGTGTATCTTTTAGGGTGTGGCATATATCATAGAATACCTGATTTTTAACAAACATATTACAAAAAGGATTGTTCCCACTAAAATGAAACCGTTTGTTTCACTCAGAATGGATTTAATGCGTTTTTACTATGAGACTTTGGTGGAGGTTTTCAAATTCGTTTGTGTAAGAAAATCTTTCCTAAGCCTGGTAAGTCGAAAAAAATTGTCAAAAAATTACAGTTTTCAAAAACGCTTCGGTCTTTAATATAAAACCAACCAACATGAATACCCTTTTGTCGGCAGATTCCGACGATTCCGGTTCCGTGTTTCGAGCGTAGAATAACAAAGCATATTTTCGATTTCTCGCTGTCTGCTTTTCATCCTGAATTATATTAATTTATTCAACGGAATATGTCTTCTAGAGCTGTTGAAAAATGCACTTATGCTAGTGGGTCTCCTTGTGTAATAGCCGGACAACTCCACTTATCCTCTTTTTAGGGTACCGTACCTCAAAAGGAAAAGCGCAACTTTACGCAGTCACCTCGTTGTCCGTGTGACTTTCTGTCAAGAGCCCTTCTCGCATGAAAGTATCGAGTTAACACTGATATCAAACACTAATGACTGCGGTCCCTTTGAATCCACTCAGTCAACAAATACGACTCTTCATGAAACATATTAAGCCATTCGCAAGAAAATAAAATGAAAAAGTAAAATTTTGAAATTTGACAAGAAGCAATCTCGTTTAGCACAACTTAAAGCAGTAATCCGATAACCGTGAACCATAATTTAACTCCAAGAAGAAGGCTATAAAAAATTTAAAATTACAAAAATATGTACTAGATATTTAAACTCAACAAAGATTTGAAATGAAATACAGAAGACAATAAAGACATCAACAGCCTTAACTACTAAAAAACTGCCCTCACCAGAACGTAAATAATAACCACCCATACGAACGAAAAAGCTCGACGATTAAAACAGGCAAATTGCTAGCCTATATAGGAAACACATAAAGAGGAAAGCTTGAAACATTTTTCAGTCTGTCAATGAGATACGATGGGACGTAGCAAGACCTTCAAAGTTTTCTGAAAATCTGAGGGACAAGAGCCATAAGTTAAAGTATACCGTTCTGATGGAAAGCTACGAACTTCGGAGGATCCAAAAAATTTCCGAGATCGATACAAAACCAAAATGTTCAGAAAATGCCTTGTTTAAACTTTTGAATAGTTTCTTTGAACTCAAACAAAATAATTAGTTACATGATTGTGAGCGGATAAAGGGCAAAACGTATCTCTTAAGAAATTTCTGTTGAACGAAAATGAAAGGAACAGGACGACAAGTCCAAAAATTACCGTCAATAGTAAGTATGGAAACAACCGGATGCCATCCTCAGAAAGGCTGGTTTACCGCCATACCTTAGGGCTAATTCAAAAAGGCTAAGATCGAAAGAAGAGGATCAAAATAATAGCTCGTTAAAGTAAAAACATTAACCAAGCTTGAAGTATTTGCGGGGAGAATCACAGGTTGCTATAGTACAAGAAGAAGACCCATACGAAAAGATCACCATCGACATCTTACTCGTGGTGGTAATGGCCGCCAACTTCGATACGTCTTCTGCTTCTAACATGGCCAACGATCCTGGTAGAATCAGAGAGTGAGAAAGAGCTTCCCTCTAAGCCTGACGGTCCGGCCATCCCATTCTTCTTGAACCTGGTGGCTTTGATTGTACAGCTGGTAGGGTTCGCGGCTATGCCTTCTCATTCATTCGACTTCCTCGCAGATTGGAACAAATATCCGACGAAGGATTTTTCATTCCAAGGGTCCATTCAGCTCAATAATGCTGGCAAACCCATTGTCCTGCGTGTAAGGAGTTTGAGTCCTAGTTGTTTTGACAGGACGGAGTAGCAACTATTGCCTTAGCTCATTCTCTGTGTCGTTTGTGGAGGATATATTAGTTCCGAGATAGATGAACAACTTTACTTCCTCGAAATTGTTGCTGTCAATCATGATGTTTATATGCGTTTGCGCATCCCAGAAGCAGGGTAGATTTGAAAAAGATAGCATCTTCGGTGACGACACCTGACACTGTACCATCTGTTCCAAGACAAAATTGAAAAAGTCATATGACAGTTGATCTTCTTGTTAAAATCCGGTGCATGTTTGGAAATGTTTGAAAGTTTTTGGTCTAATCTGCACGGTGCATCTTATACTTCCGAGCGTTGAACACAAACGGATGAGCTTTCCTGGAATTTCGAATTCAGCCCTAACGTTGTAGAGCTTGGAGCGATGCACTACATACTTGCATATGCGAATTTGAAGTCAATGAATAGATGATGAGTATCGACTTGAAACTCGGTGGTCTTTTCCAGGATTCGGCGTAGGGTAAAAATTCGTTGATTTTTGGGTCAGAAACCACAATGGGATTTTCCAATTTGTGTGGAGCAAAAAGGCTATAGACGTTTATACAGTTCGCTGAATAGGAGCTAGAAGGCGACACTGAGTAGGGCAAGGATGGCCTCTTTTGAATGTGGGGTAGATTGAGTTTATATTGCAGTCATCGGGGATGCTTTCATACTCCCAAACTAAGCATATGATCATGTACATTATTCTAACCAGAGTAACGCCACCACATTTAAAAAGTTTAGACTGCAATTTATCTGAACATGCGACCATGTTGTTTGCAGCCTGTGCCGACTTCTTCTAATGCTTCTAATGCTTTATCGACCAGATTTCAGTTCTCATCGTGCCCTTTCACTCTCTCTTTCTCTTGCCAATAAGCATTTAACTGTTGCTGGAAATGCTGCTTGAATACATCTTAAATTCCCTGTAGATTGGTAAAGAGATTATCATCACAATTTCGAAAAGCTTGAGTGCCGGTTCCCAAGACGTTTTTAACTATTCATTTCAATTTGCTCAGCCGAAACGGTCTAGTGGATATGGTCACAATATTAGTCACTGCAAAAGTATCATCAGCCACAAAACAGCTTGCTTCCACCAGGAAGTAGTTTTTGATCAGGAAAAATGATAGTATTGTTGACGAACCTGGCAGCACTGATCGACCAGCGATATTCATTTGACATTTATTTTCTTCTTTCCTTTCATAGTTTAACCTTTCTTTTTAAAAACATTGTATATGAGATATTCAATTTCACTAGTTGTGAAACGGAAGACATTTCGGAACTGGGAAGGAACTACAATTTAACGCACTCCTGTAAAGCAGATGCGACACTTTTAAAAATCAATTTTATAGTCGGCGTTACTTTCTACAATTGTCTACCAACGTTTTACATGCTTGCGGATTCCGTATTCATAAAAACTGCGTGGTTTTTCTTCAAAAAAATGTCGTAATGTAGTTTTTGACAGCTTTGGAGGAATCAAATTTCTTTCCATTCAAACCGTTCTGAAGTGACCGAAACAGATGAAAATCCGTAGGAGCCAGGTCTGAGGAATACGGTGAGTGCTGAAGTATTTCCCATTTAAAATACTTCACTTTTTGAAGCTTTTGTCCGGTGATATGCGGCCTTTTCGATTTGCTTAAACTGGACGATTTTTATAAACTTGCTCATTAAGCTGAGAGAGTTGCGCACAGTACTTATTGGACGTGATTGTTTCCTCAATTGAAAGAAGCTCGAAAAATAATTATACCCATGGAATCCCACCAAAGAGATATAAGTTCCTTCAATGGAATGGATGTTTCTTTTACGCTGCTGGTAATTGTACAGAATACACATTTCGTCACATGTTATGAACCGATCGAAGAAATCGTTTTCACAGCGTCTCTACAGAGATATGCCCACGGAGACGGGGACCAGCTTATTTTGTTCCATCAACCAAAGCGGCATCCACGTTCCGAGCTTGAAAGTGAATCCAAGCTTCTTTAAATGACGAAATGCTGACGAATGAACAATATTAAGCCTCTCATCTAATTTCTCAGTTGCAATCTTCGGGCTTCTTTTTTACCAAGTTTGGCAATACGTCGTCATCAATTACGGAAGGCCTTCTAGAAGGAGGTTGATCGTCCAAGATCCTAAGAGCAAGTGCACAATCCGAATGTTTTTTGTTGCACTTCCACAGTTCCAATCCTAAGTCGTTTTCGAAACTCGTACAGGGTTACATAACGAAAGTGTAACTTTTTTCACACACAATTTGACTTAACGGGGTCGAGCGAGAAAATGACTTCTGATGACACGACCTATGCATTTGTATAAAACAGGTCCAGAAAACCAACACTGCTTGCGTCATACCGCAAACTTTCCGCCACGTATGAGGATCGGGCACGAACTTTTGCAAGGATCCAATATTTTGCATAACTTAAGCTTGAAGATAGCATAAGTTATCATTGGACACCCTGTGTTTTGAAAATGTTAGAAATATAATTTTTCAAAAATTGTTTCATAGCAGGGTTGAGAAAAATACAATTAGTTAGACTACGATTACGATTTCAAAGTAATTTGTAATCATGGGCGATTACAATTACAGTAATTGTTATTGTAATCTGAGATGATTACAATGGTGATTCCTTTTTTATTTAGGGTAGGATTATAGTACTTTCTACATGCATAAACAAACGTATACACCTATGTACATGTAGTTGTCCAAGAATACATATATTTGCGTGTTTGTCTGTGAGTGTAAATCTCACAGCGGCTTGATGGGTCTGTTCGCTGGAAGTTTAAGTTTAGAAAACATTTTACTATATTATTTATGTTTACATTTCTTGTAAAGCACGTTGCTTTAAAACTTTTTAATGATTTTAGCTCAATTCTGATTCCATTGAAGAGAAAGCTTAAATAAGATGTTTTAACAAAAAAATACCATTCCAACCATAAAGTCCAAAATGGGACGAAAACCAGAGTATAATGTCAGTTATCATCTACGGTTTGCAAGTTTGTGTTTGTGTACAAACTTATGACGCACAAAATAACTGAAAGTAATCATAGGAAAGAAGTAGAAGAAAGTTATCGTACTTTGTAATCTGATAACCGTATAATTAAAAGATTGATAACAATTGTAATCGGATTACTCTGTAATCACATTACATTGTAATCGACATTTTAATTACAAAGTAATCGTGATTATTTTTGCAACCTTGATTACTTTAGAATTAGATTACTATAATCAAAAAAGAATCGATTACTTTTGTAATCGAAAGTGCCCAACTCTGTTTCAGAGTCATCCAACCGTTTTGTTTGCTTTTTGATGAGCTTGACATGTCTTTAAAGGAGCTTAGTTATAGAAATCTATTAATACGAGTACTTTGGAAAATAGGAATCTTTAAAAAACAAAATTAGGAAAAACTCCACGACGCAACTATCTGCGTTTTCTTTGAACATTTTTTCGTTTAGGTTATAGTTGTTTACATTTTTTCGAAAAACAAATTCAGCAGTACTTCCTTTAAAATATCGAAGTTATTCAAGTAAATCGATACAATTTAATCTCTCGAATTGCTTTAATGTCATAGTACTTAAAATAAGTACGTTCACGGAAATGTTTTGCAATTCTCACAGAAAAAAAAAACAGAACACTTTCTGTAAGTGAGAAGAGCAATTTCGTTTTTGAAAACAGGAAAAATAATTTCGAAACCAAATCTTCATCCAGACATTTCAAATGTATCAATGTTATGATTGACATTCTAACAACCAAAGGATAAACAAAACCAATAAAAATAACAAGCCTCCCTCCTGGAGAATGGCAATCCCAGGGAAAAGATACCAGTAACCCATCAGTCATGCCATTCTAAATAAAAAGATATCCGTTCAGGTGGGAGTTCGTGTATTGTGTATCTGCAACTTGATTGGTGGGGAGGATAAGCATAGAAAACATTTAATGTTTCTTTTTTTTCCTTTTCAAGCAAACGTAGATCTTAACCAATTTTACCAACTTCTTGTGGATTACATTAAATCAGGGGTTAAATCTTTGCAACCCCTGCATTTGGAAGGCTTTGCAAAAGGCTTTCCACAATGTCACCGCTGGGCTTATCTAGATTTCTTCGTTAGCTTCAAATTATCATTGTCATCGGAAAAAGGATTTCACTTTAAATGTAAGCAAACACAGATGAGGAAATTAAATCGATGAAACAAGTCCAGGTGTTTGTGTTCTTGGGACATAAGATTCAGAGAGCTCCTGCATTTGAAAAATTGCACCCTAATGTATGTAAAAGAGATTGACTTGTCTAATTATTTTTTAAAGAGAAATACAGCTTGCTTAATCAAAAAACTTTGCATAAATGAGGTTTACATAAGGTGAGTGGTGAGTACCCATATTATTTCTAATCGGAGTTTGGTTGATTGTTAATCATTACACTCGCTCACTTTTACTAACTAGTTTGCGAACCATTTCACCATTTATCAACTTATTTGATTGGTTGGTTGAGAAGTGCTCCAGATCTTTAGGCTTCTGTTAGTCCGAGTCTTTGTCAATAGAAATTTGGGTATGCATTGTTTCCGGTCCATCATTATCCGTTGCTTTTATCTTTGTGCTTCATCTGTTATAGATCTTGCCGTTCTACATGTTTTAAGGTTGATCCAGTAATTTTTGAATTCCTCGGTTGCCGTATCATTTGTGGCTCTTTTTATAGCTGTCAGCGGGAAGCCTTTTTCGCTTAGAGGGTTCTGATTTCTATTTCCTGCTCCTTTTCTAGCTTTTTTGTTAAATATACCATGTTCGACTAATGTCGTTAAGTGTTACTAGTTTCTTTATTTTGTGATTATACTCTCGATGCTGATAAGAGATTTGTGATGTTTCTTTTCTACTCCAATGAGAATTGCGCATTCTTTTGCTTGGAACACCGTAACGAAAAGTTCAAGATGTCTTGCAATTTCGATCGATGGGTTTGGGCAGTAGATCCCTGCCCCCAACTCTGATGATATGTGAGAGCCGTCCTTGTAAATGGTGATTCCACCGCGGTATCGTGTCGTATTTTCATTCGTCCATGAATATCTTGTCTTGAAGTTCTTGTTAAAGGTGAACATAGATGTGGTATCATCTCCCTTACCATGTTTCCTTTGTCCTGTATTCCTATCATCAAAGTGACCCAGTGCCTTAAGTCTTTTGGCGGTCGGCCTGTCGGCTACATATTTTTATCTTTCGTTGGCTTCCATACTAGAATGTCAAAAAGGAGGACTGGTTTCGTGATTTGTTTTGGTCCCAGTCCGCAGGATATTCCAAAGGCCTTCCTGCATATTCAGTATGCGCTCTTAGCTTTAGCAGTACGTTCTTCCAGATTTTTCTTCCAGTTTAGTTTCGTGTTGATTATCAATCCCAAGTACTTTAAACTGTCTAAAATGTCCTGTTTTGCATCTCACATTTCAGGGATGTTGAAGTGACTTATCTTGGGTTTTTTTTCAATCGCCCATCTTTTATAGGTGTTGAGTATGCCTTGAATGATTTCCCTTATAAATGTTTTCCTTGAAACAGGATCGCTAGGTGGTCCTCACTTGTTATACATTTGGCGCATGTTCCTTCTAGATTTTTAATGGGCTTGTCCATCACTAATACCCATAAAGAGGTGATATGATTCCTCCTTGTGGTGTCCCTGTTAGGAATTTTCCTCGCCTTGTTTCATGCGGTTTGCTGGCATATGATCCAACCACTTGTTGGTTTGTGTGTTATTGCTGTACATAAATCGTTAGATAGTCTACCATATTTAGCATTTTGATGTTTTTTAACGCTTTTTCGATATCTAGAAACACTTCTGCAACTGATTCGTTGTACTCAAAGGCACAGTGCCAATTAATCCTTCACTGCACTCTCTTGGATGTTGGAGTCCGCAATAATGTTTTGACATTATGTTCAGTGGGGAACATAATTTTCTGGATAACGCCGGCTATTCAATTGCAGATGCCTTGCCGCAATAAAACACTACAAGTGTCCGGTTATTTGAAGGACTCAGACCCCAGCTTTTTAAAGCCTCTCCTTTATATTTAGCAACAAATTTATTTATTCTTTATGCGAAGAAATATAAAAATGAGATCTTGGCATTGGGGTAATTTTCTTTTTAGTGACAAGAGCAAATTTTAGATTTTTGGCTCAAAAAATTCGCCAAAAATATGGCGAACGAAAAATATAGAATACGCAAAACTCCAATTAAGCACGGAGGTGATTTGGTAATGCTATGGGGATGTATTGCGGCATCTGGAGTTGCGAGCCTCATCCCTCTTATCAAAGATTATCTTCAAATTTTTAGAGACAATTTGCCTTGAACAAACTTGGGTTTAATCATTCTTGGGTCTTGCAACAAGACAACGACCCCAAGCAAAGTCATTGACAAGTTAGCTAGTGGAGTCAATGCCAAGTCGCATAGATATGCTCTCAAAAAGGCGAAAGGGAACCAGTCGAAGTACGACGAGGTTTTTAATTTAATTGAAAAATGTATAATCTTTTTTGACGCCGTGAGAACAAAGTATTATTTATAATTTTAACAATTTAATTTTAAGTTGATAAAATATGTTATGTTAAAATGTTTATGACAGTGCATTGAAAACAAACCGCCTAACCTACTTGAAAATTTAATCCACTTGCTTTAATAAAGTCTCAAATAAGAAGTGAAGTTAATTATGACGTTCACAGTAAGTATCGAGCATTCAACGATTGAGATCTAGCTTGCATGGCTTTTCCCTTCGGAGAGAAATTCTAATGCGTCGGAGATTCCGACAGCGTTTTTTTTCTCTGATAGGGAAGTAATTCATTTTGGCTTTTATCCATTGATAGAATACGAGCAGACTTAGATGTGTGGACGTGTTCCAATTTGAAGTTGAAGGGTTGCGCTTACATTTAATAACAGACAAACCGTCTTGTTGCCTCGTATCTTTCTAGCTAATCAATTATTCAGGCACGATTTTCCTTCTTCAAACCTTCAACATTGGCCTTAACGACGTCCTTCGCATTAATCTAAAGAGCCAAGAGACCGAACATGACTACCCAAAATATTGTTTAAATATTGAAAACCATTTAGTGTAACGTCCAGATAATAATGTTAAGCTTGTGCGAAACAATCCCAAACACCACCATTGTAAGGCCTACATTAGTGAGCCCAACTGGAAGACAAATGTTTCTGTACATTTGGGTAATTTTTATGCAAAAATAATCTAATAAATCGCCGGAACTCAATTTCAGTGACAGTGTGGCCAGAAAGAGCTCTGTCCATATGATGGGGGTGGGTTACCATTGCTGCTAATGGTTCCCGGCGGATGGTTGGTGCATTCGAATATTATGTTAAACAATCTTCCATCCCAGCCGAGGCGAATGACATGAGTTTGGGTCGAAAGGACCTTTGTCTGCTCTTGCAATATTTGAATGGATAATAGTGTAACCTTTCTTGATACGTATTAAGGTTCTGGATGGGTGATAAATTGTACCCACTGGGCCATTTTGGGTAAACGGAATTCGCATTGTGGTGAAACCTTAATGTAATGGTTAGTGTTATGAATTCCTGCTTGGATACAAACATATATTTCGGCACAAAAATTTAGAGACGTCTTTAAGGATGGTCGAATGTGATTGTTTTATGCTGTAGATGAAAGCGAAAGTCCTCAAAATGTAATCCAAAGTACAAGCACAACAAAGTTTGTGCAAATATGTTTTTTGTGAACATAATAATTATACAAACGTGAAAGGGACTCATTTTTTTAAGTTAGTTGTATTTCTTTCAGAAGGCCTAAATAATTGGTTCGTTTTTTCAGGAATTTATGAAATTAATCTTCAAATAAGAGAAGTAACCTTATTTTCCATTTGAAGACTCACTATTAAGATAATTGACGGTTTAAGCTCCAAAAGCTACAAAAGTTTTGACATCACACGTTAGCACAATTCACTGGATAGGTTCTTGAAGCCGACGTTACGTAGGCTGCTAGATATATTTTTGGCCAAGGCAACACTAAGTGTTGCCAGGTGCAATAATAAATATCCATTGGAAAGTTTGACATTTTTTAGCATAACATCACTCAGAACATGTTATCATTTAATCGTGAATTACTTCATTTACAGAGACTTGAGAAATTCATCTCGGCAAAAAAATGGAATTAACTCGTGAACACTTTCGTGCGAGCATTTTTCACAACTTTCGCGACAAGAGTGTATTGATGAACTTAAATCTTTGAATGGCGATGAAGCACCATCCTATAGCACTGTGAAAACTGTTTTAATGAATTCAGTCATGGCCGACCCTCGCTCAAAGACGAATTCCGTGAAGGTCGTCCAAAAACGGCCGTTGTGCCAGAGAACATTGATGCCGTGCGTGAACTGATAATGCCGGATCGTCATGTGATATACCATGAGATAGAGGCATCCCTGGGCATTTCTCCCACCAGCATACATTCGATATTGCATGAACACCTGGACTTAAAAAAGGTTTGTTCTCGTTGGATCCCTCAAAATTTGACAATCGCTCAAAAAAAGGCTCGTCCCGATTGGTGCAAGGAAATGTTAAAAAAATACGATCGCGGTGCTTCAAAAGACGTTTATAAGATTGTCACAGGTGACGAATCATGGATCCATGCGTATGAGCCCGCAACAAAAAAAAAATCGACCGTGTGGGTCTTCGAAGACGAGTCAAATCCAACAAAAAATGTTCGTGGAAGAAGCACTTCGAAGCAAATTGTCGCCTGTTTCTTCGGCAAAACTGGTCATGTGGCGACTGTTCCGCTTGAGTAACGTAGGACGGTCGATTCTGAGTGGTACACCACAATTTGTTTACCTGAAGTCTTCGGAGAAATTCGAAGAACTAACAAGAGAAGACGAATCATTGTTCACCATGACAATGCGAGCTTTCATACATCGGCTCAAACAAGCGCCTTATTGACCGGCGAAAATTGTCGAATTGATGAGTCATCCGCCGAACAGCCCTGACTTGGCACCCTATGACTTCTTTTTATTTCCGCACATCAAGAAAAAAACGCTTGGTCAACGATTTTCGTCGCCAGAACATGCTGTTGAAGCGTTTAAAAACCATATTTTGGAGGTGTCTCAATCGGAGTGGAAAAAGTGTTTCGATAATAGGTTTGAGCGCATGCAGAAGTATATAAATCATTCTTTGAAAAACAATAAAACTATTTTTGATGATAAATATTCGTATTTTCATTATTAGGCCAGAAATATATCTAGCAGCCTACGCAGCAGCTCGTCCTCGATAGTTGTTCCAAGAAATAAGTTTGCTGTTTTTGAAAGTGGGAAGGAAAGAGTCATCAGGCATGCTTCTGTCCTCTCAGCCCTGACAGACAGATCGTGTGGATACCTAGAAATGATGTTTAGAAAGGTCCAACTTTTAAATTATCCGGAAATTTGCTTATTTCGAGCCTACTGCTGGAGTGTGATTTTCTTCAAATCCTGTCACTCTCTCTTCTTCTCTAACGTTTTTGCGATTTAACGATGGAATTGCTTTATTTTCCCTGAGCTGGGAGACTGTGGAGGTCGCAGTATTATGTCACCATACCATTCATTTCCTACCGGGATTGATTGGTTATCTGAAGTGGCCTTCTTATCTGTCAAGATCAGATCAGGATTCCTAAGGAAGTGCTTACTAAGCTTAACCGACCAGGGCTATACTATATATCATTGGAAAGCTGAAGCTGATATACAGGCGTTCGGGGAAATGAAAGAGCTGACACTATTTTCAGAAAGCACACTTATTGGCCTACAAATCTCTGAACACTGATTTGTCAAACAATAATAAATGGTGTGGAAGAAAGGTGTTGATACTTGAACAACCGAGAGTGAAGTTTGTCAGCCACAAAGCTGCAGTTGTCGGGCTAGCATTGCGCGTTCACTTCCGTGTTGTTCTTCAAAAGTGGCTATTGTTACTTGAGTATCTGCTGAAAGGATTATTTGTATAAAACTGAGTATTGAGATAAAATTGAGCGGTGGACAGAGTGTAAATTCGACTTAGTCGTAAGTTCAGCGGGACCTCGAAACTTCTGAAGGAGGAAAAACTTCTCAACCCTGGAATTAGCAGTCATTATGGAAAATATTAAGGCAATTGAACAAAGCTTGCGTAAAAGTTTACGTCTCTAAGTACGGATGAGCGTGGCAGTTTTGGCACTTCGTAAGAGTATTGATTATGAAATTCTTTAGACTGGTTTAACATTTCATAATTTGACGATTCAATTAGAGCAGGAACCTAACTAAACCGACTTTTGTTAAACAATGATGTTGACATTTCAACTTTTACCTGAACGTCCACGTAAATGACCCCTACACTTCTCAAGAACACGGATGGATCGCAAAGTTGGCTAAGCGCCTGCCTTCAACTGGAACAAAGGCAGGCAATTAGCCAACTTTTATCTAGTTTTTAGAATCTTTAACATTCACCATTTGCCTGTGGAATTAAACTAATGATGCTTTAACTTCTTAAGTCGACGAGCGATAGTAGTCTGAACAGTTTGGTTTTTGAACTGGCAACACTGTTTCTACAGATTGTCAATTTGGCAGTAAAAAGTTGATTTGTGCTTAATACATTTTTCCATTTTACGAATAGTGTAACGCCAGAAAAATGCGTGCACATTGTGCAGATTTATTTCGAAAATCTGAGCAAGTTATTCGGAACAGAACGAATCATTTTCACACCACGATGAATAATCCACATCCACAAAGACGACAATTCCAGTTGTAGAGCGCAATGTTGGAGAGAAACCGAATGAGTCGCAATCGTCCACAGCAATTGGAACTTTGCTTGTCCACTTTGTGGAAGATTTTGCGGAACATGATCCTCATGATTCAGCTTGATCCTCATTTTCAACGCAATTTTTTGTTTTCCGATGAGGCCCATTTTAAATTAAATGGGTATGTTAACAAGCAAAGTTGACGAATATGGAGTCGAGAAAACCCAGAAGTCCTTAGCGAGACTCCCCTTCAAACATTAACACTCACTGTTTGGTGTGCTTTTGGGCTTATGGATTCATCGGCCCATATTTTTTTAGCACCGATGCCGACCAAAATATTACCTTCAATAGAGAGCGCTTAAGAAACTTGATTTCTGACTTTTTTGTATCTGTTTAATGGCCTTGACGTGACAGAGCTTTGGCAAATATCATAGACACTTACATTATCTTCAAGTGTTTTATTAACTTCCCATCAGGAAGTTCTTGTTTCGTTTTGAATTTGTATACCCCTAAAAAACGCCCTTTAACTATCACACTTGAGTTTCGAGCAACTGCTCAATCTTTCAATCCTTATCCTTTTTCTCGTTCTGTGTAAATTGCATTAAAATGGTAATCATGATCAATTAAGAGCTATGAAATTATAAAAGAAAATTTATTTGGTGCACCTTATCGACGAATGAGATATTCGCGAGTCCACTTTCTTGTTCTATTTTTAACACAAGAAAAAGTCATAAATGTTCACATTAGAAATGATGAGCGTATGGCTACAGCGGGACCCCATTTATCACTTGAAATTTTATGAATTTGCTCCGTGGTCTTTTCGATGGCCAATTGCGATTTGGACATGCTCACGAAGGGTTCCGTACAACCGCACAATGGCCTTGTTCCAAGTAATCTGTGCTCCGCTACGGGGAACTGTGTCTGCAACGCATTTATATGGGCTAAAAATATGACGTTATATTTAACAAAGAAAAAAAAACAGACAGACAGACTGGTGAACGAACAGCGTCGCCTTTATAAAAGGGTTCCGTTGGCTCCTTTAAGAACAGAACCCTAAAACTTAAACCAACAATCTTTTGGTTGATGAAAAATTAAAATATAAAAAACAAATCAGATTTTTTGTTACGTACTTTTTTTTTGGATCTTAAGACCGCCGCAGGACATTCTAAGCCTACATATGCTAAGCCAGCGTTACATTGAAAAATAATCGGGCCTTTTAACGTGGATGAAAAGATCCGCTTTAATCTGGTGAAATTTCCTCCCTTTACTCTAGTCTCTGCCAAGCTTATCACTTAAAAGGATCCTTCTTAAGCTGATCGATACCAGTCTAAATATTTTGTTTCTTTGTTTAAGCTTAGGTTTCAAGCAGGCTTATGGTGGAAATGACTGCTTTTGAGATTTTCAGTCTGTTGTTTTCTTTTATATAGGAGCCTGATTTCCACAGTTTCTTCAAATCAAATTACAATTACACTCTTACACCTTTTCACATTTTGAAAACCAAACTTTATCAAACAAATGTTGGACTTCTGATAGGGGAAAAATTTGGAATTACACGTAATGATTCCCAGCCACTTATCAATCCGAGGTCTTTTTTTGATTGACACCTTTTCACATGATAACTCATACGGAACCAACAGTGCATGAAGTTCATATACGGTTGACTGACAAAAAAAAACATAAAAATAACATTTCGAGTTTATTTAACCATAGTTTCGGTGAATAGAATTTGTTTGTTAAAAAAAAAAAAATCGAATTGAAATAGAAGTTAACATGGTTAAGCGAGCGCGTAATCGCAGTTTGAATTTAAAATATATAATCGTATGTTCAATCAATTACTGTCTGAATGTTCGTTGTTATCGGTTACACGGTCTAAAAGTAAAGCCACAAAATACGATAAAATCGTAATTAGAGTAAATTGCTGTTGGTGGGAAAGGTTTGTTTACATTGAATAAGCGACTGTGCTCAATGAAGCACGTTAGTCAAATGTAAACATAACAAGCGATAGGAAAGCTTTCATGAAAGCCACAAATATTCACAGTCAATTAACCTACAATTATGAATCGTTTTTTTGGCTTTTAGAAATAATGCTAAGATTTACATTTAATACCACAGAAAACCGCCAAAAAACTTATAACAAAACAATTCTCGAAATATATGCATAGCTTCTGCTTAATCTCCCATAAGAGGCGACTTGAATGCAAAAGTTGGGTTCATACAACAAACGTCAAACAGGAAATAAACACCCAATGAACAATGAACGCCTGTTCTTGAGTGCACGAATTTCTTTTGGATGCAAAAATCCTCTTTTATCTCTCAAAACGTAAACAAAGTTTTCAAGAATTCGTGCTATTAAATCAAAGCGGCCAGGATCGAGATAAGGGCCAATTCAACGAAAGAGCAAGAATGGAAAAGATTCGGTATCAGTATCTCTTCTCCGTTTGAACCTTAATGAACTGATCCAGGATAGTCACACGGTACCGTGCCTCGTTTACAGCTCAGTAGTATCAGTCCGCGACAAAGAGCAAGTTACTTCGTCTTTATTGTCTTCTTATGCAGAGACGGCTTCATAAGGGCTTTTAATTGTACAGCCTAGCCGGTTTACGTGACTGAAGAGGTCGCAGATCACGACGATGAGCCAAGCAATTGGAAACTTAAAATTTATCTCTGCAAAGTACGAAAGTCTTTTGTAAGAAGTTCTCTACAAAACGATTGAAAATGCGGTCAAAAGATCCCAAATGGACGTTAATAAAGGCGGTGTTTTCTTCACCAATATCATCTTTAAAAAGGGATAAAAAAGAGCTTTGATGTACGAGTTAAGGGGTTATTTTATCAGGACATCGCACCATTTAACTAGTGATCCATCTCACACCCAGTATGTCAAAATCGATTTGGAGTTTTCTTCCACAACAATGTCTTTTTTTATTCAAAAATGAAGGTTGTTTTTGACTTTCTGCCTTGGCTTTTCAAACAAGACAATGCCCCTATCTACATTTCTAGGGTAGGCATATTCATCGTATTCACCGGACATTTGCATCATCGAAAACTTCAGGGCATGTCTATATGGAATATTCCATGAGATGGTAGACAAGGACACCTTCATCGAAGCTATCCCTCATGTCTTTAAAGAGATTTCGCTTCTTCAAAATCCTCTTAGGGCTTCTATAGAAGTTATTATGAAGGCCATATTCAGTAAAACATTAAATTAATGTTCAAAAACCAGAATTTTTAAAACAATTCTTCAATCTATTACATTTTTCTAAGATTTTTCATGGCGTAACTTTTTATGCCCTTTTACGGATTTTTTATTTAACTTAAGGATTTTCTCAATTAACGCTTTTAATCTTTTGCCTTCCCCTTGGAAAAATAGATACCTACTCACAGGTAGAAAATTTTTCTGGGTGAAAAAAAAAATTCCTAATAGATATAAATCACGTAAATTAGCAGCGAAAATGATGCCCTCATTCTCGTGATTCGCAGTGTAACATTTGGTATATGTGAGAAAAATCTGAAATTTTAAATCTTATCATTATTTAAATTTATAATAATCAAACATAAAACATTTGCCAGGGTTAGCTCAAAATATAATAGTACTTAAATTAATTTTTGTTTAAATAGAAACAACTGAACTCACCATATTTAACTTAAGTGTAGAAGTTGAACAAGTTCTTACCTGGAAAAACAAAATAAAAATATTGTATTAGCAGGCAATAAAAAATATTCGGCAAATATAAATTAATTCAATTATAAACTATTTGTTCAAATAATATTAGTCTCGGACCAAACACGTGTCCTTATAAGCGATTTGGAAAAATCAAATGTGCTCGCATCGGTTTTTCGCATTAATCATGCTACCTCACTGAACCTAGGTGACCCAACAACAAATGTCATTGAAGCTTTCAATTCAACAGAAGCCGATACACCATCTGACGTTTTTGTTACGGAAGAAGATGTTGAGTTTGCTGCAGGTGAATTGAAAGTGAAGAAGTCAGGCGATCTTGATCGCATAAAATATATATACATTAAAAAGCTACCGACTGCAGGGATAAAGTATTTGAGTATTATAAATGCTTATCTAAAAATGCAATACTTTCCAATGGATCCAAGTAGCTACAGACTCATTAGCTTATTAAGCACTATAAGCAAAATCTACGAAATATTAAAAATAGTCGAAGACCGACTAATTTTTCCAGATGAACAATTTGGTTTTCGGCGGTATCACAGTACCGAACCGAACTGCCGGCAAATTAACTGGTATGATTCTTATCGATATCGAAAAGGCCTCCATGTGGCACAATGGCCTCATTTATAAAATGATAGATTTCCATTTTCCGTTATTTCTGTGTAAAATAGTTCAAGGAAATTACTCTAGAATCCAAAAACTTAAAGATAAATTCATGAACCGCTGTGCATTCGTGATAATATTTTGGTTAATCAATTATCTGTCTAAGATCACTTATTAAATTTATATTTATTTATAAAAAGTTCAACTGTGATTATATTTAATTATATATATTCATTATTTATTTATATATCCCGTTATTAATTAATTATCCAATTAATTCATTTATTTATTTATTTAGTAATTTATTAATTGATTAATTAATTTATTTATTTATTTATTTACTTATTTATTTATTTATTTATTTATTTATTTATTTATTTATTCACTTGCTTATTTATTTATTCATCTTCTTGTTTTTTCTGTGCACTTTTTTGTTTGTTCACTTATCTATTTATTATTTGTTGATTTATTTGATCATATTAATCTCTCATCTGTTTGCTATATCTGTTTATATTTATATATATAAACTTTCGTATAATTACATATATATATTTGCATACCTATGTAACTTTAATAAATTGTCAAATATTTATTTATTTTCTTTTTCCTTTTTTGTATGTATTAAATTGTTTTTCAGTAGAAAGATATAGAAACTAAAATATCAAATCTTTGTACGTAAAATGTGCGGTAACATAC
Source organism: Orthonevra nobilis (assembly GCA_963555765.1). NCBI lineage: Eukaryota > Metazoa > Arthropoda > Insecta > Diptera > Syrphidae > Orthonevra > Orthonevra nobilis. The sequence continues at coordinate 58,572,301 of OY743224.1, forward strand.
CAATTTGTAAATTTTTACCAAATAAAATAACAAAAAAAAAATGTCGGTCTTTATTCAAAGCAGCGTTTGAAGGTCGAAAGTTGTTTGACTAAATCAAAATTAAGACCCACAAAATTATATCAACATGTTTCCGCAAACAAATATTTTAAATCACACAAAGATCCGAGTTTTGGGGAGAACAAACACGATCCTAGATGCAATTAGTCTTCCTTAGCGCTTAAACTGATGTAAGTGAACAATTGGATCCAAAGCGGTGATCATAGAAAAGACATAGACATCCAAGGCTTTGCCCAAGAGTTCCGCCTAAAAGGAAATCTTATGAAGAATATGTGTGCCCAAATTCTAGCAAAGAAGTTAGAAGCTTAAAAGATCAAAAGATGACTTCAAAGTTCTACACACTTGAAGATGGTACCGGAATCAGTTATGGCTTCCAATAGCCGAAGAATTTTGGAAGACGTTCAAAAACTCCAAAAAGTGAAAATGATTCTAGTGACTTCGACTTTGAACTTTTGGAAAAGATGGTCGAAAGTGGTTCCATGATAGTACTGCAGGATTTACCGAAGAGTTGCAATCAAAGGTTGTGTGTGTGAGGAGAGTTAGTTGATAATTATTATCCTGATGGCATTAAGAAAAAGAGGAGGGGTTTAATAAACCCCGCGTCAACATGGCAATGTAAATCATTGTTCCAATGCGTTGACTGAAAAGAGCCTTGGCAAGTACAAGTTCCGCAGCTTTTAACTTTCGATTTGAAAAAGCGCTAAATGCCTTTCTTTCTCAAACAATTTCAATCTTTTCATCCTTTCCAACTCCAACAATTATCCTTTCTTGGCAAGTTCATCTGCCTTTTCGTTACCGTCTATGATACTATGGCAAGGAACCCAGATGAAGTTGCCCTTAGGCGCTCGCCCAGATCATTTAAAACTGTAATGCAGCTGCCTTCTGCTCTTAATTTTATGTTATCCTTGTTAAGTGGTTTTGTTGCCCCTTGGCTGTCCACAAAGATGTTCACTCTTGGAGGAGCGAGGTTCTCTGTTAGAACTTTTCAAGCAGTCTGTACGAGTTATAGATGTACAGCGTATTGCAGAAGACTCCAGCACCAGTCCCTTCTTCCAATTTTGATCCATCGTTGAGGATTTGTGTACTACATGCTTCGGCAAGGAAGCTTGATTCCCAATCCTTTCTACTAACGACAAAGATGGGGAACATTTTGGTGAAGTTGTAAGGAGGGATCGCGTTATCAGTCCTCACGTTTATCTTCGTCCTGAAATATCTGAGGATTGAGGAATGTCCGTAGGAGGCGTCCTTCAACGTGTCGAATCATTCTCTTATCTATTTACTTTGCTCTTCAGATACTCGAAGATAGAGGAAAGGTCAAGCATAATCCCGAGACCTGCTTGCGGCGTTGATCTAACTGCTCCCATGTAATACTGAGGGCTTGCCTTTGTGCTCATTTCAGCTTTTGGGCGTAGCTGGCCTTTTCCGCTGCTTTCCACCATGCAAAAGAGCCATAAATAAGTATAGGACGCACCACATTTATGCGGATGAATGTAATACGGTCGCATGCCCTAGGATTGGAGCTTAGATTGCTTGAATATGCCGACAGTGTTAGTTCTTTAAATGCTGCCTTTCCACGTTATCAGCATAGCTTCAGATCAAATATTCACATTACGACAGATTTTTGCAAAAACCAAGGAGCTCCAAATCGACACCCACCGTCTTTTCATCGATTTCAAGGTCGTGTATGACAGCATCTACAGAGACGAGCTGTGTGGAGCCATGTCAAGATTTGGCGATAAACGAAGTATATTCAAGGAAGGACACCCAGCACTTTGAGGTAGTTAGGAATTTTTCTATCTGCGATCCGCTATAAATGCAGAGAACGACCCCAGCGCTGAGATGAAACGAAGAATAACTCTTGCTATTCGCTGTTTTTTTGCTAAGCTAAGCAAGGAATTGTGAAGTACCGCCCTCTTTCGAAAAATTAGAGTACCGCTCTACCGTCATCATCCCGGTCCTGTTATATTTCACAGAAACTTGGAACTTTCAAAAGCAGATGAGAGCGCCTTAGATTGTTTCCAAAGAAAAATTAATAGGGTGAGAGGACTAGAAGATTCAACAACGAGCTGTACGTGTTGCACAGCGACATCGACTTAGCCAAGAGGATTAGAGTCCAACAGCTGAGATAGCTAGGTCATGTAGAACGGCGCAGAAAGTCTTCAAATCCATCCCCGTGGAAGGGGATCTCAACCAAAACTGGATGGAGAAGCTTGTTGGTTGATGCCCTGATCCACTCCGGACTGTAGCGCCACCTTAACTTGAGTTAAGTCCTTGAATTTCAACACTTTTAAGAAATATTTACTTCTATACAAATGAATAACAAACACAGACCTCTGTCCATGACACATCCACAACTGGGCGGGTCAATAAAACAATAAACCCTAGAATATTTTTATTCTATGAGTCAGGTCACCCTTATTTTAATTGGCTTTTACCTTAATGAATCAGAATGTAGATAACACTTATTTAATAATTGAAGCCTTCAGTTAATGGATTCGTGCAAAGGAACAGGTTGCAAATAAGCCAGCGGCAATGTTAGGTTTATGTCTATACTCGTACTATTAAGCGTCAACAAGAAGGGTCTAATTATTTTCCGACCGTTTTACACTTCAACCGTTTTTTGCGGTTCTACCACAGTTGGCAGTTTTCGCTTACACAGGATTTAAAATATAATTGCATCTACTTATGAATGTGTCTCTGATTGTATTATGCAAAGGATAAAGGTGGATATGATAGAAAGGTAATGAAAGTAGCACGTCCTTAAATACAGGATTAGATACTCTGTTAATATACAAGAAGTAAACAATACCTTTTGAACACTTCTATTGTCGCTTTAATTTGTTCCAGGAAAGAATCCAAATTGTATGTAATATGTTAAAATAAGGTGCAATAATAAATTATGTATCATTTTATCCTTGTTCTAATAACAACAATCATTGTATATTTTTATTTTATTATTATTGACAGTACGTTTGTTCACGCTGCACGCAAAAATTAAATTGAATGCAGTTTTCACCGATGTCTTGCTAGAGGTCTTACTTAAAACAGAGCCTCCAATTTACAGCAGGAAAATATCTAAATCCGGTATAATATTGCCAGGATCTCACCTTATTTAATGAACTTAATGCTTGATCATCACATAGTGTTCTACGGACTTTCTCATCTATTAGATGAAGATAAAAGGAGCGTGTTACGAAGGCTGCTAGATATATTACTGGCCTAATAATGAAAATGCGAATATTTATCATCAAAAGTGGTTTTATTGTTTTTCAAAGTATTCTCCAACATGATTTATACACTTTTGCATGCGCTCAAACCCTTTTTCCACTCCGATTGACACACCTCCAAAACATGGTTTTTGAACGCTTTCAACAGCATGTTCTGGCGACGAAAATCGTTGATCACGCATTTTTTCTTGATGTGTGGGAATAAAAAAAAGAAGAAGAAAAGGGTTGCCAAGTCAGGGCTTTACGGCGGATGACTCATCAATTCGACGTTTTGGCCAGTCAAAAAGGCGCTGGTTTGAGCCGATGTGTGAGAGCTCGCATTGTCATGGTGAACAATGCTTCGTCTTCTCTTGTTCGTTTTTCGAATTCATCCGAAGACTTCAGGCAAACAAATTGTGGTGTAACACTCAGAATTGACCGCACTACGTTGCCCAAGCGGAATAGTCGCCACATGACCAGTTTTGCCGAAGAAACAGGCGACAATTTGCTTCGAAGTGCTTCTTCCACGATCAACTTTTGTTGGATTTGGCTCGTCTTCGAAGACCCACACGGTCAATTGTTGCTTTGTTTCGGGCTCATACGCATAGATCCATGAATCGTCACCTGTGACAATCTTATAAACGTCTTTTGAAGCACCGCGATCGTATTTTTTAACATTTCTTTTCACCAATCGACACGAGCCTTTTTTTGAGCGATTGTCAAATTGTGAGGGATCCAAGAAGAACAAACCTTTTTTACGGCCAGGTGTTCATGCAATATCGAATGTATGCTGGTGGGAGAAATGCCCAAGGATGCCTCTATCTCACGGTATGTCACATGACGATCTTGCATTATCAGTTCACGCACGGAATCAATGTTCTCTGGCACAACGTCCGTTTTTGGACGACCTTCACGAAATTCGTCTTTGAGCGAGCGTCGGCCATGACTGAATTCATAAAACCAGTTTTTCACAGTGCTATAGGATGGTGCTTCATCGCCATACAAAGATTTAAGTTCATCAATGCACTCTTGTCGTGATATAGTCGTGATAGATAGAATTTATCTAGCAGCCTACGTATTAATCGTTGCCCTAGCTCACTTTAAGATGCCATGTTTTCAATCAGTGGCAACCTTTTGAGTCAATATGGTCTTCAAGAGACGCAGGAGATCAGTGAAGATCGGCGAGTTAGTCGAGAGTATGCTGCAGAGACATATTATTGTGAACAATGCTATTGGGAGCCTTACCGATAAACAAAAGTCTGTGTATGACAAAATATTAAGGAGTGTCAATCAACAGGATGGTGAAACAATTTTCCTGGATTGTCCTGGTGGTTTTTGACTCAAATACTGCTTGCTGAAGTAAGAAGACAAGCACTAGCTGTAAGTCAGTGAAATATTTCAAACCAAGGACGGAACTTTTGAATCTGTAGAAAGACCATGTGAAAGCACTAAGGGCACACATCGTTGTTTAACTTTGCCATGGTTTTGTTCATATTTAAACGAGACTAAATATTTAAGGATATGGATGCTTAAACAAAGAAATTATTTTTGTATGCATCTTAGGGTGATGATCACACTAATAAATTAGTATCTGGTATTTGTCAGTGGTGTAAATTAAATCCAACATCCAACATCTATCAAACCTAGAGATATGGAAAACGTTGACAATGGGCTTGAAACTTAAAAATACCTTTGATAAAGACAATTTGAAGATAATTAACGATTAAACTAAGAAATGGAGAAACGTTTTACATCGCCTTTTAGATGTAATGCTATTCTTAGCCCAACAAAATCTTGCCTTCTTATCTTCCGAGGCCAGCGTGAAGATATTTCTTCGGAAAACAGGGGGAAATTTTTTAGAATATGTGCAACTATTAGCGAAATATGATGCGGTGTTGATAGTGGGTAAAAGAGAATACCATCTTATTTGTCAAAAGGAATACAAAATGATGAATTTATTCAATGTTTGTGTGATCATGTAAGGCAGATATTAAAAAGGCTAAGTTTTACGGAATCCTAACGAAGATTCGTTCACATAAAGAATAACATTGTTGAAGTACGAGAATCTTTTTTGGGTTTTTTTGTACTGTCTGGAAAAACTGCTGAGGATATGTCAAAATACATTCAACAACAGCTGGCAAAAGATGGACTGGATATTGCGTTGTGCGGGGCTTAAGGTTATGACAATGCCGTGTCAATGTCAGGTGTTCATGGAGGGGTGCAAAGAAAAATCCGAGAAATAAATCCAAAGGCACTGTTCAGTCCTTGATCTTATCATTATATTCGTTCTTTTCGTCATCTACACAGCTGGAAAAAAATTAAAACGTTTATCGTTTACTCATATGATTTTTATTGAACAGCTTTCTTATATCAGAGAGGCGAGTTCAGTTTGATCAAGTGGAAAAGAAATTGTTTGACAAGGTTCGCGTATCGATTATCAATCCAGCCGATTTCGGAATATCACGTTCCACTGCAGATGACCAAGAAATCGCACGAGAATCGCGCCGAGTTAGTCGTGCCTCACAAAGACAACGTCAAACGGCTCGATTGGCAATGAGAAATCGGCGAGCTTATCGCACAGATCAACAAAGTGATAATATGATGATGATCAGAAATATCCCTTCGATACGAATACACAATTGACTACAGCTCGCATCGTTCAGTTTGAATTAGACCAATGAAAGCCACCGAAGTAATTGCATTCATTGCTCCGAGGCAAAATCGCAGTATCCCGACATTCTCTTAAGAAGATTCAAAGCTACAACAGATGTTTACTCTCTGGAGGTAAAACTCCCCACACAAAATTTATATATTTATATAGTTTGTGCCGTATCGCGTAATCTTGGCAAAGCGAAAATCCTTGCAGAGTACAGCCTAATCGTTTGGAACGAGTTTACTATTGCGCACACGATCACGATCATATCATGGGGAGGGTTACTGTTTTATTTTGTGGGGATATCCGTATATCTTTCCCACTTATAACACGAGGAATATAATGCCTCACTTTGGTTGCAACCCAAGTGCGAAAGAATTTCCGGACGTTTTGTTAAAAATTGGTAAAGGTTCATTTCCCCAATCGCCTGTGTAAGTAACTATACCAGAGAACCTCTGTAAGATTATTCCTTCGGTATGGAGATGAACCATTTCTCAAGTAACATGTCAAGACAATTCTTGGCTTTATGAACGAATAATACAAAAATTAAAGGAACAGCAAAATAAATTATAGTATTTTGGAAAAAGTGTAAGGAGGCGAGATAGTAAAACGGTCGACAAAAATTGTTCTAGACTGAACCGATGCTACCACTTATCCGCACCATTTTTTGGGTGTGAAGCAAATAGCGTCTAACTTCTGTTTCATCGGTATGTCCAAGGTCATCGCAGGCAGGCCATTTGCTTGGCTTGTTCATTAGAAAGGACGATCCGGAAAACCATGAATTGGCATCCAGTTGGGATGTAACCTTTGTTGCGACATCTGCGGCATTCAGCTTTGAAGGAACCCATCTCCACTCGGTTATGTTTGAACACAGTTCACCGACCCGGTACATAATGAATTGCTGAAAATTCTTGGGGCCCATTCGTAGCCACTTCAAGACTGTTTTAGAGTCTGACCACCAAACTCGGGAGCTTATGGGTATACGACGTATTTCTTGTACTTTGATTGAGAGTCTCATTCCCAATACGGCGGCCTGGAGTTCTAATCTCGGGATCGAGATTGGCTTCAGTGGCGCTACTTTGGATTTGGAAGCGACCACGGTTACGGCAACCTCATCCCCGCATTGTATACGAAGGTAGCAGACTGCAACATAGGCGTGATCCCCAGCATCCACAAATGTTTGTATTTGGATCTGCTCAGCTGTTTTCAGTAGTCGACTGTAACAGCGAGGAATTTCGATGGATGATATAAGCGGGATAACAGCTTTCCAATGACACCATTTGATGAAAAGATTTCCAGGAAGTGGATCATCCCAATCGACTCCAGAGCGCAAGACTTCTTGCAGGAGTACCTTAAGACCAATCGTAAAGCAGGAAAGGGTTCCAAGGGGATCAAATATTGACCTCGCGCATACTATCGTTCTGAAAGTGGGTATGCCCATCTTGTTGCTTCGGATGTTAACCCCTTCAAAGCTATGCAATGAAAAACGCCTTCGGAATTATATTATAGAAGCCGAAATTCTTGCGGGCTGGTTAAATAAGTTTTATACCACCCTCACCCCTCGTTCCCAAATAATTTCCCATTTCAAATAAAACGCGTGCAGTTTTGAACACTTACTGTGGCAAAAAGAATTAGGAAAGGGTGTACTTTTCTTCCTTGATGAGCCGAAAGGAACGAAAAAAGAATTACTAGCTCAGATTCAAAAAATTAATACAGCATTAGCCATGAAGAAACGACAACGACAAAAATTCTGTCCTAAAGCGAGCGATTGATAAGGGAAAAGGGGGCACACAAACCGTCCAATAACGAATTTAGTGCTGAGTTTTTGGTACTTGACCGCCACGGAATTCCGATTTGACGGCCTTCAACCGCTTCCATAGGATAATCTGCTGAGCGAAAAATCCAAGCATCATTGAGCCACTCAAGAACAGGATTGGCCAAGCTTTTCGTGAAATAGGGGCCGGGATATGCCTTCGAGTAAGCTTTGTTAGGAAGACGACAAGATCAGCTGTTTCGAGATATCGGAACAAAAGAATTGAGGTGACAAAATAGAGACGCACTTAAGCACATCCAAAAACGACTTGTTAGATTTATATTATATGAAAATAATATCTATTTGGTCACTTAAGGGCTTGGAATTGACCGTCCATTCTCGCTGAAGCCAAAATCAATGTGCCAAAATTTGAACTGCTTCTAAAAGCATCATATTCGCGAGTTACAGTCCCCTCGGATTAAGTTCTGTTCCCGACCTTTATCTATATCAGACCGTCCTTCTAAAACCAAAACTTATCAAATTTAAAGCAACACCGTGGAGACATTTTGAAAACCGTCGAGAGCCATCCGGAAGTATGTAATTGGAAAAGGGTTATGAGTTGAAGGACTAACTTTTATCAGAATAGTAATTATACACTACTACATATTTTTTTGTAATAATTTAATTGCTCTTAATGTCAGTATTATGACTTTTTAGAAGAGTCAAAGACATCACATTCACAAACCAATATTTTTTCGATACGAACATGGAGCTCCAGTACCAGTTAAGTTCCTCAAAGGTGAATGGGGACTGGATCAGATTCGGTTCGGATAAGAGTTACTCTAGCTTCCGAACATATGACCTTAAGGAGTACGCTCACTCTAGAAACAGCAATATCGAAATTTAACTCATTATAACCGAAATAAACGTCTTCTTTGAAACTGAATTGACGGTTAATATTCTGTACAAATTCAAGCTGATTCTCAGCCCATTCAAAGAACTTTGTATACAAACACTGATCCAATGACTTCAATTGATTTACCCAAAATCTTGTAGTGAAGGAATTCATTTTTCTGCAAACACATTAAAGGAATTTAAATCAAAGAATTCAAACGAATGATGATATGAATTCAATTGCAAATTCATAAAAATATGCGAATTGAAGAAATTTTTTACAAAACCATAGATTTGAAATCATTTTCGAAAATCAATTGAACATGCTTGAGATGTGCTGGAGTCTAACGTAAATTCATAATTTTAATTGAAGTCATTAGTACATTCACTTTAAATGCGTTGAAGTCAGTGAATTCAGCTTGAATAGTTTGAATTCATTAAAAATAAGTGGATTAGCTTCAACATATTGTTGTTGGATGGCTTCTTTCTCATTTTATCGGTGGGTTTGTAATCAGGACAAAAAGGAATACAACCTTCATACTCTGCTGCTTCCATAGCAGCAATAACAAAGAGAACGAACTGTTGTTGCGAAATTACTTGTGAAACATTAAAAAGAGATTAAAGCGTTTTATGTAAGCCATACTTTAAATGTTTCCTTTTATATTGCAATTGAAGGTTAATCTAATTGCATAACATACATTGGCGAGATCTGGTAATGAGAAATGGATTTTCGTAGCAAAGATTTCTATTTGCAACACACCAGCGAAAATTTACTTCGAAACACATCGAATTTGCTTGTCTCGCCTTGCCCAGAAATTCATTACGTCCCGTCAGCCTCTTATAATAATTGCCTGACATTATTACACCCACCATTCAAAGAAGTTCTAATCGTTTCTATTGAATTCAGTGACTTCACTGATTTAATGTGAATTCACTGCGGACTTCAATTGACATTAAGTGAATTCATAAATTGAATTTAAAAGAATGCAATCATTTAATTGATGCTGATAGGTTAAAGTGTAAAGCATTTAATGGCTTCAAAAGAATAGTGACTGAAGTTTTTTCAATTACAAGTCTTTTCTTTAGCAAAATGATTTCAAATCATTCTGGATGAATTCAATTGAATTACATTCCCAAAAGATTCAATTCTTTTAAAACTCTGCCTTGTTATGGACAGGGAGAGAACAAGTTACTGAGAATGTCTTCTTCGATATAGGTGCATATGTAAGCATGAGCTCGTGCTGGATGTTCGATTACGAAAAGGAAAAATTTGGAGCAGTGCTCCATACAAAATTCTAAGCTTTGTGAATGTTTGAGGCTTCGCATGGTAGTACTGAGTAGGCACGTTGCCAGTCTTACAGCTTATTTAACAGATAACCCTCTTAAGAAGTCCTACGCTAGGATGAAAAATTAATAATCCCAGCAAATGTCAAATAATATCACATTTAAAACTGAAAGCCCTTAAAACTAGCTTCTTTTGAATACACAATTCCTAGAATATATTTTCGCGTGCTGACATTATTGACTTTCTTTTGACCAACAACCCTTTTTGCAGAAGTAAACACATAAATCCCCCTGTTCCAGAGGGAAGATTGCAAAGTAAATATTAGAGTAGGGTTTAATACCACGTCAAAAGTCTGTTGATTATTGTAAACATCTATACTTACCCAGCCATTAGGAGATCAATGATTACTTATCCCACAACTGCACGAATGAGGAGCATAAGCCCAACAGAGCCTGCAATCGATATTTGATTCATTGAAAATGTTAAGAGGTATTTAGGACAACTTGTCGAGTGAAATGATTCCACTTTTTGATTAAATATGTACGAGCAGGGTTGGGCTTTTTAGTCCCCAGAGCGAGCGGTATGTTTTTGTTTTGGCGCAATATATTGCCAGTCATTAAGGACATGGTTCCTTTTCACCACCTCGTAATGTGGTAATTGGCAAGGCTCCTCATGGCCTTGGAAAATACGAGCCTCAAAGATATTTAGGGGAAGTTTTATTGCCTTTTTTGTGGGAATTGTTTGAACGTGCGTGAGTGACCATCTATTTATCTAGAGACTTGAACTTTGAGGAGAACAAGGGCGTATAGAATATAAGAGAGAGAACATGGAATAACTCAAGTGGAAATTTCCACATGTACAAACATACCTGAGCATTTGTTACGGTTTATGAAAATGATAAATTAGACTTCGGAAAATATGTGTGTCATTTCCAGGACAGCTGGTAAACGGCTGACTCTGAAGAGCTGTCCTTTGAAAAATATAAATGAGAAGAGGCACAGGGTTGAGATGAAAATAAAGTAGGCAGTTTCTCGCTCTAAACCAAAGATCTCGCGTGAATAATAGACTTCCGGAACATGAATATTTAAGAAAATAAAAATAAAATTTGAGAATATTTAAAGAAATTGTTTGGTGTGTGGATAAGATTTCACTACAAATGCCCCCTAAGGACAGCTGCTCTTTGGACACAAAAGTTTTCGTTTACCGCAACATAAATGTACTCATTTACTTACTTCTTAGATATTGACTCCGAGTGAAGTATGCTTATTTCTTATTTTTTCTATTAATTAACACGTGCTTAAGGGGTGATGAATACCCTTATAATGGTGAAACATCACGTGAGTAAAAACGATCAGGGAGCAAATGGAGAAACGGACCGATGCTCATTGTTTTAGCACCTCAACACCTGTTTCCCATAGCATACTTCTTGACGTAGAATTGAGATGCTTTTTCTAAAGCACATGATTTTCGTGTGGGAACTCCCGTTTATTTTTGACTGTACTATTTTTATTATGAAAATTCCATGTGACTACCATTACGTTTTAGAAGATAGACTATTAACAAACGATGAGTGAACTGAAATTAACATCGGAAGGACTAAAAAGAGTGTCGGTGAAAAAACAGAGTCATATGGTGCCCCATCAAATGTCTAATGATTTACAGACCTTAACAACAATACTTCTTGATTTGAATGACACGAAAGTTAGCTTCTCATCCATGGAATAAGAGATTCGATACCTTATGCACACATTTCCGAAAAGAGAGCCTGATGGCAAACTGCGCTAAATTTAGTAGCTACAGTTCTATAAACATGGCACTCGTCCATCATATTGCAATGTCTTAAGGAGAATATGGATACAGACCACAACGCATCGATTTCGGACACAATGAGTGGCGCAGTTGGTTTTCAAATGGATCGATTGACAACTCCTAGACAGCTCGAGTTCGAATCTAGTTCGGTCACCATTTCCGGTAGGATGAAATTCACTGGAATAGTTGACCAATGATAGTAGTCCTACGAAGTGAGTTGTCGTTCTGCAAGGGTAACATGTTGGAGTTCCAAGTTCGTTTCGTCCAAATAAATGTTTGTGGCGATGGCAGCAGAAATATTACGAAATCTTCAAAACTTCAGAAAATTGCACTTGCTGTGAAATTAACTGATAGCGAATAAAATACTGCGAATCGAGCGAATGCAAATAAGTCGATTCTCCGATTCTATGTCGAGAAGGGGAAAGATAGATATTTGAGGCGTTAAGATGGTTTATGCGGAATATTTACATAGATGGAAGTCGAAATATGCTCTAGAGAGCAGTATATAGCAGTAAGAGTACATCAGCAAACTCCAAGCTGGGATTGCATGTCTATCAGTATTTTTTTATGTTCAATATCGTTGATTGTTAAAATAAAAATAATAGGCCCTAAATGACTTCCTTGGGGGACTCCAGTGCTTGCAATGATAGGGTTGGATAAAAAGGATCTAATGCAGACCCTGTTCTGCCGATGATCAAGATGAGACTTTGTTCAGCGAATGACAGATGAGGAAAAACTCAGCGCATTTAGCTTAAGGCAGAAGATTCGTTGAGAGATTTATCAAAAGCCATGCTGAAGTCGGTTGTAGTGGCATCGTGACGATAGTTTGAGAATTTTTTATGAACAGGAATATTTAAGGCGTCCTTTCAAACCCTGTTGAAGACAGATTTAGCAAGCGAGTTTTTAGGGGTTGCGATGATGAATTAATGGAGGTAGTCTGGTGTTGTGGAGAAGTCGTTTTGCAGGCTTTTAATTTTTGCAATAACATCGCTACGGGAAATACCCACATCAGCCAAGGACGTTTGAGGACAGCTATTTAGAAAGGAGAAGAAATTCAGGTCAGGGGAAGCTACATGGTCTGTAAGCGAGCGGTCAAAGATACTTGCGAACAGGTAAGAGATATTTTAAGTGGTGGAAAATTTGATTGAAGAGAGAAAGCCATCCGATGTCGTTTTTATATTAATGAAATGGTAGAAGCCATAGGCTCAAACCGTTGACGCATCTTCCGTGTAGTAAGTAATTAAATTAAAGCAAGAAATCAATTTCTAAAATCCTTCGAATGCACAATCTTAGAGCATTTCCTTTCTTTATTTAGTCTTTTGTTCCTAGTCTATTAATGCGAGTCGGAAAATAAAGCTGAAAAAAACTGAGTGTGAGCTTATTTTTTGATAAAAAGAAAAATCAACTGCAAGCGCGCTTCCTGCTCGGTTCCAATTAAAACCAAGCATCAAGGCCATCATCATCATCATCATACACATTGCTAACGTTTTCTACTCCACACACGATTGTTGAATTTTTAATCATTCCTAATCCGACACTGAGAAATGCACGATAGCTACATCCCCTTTACCTTCCACCCTGTGCGGGTTAACGCAACAAGTAGCCTGAATTTATTCCAAACATGCGCCGGACCTCGTTATCCGTGTACATTTCTTCATCCTTTTGTATCTGTTTGTATCGGTGCGAGTTCTGCGCAGGACGAGCTGCTGCTGCTTTTGTATACTTTGTTTGTATAGGAAGTCAATACGACCATCGGGAATTGCTGATGATTTCAAACGTGCCGCCGGCGTTGGTTTTCAAAAAAAAAAAAAATACTAAAACAAAAAGCACGAGAGGGAGTTGAAATTATTAATTGATATTTTCTTGAATCCCTGGAAGTCTATTGACTGATGGTTGGATCCCAAATAGAACACAGAGGATCCCTTAGCAGTTTCTCTAGCTATCAGGGCTTAAGCACGGTCGATGGAATTGTAGCTATTACAACGAGTGTGTGTGCTGGCGAAACACAATGGGTTGAGGACCAAAAAATATTAAATTCTTTTCGCTTCAGCGATGGGACTCTGGGTTGGATGATTGAAAGGAGCACAAATGGGAAAGCAGACACAATGGCGACGGTAACAAGCTACAAACGGAGTGCTTAAAAAGTTTTCATCCAGACATTGAAAGGAAGGAAGAAGACTTAAAACTTGTATTTTTTTTTTATTATTTATTGTAGACGATATCTCATCAGATGCAAAGTTGCCTGCCATGGGCTTCATTTCTATTCAAAATTAAAGCCAGCTTTAAGAAAAATAAATGAGGACATGCTCGTATGTATTTCGCAGGCCATTCTCGTTGTAGAATGGCTTGCGTTTGAAGATACTTTATTGTTGATTCCGAAGGGAATCTGCGATGAGCATTGTGGCCTAGATCTATGAAGGCTATCAAAGCCAGCAACGAAAGGAACAATATAAAAAAAATCAGCAAAGGAAAATAAAAAGAGAATGGGAAATAAACTTACCCCACTTAATTTACATGACGTGTAAGAAAAACGAACACACGAGTGTGTATACGAAGTTCGATATCGCAGGGGAACAACATGTTCAAAGCGGCAGCTCACTTGGGAAATAATCAGTAGTGAATGCCAGAAGTTTGAATTTGAACTGTTTTCTTTTTTTTTTTTTTGTGGTCCTGGAACGTTTCAAAAAGGCGTCACGAATACCACAGACGAAAAAAAAACAAAAACTGTTTAGGGATTAGGAAAGCTACAGAGGCCGAACTAAACGAAATGAACTACATTCTTGTCAACAACAAGGAAAGGAAATCATTCGTTATTCGTTGGTGAAATAGATGAAACGTGAGCGTTGACAATTTTGTCGAAATATCAAACAAGGAGAGCTGATCTTGAAGGAATCTTATTTTGCAAAAAATTCACAGAGCGTCCAAAGGAACCAATTTGCTAAGCCTTCGTTGTCCGTCTGACACAGAATTGTATCTTTTAACTCGTTATAGGGAGACTCTTGCAATTTTTACTGAACGTATACTGCTATTGCCGCTACAACAATGATATAAAGTTAAAATTAAATGGGGGTCAGCTTACAAAGAAAGTGTTTCATGAAATCGCAGCTGAATTTAGCGCTTAACAGAGACAAGTAGTTTTATGGAGAAACTTCACAACTTTTTTAAGTATGCAATCATTTCGTCGATCCAAAACAATGTAAAATCTCGAATTCCAATAAGAAAAATGAAAAGAAAACAACATTTTACAATTTGTGGAACGAATGTCAAAATGTGATTTGAATCCTAATATTATAAAGCGCTATGTGTGTATGTCAGAATTATACCGAATACCAACGAAAAAATACCGTCGAAAGTTATCGGTTCCGATGGCGAAGTCAGTTGATACGTTGTGTTTTGAATTTTTTAGGTTTTGGGTTCGAATCCGCCTGGCATTTCTTCTTTTATTCCTCGCAACACTACTTTTTTTTGTTAGTTAATTATTAAAAAAAATATTTCATCTGATTTTTATGTGTGTTTGAGTTATGATTGTCCCAGTGTTTCAATAAATATAACTGAAAACAGTGGGCTGAAAAATTAAGAAAAATGTATAAATTGAATCACGTCGTGTGTGTTGATTATGCATTTGAGGTACACAACGATATTCAACGTTAAGGTACATTTTATTGATATTTTTCAATATTTTCCAATCCCTTTTTTTATCTAACTTAATCTTGCATATTTTTGTGGGTGATGCTATGAGAAATATAACATTAAAGAAACTTAGTATTGCATAGGCGCGGAACCCTTTGTGTGAAAGTCAACTCTCACTTTTAGGCTACTTTTTTTGGAATTGATTTGGATTGAAAAGTGCTTTTCGATTCAAGTTCCTCTTGCGTTCTGATTCTAATGGATGTTTATTCGATTGGAACAGCTCTTAATGTAATCTTTGAAATGTGATGACCAGTCTGACGGCCGTGTGGTAAATTGTGAGATTTCCCGGCAGGATACCGATCTAAATGTGCAATTTTATTTTACTGAAACTATACAAATGAAACCATCGTCAGGAGGATCAATTTCATGTTGTTTCTGTTTTCTGATGAATGTAAATGGAATGAGTAAGTTGTGGTGGCGGCCTGAGAGAGGCCGCCCGCAAGGCGAAGGTCTCTTTCTCTTACTGTGGTGCTTTCTTATCAATTCAGTGCTCACAAAAATGCGAAACTTGAGACAAAACATTCTAGATAAAATCGACTCGCCTTTCAAAACGTTCTGGCAGTTTCGCAAAGTTTTTGGTAAAACGTGGGCTCTAAGGCCTGTTGTGGTAGACAGCGATTGTCAGACCATCTTAAGATCTTTACATGTGCGTCTGTAGTTTGTAGGACGACAGTGAAATTTGCTTGTATTGGCCTCACGCAGATCACAAAGAGATGTCTGCCTTGGAATTACATGCGTAAAGTTTTGGGAGTGGTAAATAACTGAAATGAGACTCACTTTAAGATTGTTCTAGAATGGACGACAAAGTTAACACAGTAAAATTGTAGGCAATGAAATCTATTAAGTTTTAGCAAAAAAGGGCTCGAAATCTATTCCACTGAGTCCGGAACCAATAATTGGTGTATGGCGATGTTTTTGCACTCAATCAACTCTCATATGGTATCTATATATGAAGAGAGCTGGTCCAACTTAACCGCCTGCAAAAACCATCAGATAGCCTCGACATCAGAAGAAAACATCAACAAATTTGATAAATTAAAGCTCTCGCAAAGCTTTAAGCTTTTGCAGCCATTCTCAGATTTTTTGACGGGAAAGAGTTCGAATTTTAAGTGAAATTCTTTGACGTTTGTTTGTCCGGAAATATATGAACGGCAAAGTATATATTTTTGAATTAGAAAGCCAATTTAATTTTTTCCAGAACAAGTGAAATTGTCCCTTTTCTTGACAGGTTTTTTTTGTTAAAATTTGAGCCACTTATTCAAATTTAACGGTGTTCATTTGCGAATACGTTTCGAATGAAAGCAATTTCGATTCCATAGCTAGATTTGTCCGGATTGAATCAAAAAACGCCTTATGAACTTTGGAATGGTCGAAAGCCAGAAGTAAGTCATATACGGATTTTTGGTAGTATAGAAATGATTCATAATCCTAAAGAAAAAAGATTGAAATGGGACAAAAAGGCTACAGATATAGTTTGGAAATATGTGTGTTGAAGCAGACCTAAACATATATGGAGACCAGATAACACAGGAAGAAGCATTAAACGGATCAGAGAAGCAAGAATGGGTTAAAAAACAATGGATGAAGAACTGATATTATTTGAAGAGAACAATGCATGGGAAGTGGTGGACAGACCAGATCAACCTACAGTGGTAAATACAAGTGGGTTTGTAAAAAGAAACTAGATAGTGTTGGAAAAGTCAGATATCGTGCTCGTTTAGTTGCAAAAGATTTTACGCAGAAAGCAGGGATAGATTATAAAGAGACATTCTCTCCAGTGCTTCGTTATTCAACATTGAGACTATTGTTTGCATTAAGTGTTAAACATAGCTAAGATTTAACTCACCTTGATGTAACTACGGCGTTTTTCAATGGATATTTAGATGAGAACGTCTAAATGAATTTTCCTGATAATTTTGTTTGTCCCGACAGAGAAAACAAGGTTTTGAAGTTAAAAAGATCTATATATGGCCTTAAACAGTCTGCTAGGGCAGAATGAATGTTTTCAGAGCATAGGCTATAAGAAGTTAGCGTATGAACCTTGTTTGTTTGTCAAGCGGAATGATAGAGTCAAAACGTTCATAGCTTTATTTTTAGACGATTTCTTTATATTTTCTAATAGTAAAGAAGAAACTGAATATCTTAAGACTGAGTTAGAATCAAAACTTAAGACAATAGATTTGGGTAAAATCAGACAATGTCAATGTTAGTACACCGATGGAAGTAAATTTAAAGCTAAAAAAAAGAAGACATTTGTTCGAATCAGTATCATTATCAACAGTTGGTAGGAAGTTTTCTCTATCTGTCAATACTGACACGTCCAGATATATCATATGCTGTTTCCTACCTTAGTCAATTTAATAACAATTATAATGAAACCCATTAGAAACATGTAAAACGTATCTTAAAGTTTTTTTTTTTAAAAAACGAAGCATTTTGGTTTAAAATATGTTAAAGATGATCTAGACTTAATAGCATATGTAGATGCTGATTGGGCGTCAGATTGCTTGGATCGTTAATCTTATACAGGATTTATGTTTCAAATGTGTGGTAGTACGATTTCAAACGAATGTAAAAAGTGCGGAAAGAGCACCTTATTTTAACATAAGTCTAACGAATGATGTTATAACGAAAGTAAATGAGTTCAATCAAATAAACGCAAATAAAACTATAACCAAACTGTCAAATTTAAATAGTCTTTCCGATCAATTACCCCCACCATTTACCACACCTCAAAAAGTCAACATATATAGAAGTTCACTTTATATTAAGAAATCCTGCGGACCAGTATTCAACCACTGCATCAACAATGGATACTTCCCAACAGTCTGGAAAAAATCAAAAATATTTCCTATACCCAAAAAATTTACATCAAGGGACCTATTTCATTACTCTCAAATATAGGCAAATTATTTGAGCGGGTACTGTCTGAAACCTTGGATAAGATTTGCGAAGATTTCAACATAATCCCCAAAAACCAGTTTGGGTTTAAAAAAGGTCACTCAGCAGAACACTCTCTATTACTTTTGGGAAACAAGATTTCTCACAATCTAAGGGAGAAAATTTGTACCGTCGCACTAGCGATTGATTTCCAAGCAGCCTTTGATTCCATCTGGCACAAAGGTTTAATATATAGTATAAACTAATAAATCTTAGATTTCCTCCATCAATTATCAAAATAATAATCTGTTTTTTGAATTTGCGAACCGCTTCAATTTTCATTGGTTCGGAGTCCTCAGAAGAATTTCCAATACTCTCAGGTATTGCCCAAGGAACAACTATGGGTCCTAAGCTGTACAACGTCTCTCTTTACGACTTCCCTATAGGCGATCCTGTCTTTAACGAACCTAGTGCTATTTTGTACGCTGATGACATTATTATTCTAGCAAGTGGAACAAGGCCACATACCGCTTTAGATAAAGTAAAGAACTCATTACCTGTTTTGATTTCCTATTTTAAATCTTGGGGCTTAACTATTAATGCGTAAAAATGTGAATTAATTTGTTTCAGAAATTCTTACGGAAAAGAGTATAGATTTGCGGTCAAAGAAAGCTAAACTATTCCCTAAATATCAAAGACACGACAATACCCCTAAAAACAGAACTTAAATATCTGGAGATACTTATTGAAAACAAATTCCTGTTCAACAAACATGGTAGGAAGATACTGAATAAAGCTAAAATGGCTTCTGCTACTCTAAAGCAATTATTTTCTTCCAAAAGCGTGTCAATGAAGACTAAAGTTTTAATATATAAAACGCTCATCAGACCGATACTAACATATAGTTTTAGCTGTTGGTTCAGTATCTCACCTACTGTGGCAAAAGAGCTTGAGTTGTTCGAAAGATGCATTTTAAGATATTGTTGTGGAGAATTTAGAAGACCAAACAAAAAATGGTTTTCTAATAATACACTTTATGAGACGACAAGAGTCACACCTCTTTTGCTATACATGATAGAGACCTTAAAAAAAAAAACTGAATAGAGCTGCGTTCCACACCAATCCGCTCATCAAAAGGCTTTGGGATCTAAACGTTAGCGAAAGTGTTTACGAAAATACTCCCTTTCACCTTTCAACCTTATTAACGAAAGATCGCGACCGGTAACACATTATGAAAAAGCTTCACTGCCTAACCTAAGAGGATAACTTGAAGAATGTTGAGCTTCCTTGTTCCTAAAAACATTTATATTGCAAATTAAGGAAGTCTTTTCAAAACAATTTCAAAACGATCCTCCTACAAGTTGATATACCAAAAAAAAATGTTAAAAAAAACCAAAAACTGTTTATCATGAATTTGTCCTGTCTGAATATCTAGTCATTAGTTCTAAGCGGCTGTCAAGAGCCTCAAAGTGTAAAAGTATTCCGGGAGAAAGCATATACGTACAAATTTTGTATAAGAAAATGAAATGTTGCAAAAAATTATAGATAGTATTTTAAATATCCTCATTTAAAACTTTTCAGCCAGACATACTTTTTAGTCGGCTGCATTTGAAAATATACAATAAATATTTTTATATACAATAAATATTATTGTATATTGTCTCAACAAAATTGAATTGGAATTGAATGTAAAAAGTAATTGAGAATTGCCTTGTCTTGCACTGATGCGGAGTACATGGCAGTATGTGATGCGAGCAAAGAAACCATTTATTTAAAAAATCTGTTATCTGAACTAAAATGTAGAAACAATAGTGACACCTAGTGAAAGAAATGTGAATCGATTGTGTTGTCTCTTGTATAATAAAATATTCTTTCAGTCTGTTGTCAACACTGGTTTGTTTCAATAATTTCGAATTCCGAAAATCAGACCTATTAGAAGAACTTCCAAATACTTGGGGAACTTGGGGAACATTTATTTACATTCTTCACGAACAACCAAAAATTCGTACTACCCTTGGGACACTGGCCATTTCTCATGAAAATCATACCGCCCTTTAGATGCTCCATATTTCTAGAAATCCTCTGTAAGCCTTTCCCACCCACGCCCACATAAGTCATCACGCTTAATCTATCAGTTTCAATTCAAGAATACATGTCACGGTAATTCTCTGAAAACAGTTCAGGCACACAAGGCTAATATTCAAGTCATCGGACACGGCTTTATCCCATTTCATTTCACACAGCTTTCTCTTTACATCTTGTCGATTTATTAGCTGCTAGAAGTGTCATCTATATAGTCAGTCTTACCTCCTCTACTCGGTGAGCATCACATTTTCATTTGGACTGTATTCTTTTGTCATGAAAACCTTCCATCACTGGCCTCGCTTTGCATTACAGTGGCTGTTGGCTCATCAATCACCTCTTTCCATATGGGGTGAAGTCGACATTGCTCGTCGGGTGCGGTGGCCCTTGGTCACCCAATGTGGGATTTTGTCGTTTATGTATGTTTAATGCTGTGTATAACACTGGCCACTGACATTTTGAGAATTATAGATGATGCTGGCATACGATACCATGTTTTGAAAGGACGCCATCTGCAGTTTTCAATGTTTACAATACGCGCGTTTGCCTTGGCGACCCGTGGGGTTCTTCTTTATATTCTCATCCTATTGAATCGGTCGATTTTAATAGAGAATCTCTGTTGACGGGCTCATGTTGATTCCAAGGCAGTGTTATGAGTTGGCATGTGGCTCCTCAGGAGAGACAAAAGCACTTTTTGATTCATGATATTGTCAAAAAGTCAAAAATATTTTTGCCGTTGAAATTTGGGTCTCACACAGCTTTCACACAGAACGGTCGCTTGCATTCCCTTAAATTTCGAATTTAGGGACTTCGACTACGTGTTGACGCAGCCAGCGTCAGTTCCGTGGAAGCTCAATTAAGTTCAATTGTGTATTAATCATTTGTTATGATGGTCCATCCGTGTCCATGAGTTGCCCTTGTTTAACTGCAGACATTCTCCAGAGAATCAAGAATCGTAGAAAGCTAAGCATCGTTTAGTGCCTGAGAAGAGTTTTGCTTGCTTAAGCAGGGATTTGCCTCGACATTTGATCGAGGGATCAAATTTTTTATTGATGGGACCGATTAAACTGATATTCCAGTTTCAGGGAATGCTTTCATCATCATGACAGATAATCAAGGCGTATTTTCCGCCATATTTATAAAGTTTATCTTGTAATTTGACTGAACCCGCAAATTTGCTATTTTTGACCAACTTCTTCAACAGTGAGAATGAGCACTACTTGATTTGTTGGATTTAGGGTTTCGCCGTATGCTATCACTCTCCCTGTTCAAAATGTAGCTTGAATTCATCCACGATTACCCACGGATCCGTGATCTTGAGGTGTCAAAATTTGCTTTACAATTACGGGCAAATTTGGTGCCTGTTTAGTTCCCTGCTTCTGGGCAGGCAATGTATGATTCCAGGTTTTTTCACTTAGATTTTTTCCGGTGTGTGCATGGGACAGTCGGACTGTAGGTGAGGTAGGTTTCTATGGCTTATGCTAGCTACCTAGGTAGAGAGGGAAGACTGCTTAAGCGGGATTACTGGCTTTGAATGTTTAGTTTGTCCGTTTTCAAGAGAATGTCGAACTCTAAGTCGAGGTGCAGCTAAAACGGATCAGCGTCGATATAAGCTAGTCTCAACGTGTGTACAATAAGAATGTTTCAAGATTGTCTTGCGTCAATCGTTTTCGGACAGCCAGGTGGCTGTGGTTCTTTTTGCAAAGAAATATTTTAAAACTTGTCACCAGTCTTAGATTCCACAAAGTCTGTGTACCATTACGTGAAGGCTGTACTTTCCGACCACTCATTTATTTTTATGCCTTAAAATGTCCAAGTACGGTTATGATCTCGTTCCACGGACAGTCTCTTCTCCTCCCTTATTGAATTCTACAGAATTACAGAGTTTTCCCTCGAGACGGATGACAGTCAAGCCATTGCGTAACGGCTTTTTCTGTCGCTTGCGCACGAAGAATTCGAATTCTTACACATATGTGGAACCTTATGTGCCAAAGTAATATCGGCATGAGCATAGTTTTCTGAGACGTAGAGTGATCCAATAGTCCAGGACCATATTCGTTTTTCGCTGTCCTCCGCACCATGTCGTATTGGTTTTCGGGTTCCGTTGGTATCTGAGGTAGCTTGTGGGTAGGTTTTCTGAATACATTAGTTCACTATTGAGCGGTTGCTTAAATGGAAATCGAGTGTTGCCACATGGAGGCTGTTTATCAGTTTTAATTTCGTAAGGGCAGGAATCATGTCTAATCTCTTACATTTGATTTTTCTGTGTATTAATTGATCTTGTGTAAAAAATAAAACTTGGAAACCTTAAGAGCTGGTATGAGGACTTTTTGATATATTTCTGAGTGTAATTGGTCTTGATATCAAAAAGATACTGTTTTGCAGCATGAATAATGAGGTCAATTTAAGTTTTCAAAAAATATAAACCAAAACATGTCAAGTTAATTCTCGTCATTGTCCTTATACGCTACTGTACATTGTTAAACTAATAAGTTTCAATACCTCTTTATCCTGACATGAAAAACATTAATAATTTTTAACAGGATAAGGTTATACCACAAAAAAATTGTAAAAAGGCATTTCTTTTACAAAAAGCTCTAGGGTTTAGGTAACTACTCGCTTTGTATTGAACGAGTTGAAAATAACCAATTGTTCGAATAAAAATAGAAGTAATTTGAACCAAACTGTTAGGTTTTTAGACTTGAATTAAAAAAAAAAAACGATGGAACCTCGCGAAACCGCGCACTACAATTCAAACGCAATGGAGAGTGGCTTAAACACTTCCCTTAAATTATTTATGTACTTCGTCAAGCACTGTTTCTAACGCTCTTCCGGGAGCTAGTGGCGAAAGGCCTCAGAAAAAATTTGAAACTGCTTCTCATAAAACTTAAAAACGCAAAAGTTTTTATAGTGAAGGAATCGATTGTGCTGGTAAATAGGTTTAACTCTGCAAGAAGCCTAAACTCTGTATTTAGACATGGATCTATGATAAATATAAAATATTACAATTCGTTGTTTATGCGCTGCGCAAAGATTGATTTTTCAGGTTATTCAAACTGAGAAAACTTCAAAAACAAAGGATTCACACCAACAGTCAGAGTTCAGGTCAAGAAATTATGAAAATAATGCAAGAAGTTTTTCTAAAGATGCAAAGACTACTACACATATAACTGAAGTTGAAAAACGGCAAACATTTTTTAATTATCTTGGGACTTTTGACTTCAGGGCTTAATATCGACACAAAAAAAAATGTCTGAATTGCTTGATGAAATGAAATGACTGTTTCTGCAACTGTAAAGTTGGTGTTATATGCCAATCAGTGTTCGTGTTTTTCGTCGGCCGGATATTGTTGTTTTTTTATATACTTTTTGGTTAAGTTTCAGCAAGAGCACAAGTCGTTAGGAATTTCGAAAGTACCGTCTCGCTCACACGAGAAAATCATCATGAATATTCGCAAACGAAGACTTCATAACTTCACATGTGCTAAGATCTGCTCTTTCATCATCTGACAGAAAGCATGTCATACACATTTATATAATTTATAAACCTTTTAAATTATGTTTAAAACTTATGTTTTTACGACGGAAGCTCTGGCTGAATAAGTAAAATTGTATATAAAATTATTTGTTAGGGACGTGGACCCTATATTGTTTTTTTAATTTAGTTTTATTAAGCTCATGGCAATTTTCTATAAAGTAAAAATTTCTTTAAATACAACGTTTTTTTGAATATTTTGTCCGAACCTGAAATTATTTTTCGTTGACGTGGACCCTGTATAATTTTAATATTCAAGTCACTTGTGTGACGAAGTCTAGATATTGCAACGTAGAGCTGCCCAAGTCTAAATCTGGTAAATAAATACCGACCTTTTCAAATGTGACTTACTGATTTTCAAGGCAAGTGCTTATTGAATTTATTAATAATATTTATATCCCACCTTTGATCTCGTTAGGGTGAAAAAATAAACCTTAGTTTGGGTAAAGAATATTTATTTTTTAAGATTGTCATTGAATTGGGTTATTTGGATCAGATCTGCAGTGAACTACATAATGAATCTTTTCAAGTTGTAGTTCACCAGCAGCGTTATGTAAAACGACAGCTTAATTATTACTTGGTGCATTATAGCGCCTTAAATCAGAATTTCTATCTTGTAAAATGGACATAGTGACATCTCTTTTCATGTTCAATTTTATTCAGCATATTAAATCGGCTGGATAATTCTCACTATTTTCATTTAAACTCATTCAATCGGCAGTTGCAGCGGGGTCAACAACATACCACTGTGTAAAAAATCTTTGTTCAGCAATATTGGGAAATAGAGTTCCAGTACGATGATGATATTGGTGCACCCAACCTGACAAATACTTGTAGAATTTCTAGTATTTCAAAGTCGATGGGATTTGTTTTCAACCGAAACCGCTAATTGTTCTTTTTTTCACACTTACTAACATCAGTTACATCATTTAGATAAATTTCAAATATTCAACCACAGCGCAGCTGTTTATTTCAAAGCTATTTTCTTCAATATAAGATCTCCGATGTGTGAGTTAAGACATAACTTACAGGACAACATTACATGAGAACTCGAATTCAGTTAGAAATTCAGGTCAGAAATATTGACCATTGACACTGACAACAAAACAATGGTAATTCAGCAGAATTACCTTGAAGGTCGGTTTGAATTTGGAATTTAAAGCTATCAACCCTACCGTGTTCCCGAAATTTAATAAATTCTTTCGAAGGAAAAATCAGAATGAGCTTCCGGGTCTTTAGCTTCTTCGAACTACCGACAACGAACAAGTACTCGTGACAACAGGCATAGTTTCAGTAGAAGAGATCGAACATGACAACTTTTTTGTGATCGAAAATCCTCAGGAGAAATTTGAAGTAATAGGTGCGTCCCTTCAAGATGTTAACAAGGTGAATATTAGCACTCGCCCGAACCATGTCTTGGAAAATCACGTCTTAGTACACAAATCCGATCTTCGAAATGATGCCGAGAACTGGCGATCGGAGAACACTGGTTTTACCATGATCAGTGATGATAATTTGGCAAATGATGTCGTCGCCGATGAAGGGGCACATCCTTCGCCATTTCTAAGGAAGATCTCCTGGTTATTTTCGGTTCACTGAGAAGTAAGAAATCCGTGAGAATCGACACAATACCAAACATTGTTCTTAAAGACCTTCCTCTAGAAGCGCGAATAATGCACATTATCCAGTTCATTGGAACAACCCATTCCTAAACGTAATAAAGACATATCCAATCCGACAAATCTCTGGACGATAAGTCTCCTTTCGAACATCAGAATATTTGAAAAGGTATCAATAGAGGCCTGAACAAGTGGGTTGAGGATAAAAATATCATTCCGTATAACCAATTCGGTTTCAGAGCGGGGCATGATTGCATACATGCTATCAGCTAGGCATAAGCAACTGCTGTACATACTCCTCAATATGCTCACATATTATATGTTTATTGTGAAAAATGGCAATGTAATTTCTGCTGGAAACTTTGAAATTCACAACGTTCTGCAACAGGGTGTCATTAATTCGCTGATTTTATTCTTGTAGGTTCTCTTCACCAAGCTACACAAGGCGATTTCAATAAGTTTCAGCGTTATTGCGATGTTTGGAAGTTGCCAATCAATCAAAGTGCGAAACTATTTTATTTAAGACACCATTGTTTTGGGCCTCTAGGGATACCAGAAAGAATTGGCGAAAGCTCTTTATCGCGGGACATCATGGGCAGCCAAGTAGGCCAAGCTTATTCGGAGACATATTGTAAGAGAAATGACCTCGAGCAACGAATTGATCTTTTGGGCTTATAACCCCAACTACATGTACCACGAGTCAATGCGCCTTTTTTGACCTTAACGGCCTGAATCCGAATAACAAAGCGCTGCCGTTAATCTTTCACTTTGCCTGGAAAAATGTGGAGGGGCGACTTGTATACAACGAAGACGTGGTTCGCAGCTCAGCGGAGAGTCTCCGGTTCAGTAGGGTGGTATCAGTCCACGACAAGGAGGATATTTTAAGACAGAACGAACATTTTTGGTGGCTTAATGAAGGCGAGGACACGCCGTCGTTGTTGAATTCACACAAGGTCAAGGTGCATTAAAGTACCTTACAAGTATATTAAAGCCTGCCCGGCTTACATAGTTAAAGGGTGCATAAGGTTCTTAGTATAGTTAGTATATTTCTATATTACATGTATTAAATAGCACAGCACAATAAAAAAAAGTATATGTAATATAATAGATAAGGTATAGAGATAGTTTAAGTAAGTGCGCAAAAGTTTATATTAAGGTAGTTTTTAAGTTAAATTTAAGTTTTTTTTACAATTATAAATTTACTTAGTTTTCTTTTATATTCTTTCTTAGTTCGTTAAAGTAATATTTTGATCGGTTCTTTTTTTATATCACATAAACCCTGATTATGTCGAAAACAAAACATAAGAATAAGGTTAAGCTAAGAGCTCCGGTATACGATCAGAAAGTAAATAAAATGATTAAAATAAGTTACTTTATTTAAGCTAGTTTTTAGCATTTTTGTCTTGCAATTAAGGTATTCTGAATTTTAAATAAAAAAAAAATTCTTTTCTAGTCAAACTATACCTGCTTGGCTACGATTGGATTGGATTAATGTATTTTAATACAGACAGACGTTTGCTTCTCACTTCTTTCCATCGCATTCGAAGAAAATTGCATGTGCCATCAAACGATCGCATTTTATAATACGGTGGTAAAAATCACGGGTAAAATATCCCTGTGCAAATATGTTTAGGATCTTTCCTGATCTTGTAATCAGGACTCTTGAGCTTAGTGCCATCCTATCATAGACCTCTCTGTAAACATTCGCCGAAGTAGTGTCTTCAGGTTTGCTGATGCTTATGCGTCGCCACCTTAATGGATATTTACATATATAGTATTCATTGAACATAGAATAATTTGGAAATCTTCTTGTAAGTATTATGGTACGACCTTTAAATTTTCTGTGTTGATAGCATTTCACTTTCTTTTGTATTTTCGAAACCGCTAAATGAGAACAAACGAAACATATAATGAAGACTTCAATCCAGTCATTCCAAGAATTCTTAAATTTTGGTCAACTTTTGCATAAAAATTCTCAAAGGACAAGTAGATAGGTAGATAGCTTTAACTGATTTTATTAACTTTGGGCTCCTTTAATCAAATAGCCATCGATTTCAAGTGAAAAGTAACTGAGTCAATCGAATTAAAAACCGCATTGAGTGGGAAAAACAAAATTGGGTATCCTATGGAGAAAGTCTCCTCAGCTCGGAAGCTCTTTTCGTATTTAACGACTCACCGTCAAAGTATGGACTAGCTCAATTTCTTCGAAGTAACCACCCCAAAGATAATTGAAAACAATGCCTTCCAAGAGGAAAGCATTTCAAAGTCTTTAAACACAATTCAAGCAAACGGAATTGCTCAGCAGGGAAACATCCGCAATTAACTTTGCAAAATCTACAATATGGAACGGCTCTGCAACCCCGACAAGTGGGGTCGAAATTGTGAAAATCATCATACAGTTCTCGGGAAAAAAAACATCTTCAAATTTATACATAGATGGATTCTAAACTTTTACCGGATTTCACTTTATCCGGGTTTTTGTCTCGTTGTCCTGGTGTACTGATGTCATTGCCCTTTACACTTAGAGACGATGTACACACCAACGAGGGGGATACAACAAAATTTACATATACCTGTCGAAATGTGTCAACAAGTAGTAGCACAAAGTCTCCGTATGCGTGAATGCCACCCTTAAATGAGCAGGATATATCGATTTATAAATATTTTCTAGGACACCACACACTCATGCTTATGCACAACATTGTATTTATAGCAGAACCTTTATTTTCCATTTTTCCTTTTTTTTTTTTGTTGTTTCGGTTTCAGTTTACAACCCATTAAGTTATCTCATCTAGGAAGCTCGTGTTGCACTTAATGAATCCGAGAAAGGCCAACACTTGAAATCCAATTACGCAAAAATTAAGCAATCCCATCGCCGCCGTCGACCGAGCTTTATAGATTGTTATTCTAACAAAACCAATTAAATCGTCCAATTTGAGGCTGTTGAAAATTTCTATTTGATAATTACTCGTACTTCAGCGTCATTGAGTTTTACGTAAGCATAAACCTCCAGGTTGGTTTATCCGCCTTCTTCTTCCCCATCAGAAAAGTACCGGCAGAATATTTAAATCTCGACAAACATTAGATGTATTCATTTCAAAACCGAAATTCTTCTTCTCAGAGATACAAATGGAAAATATTCCCATCAATATGTAGATGGGGCGCATGTATATATACATATATAGTATATAGGCCTACACCGAGTATATATGTGTAGAGAATACAACCTGTGTGCCAAAGGACGATTTCCGCATGCTCCATTAAAGTCAAAGTCTCTTAACTTTTATAAATAAACCGCCGCCGCCACCGCTGCCGCTGCCGGTTACCCTTCGGCCCGACTGACAATCGCCCAATACTCAGCAAAATACTCATTTCGAGCTCAACCAAGTGAAAGAGAATAATCACCCGAAAATCCAATGTGATGTGCACCACCGTTCAGGTGAGGTGATGTTTATGTTCGAGGTTCGTCCCGTTTTGGGCATGTGGAATTTTACTTTTACGCGTCTAGAAAACTTTAAGTATTATTTTCTTTTCATCCAAACATATGCATGATTTAACCGTAGCCGTATAGACACCTTAATGCTATGCCAAAAGGACGAGGGAATATAATGTAACGGACCAAAAATAAGCCACATTGATTCGACCCATGTTTGCTTTTGAAATGTTTTTTTTTTCCATTTTCCGTTTATTTTAAAACTAAAAAGGATATTTTTCTCTTTTTTTTTCTATCTCACTCTCTCGCTCTCTTATTCTGTTCCTTTTCGTCCTTTTTGCAGAGGCTCAGATACATACATACTCGTACAACAGCAGCAGCAGTACCACGACCAGATGAAAGCTTATATAACATTTTATGGGGTAAAATAAGGTTGCTTAGAAGGATGTATCGTTTTGTTCGATTTTTTTTTTCTCATTTGATGGATTAAGGACAATTTTCTGTGCTGTTGTTTTTTTATTTTTGCATGTATAACAAGCCGCACGGCAATTAAGGATACACGATTGCAATTATTACCTTTGTCGTAGGTTTGTTTGTTTTACGTTATTGTTCACTTAAACTTCACACATTTGTTTGGGTGAACGGAAGTCACAGAACAGAGTATGCGTTACAATCGACACAAAAAATAAAGGAAACGAAAAAGCAATTTAAGAAAATATTAGAAAAACAGTATTTTGGAAATAATTATTTAACAAAACAATTCACTGTGAAACACACACGAGACTTGACTCGTACATATGTATTTTAATATATTTTAATTATTTAGATACTGGACGGGAATGTAAATAACAACACACCGTTATGCAGGAATACTATTTAAACAAAAAAAAAACACGCACACATACAGAGGACTTATGACGGCAAAAAAGGAAATGGACCTTGAGTTTTACCAACTGCATTTCTCTTTATTCCGAAAAGCAGCTCTGCACGCTTCCGCTCTAAATAAACGCTATCTCAGGGTGACAGTGACAGAAGGTACTCATACAATGTATTGGTAGTGGTGAATGGTTTTGTGTTTGCTTAAAGCAAAGTACTAACTAGTTGCTGACTCCAGCAAAGAGATTTTCCAATTCTCTCTTTGAAGGAAAAGTTTCCGGTCTACAAAAAAAAAAAAAAATATGTTTGCAAAATAGGCATTAAGTAATATCCAAGCATTGCCAGCAGTAAAGAAAAAAGGATGTTTCGAAGGTTTACTACTGTGTCCAAAAAATAAGGTGACATATGAATTTAAACTGCACACGTCGAAGGATTTGGAAATTTTTCTTTTTTTTTTAGGTTGGTAGTACTGTCAGTGACATCTATGTGAAATTTCATATCAAAATATATTCATAGTGTTTGAGTTACGCGTCGTTTTGTGAGCTGCTAAAAGTGAGTTTTTCGTTTTTTGCGAATTTGCATTAAATTTTGTTTGCGGAATCAATTTTCTGCTGCGGATACGTTGAGGATGGTGCAGAAAGCCTTTGATGATGAGGCTATGTCTAAAACAAATGCTTACAATACAAGTGGTATAGTGATTTCCAAGCCGGCCGTGAACGTGTCGAAGACGAAGAGCGTTCTGGGCGACCATCAACCTCAACCGATGAAACTCACGTCCAACAAATCAAAGATTTGGAGTTGAAAAACCATCGATTAAAGATTAGAGACCTTGCTGATGAAGTTGGCTTATCGAAAGGCTCAGTCAATACCATTTTGAAGGATGCTTTGGGCCTCAAGCGCGTCAAATCTTGACTGGTACCGAAAATATTGAATTTTTTGGAAAAAAGGCGTCGCGTTGAAGTGTGTGAAACAATGCTTTCCGACTACCAGGATGTCATGAAACGCATTATAACTGGCGATGAGACTTGGATCTTTGCTAACGACCCCGAAACAACCGATCAATCGAGCGAATATCGTGCCAAAGGAGAGCCGAGACCAAAAAAACCGCGCCAAAGTCGCTCAAAAATCAAGGTCATGTTGACTGTTTTCTTCGATTATCGTGGTGTTGTGCTTTATGAAACCCTTCCAACCGGCCAAACAGTCAACAAGGAATATTATTTGAACGTTATGCGTCGTTTGCGTAACGCTATCCGCTAAAAAGGCCGGAATTGTGGAAAGACAATTCTTGGTTTTTACACCACGATAATGCACCATCCCATACCGCACTCGTAATTCGTGATCATTTCGCCAAAAACTCAACCCATATCGTTCCGCAACCACCGTATTCACCTGATCTGGCGCCGTGCGACTTCTGGCTGTTCAACAAGCTCAAAAGACCGCTCCGGGGACACCGTTTTGATACGATAGAGGAGATTCAAGCCGCAGCGAAGACGGAACTGAAGGCCATCCCGGAAAGTGACTACAACCAGTGTTTCAAAGATTGGAAAATCCGTTGGCATAAGTGCATTGCATCGGGAGGGGATTACTTTGAAGGGGATGAAATTGATTTGAATTTCAAAATAAATACAATGTCACCTTATTTTTGGACACAGTAGTATAAGTTTGTTGCTCATTATGCACTTGCGGATTTTTGACATGTGTTTGACAGTGCTAACATTCTTTACGAAATGTACCTGGTGGAAACTGTGAGTAAGGCTTGGATGGGATCACTGACGGCTTTTCTATTGGGCAAAGTAAGGACTTCCTCAAACTTTTTGTAACCAAGGACAGTTGGGAAAACATTTCAGCTCGTCAACGACAGCCGTTAATGATTTATTGAGAAGAATTGGTAACAGAACCTGGTAACTATCGAATGAAGTCTGTGATGATGATCCAAATTTCTTATGCACTTGCAAATTAAAACAAAATTAAACAAACACTTTAATAAGCAATAAAAACATTTTCAAATATTTGTACGAGGGTTGATTGAAAAGTAATGATGATCGGTTATTTTCTCTTCGCATTAGATTCAAATTTTTTTATTACGTCGTCTATCCAATAAATCAGCCACAAAAAAACATATACTATAAATTAAACCTTAGCAAAATTTTGGAGGAATTGATTTTGCGTAAAATCAAACAATTTTGCGTCCTGCGTGGAATAATCCCAGACATTAAATTTGGGTTAAGGGAAAAGCACTCAACCCCCACGATGATATTTAAAAATATAAAAAGACATGATAAAGACTCTTACTAATTCCTAGATATTGAAAAAGCGTTTGACACTGTGCGTGTCTAAACACTAAGTTTTTAAAGAAACAAAATAAGCTTTTTCTACTTCGTTACCAAAAATATTTTATTTTATTTGCTTCTCTCCTTCTACGTCCAGATGGATAACAACAAATCTAGCAGGCGAGGAATATGATCAAATGTTGCACAAGGATCAAAGGTTGTTCCCCTACTTTTCAACCACGATTGGGGATTGGGGATCCACATCGATTCCTGGAAAACGTAACTGATGTGCATCCGTAGACCAGTCAATTTCCGGAGAACAAGATGAGCAAGGAAATGCCGCAACACCAAAACTGGATTCCAGGATGGAACAATCGTCAATGCCTCGACGAAGATTAAATTCTTAGGTATCAACTTCTCTGAGAAGTTGAAATTCAGTCCACATGTGGATGTCATTCTTCGAAAGGCTTTTTTAGCTTTTCATCGGCTATACTCTTATACTGATATACTGGTGACAATTTATGGATTCCCCATATGGTTCACATCTTCGAAGCCCTACATCAGGAAGCCTGCCATGTTCCAGAAGGAAGATCCTGCGCATTTGTACTGGCCTCCATCTCCACAGGCTCACCATGAAACATGTCAGCAACAGGAGACTCTACAGCGAGTCAGGAACCACGGTCATTACTCAGAACACGGCTGGTTTGTGGCAAAAGTTCTAAGCCACCGCAGGACCGAACATCGATACTAAAACGCAATGGCATTACTTCAAGAGGACCACTTTTCCCCAGAAGTAGATGAAGAACCAGCTTTCTTCGAAGAAACGGGACACAGGCATCAACGAGGATGATTTCGTTTACAAAACCACCGTAAAGGACCGACATCGGAACCCTGAACACTCTGCCCTAATAATTAATGTAACTATTTAAGGAGGTATATTTAAACATCAAAATGAAGAAAAACGAAATAAGAGCTGTCATTAAGTATCTGTTTTTGAAAAAAAATGTCTAGCAAAGACATTCACAGCGCCTTGGTGGAAACATAAAGGGACTCTGCTGCGCCATATTCCACCGTTGCACGCTGGGCCAAGGAGTTTAAGCTGGAATGAATATCCAATAAAAATGAATACCGCGAAGAGAACGTGAATGAATGTAGCAGAGTTCAACGAATCCATACCAACGAATCACATAGAAGGTCTCTGCCGACGAGGAAAATAAAAAAACGAGTTGACATTTCGAGGGTGAATCTCGAAAAGTTCCAGGCAATTCAAAGTGTGGAGTTGGACAGACAAGGTTTTGGAAATTTTGGAAAATTTGGAGCCACTTTATTAAGCCCAAATAAGATGATTGCGAGATCACTGCTTTTTCTTTAAGGCGATAACCTTATTCACAAGACTGAAGGGGCAATGGTTGCAATTCAAGAAATAGGATACGAACTGCTGGTACACCCACCCTTTTCGTTAGAACTAGCTCCCATTGGCTTCAACCTCTTTCCTCGGCTCAAGTAACACCTTCGATATAAAAAACTTGAAGATGATAGCGCTAAAAGTATCTTGGGTTTAAAAAAAATATTGAGTAAATGTTTAAACTTCTTAGGAGACCATGTTGAACACTAAATATATTTTAGTTTAGGTTTAATCACTTCGGTTCATAATCATTTTCAATTTTTTTAAGGATCAGCCTTTAATACAATATTCGCCATACCGGGAAAATTAACAAGCAGTAAAAACCTATAAAGACCAATATCGTTTTGCTTAAAGTGCTTGAAAATCTAAATTCGAAGCTCAACAATCGACCAGCGAAGAAAAAACGCATGTAATATTTAAAAACGTTTCGTGCAGTGTAAAAAAGCACTTTAAGGGTACTTCAAATCCCTTGAGCACTTGAGCACTTTTAAAAAAAAAAATAAAAAAATGCAGTCCGGATTTCAGTTTAGAAAACCTGTGATGTGAATTAAAAACCGAAAAATTGAAAATTTGAATGAATTATTTTAAATTGCGTGGACGGTTTGGGCCACCATGCCACCCATCTATATCTCGGATCTGTAAGGTCACGAGTAAAGTGTTTCCTGCGAAATATTTAGCCAGAACATAAAAAATCGGTAAATAAGCAAACATTTTCATAACGTTTCTAACTAGGTCGCCAACCATTTCAAAGCATGTAATTGAATTTGAATAGTTTCTTCTGTTAACAAAATACTTAACAAGGTATCAACTTTGAACGTTATACTAAAAAAAATCAATACTATTTTATGGTACAATCGTTCCTTATTAATTTGCCACGACTGTTCATTCTGAGAATTGGCGGCAAAATTTGTTACCTCTGCCTAATAAATCGAAGTGAAAACACATAAGGCCTTGAATACTCGTAGCACTTATTTCTTATCTTAGTAAACAAAGCCCAAAAAAATCTTCAAATTTAATGCAAAGATAAACCGGATTAATCCAGTGTATGTGGTTATCAACTACGAAATTCTAACAAAGCCTCATTATCGCCCTCATATGCGATAATTTGATAAAGAGGTCAAACACCTGCCGGTATTGAAATCCATATAAATAGAGCAAAGCTAATAAAATACTGTCAATCAAAAATATGAGCAGAAGCTTTTGGAGGCAAAATCACATCGCTAGCTAAAAATTCAGACAAACCGATCTGTCAATGTATAAACGATAGTTTTGAAAGCTCCTTAAAAACATTGCTTCAATAAATTATTTCCTTCCCCAAGCAATAAATATTTTCTTTTAAGTACAAATCCTTGTACAATGATTTTTTAGTTTGCTGAGTTAAGTATTATTTACTTGTCATGTTTTCATTATACTTCGTCTTAAAAAAAAATATCGCACAATTGTTTGGAAAGATGAATTGTTTAAACATCACTTAGTCATTGTTTCGAGGTGGTTCAACTATATTGTTCAAAAACTCAGCCAACTGCATGTGGTTGGAAAGCATTTTTTGCTTCTGATTATTTTTTATTTATATATGTATTCAAACTTTTAAGGAAATCATATGATTTGCACTTTTGGCACCCTTTTTTTCAAGACGGCTATAAATGTTGACTATAGATTTTCGTAATAAATATTTTTAAATAAATGTTTTCTTTTTTAAGAAAGCCAACGAACTCCAAGTTAAAGCTAATTATAACATTTCATTATTTCAACAGTTGCGTCACTTATCGCTTTGAGATGGGCACGGAAGGATTTGAATTGATTTTAAGGAAATCTAGAGTTTTCTGACTAAGAAGCATTAAGAAACTTTTTAATCTTTGTAATGGAAGCACTAAGATCGGCAACGGCCAGGGTATTTGCGGTTGAAATTCTCCGCTCCGGAGTGTCATCTTTGATTTGTAGCATCGCAGTAACAAGGACATAAGGTAATCGGCGAAATATTTTTGTAACTTAAAAGAAGTCAGAAAACTTTTCTGTTAAAGGCAGAGTTAGAAAAACGCAGACAACTTTTCGACATCGGAAAGGTTAAGTTTGGTGAGCTCGCAATCTAAAGAATTATGTCAAAGTTACATACACCTGGAGTGCTCTCAATTTCCTATTGATCACACTTTCGGGTGGTTTGAAGGATTCAACTCCTCCTAAAGCGTGTAGTTCAAACATTATTGCTGCCTCAACTTGGAACTTCGGGATCTTAGCATCAGAGAAATAGTGATTTTGTGTTATGTTAACATCTCAGCCAAATAAACATTTTTACTATGTAAGCTAAACCTCCCTCAGATACCAATGTGGGCATCCTTTCACGTAATAACTGCGTTAAAAAAGGTTGCATATGAAAGGATTCGGCTGAGAAGGACGGTTACCGATTTCAAAGCTGTGGTCCGCATCGAGGGCAGGTTCTACAATAGTTAAGTTGAACACTATATGAAAGAGGCATTAAAAGAACTACAGTGGAGGCATACCAAGCCTGTCCGAAGTGCGAAGTCAATATTATCTTGGAGAGCTGATATGCTGAAATATGTTAAGAAAAAAACGCCTTCTTGTCCATGAAAAGATCATAAGTATATAATGGCCAAGTTTAAGAAGATTTCTTCTCAGCAAGCTAAATCGTTCAGGTGCTGATTGACGCTAGACTCTTGTCAAACATTCTGGATAAATGAATGTTTGGAGCAGCTAATATTGAAGCTGTTTATTAGTCGCTCGATTGAGAGACCGACTATCTAAAGCTAGGAATCTGACTCGAGCCGCAATAAAGAGGTTCTCCAATGGACGCTTCAGCAACGGGAATACTAAAGAAAGAAAGAAAGCGTGTAAGCGAACGACTCTCAAACCAGCCATCGCCAATCACAAGCGTCTATAAAATTAAGTCATAATGCCGTACTTAACTCAGGAAATAATGGAACAGCTTAAGACTATCAAGAACTCGCATAAGGAAATGTGTGGTGTGTGATGACAAGTGCGTGTAGTAGGATAAGACAATAGGAGGAAAACAAGCCTAGGCAGTATCCTAGGTCAATGATTTTGAACAGTTTAGGTAAGAAATATAACCAGTGAAAGAATTGATGACGTCCAGTCTGTCAGCAGTCGTGATAGAAATTTTTCACCGATTCGATGATAATGACTAAGAGAGAATGATAGAGTACAAAGAAAGCCCGACTCCCATTGAAGAGAGAGAAAAGCTCCGAGCTCAGATATTTAAGGAGCTGAACTTTTCAAATTAGGCAGGGTGTAGATGTCTCGTTTTATCCTATGTCTTCCAACAAATATCGAGGTATGTCTATATTAAAGGAGGCATTCAAGTCACTTTTAATTGTAAAAGTCTAAATTCTTTTTGTAAGACCTGTATCTGTGGATCTTCCAGCCGGGTTAATTTACAGTAGGATTAATGGTAACACTTCACCGAATCCGAAAGACCAACGAATTTCATTCCAAAATAAAGTTAATGTAGTTGTCGCATAGCTCAAAAGCAAGCGATTTACTTGCACCTTTCTTCCCTGCACTGGATGCTTGAATTCTTAAGATCGTATATTAAATGTTTCAAATTGGCCATGACAAGGAAAAATTTCATGACATATTCGCGGCCTTGTCACGAGCAATGAAATTTATTAGATTCTCTGTAAGAATACAAAGAGCTAGGTTGGTGGAAAGCTTTTTGTTTTGCTTAAACCATAAGGGTCCTGTCAATAGTGTCATGGGACTTTTTGCCCTTCAATAAGTTAATACATCTTGTGATAAATTCGTGCGTAGCGAACCCGTAATCAATAAGTTTTAACGTCTGAGAGATGTAAGAGTTGTAAAGACTTGATCCTTTCAGCAACCGCAGTAAAGAGTACTTAATTATTATGCTTATGTATAAGCTTAAGCTGATATAAGAAGCCAGCTGATTGAGTGCTAAAAGTGAATAAATTTAAATACTAAACTGATTCTGAGTAATGAAATTTATTTCCTTTCATCTGTATCCGGAACAAAACTCTAAACTGTCTCATCTCAGGCTCTGAAAAGCCAGAAGAAATAGTGAAACGACAAATGTCAGTTTGGTGCGGTTTTTTGTCGGGCGGTATTTTTTAGAAAATGATGCTATTGAGACCGTTTCAGTGATTGATTTTTATAACCGAACCATGTCAATCCAAACAACTTAATTACAACTGCAAAGATTCAATTTGCTTTGGAATAATATCTAGTTATCAATACCAGGACCTACGCGAAAGAAGCATTCATTGCATTGGTTGTTGAGCCATAGTTCCACCGTAGTAAAACTGAAAACAGGATTGATTCATTCCAGTACATAGTTTTTGTGTTGCGTTTGAAACAACTTCAAATGTTCCAATGAAGTATGTAGATGGTTTAATTTCGCGCAACTCAAGTATTACATTTTTTTTACATACTTATTCTTTTATACGAACATAAGAATTATCGACATGCTCAAAATAAACCGTCTTCAATATTTGTTCCCACCACTGTTTCAATTGAACGATAAAATACTAACATTTATAAAAAAAAAATTTAAATCACTCACCTGTTTGAATATTCAAATTCAAATTTTCTTTAACGGCTCGAACCATACATACACATACACTCACACAAACGACAGACCACAAAAACCAATGAATGCGAACAAAAAATTTGGAAAAAAACACACTTAAACCGCACGGAACACCCGGAAAACACATACAAACTTATCACAAAACATTCTAAAACATTAAAAACGTATTTTCGAGTCGAAAAACGCGCCGAAAAAATTTTAATTAATTCTTTTTTCCGCAAGAATCACGAACGCGACACGATTTCCACTTCACTTCACAAAAAACTGATCTCGGCCATTCACAATGGCTGGGACGTCAGTCAAATGTCAAAAGTGGTGCGATCAGAATTGCACAGTACTTCATGAAAGTTGAGTTGTTTTATAATAGTTGTGTTATAATATTTAAAAATTGAGATGTTCCCACCGTTTCTCATTTCAATTGATGTTTTTATGAAGTATGAATATTCAAATAATATAAATCTTTTTTCCTCTGTAGTGTTTGGGAAAAATTAATGAAGCAATAAAAGAAAAAAAGGGGGATTATTTTGAAACATTGTGAAATGTAAATTATTTTCTTTTAGAATATTCGCCTTTCTTTCATGCCGTAGAATGTTGTTTTTTACAGTAAGTTTTAAGGATTGTCTGTACGAGTAACAATCTTAAAGTGAAATAAGGGATTTATATACCATTAATCCGTGATGTTATTCATTTCAGCCTAAATTCAGCAATTTGAGGTTAGTAATAAAGACTGACGATATTCGTATTTTTTGTTAAAGATATGGTGTGCGTATGACTGTGAAATATTTTAAGTATGCTTCTTTGACAGATCAGGATGTCCACTAAATGTTTCCATCAGCCCATAAAGCACATCAATCAGTGGGTTTTAATGTATTTAAGGGCGTCTCGATAAAGATCTGGGTTTTCTCCACTCCAAATTCGGTAATTTAGCTTGTTAACATATCTATTTAACCAAAAATTGGCCTTACCGGAGAACAAAAGTTTGCGGTGAAAATGAGAATCAAACTTTATTATGTGTCAGGCCCATTTACCGAACCTAGGACGCGTATAATGGTTACGCGGTTTTAACTCCTGCACAAGCTGGAGCTTATGAGAATTCAATCCAAGACCCAAGCTCCAATCCAATCTGCATTATGGCAAATCAACTCATTCGGATTCTTCCAAAAGGCAATAACTTTATTTGACAATCTGTAGAAACAATCTGTAGAAACAGTGTGGCCAGTTTAAGAACCAAACCTAAAAAAAACACCCTTTACTCATAGTTCATGTGGATGGTTATGAATAAGAGTCAACTATTGAACCCAAGCAAAAAGATTGTTCCATACGAGCACCAACTCACTTCAATATTTCAAACTCGTTAATAACTTATTCATTTCCAAGGAAGAACATTAATACGGCCATAATAACTTTCTATCCACAATCACGCATAAAAGTTTCGAAACAGCAGTGTAAACAATCCAATGACTAACAAAACCAGCAAAGAGCTAACAACTTGGATCTCCAAATCGAAGTCTGCTTAATTCGTTGTGTACATATGACTTCAAAGGAATCTTCAATGTGTTCTGATTAAACTTATTCGAAGTCACATTGCAAAAGCAATGACTTCGACCAACAACTTGATCTCCGGGGCTTTTTACCCAAATGATATGCACCATTAACGGCCTTATTCCCTCTGAAGCATTTCTCTATCTCGATAGAAAGCGTCTGGTTCAGGATAGATTAGCGGTTCCGATAATCTTCCACGTATGCCGAAAAGCTGTGGACGGGCGAGTCAACTACGACCAAGACGTCGCAAGTAGCTCACCGGGGACTCTTCGGTTCAGGAGGGCGGTGTCAGACCGCGACAGAGTGGATGTCGAAAGGCAATACAAACACTTTTGGTGGCTGGATGGAGAATGATCTCTGTCGGTGTATACTTTTGATTCTGAGTGCCCTTAAGGCAAGTAAAATAGCATGTCCTGTCAGCCGTGGCCGGCTTATTTATGTTTAATGTAGTCTAAGTAGTTTTTAGTATTATTATAAGTTAAGATTTTAAGTTTTAGATTAGTTTGTTGTTTAGTATTTAAGTCTAGTTTTAGTTTAATCATAAAAAGTTCATATACTAAGTTTTTCATATAATTAATTATTTTTCTTAGTCTTATTATCAGTTTCTTAAATTTAAATGAAGTAAATATTAGTAAG
Organism: Orthonevra nobilis; assembly: GCA_963555765.1. Taxonomy (NCBI): domain Eukaryota; kingdom Metazoa; phylum Arthropoda; class Insecta; order Diptera; family Syrphidae; genus Orthonevra; species Orthonevra nobilis. Next base: position 58,612,504 of record OY743224.1, read on the forward strand.
TCGGAAGACATAGGATTAATTGTTAGTTTTAGCTTAGAGCGCCCGTAAAGGGCCAGTAAGTTAGTACACACATAGTTAAGTTAATTAAGCTAGTTTTAAGCGTTTTTGTCTAGCACGCAAGGATAATGAATTGACAAATAAAAATGCTTTGAAATGAAATGAATCTTCAATGTAAATCAGGCACGGTTTTTGGAACTTTATCAATTTCAAGTCGAAGTTTTCTAATACTGATATTGCTTTTCGTTGTTTATATGGTCCTCTCCCAAGGGATAATAACTACCCTTATAATAGATTTGCTCAGAAGAAGCAGACATTTTGAGAGATTATATGAAAAATTTGTGTGGTGGTTTGTATCCTCTTTTTTTTTTTTTTTATTGCTTCGTGTTGTGTCCAAATAAGGAAAATAAAGATGCAGAATCGACCCATTTGCGTTTCTCCCAATGCGCAGTATCTTTTTCGCTATTATAAATTGTTAATATGTCGTCGATTAATTTAAAGTTCCAGCATGACATACCGACAGAATTAACACGCCGTTCGATTGAGGCTTGTTTTCCCTTTTTCCGAAGGTAAGAGACTTGAAGTCTTAACCAATGATCTTCAACACTTCGGCTATAGGAAAGAATTGTGGCTATGCTACTGCCGTATTCATTTGTCACTCCCGCCGTTGCGATATGGAATTAATCCGCTGTGATTTCAACGAGACGGAGTGAGTTTACATGCCATAACTTTTATAATTTCAAGAAACTCTACATTTAGTTAGACTCCTCAGGTATGGAGACCTGATTTTTTCTTATGAGGTCATTGCAAAGAGACTGTTTAAAAAATTAATGTAGACAAAAACCTTAAATACTCCCCCGAACTTGGTCGTCAATCCAGACGGTTAGTAGTAATCAACTTTTCATTTCTTCTTAGCTGGAATACTGACTGCGTTGGCTTACATTTATAATTCGATGCTATAACAGGACCTAACACATTACGGATCGAAAATTATCGGGATTTGAAACTCTTATTCATAAACCATCATTCTCCGAAGGAAGATCCATTTTTTATTAATACGGAATAGTTTGTTGAAATCACGCAGAAGTCTTTGAGGTCTTTATAGCTTCATAAAGTTAAAGTTTTATAAAAAAAAATAGAAATGGAACCCCCTCAAGATTTCCAGATGTCCACCTGGATCGCCTGCCTAAACGCTACATATTTTTGAGCGAAAGTTCTAAACCTTGACCTTCTTTAACATGGAAATGGGTTAAACGAGGGGGTTAATAAGTACTCCTTATGCTGATTTTTGACAATTTCTGATAGCCACAAGGGCCCATCGATGCAGCCAACTTACTTAGAAGCGATTGCTTTGGCCTGTTGTCGTTGGTCCATGTGCATTGCGCTTGTAACTATTTGTTCACCTGTTCGAGATACTTATGTATTCCAGGTGAGTTCTGTTGCCTACAGTTCTTCCTAGATATTTTACCTCGAGGTCGGATTTTTTGATTTAAATTTATTTTAAAAATTATTTTCTTTTGTTAGAGATTTGGTTTGTCTTGGCACTATCCGTAGAATTGTTAAAGGTCTTTTGCATTAACTCCGGTATTGTACATTCGTTTTGAACATCATCACCATATTCTTGTATCCTTGTAAAGTTCCAAACCATTTTTAGAAATTCATCTATAAGTCTAACTAACCCACTAACATCCTATATGTATTCAGACGACTATCACAGTGTTCGCAAAACCGAAATCGAAAACTATGTAAATGTTCACAACTCCAATTCAAAGGCGTAATCATCATTCGAAAAAAGTGAAATTTTTACTGTGTTCCCGACTAAGCCAGAGTCTTGAAATTCCTGATACCTAATGTGATAGAGCGAAAACAGGAAGAGAACTCATTTCCGTTTCGTTTAAGTTGTTCCATTAATTATGAAACTTCCGACGCATTTCGGCCTTTAAATATATAAGGCGGCAAAACACAACAAAAATAACTTTTATACCCCCACATATATAGTAAAAGCCTTTCCACAGTACTTTATAAAGTGTGTTTTTTTTAATGATAAGTAATTCTATGCATCGATTTATGTCTACATGCATTTGAACTAAGGGAGATAGTACGCTGTGGAATAGAGATTGGATCAAAAAAGATCGCAGATGACATAACATTCCTGGCGGATTATGAGGCACAACTTCAATTGATAATTAACATACTTGACGAATACTGCAGAGCCTGGAAAATCAAAAATGATGGTTCTTAGAATTTTCGGCGGCAAAAATTCCCCTTAGTAAACGTTCAGGGAGAGAACTAATAAATCATACGCGAGTACAAATATCAAATATGAAAAAGCATTTTATGATGTAAACTGTAAGAAGCCAAGCCTGCAGTCGGTTCAGTTTGGAATCTCCGCATGAAACCAAATACAAAAATTAAGGCTCAGCTCAGTAAATATGCAGCGCAACTGCAAAGTAAATACTTTTATATGGAGCTCACGTATGTGGATATAGTTCCTTTAATAAAGTCGAAAGATGTCTTAGTTTTTGCATCTTTTGCATCTGTTGCAAAGATTGCATAGGCCCTTGTTTTTATCTCTCTTAAATTTAACACATACATATTTTGATGGAGGTTTGGAGTCAAATGGAATCAACAAAACAAAGTTTCAGTCAAGATGTTTCTCCTTCTCGAGCTGAGAATTTTTTTTTTCTCGGACAAAGATGTCTATCAGAGGATCACATTCAGTCCTGCTTTCTTAAAAGATTTTGATAGTTGTTTCCAGGCCGATTTCGAGGGATTGTTTATCTCTATGTCATTTTCTCTAAAGACCTATTAGATTTGGTTTATGATAAGAAATCACAATAGTGGTAAAAAAAAAACTTAATATTCGGATGCTGTGATCTTCCTTACTAAACTTTTAAATGTACAAGTAATGCAATCATTTGTTTGTTCTAGAGCTAAGCGAGACGAAAAAATCCGCACAGACGTACGTACATACACACACGCAGACATCCTTGTCAGAACAAGGCAATCCGACTCATCGAAAAGTGCATAAATATTGTAAACATTTTGAATTCCGTAATAAATTGGACCTTTGTCTCAGACTGGAAAAAACTTTAGCGTCCAGCTGCAGCTAGAATTTGATCAAAGCAGCCGATATGGAGTACTCATCCGTAATGAAATAATTCCTTCTCTTCCGAAAAGAACTGCAAATATGATATAAGATTATAATAAACTCGATGTTTTGAAAAAAAGAGGAGAGCTGCCCGCAAAAAGGATGGTAAAAATACTTTAACCTTGGATATCAAGGCTCTTGTTAAAAAAGGTTATAAGAAAAAATTAGCTCAGAAAAAAATGCAATAAGTATCTTGGTAACTTGGGTCTAAGTGCGTGAAACTTTAAAAGGAGGCTGCAGTTTACAACCATGTTCAGTCCATTCAACTTGTTCTCGCTGTCCGTCCGTTTGTGCTGAACTAGCGCAATGTGTAAGTTTTGTTTTTCAACCTATAACTCCTCTTGAAATCTTAAATGCTATTGGTACCTTAAATAAATCGAATTCATGTGGTGCTGATGGTATCTGTAACTTTGTCCTTCAAAAAGTTGGATCTTTCAAAGTGGATGTCTTGGCCTATATCTTTTATCAATGCGTGTTTGCAGGAGTCTTTCCTGAAGACCTCAAATGCGCAGATGTCATACAACTATTTAAAAAATGTTCTGCTTCAGAGATCGGCAACTATAGACCCATTTCACTTCTTCCAATTATTAGCAAAGTTTTTGAAAGTGAGCTTCTTAAGTTAAAAAAAATTCTTCACTCCGGTCCAATTTGGATTTCCAAAAGGAAAGTCTACGGAAGATGCACTCTTACAGTATTGTTCTCAAATAATGTCACACCTCGATGGGAAAAATGTAAGGCTAGTTTATTTATTGATATAACCAAAGCTTTCGATACGTTTAATCATAAAATTTTGTTGAGAAAACTGGAAAACGCTGGTTTCCGTTTGTTTATCCTTAATTGGTTCAGGTCATATCTGGAAAATAGGTCGCAAAGAATTAAAATAGATGATATTAGAAGCGAAATTAAGTTCTTTAATCTGGGTGTACCTCAAGGCTCCATTTCGGGTCCAATCCATCTTTTAATCTTTATAAATTCTCTAGTTGATCTCAAACTTAAAGGGTCACCAACTGCATTTGCGGTTGATATAGGTTTCTCTTATGGCCTGAACAGTACTTCGGACCTGGTCTCGGATGTCAATTGGGATCTTAATCTATTGAGACACTGATTTGCAACTCAAAACTTAGTTATAAGCTCCAGAACTAAAATAATGTTTTTTTTAACTCATCCGCGCCCAAACTGAAGGCAAATGTGTACTTCCACGCACCTGAGTGTAAAAAATACAAACTGTCTAACTGCAATTGTTCGTCTCTCCTCCGACTTTCTGCAGTAGTCTAAGCAGTTGTGATAAATGTTTTTTAATAGAGGTAGTCAACGACTTTAAATACTTTTGGGGGCTCACCCTTGATTCAAAGAATGAGTTTTTCGAATCACGCAAGCTAATTAAAAAAATACTTTCGTCTTATTTCAAATTACAATTTAGGGTGAAACATCTCTAACAAGTTATAAAGGGTTTTTCAACAGGGACGCTACAAAAGTAGAGCGACAGGGACAGCAAACGACGCCATATTTCTTGCCGTTCTTTTGACATTTCTCTTCAGTAAGGTTTGCCATTTCATGATGGAAAGATATACGAGCCAACAACGAGTCGAAATTAGTAAAATTTACTACCGCAATTCGGAGTCAGTGGCCTCAACGTTAAGAGCGCTACGTCCAATTTATGGTCGTCATAATCGTCCTAGCAGATCAACAATTGAGCGTCTAGTGGAAAAATTTGAATCCACAGGCATAGTAAAACGTAGTGTCGAGAATATTGCTGCGGCTGAGACTTCAGTTGCAAAAAGCCCAAATGTGTCTCTCACACGTCGTTCTCAAGCGCTGCGCATCTCTGTGACGTCGTTGTGGCGAATTTTGCGAAAAGATCTTAGCCTACATCCTTACAAGATTAACTTGACGCAAGAACTGAAGCCACTTGACCACCAGAAGCGTCGTATGTTCGTGAATTGGACTGAGCAACAACTTGAAAATGAAATTCATCGAAAAATCATCTTCAGCGATGAGGCTCATTTATGGCTGAATGGATCCGTCATTAAACAAAATATGCGGTATTCGTAAGGCAGCAATCCACACGTACTCCATGAGCCATCATTGCATCCCGAAAAAATTGGGGATGGGGTGTGGTTTATGGGCCGGCGGCGTCATTGGACCGTACTTCTTCCGTGATGATCAAGACCAGCACGTAACTGTGAATGGGGATCGCTACCGTGCAATGATAACCGAATATTTTTGGCCCAAATTGGATGATATGGACATGGAGGACACAGCGAATGTCAATCAATTTATCGGAAACCAAGTTTGGAGAACGTGTTATCTCACGAAATGGTCCAGTCGCTTGGCCGCCTCGGTCGTGCGATTTGACGCCGTGAGACTATATTCTGTGGGGCTACATCAAGTCTACGGCCAACAAGCCAGCGATGATTGATGAACTTCGTACGAATATCGAACGTGAAATTGCAGCAGCAAGCGTGCCCGTGGTGGCCATGCAAAAGAAATCGAGTTCCATACATAATGGCATCGAACGTTCTTTCAAATAAAGAATTTGATTGATTTCCAAAACCGTTTTTGTTTTATTTAAAAAAACTTTTGTAGCGCTCTAATTGAAAAACCCGATATTTATCCTTTTTCCATACCACTGCGTATAGTTATTTTTTTCTGTTGTTTCTCATCGGTTGTTTAATAAACTCCCACTGTCGTTCAGGACAATATCAATACATCGAACGGTCTTTACTTAGCGAACTTAGAATCTCCAATTTCTGGTATGATTGTTTCTTTTGCTTTTACTTTTTTTTCCTGTATGTTTTATATATTGAACTGTATCATAAAATCATAAGAAAAGAATAAAATAAATCTTATCTAATCTCAATCTAAACTAATCAACTTGTTTTATGTACCTCATCGGCCAGACGTACCAATTCTAGGCGATATTATTAACCTTAAAGAGAGAGCTGATGTGATCCATAATCCATTTCCTTGCTAGATGTCTTGTGGTAAAAGAATTTCGTGTAAGATTCTTTGGCGCAGTTATATTGAATCTAGATAAAGCGATGAGTATTCTAAATGATGAATGCATTACAATATAGAAAAATATAGTAATAAAAGTCAATAAAAACGTAATCTTATATTTATTATATGGTCCTACTACTCAAGAAGATATCGCCTCTACAGTGTAACTGAGTGCTCAAATAAATAAGATCGATCTGCTATAAAAGATCATAGTTTGTGATGAGACTCATTTGTAACTTACAAAAAACAAGCCGACATTGATTTCGGTTTTCATGCCGGTGACGAAATTGGCCCATTTTAGCAAAAAATTGAAGACGCAGCTAACCTTAATGTCAATTATTCCCGATACTACTGTGTCCAAAAAATAAGGTGACATATGTATTTAAACTGCGCGCGTCGAAGGATTTGGAAATTTTTCTTTCTTTTTAGGTTGGTAGTACTGTCAGTGACATCTATGTGAAATTTCATGTCAAAATATATTCATAGTGTTTGAGATACGCGTGGTTTTGTGAGCTGCTAAAAGTGAGTTTTTCGTTTTTTGCGATGTCGAAATTTATTGAGCAAAGAATTTTTCATTACATTTTGTTTGCGCGGAATCAATTTTGTGCTGCGGATACGTTGAGGAGGGTGCAGAAAGCCTTTGATGATGAGGCTATGTCTAAAAAAAATGTTTACAAGTGATATAGTGATTTCCAAGCCGGCTGTGAACGTGTCGAAGACGAAGAGCGTTCTGGGCGACCATCAACATCAACCGATGAAACTCACGTCCAACAAATAAAAGAGATTTGGTGTTGAAAAACCATCGATTAACGATAAGAGACCTTGCTGATGAAGTTGGCTTATCGAAAGGCTCAGTCAATACCATTTTGAAAGATGCTTTGGGCCTCAAGCGCGTCAAATCTCGACTGGTACCGAAAACATTGAATTTTTTGGAAAAAAGGCGTCGCGTTGAAGTGTGTGAAACAATGCTTTCCGACTACCAGGATGTCATGAAACGCATTATAACTGGCGATGAGACTTGGATCTATGCTTACGACCCCGAAACAACCGATTAATCGAGCGAATATCGTGCCAAAGGAGAGCCGAGACCAAAAAAACCGCGCCAAAGTCGCTCAAAAATCAAGGTCATGTTGACTGTTTTCTTCGATTATCGTGGTGTTGTGCTTTATGAATTCCTTCCAACCGGCCAAACAGTCATCAAGGAATATTATTTGAACGTTATGCGTCGTTTGCGTAACGCTATCCGTCTTAAAAGGCCGGAATTGTGGAAAGACAATTCTTGGTTTTTACACCACGATAATGCACCATCCCATACCGCACTCGTAATTTGTGATCATTTCGCCAAAAACTCAACCCATATCGTTCCGCAACCTCCGTATTCACCTGATCTTGCGCCGTGCGACTTCTGGCTGTTCAACAAGCTCAAAAGACCGCTCCGGGGACACCGTTTTGATACGATAGAGGAGATTCAAGCCGCAGCGAAGACGGAACTGAAGGCCATCCCGGAAAGTGACTACATCCAGTGTTTCAAAGATTGGAAAATCCGTTGGCATAAGTTCATTGCATCGGGAGGGGATTACTTTGAAGGGGATGAAATTGATTTGGAAGAATAAATAAAGAATTTTCAAAATAAATACAATGTCACCTTATTTTTTGGACACAGAAGTATATTGATTCTCGGTGACAAAAATGTTCATCTTAAAGCAATGTTGCTTAGCCAATGCTACGCTTTACTTGATTCAAGCAATCATTTAATGCGACTCATCTAAAAAATGGGCATGTCAATTAGATACAACTATCGCCAGTGGTATGTCATGTAACTCTGTTGATGCACATATTTCGAATAATTGAAAATTTATTTTTTTGAAATCGCAATATTTTTTATCTAGACATGACGAAAGTATAATTCATAGTTTGTTGACACTTATTGTTGGATTAAATTATAGCGCAGGTGCCGAACCAAATCAGATGCAAAGAACCACTTTACTGGCAATACTGCTTCCCAAGTAATCCACACACAAAGGTAAATATTCCCATGCTAAGCTTACCTTTTTTGCTCTCGCCAAGTATGCCATTAACTACTGCTGCTCCCTTCGTATATGTAGACAAAGTATGTGTTTCCTTTTCCGCCGAAGTATCCCAAAGTTTAAAGTAAAAAAAAAATTCACCAAACACAGAGATCCTTCTGATTGTTCAGGACGCAGAGGCCGCGTGTAAGTGGTTATCCAGAAAAAGAGCGTCGGAAAAAAAAACAAGCAGCAACTTTACACAATTCGAACTATTCTCGTATCGAATAACCTCACGATAAGATTGTAACTCACTCTTTCTCTCACTCTCACTGAGCATAAACATTTTATTTTTTTTATTTATTTCTTTTTTTTTATCAGCATATTCACAGATAGTAAATATAAATTCGCGGTTGCACTGAGGAAGGGGGGATTTCCTTTTCTTGGATTTTTTTTTCTTAAATAAATTTCAAAAACTTCTCCCGAAACTATGAACAAGAAGTTTTCATAAATATATATATTTTTTTAAGTCAAATTGGACACAATTTCGCAGACAAACAAATGCGAACAACGAACAAACTTATCAAAGCGAATTAAATTTATTATAATTGGCCATTGGAGAGTATCGCGAGACCGTTCCGTTTTTTTTTTTTTTTTTTTAATCCACAAATACACCTTGGGAGCGTTGAAAAATGCGCGGAATTAAAAAAAAAATACTAGAAAGTAATCGACACTAATATGAATCGGTAGCGGTTTTTTAATATATTTCAAAAATGTATTCTAATTTTATTGGATTTTTTTTTATTCGATTTAAATAAAACTTTGAGGACTTAAGTTGGGTCGGCGCTCCGCTTGATAAATTGGTGGCGGATTTTTGTAACGATTACGGATAGGACGCGAGTTATTTGTCATATTTTTCCGACGTGCGTTAAAAGAAGCAAAGAAGCCAGAACTTGGAAACTTTGAGGAGCTCGCACTTAAATTCGCGCATATATATTACTAAAGCTCGTCAAAGATACAAATGTTTATTTATAAACTTTGTATTTTCTTTTTTTCTTTTATTTATTTTTTAAAAATATAAATATGTTCAGTCTCTGCGTTGCAGACAACGGTGGCATTTGTGTGTTTATATTATATTTTGCGTTGCGTTTTTATTTTTATTATTATTAATTTTTTGAAATTTAGCTACGATTATTAAACAAATTTGTGGGGGATTTTTAGAGTTAGCACAACAATGACAACATAAAAAATAAAACAATAGAATGTAACAAAATTAACGAATAAGAATTCACAACATGGAGAGACGAGAATGATAACAAAGTTATCTGGTTCTAAAATACTGGGGCAGACACGAAGAACGTTGATGACGTACTCGGAGCTCGGCGCGCGGCGATGTTGCCCCCCCGACGTTCGAGATACATTTCAGTGGTGGTCTTTTGTCGATTTATACCAAACACACGAACGCATTGATTCTCATCGTCCGGCTCGATGAGCTCGATTGCGGGTGGTGAGCATGAACAAAAAAAAAAACCCACACCGAAAGAGACAAAACTTGTGCTTTATGGCTTCTCTTAAAAGTATCTATTTATCTCAAAGATCAATATCCAAAGTCCGAATAAAGAGATTCATTTGTTGTTGGCATCCAAAGAGATGGAAAATCGGATAGCTGAAGAGCACAGTTTGTCGTTTTTACGATAAAGTCAAATCGAGAGCCATCAAACACGGGCAAAGTTATAATAAGTTTTTAATTACATTTTTTCTGTTTGGTGATTTTAATAAAACGTTGTGTATAGCACCGTAAGGTTGAGTTTATTCAATTGCTGCTGCTACTGGTCTTTTTTTTGCCCACCCCCTTTAATTCAAATTAATTCGAGAGTAGTCGCATCGTCGTCTTTCCTGGACATGCCCCTAGCCTGAGATGGCTGCTAATTTTAAGGAACTTAAGTAGGATTCTATTAAAAAATAAAAATAACAAACTTATTTTCGCTCTTCCTCTGATTTCAATTTTGAGGATATTTTTGAAGGTTTCAACTGGTATACCGGAAGTGTTCAGACATACTCGTACGTGTGTATATTGAAAATCCCCCTCATCACACTCAGTTGTTTCTACAAACTACGGACAGACAAATATTTAGAAAGGTAAAAAGGAACGCTGTGCCGAATTTAATGCTGAGTAAGGGCGATGGGGATCTACTTAGAAACATTGCAAAAAGGTTGTTAAACAATAGTGTGATGGCAAGCACCTTAACCGGATATTGGTTTTCATCTTTGAAATTTCGTTGCTGACAGCAAATTCTGTAACCTGAGTGAGAATGTTTTTTCACAGGGTGACCAAGGCAAGTTAGTTTCGTGTAAATTTTTCTTTATTTCGTTTACCATAATTCTCACAGTTTTGTGCCAAATTAAGAGTTTTATGTTCGTTACTATTTTGCATCACAGACAGTCAAGGGATTTAAGGTGCACTGTTCTGTTTCAGGATTACACGGTCGTAACTTTCAAGAAGTAGGCAAATATACTCCCTTTATCAAAAGGTTTCTGGAATGTATCCAGAAAATTGATAAAATTCGATATTGTTCCCTTTAAACTACTCTCAATTGACTGAATAGGACTCCTCTCAGCGCATGATTGAATCTCCAAAAATTTTGGTATAGCCACTAGAGCCATCTTCGAATATTATTTCGGTTCCGCGGAGAGATTTCATCAGTCGACCAGGAGGAAAGCAAGCGAGTTCGGTGTCTCTTGGAAAGTCTGCAAAGTGTTCTTGGTTAAAATCAGACGAATTAGGACGACTTTTTGTGAAGGTGTGTCAAAATGGTCGAAAATCGCGGAGTTTTTCATCCAAAAAATTTGGTCTTTTTTCGGAATAGATTCACACATCGCATAGCTTCCAAAGCATAAGCTTCATTAACTTTGGTAATATTCAGGACCCACATAACATTGTAATTCATGAAGCTCATCGCCTTCTTTTCGACTGGAAAGGACGTGGTCTTGGCTCATTCGATTAAGGGTATTCACTAACTTGGATGCCTGGACATCTCATCTGCAGTACTCATGCATTTAATAATTGTTGGGCCGCTAAAAGCATATCTTTTGCGAAGTCAATGGAGTTCCTACATTGCATTTAATTAAAGGCTCTTGACACCAGCTCTGCAGCATCGCCAACCTTTTCAAATTAAAACGTCTTGAACGGGTCCGTAATAGTTTTCCAAGTCCTCTGCTCTGATATTTGATAACGACACCCGGAATTGAACGGGTCCGTTATAATTTATAAGTCCTCTGCTCTGATTTTCGATAACGACACCCGGAATTTTTCCTACGAGTCGTCTGTGTTCCACATAAGGGTTTTGTTTCGAGTGGGTATCGATGCCGACAAACTACTCCAACATTTCCCAAGTCTAGAAATCATAGCTAGAATTTTACAAATTTATAAAGACCCTCTATAGAGGACCTGTTTTAGATTGTCTTCCTTGGAGAGGCGATCGGCCAGCAGTACCGTGCCATCCAACAGAATTATTTTCATGGAGAGTCAAAAAAAAATAATCAAACAAAGATGACTGAGAAAAAGTGCCTCTTTGAATAAATGAATTATTTTACAGACACACAGTGTGTGGCTTAGAACTGCAGAGGCACTGCTTGAAAGTCCGAAATTATACCAGTAGAAAGGAACGATTTCTTCAAGCACTACGGAAGTGGTTCTTTGATGATTTAACCGAAACCGGGGTGCCAATGATGATGGGAGTCCTTCTCAAGCCTCTTCAAATAGGAAGTTGATAGTTAAGACAGGTCAAATCGCACTCAAACTAATATTTGCGGTTGTTTTAACGCAATTCTGAAGCATTTAAATTTTAGTTCTGACTTTACTTGACAAATAGTTTATCTTGATAAAGAATAAGCTTATTAGGAAGTCAAGTTTACCTGTTTACAATACTTCTGCCAATTTTACCGCAGTTCGAAAACACGAGCGGCATGAGACCAAATAATTATACCTACAACCAATAAACGAGGGAACAGTTTACAGTAAATGTCAAAAATATGCTTGGAAAACTCCTTTTTTAAATCTTTAGAAATTCCAACAGTTTACAAACCCTCTTAACCACCATTAAACTCCTTAAGATCGCAAAATACTTCTGATATTTTTTACGGAAAAATAAAAATAATTCGGCACCAGATTTCCCAGATGTTGATCAAACACCTTAAGCATTTAGGTCGTCTCGAGGAGACTGGAACAACATGTAGAAGACTCTAATCCGGAAAGCCACTTTGTGTACGATCCGCTGAAAATATCGCTGTTGTGACTGAAGATAACGCGATGAGCCGTTGACCAGATGACCTGCCATGCATTTGGCCATTACATCATCAGCCACTGTCTGCAGACTTTAATCACGAATTAAGTCAAATTACTTCTTGTGCGGCGGGATCCATTTCCATATAAATGGCACTGAGAATAAACATCAGTCATAAAGAGCAATTGCATCTAATCACAGTTCATTCTTGTTGCACAATTTACGTGGGAGATATCATTAAAGGCCCAAATAAGGAAATTTCAGTGGCGGGACGTAGACACTCTTCTTCCTTCCGAATATTTGGATATTTTTACAATCGGCACCAGATATTTCTTGAGTACCTGAAACGGATGACTAAGTTAATAAATGATGCTGATAACCCACCGGAACGCCGTCGAAATGTTTTCATTGCCCAAAATCGTCTTTTGGTGAGCAAGTTGAGGGTAATTTTCCCAGTAAATTGATAGTGAAAACTAAGAGGAGTACTGAAGAGCTCGAAAAACGTGCACTTTTAAAACACGTCAAGCTAAGAGACTTTACATCTCCTCGAAGCTTAACACGAAACTGGATCCAAAGAAACTGAAGAAACCTGCGTGATATTGGCGTTGGCAAAAGATCAAACGAAGAGTGCTCGATTGATCCAAATTTTCTCAACAACTCATTTTTAACAGCTTGTAGTAACAGTCAAAGTTTTGCACTTAACAGTGACCTGCGTAATGAGTTCAACAAAGATTTTGAGACAGTAACTGGGAGCGATGTTGCAAAATGTATCCAGACTCTCCGATCAAACGTATTTGAGAGGATGGCATAACACTTCGTTTCGTAAAGTTGATAATGCCTAACATATTAAATCCACTTACACACATAATAAATTTTTGCACAGCATCATCAACTTTCCCGGATAGTTGGAAAATCGCACGCATAACACCTGTGCCGAAGAAACCCCAAACAACCTTACCAAGTGACTTTTGACCAATTTGCATTTTGCCTTGCTTGTCAAAAGCTTTTGAGTGCTTGCTGGCGAAGCAGATTACAAACCACATTGATGAGAACATTCTCATATCTCCTTTCCAATCTGGATTCAGGGCAAACCATAGTTGCTCGACTGCCTTGGTAAAGATATTTGACGATATAAGACAACAGTTCGGTCAATGTCATCTGACGCTGCTTTGTCTTCTCGATTTTTCCAAAGCCTTTCTGAGGTAGATCATGGGATCCTTTGCAAAAAGCTGCGCTTTTACTTTGGTTTCTGTGACAGATCTGTACGACTTATAAAAAACTACTTGACAAATAGGTTTCAAAGTTGTAGTTGGTAACCTCTTCTCTGAAATGAGACAAATATATGCAGGTGTACCCCGAGGCTCAATATTGGGACCCATCCTGTTTTGCATATTTATAAATGACCTTCCGGATGTTTGTAGTAATGTCTCATTACACTTGTACGCTGATGATGCTCAAGTCTATTTGTCGAGGCCAATAAGTCTGATCGAAGACCTTGTACGTAGATTGAACGAAGACCTAGCTACTATATACAAATGGACTTCAATTAAATTCAAATAAAACACAATTAATAACGTTTTCTCATGGGCAGTATGATTCATCTGAGATGCCTGCTGTTTTTCTTACTGAGTAGATTAAATATGTTAACACAGTGGTTAACCTCGGGGTGAAAATGAATTCAAGTCTGTCCTGTTGTGATCATATAAATTTCTTGGTCTCACGTATAGTATATGTGGTGCTCTGCGTTAGCTCTGGATATCTGCGAACTTCACTCCACAGGATACGAGGCTTAAACTAGTCAAAGCATTATTGGTTGCAATTATATCCTATTCTGAAGTGGTTTTCCCAAATTTGGACACTCTATCGCAGCGTAAGCTTGAAATTGCCTTTAATGCGATGACTCGGTACATTTACGGCTTGCGTACTAAAACGAATTATTGAATGAAGGATACCGTGCAAGAAAATCTATTGTCGTGTATCCGGCTTTGCTACGACGTTGAGCCTTGCTTTATC